>CM022703.1:42657347-43857347 GCA_012295165.1 Asparagus setaceus | reverse complement strand
GCAATTTCTTATGTTTAGAATACAATAGATATGTTTAGATTACATATTACAATGTTATGTCCAAATTCATTTCACACGCGCATAGAAGCCTATTTTCAATTAATTAGAAACTTTATAGCTATTATTGCCTCATCGAAGCCTCAAAAGCTACCAAAAATCATGAATTATTCTTGCCAAGTGAATTGTAATTTCCAGATGAAGGCATGAATCATTGGGGGCCAAACTCATAATATTTCCATTATTGTGGCTAGCCTAAGTCCCTCACAAGCAAACAAATATTGTTTGTTAAGGACCAACACCCAACAAAGAAAACAAAAGCCAACATAAATGAGGCTGTCGATCTATGAGCCAAAACTTTGTTGGTAGGATTTGAATTATTCACTAATGTAGGTACAAAGGTGGCTCATTTGCATGTGAAGAATTTGTCCTTTTGGGGTTAAAACTAGGATCAAATCATTTAATATTTTCATAGAGTTATAGAGTATAGATTTTAAATGTTATATGACAATACTGCTAGCTATCAATATTAAATGTTATAGAATATAGATATTAAATGTTATATGACAATACTGCTAGATATTAAATGACAATACTGCTAGCTATCATTATTTGCTAACGTTCACAATTAGATTTTGAAATTTCAAAACTTGTGTACCACACATGTCATGAAAGGGAAATATGAGTACATGTTTGTAAAGCCCATGTTGTGATTCTAGGGAATACAGTGGGTATTATGAGTCATGATAGAGTTATGAGATTTGAGCACAATCCATGATGAAGAATATTCTTTACTGGTTATGGTTTGTTCAGTAAGTAGAATTATATGGAACCTCTTACAATTGGATGATACTACAGGTCTGTTCACAATTAACCTAAAATATATGTCACGAGGAGTACTACAAAATGGACAATTATTAAGGTGCTAGCTTTGTTCAAAGCAAAGTAGTCAATAGAGTGTGCGTGGGTGCACGTGGTTAAGCCAAATTATTTGTGTAGCCTACAAAGCAAAGGGAACACCTTAAGTGTTTGTAGTCAAAGCAACAAATATTCTTGTTATCATAAGATTGACAAAAACATAGATTAGATGCTACATTCGAAAAGCATATTAAATCATTTATCTATTCATTTGTTTATATCTTAATATCCTTTTCTTGTATCTTGGATAATGGCCCTACTTTTGACTAGGTCTGTCTAGAAGTTATTTATTATGCTATGTTTATAGTGTGAGTAATTAGCTGATCGTACTTCTTTTATAGTTGTTGTCAAAGAAGTCGCCCATTATATAAATGATGCATTAAAAGATGTCAATCTTAAAACAAAGTCAAATCTTTAAATCTATTAACTTAGGTATCGATACTCATTTTAACATATAATTAACACAATAATTAGGATCATTGAATACCTTTCTAGATTTGAATGATCTCGCTACAACTATAGATTACTTTTATCATTATTGAAGCTATAGTAGAGTGTTTATGCCATAGAATGACCTAAGTGTTAATCCTCCTCCAAGAGTCGACACATGTCCCACATTAATTGTGCATCATCTCGACTCGACCCTAGGCAGGACGAGTCCAGTAACGTCATCACTCGACCCTTACCAAAAATGACCGAGTCAAAAGGCGTCCTCACTCGAGCCCCGCTGTCCAGACGGCTTTATGCCCTTCATTTAGCAAGACCGGGTCGAGAACCTCCTAGTCCAAGATGGCAGAATAACAAAGCGTCCTTTGTCGGCCCACTCGCAAGGCCGACTCGAGAGGCAGTTCGTTCTCGAAATCCCTGTTGACAGCCGATCGATATCACATTAAATGCATGGTAAGAATCATCATTGCTCCAGCCCCGAAAGTCTTTATGACTCATCGGACCCCGCTAGCACCATGCCTCTCTTGTCACCATCACATTAAAAGCATAGGTGACTCATCCCATCTCGACATTGTATTAATATCTACGATATATCGATATATCGGGTTTGACGTGATTCCGAGACGATATTTATGAAAATATATCGTTTCTGATTTTTGGGGGTTTTTTCGATATATCGGATATATCGGCCAATATATCGGCCGATATAACGGATATATCGGCCGATATATCGGAAAAACCCCAAAAATCAGCCAGTTGTGTTGTTTTTTGAGTTTGGCTTGACTTTTGGGCTGTTTCATGAATTATAATGCAATTTCTTATGTTTAGAATACAATAGATATGTTTAGATTACATATTACAATGTTATGTTGTATATAATCATCATCCGATATGACAACCCGATATTTTTTACATATCCCCGATATATCCCTGATTTCCGCAATCCGATATGGATTTTGGATATCCGATATTTCCGATATATCCGATATTTAATACCATGCATCTGCAGCCAATACATGTAAAGTATCTACCGACTAAGTTGCCTGATAGGACTCGGCCAAAGTTACACAACTACCCCCCAGGATCTGCTATAAATAGAGGTACTGTCCATTGCATAAGGGTAAGCAATCTTTTGCCAATAAACACACGATAATCATACTCTTTTCCTCCGCTCAAGCTCATTACTGACTTGATCGTCGGAGGAATCACCGGAGAGCCCAACTCCGGGCCTCCAACGTATTGCGATTTTGCAGGACTCTCTTCCCATTGGGGGATTAGCCATCAAAGGATATCAATGCACCAAAAAACTACATAATCCACACTAAACCCCCTGTTTGATAGTTGACATCAACATAGAGGATAAATAATTGTAAAAATGTTTCATGTTCAAGTTAATTAGACTATAAAATTATGTTCTTCTTATACAAGAAGATATATAAAAAAAAATTATGAGTGTATGCATCTCATTATTTATATGCAAGTAGTAGTAGCAAAAGTAGTTCCTCTCAAATTATGGATAAAAGTGATCAGATTCATGAAACAATTTCCACGCAAAGGATAGTTTAGCTAATAAATGTGAGCATACAAGTCCTTGGATGCATAAAAAGAACAGTTCAATAGTTGAACTCTTCAGCACATGGCACACTAATAAATCTCAGGCACGGAAATAGGAGGGTAATAATTGAGAACTAATTTAACCCCCATAAATAATTGAAGACTTAAGCTTGGAAATTGTGTCGCTGACTCAATTCTTCATTAAAATTTTGACTATACAATGATATGAATTTATGAAATTAATGAAGTAAATTTCAAAGACTTTTAAATTTAGGGGTTTTTCGATATCAGTCCCTTAAATCACTCCTATTTTGATATTAAGCCCTTAAATATG
Source organism: Asparagus setaceus (assembly GCA_012295165.1). NCBI lineage: Eukaryota > Viridiplantae > Streptophyta > Magnoliopsida > Asparagales > Asparagaceae > Asparagus > Asparagus setaceus. The sequence goes on along the minus strand of CM022703.1, from coordinate 43,854,097 downwards.
CATATTTTGATAAAAGTCCCTCAAATTGCTACAGTTTGTTGATCAAAGTCCCTGTAGTTAAACTTGACGGAATATTCCGTCCATTCCTCCATTCCCTCCTCCCTCCCTCCCTCCCTCCCTCCCTCCCTCCCTCCCTCCCTCCCTCCCTCCCTCCCTCCCTCCCTCCCTCCCTCCCTCCCTCCCTCCCTCCCTCCCTCCCTCCCTCCCTCCCTCCCTCCCTCCCTCCCTCCCTCCCTCCCTCCCTCCCTCCCTCCCTCCCTCCCTCCCTCCCTCCCTCCCTCCCTCCCTCCCTCCCTCCCTCCCTCCCTCCCTCCACCCTCCTGTAGTTAGGGTAATTTTCAACCATGGTTAGTCTTAATCTAATCATGGTTAGGGCTTTTAAACGGAAATAGTAACAGAAGGATTAATATCAAAAAACTTAAGCAATTTGGGGGACTAATATCAAAATACGAAGATTTAGGGGATTAATATCAAAATAGGAGTGATTTAAGGGACCAATATCGAAAAACCCCTTAAATTTATACTAAATCCTCCTATAATATTGGAAATTCTATTAAACAATCTTAACATGTAAGCAGAAATTCTAAAATATCGTTTTTTTTACTTTGTAACATTCCATTTCCTTGCAAGAACAATGTAGAAGTTAGATGAGCAAATGAATTAAGCAAGATAAAATAGGTTTAAATACGAGGGTTTGCCTTGTTGGGTCTACCTATTGCGCCAAGCCCACTGAGCCATAAATGCATGAAAACCTCTTGAAAGTCCAAAGAAAAAAAATCATAAATCCAAAAATAAAATCTCATGTATGCAAAATAAGTTAACATTGCGACTCACTGTAACTAAATGTGTCAAACTCAAAAGGATTTTATCTATTTTTCAAAGCTCTCGAGATTTTCTAAAATTTACACTTATTTATCATCTAAATAATTAAGGTGGCTATGTCGAATAAGTTATACCAATAAATTGCAGATAACCGTCTTGCCTATTACTCAATTTTCACTTACGAAGATTATATGCAATTTTACTTTCCTCATATGAGAATTTAGATGTAATAAGCACTAATAAAATAGTTGAGAAATAATAACTACATCTGAATATGTAAAATCATAAACTTTATGTGTAATTTTTCTAAAGTTGAAATTGTGTCAAGGCCCCAAAAAAAAGAAGTGAATGTGGCCCAGCCCCCCTAACTTTTTCTCTTGCTTTTCAGCAAAATTGTGTTGCCCAAGCTACTTTTATACATGTATTCTATGTATTTGTATCAGACTTCTGAAAATACTCCTCCCCTTTTCTTCTTCTTCTTCTCTGAGTCTTTCTCCTCCTCCTCTATCCTAACGGCTCATTTCTCCTCTTCTTCTCTCCTCCTCCTCTCCCCTAACCCTACCTTCCCCCAAAAGCTATACTTCTTAACCCTTCCCCAAAAACTCACGTGCTCTCTCTCTCTCTCTCTTCTCTCTTCTCTAGCTCAAACTCCTCTACACTCAAGAGAACCCAAAAAAACCCTAGATCTGAACTCAATCCTTCACAAAAATCTCTCAAAAATTTGTTTAAAAAAGTGAAAAATAGCCTAAAACCTTAACTTGGAGAAGGTTTGAAGGAGACAACACCCACTTCAAAGTGGTTTATCATCGGCGTCCCTCGGATCCGACAACAAAGGAGGCTCTTGGAGAATCATCCGCCTCCCCCTTCGCCACCACCGAACCCATCATCTCCCCTAACTGCTCCTTTCTCCTCTTCCTCTCCTCTAACCCTACTTTCCTCCTCTCTCTCCCTCTTACTCCTCTTGTCCTCGACCCCGCCGTCTCCCTCTCTCGCCTCCCCCTTCGTCACCACCGAGCCCATCATCTCAGGCAAGCACTGAGAAGGCTTAGAGAATGAGGAGAGGCGATCGGCAAGATGTATGGAGAGAAGCATGAACAAGAAGAGAAATCCATGGTGATGGGAGCTAAAGCGAGATTGGGAGGGCGTATGGATGGATTTGTTGATGAAACGTGGCCTATAAGAGGCGTAAAAGATGGTAGGAGATGAAGGTTAGGGTTAGGGCTTGTATCTCGGGTCTTTGATGAAATACCAAAAAGAGATGTGGATTCTTAGAATGTGATAGTTACAAGTCGTGTACAAAGAAAATGTTATAGAGATATTAAACTGTGAATGTCAGACTAATAAAACTTTGAAATGCTTGCTATATTGGCTGTAAGAATGTAATACTAATCAATATAAAGTACATGTTTACCGTATATTGGCTATTCCTTTTCCTGTTAACTATCTCTGTTTGTTGTTAACTTTCATCTAAAAATGTTAATTTTTGGGTTTTCATGTTAACTTTCACTGGAAGACGTTAACTATCACACTTTGATGTTAACTTTCAACTGAAAATGTTAACTTTTGGGTTTTCATGTCAACTTTCACTGATGAAGTCGGCGAAGAACTTGTTTGATGTAATTTTTTTGATTTCAGGTTTCAATGAACAGACTAAACATAGGTGTCAGCTTTAATGGTTACATGTTTATTCTTGCTGTATAATGTTAAGTTTCAACCATACATGTGAACTTTCACGAATATATGTTAACTTACTCCGTAACATGTTAACTTTCATTAGTAACATGTTAACTTTTACCCTTTCATGTTAACTTTCGTATTAACATGTTAACTTGAAAATAGTATGTTCACTTTCATTCGTTTATGATAGTATTTACAGAAATATGTTAGTTTTACTCCTAGTTAATGCTAACAGTTACTTGTTAACTTACACATGAAGTTGTTAACATAAATTAAAAGAAGAGAATAACATATTATTGTTGAATATGATTTCTCACTGGTTCATTAATCTGTGCGGCAGTGATACCTCGTTGGATGCGAGAATATATTCAATTTTTCCGAAGATGCTTCAAGTTCAAGCAGTATTCCAAATGATTACCCATTTGGTGAGAAAGTGATGAGAACGATGATATGCTCAACAACACTTCCATAATTCCTCAATGGTGGCACACATCATTAACGAAAGGGGCAACAATTTGAAAGTGCAAATGAGCTGAGACTAGCTTTGCAATATTATTCTATGGCGAAGAAGTTTGATTATGAATTTGAAAAGAATGAACCCAAACGTATCCGAGTTTATTATCGATATAAGGAGACAAATGGATGCCCTTGGATGTTGTTTGCCTCTCTGTTAAAATGAAAAGAGAATTGAAATCAAGAGGTTTGTGAATGAGCACGTTGTGGGCAACATACTAACTGTTAACTTTCATTTATTATAGGTTAACTTTCACTAAAAGTTAACATTAACCTCTTTCATCTTGACATGTTATCCATCAACGTAACATGTTAGCTTTCACCAAACATGTTAACTTTCGTGTTATAGGTTAACTTTCACCCTTTAATGTTAACTTTCATGTGTATAGGTTAACTTTCATCCCTACATGTCAATTTTCAGCCTTATAGGTTAAGTTTCAGCCTATCATGTTAACTTTCAGTGTTATAGGTTAACTTTCACCCTTTAATGTTAACTTTTATGTGTATAGGTTAACTTTCATCCCTACATGTCAATTTTCAACCTTATAGGTTAAGTTTGACCTATCATGTTAACTTTCAACCTTATAGGTTGGCGTTGATCTTATAGGTTAACATTTCATATTTACATATTAACTTTCATTTATATAGGTTAACTTTCATACTTACATGTTAACATTCATTTGTATAGGTTAACTTTCATGTGTAAGAATTCATTAAACCGTAAATATATCTCCGGAGAAAAATTAATGGAATAAATGTCGTACAAAATGCAAGGAATGAAATAAGAACCCAAAAGTTAACATTAACCCTTTCATCTTGACATGTTATCCATCAACGTAACATGTTAGTTTTCACCAAACATGTTAACTTTCGGTCTTATAGGTTAACTTTCACCATTTCATGTTAACTTTCATCGTCATAGGTTAAGTTTCACTATCATGTTAACTTTCGGTGAACAAGTTGACAATTGGTTTTCTGTTATCTTTCAAATAATCATGTTAGAACTTCAGTGAACTGGTAAATATATGTTGAGAGAAAAATTATGAAAAATATGACCTAAAAATTCAAGGAATGCAATAAGATCTGGAAAAGTTAACATGTTAGCATTGTTTGGCATCCACGTCTACCATATACACAACTAAATTAACAACAACGTTACATTGTTTGGCATCCACATCTATCATTTACACAACTAAATTAACAACTTTATTGCATTATTTTGCATACACATCTAACATTTACAACATTGTAACATTGTTCACTCAATCAAATTTTAAACAAAGCATCCACATCTAACATTGTTCACTCAACCAAATTAACAACTAGTAAATATATCTTCTTGTTCATGCTTCTCTCCATACATCTTGCTGATCGCCTCTCCTCATTCTCTAAGCTGCTCTGCTTGCCCGAGATGATGGGCTCTGGTGACGAAGGGGAGGCTGGAGAGGAGACGGCGGGTCGAGGGCAAGAGGAGTAAGAGGGAGAGAGAGGAGGAAAGTAGGGTTAGAGGAGAGGAAGAGGAGAAAGGAGCAGCTAGGGAGATGATGGGTTCTGGATGGCGAAGGTGGAGGCGATGATTCTCCAAGAGCCTCCTTGTTGTGGATCCGGGAAGGCCGACATGAGAGGGGGCAGATGTGCCGACCTGGTGGAGGGTCAGGCTAGCTTAACGCGAGAGGAGAGGACTCCATGAGGGAGGACAGTGAGAGGAGGGGAGGGATAAATCGAATGGAGAGGAGAGGGAGGAAGCATGGAGGGGTGGAGACTGCGGCTGAAGACGGGTGGAGGGGGGAAAGGAGGAGAAGGAAGAGAGAGAGAGAGAGAGAATGAAGGAATGGAGTGGAAAGAAAGAGAGAGTGGAATAATGGAAAGGAACAGCATGGAAGGAATGGCAGGACTTTTTTTTTTGGGCCTTGACACATTTTTCCCAAAAAATTGTAATAATTGTCAAAACAACCCATGGTGTGCTGCTTCCCAATCAGCAATCAATCTAGGAGACAGCAGTCACAGCACACGTCAAATCCAAATACATAAAACCCTAACATGTTAACTTTCATCGTCATAGGTTAAGTTTCGACCTAACATGTTAACTTTCGGTCTTATAGGTTAACTTTCACCATTTCATGTTAACTTTCATCGTCATAGGTTAAGTTTCGACCTAACATGTTAACTTTCAGTCTTATAGGTTAACTTTCACCATTTCATGTTAACTTTCATCGTCATAGGTTAAGTTTCGACCTAACATGTTAACTTTCATCGTCATAGGTTAAGTTTCGACCTAACATGTTAACTTTCAGTCTTATAGGTTAACTTTCACCATTTCATGTTAACTTTCATCGTCATAGGTTAAGTTTCGACCTAACATGTTAACTTTCGGTCTTATAGGTTAACTTTCACCATTTCATGTTAACTTTCAGTCTTATAGGTTAACTTTCACCATTTCATGTTAACTTTCATCGTCATAGGTTAAGTTTCGACCTAACATGTTAACTTTCATCGTCATAGGTTAAGTTTCGACCTAACATGTTAACTTTGGTGAACAAGTTGACAATTGGTTTTCTGTTATCTTTCAAATAATCATGTTAGAACTCAATGAACTCGGTAAATATATGTTGAGAGAAAAATTATGAAAAATATGACGCAAAAAATTCAAGGAATGCAATAAGATCCGAAAAGTTAACATGTTAGCATTGTTTGGCATCCACATCTATCATTTACACAACTAAATTAACAACAACGCTACATTGTTTGGCATCCACATCTATCATTTACACAACTAAATTAACAACAACGTTACATTGTTTGGCATCCGTCTACCATATACACAACTAAATTAACAACAACGTTACATTGTTTGGCATCCGTCTACCATATACACAACTAAATTAACAACTTTATTGCATTATTTTGCATACACATCTAACATTTACAACATTGTAACATTGTTCACTCAATCAAATTTTTAACAAAGATCCACATCTAACATTGTTCACTCAATCAAATTTTAAACAAAGATCCACATCTAACATTGTTCACTCAATCAAATTTTAAACAAAGATCCACATCTAACATTGTTCACTCAATCAAATTTTAAACAAAGATCCACATCTAACATTGTTCACTCAATCAAATTTTTAACAAAGATCCACATCTAACATTGTTCACTCAATCAAATTTTTAACAAAGATCCACATCTAACATTGTTCACTCAATCAAATTTTTAACAAAGATCCACATCTAACATTGTTCACTCAATCAAATTTTTAACAAAGATCCACATCTAACATTGTTCACTCAATCAAATTTTTAACAAAGATCCACATCTAACATTGTTCACTCAATCAAATTTTTAACAAAGATCCACATCTAACATTGTTCACTCAATCAAATTTTTAACAAAGATCCACATCTAACATTGTTCACTCAATCAAATTTTTAACAAAGATCCACATCTAACATTGTTCACTCAATCAAATTTTTAACAAAGATCCACATCTAACATTGTTCACTCAATCAAATTTTAAACAAAGATCCACATCTAACATTGTTCACTCAATCAAATTTTAAACAAAGATCCACATCTAACATTGTTCACTCAATCAAATTTTTAACAAAGATCCACATCTAACATTGTTCACTCAATCAAATTTTTAACAAAGATCCACATCTAACATTGTTCACTCAACCAAATTAACAACTAGTAAATATATCTTCTTGTTCATGCTTCTCTCCATACATCTTCTTGATCGCCTCTCCTCATTCTCTAAGCGTTCTCGGTGCTTGCACGAGATGATGGGCTCGGTGGTGACGAAGGGGAGGCGGAGAGGGAGACTACGGGTCGAGGGCAAGAGGAGTAAGAGGGAGAGAGAGGAGGAAAGTAGGGTTAGAGGAGAGGAAGAGGAGAAAGGAGCAGCTAGGGAGATGATGGGTTCTGGATGCGAAGGTGGAGGCGATGATTCTCCAAGAGCCTCCTTTGTTGTTGGATCCAGTGAGAAATCAAACAAAATCAGGTCATCATAAAATCAAAAGATAAACAAATCTAAAATCAAAGGAAAGCAAAGAGAAGAGAGAAGAAAGTCAGATCATTTTTGAGTCGGGAGATCAGGAGAAGGGCTTACTGCCATCTTTGATGTAGAAAGGTAAAAAGGGGGTCATACACAATTTTGTTATGTATTTGGGGCTAACTCACACAAAAAAAAATACAGAGGGGGCGGGCACATCTACTTTTTTTTTTTTTTTTTTGGGCCTTGACACATTTTTCCCAAAAAAAATTGTAATAATTGTCAAAACAACCCATGGTGTGCTGCTTCCCAATCAGCAATCAATCTAGGAGACAGCAGTCACAGCACACGTCAAATCCAAATACATAAAACCCTAATCATGCGCCCATTTATTACCTCGAGTGGGTCGCATCGGAACCGTACCCGACCCGATCTCATCTCTACCCGTCAAGTCAAGTCATCACTTTACTTTGGCTGCTAACAATTTGGACAAAATTCCAACATCCATTATTTATGCCCGGGTCCCATTTATTTTCTTTTAGCTAGACTAGAGGTAGCACAGTATTAAAACCTCATGAATCCCTCTTCCACAAATTTATTCATCTTAATACGTACTTGTAAATATTTACTTTGAATATCATGCTCCAAATTTATCGTTCTATAATTCTTCTCAATCAGAGGTCTGAAGATCATCAAGGAGACGTTATTTGGAATAAATATGCATTACATATCACCTTGGTATGCATTGTTTTTGTGTGGCAAGAGAGAAATAGAATATTGCTTACCTGAGATTCATCTTTAGACTCTTTGCGAGTGACTTTTTAGTGCTAGACACTTTTACACCTTAAAATAATCGAGTTTTGTAGTTTTATTTTATTCATATGATTTGTTTTCTCATTACTATTATAGTTCTGAACTTGGCTCTTAGGAATTGAATGTCAATTTCTACTTTAATTTAAAAAAACTCGCCTCGCTCTATCTTGAAAAAATATGTCTTTCATTCGATATTTTAAAATACAAGGTAGATAAACTGATAAAAAAAAGGATTCAAATCCTCTCTATTAAACTATGTCTGGAAAATCACTATCGCAATAGCGAAATCCTATGTGGACTAATCTTCCTTCAAATTAGAAATGACCATCAATGTTAACGTCAGAAATTTAATTATGCAGATTAGGGTGGATTTGGAAGAGCTTAGGGTCCATCAATCCTCTTTGATGGCTGATCACTTTGAGCAGAAAAAGATTCCTGCACAAATATGAAATATTAGAGGGTCGTGTAGGCAATAAAAATTGCCTTAATCCCTACACAGCAACTCGGAATGAGCAAAAGAGCTTAAGGGTCCATCTGAGTGAAGTCAGGTCCGCCTAAAGGTTAAGTTCATCTGAATGCTTGATTCTATAAAATAGACAAAAGTGCTGATATCTCTCGAACCGGAAGGAATTGGGCAAAATGACCGAAACAATTGGCTCCGTCTCGTCGAGATAGTCGATTTTCATATATAATTCGTCCAATTCCGACATACGGTTTGAAAGTTACGACCGTTCTTCAGTAGCATATGAGGAAGGTCGCAGTCGCGAGGCTCCCCATTAAAAGAGGAGGTTCGCCACAGCGTGGCTTCGACACTCAACCGGGTTCGCCCAAGTAGCGAAACTCTCCATTCGACGAGGTTCGCCAAGCGGCGAAGCTCTTCATTGAGCGAGGTTCGCCACAGCGTGGCTCGACACTCAACCGGGTTCGCCAAGTAGCGAAACTCTCCACTCAACCGAGGTTCGCCAAGTAGCGAAACTCTCCACTCAACCGAGGTTCGCCAAGTAGCGAAACTCTCCACTCAACCGAGGTTCGCCAAGTAGCGAAACTCTCCACTCAACCGAGGTTCGCCAAGTAGCGAAACTCTCCACTCAACCGAGGTTCGCCTCGGCGGTGAATCTGGCATTAAACCGAGGCTAGACGGTGCAAGCTTCAAAGCGAGACTTGCTCAAGAGGCGAGACTCGACCTCAATACGAGGTTCGCATGTGGAGCGGAGTTCGATCTCAACACGAGGTTCGCACGTGAAACGAAGCTCAACAGTCATATGACGAGGTTCGCCCACAACAGTGGTTTGACGAGGCTCGCCCATAACAAAGAACGCTCGACGAGGTTCGCCCACAACAGTGGTTTGACGGGGCTCGCCCTCAACATCGACGTTTGACGAGGCTCGCCCTCAACATGGACGTTTGACGAGGCTCGCCCACAACATCAACGTTTGACGAGGTTCGCCCACAACAGTGGTTTGACGAGGCTCGCCCACAACATCAACGTCTGACGAGGTTCGCCCACAACAGTGGTTTGACGAGGCTCGCCCACAACATCAAAGTTTGACGAGGCTCGCCCACAACAGTGGTTTGACGAGGCTCGCCCACAACATCAAAGTTTGACGAGGCTCGCCCACAACATCAAAGTTTGACGAGGCTCGCCCTCAACATCAACGTTTGACGAGGCTCGCCCTCAACATCAACGTTTGACGAGGTTCGCCCACAACAGTGGTTTGACGAGGCTCGCCCACAACATCAACGTTTGACGAGGTTCGCCCACAACAATGGTTCGACGAGGCTCGCCCACAACATCAAAGTTTGACGAGGTTCGCCCACAACGATGGTTTGACGAGGCTCGCCCATAACAAAGAACGCCCGACGAGGTTCGCCCACAACAGTGGTTTGACGAGGCTCGCCCACAACAGTGGTTCGACGAGGCTCGCCCACAACATCAAAGTTTGACGAGGCTCGCCCGCAGCATCAAAGTTTGACGAGGTTCGCCACCCGCGTTTCTGCGGCGGCTCAGCGTCGCTGCGGCAGTTCAGCGTCTTGTAGCGGCCAGCGTTCGTAGCGGACTCACGATGCGGCTCCGCTTCTTGTAGCGGCCCTCGTTCCTTGTAGCGGTGGCGTTTTACTATAGCGAACCCAAGGCCACGAAAACCACAACAACTACGTGGGTTAAGTAGTGGGCATCAGTTATGCCCACGTCCATTAACCCACGTTTCCACAATTCTAGCATGATAGCTACATGCTAAGAATCCTATAAATAGCCGTGAGCAGCTATGGAAAAAGGGGCTAGGGGCTGGAAAGAAAAAAGGGGAGAGAAGGCTTTTGGGGATTTTTTTTAGAAGATCAACACTCGCGCACAAGTGAGATCGAACTCTTCATCAGCAATCTCAAGATCATCTGCAGCCTTGTTCTGATCGTCAACGGGAAGCAATCTCGACGTGAGCATCGAGAGAAGCATCCTATCGCTGCCGAGAACCCACCTTAAAAGAGAAGTCGAATCAACCTTCTCTTCCTTTGTAATCGAGAGAATTTGATTGTAACCCGTTCATTCAATCAATAAACATTTTTTCGACCCTACAGGTCGGAGTTAGGTTCTCCGGTGGTTCATTTGACGATCAAGTTAATGATGATCTTAAGGGGGAAAAATATGTGAAAAAAGTAGTTTTTAGGATTTTATGTAGTAGAGAATAGCGTACCTTCATGCAGAAGACAATCTACCTATTTATAGTGAACCGACAAGAGTATTTGGGTAATTTCGCCCGGGTCCATGCAGTTAGCTTAGTCGGTTAACACTTTACACATGTTGGCAGTAGGTGATCCTACTCATCATTGCGTTTAATGTGACGGCGACAGAATGCCTAAGGTGCTAGCGTGGTCTGAGGAGTCGTTATGACTTCGGCGGAGGAGTAATGATGTCTCTGACCATGCATTTAATGTGACAGTGATTGGTCGACGTCGCCTAGGGAGACGAAGCAGATATGTTTCCTCATGGTTCAAGATGCGTCGCCGGGTCCGAGTAAAGACATCTTTCGTCGCGATCCTTCGAGAGAGCCCGAGTGAGGACGCCTTTCGTCTCGGACTTTTGAGAAAGCTTGGGTGATGACGTCTTTCATCTCAAATTCTTTGAGAAGGTCAGAGTGTTTCAAGGAGGGGGAACCGACACTCGTGACATCCGAGTCGGGTCGGTGTATCAAGTTTGAGTCTGCTAATCGAGACACATGTTATCCTCTTGAGAGTAGTTTCAACTTAACAATTTCTGTGATGCAGCAATCGATAATTGGAGAAGTTAGATGTTTTTCAATTTATAAACTAATTAGAGATGACCCGAATTCTAAAGATAAAATAAATTTACTGAGTATTGCTAAACATAGACAGCTGCCTATGCAATTAAAGGTCCTAAAAATTTATCCTAATGAGATCCAAATATAAGCTTTTTATAATTAACAAAGGCTGCTCTGAAGACCGTTTGTACGAAAAGCGACATCCACATAACCCGAGTCCAATCTGTATCCCCACATAACAGGACAAAGCACGTGGGTCCCACTGTTGCTGAGAGGTTACTTGTTTGGGTGAATCGAAAACGACGTCCACGTAAGATCCCCCCATCATCTCGTACCCTCTCTCGACGCAAAAGCACCGCCTTTGTCGACACCGAGCACGGGCTTTGCCCCACCCTCCCCTTCCTCCACCTCCTCCAAAAGCAAACCCTAGCCAGCTTCTTCTTGTGATTTTTTTTTCTTTTTTTGTTTTCACGAGATTTTTAATAAAAAGGGGAAAAAGTTTGAGAGAGAGAGAGAGAGATTGAAGGGGACTCCGAGATCTATTTAGTACTGGGGATAGAGAGCGAAAGCGATTGCTGATTGTTCGATCGGGGAGCTTGGGCTTAGCTCTAGGTTTTGTCCTCGATTCCAGCTTCAAGTGAGTTTTCTCTGTTTTAATCTCGTTGATTGCGTTGAAAATGGAGCACTTTTTATTTTTAATCTAATTTTCTCATAGGAGATTGAAGAAGACTCGATATCTCTATTCGAGCTTCAAGTAATTGTCTCTGCTTCAATCTCATTACTTTCGTCGGAATTTTCTGCTTTTTTTTTTTTATTTTTATTTGTTTTTAGGCGTTATTTTTGTGTTCAGGTGTGTGATTTAATTGGATTTTATATGAAAAGGGAAGTTTTTAGAGGAATAGAATGAAATGCTTGCAATGTTTCAAAAAGATGGCTAGCTCTCGATTTCGCCTGAATTCGAGCTTCAAGTGAGTTTCTCAGCTTCAATCTCATTAACTACATTAAAAGAAAAGAGATTTTTAGGGTTTTGTTTTTGTTTCTTTTTAGCTTCATTGATTTTGGGCTTTGTGTTTGTACTCAGGTGTGTAATTTAGTCGCTTCTTACATGAAAAGGGGATGATTTTTAGAGGAATGGATGAAATGCTTGCAAAAAGATGGAATTTTGCACAGATGAATCCTCTTATTCCGCTTTTCTCTTGTTGATTGCTTACATTTTGAACCCTGTGACGTTAGGCTTAGGTTGTCCTGATAATGACCCGGGTCATTCACCGCGACTTCAGTAAAGATGATGCTGCTTCTGTTGGATTCCCACTCAGTGACCATCTCAGGGACCATGTTCACTTGACTAACTGTATTCATTTGAAGAACCACATGCACCGTCACAGCCCGATGCTCTCCGAGAGGTCCCTTATGAGGGATCTTATTGTGCTCCAGCGGTCGAGGTCGCTTAGAGACCCTTCTGCTAGCCCTCCCTCTTGGATTTCTCCTTCAGTTGCTAGTACATTAGACAGAATTGCTGCTAGAGATGGTTTGACGCATAGTGGGAGGAGATCTATAGGTGTTGATAGACGAAGGGAGAGTAAGGCTGGGCGGCTGTCCGTGAGCTCACCACGGGCACCCAGTTTTGCCACTTCAAAGGTGGCTGCTGAAGAAACGAGTTATGTCAATGATGAGATTAGTAAGGAGGAAGAGGTTGGGAGAAAACCCAACAAAAGTAAAGGCAAAAAAGTTCGTGGTAAGACACTCTCGGAGCAGTTGGATGGAGCTCTGAGCCAGACAGATACAGAGAGTAGGAGAAATTTAGGCCATCGTGAACATAGGAAGGATAAGATGGAAGAGGATATAGAAGAGGAGCCAGAATTGAGTGGTCATGTGTACTGCACGGGCTTGAAACGGATGAAAAGGCGCAGGTTTAGAGGTGTGAGGAAACCTCGTGGTTCTGTCGATTCAAAGTCATTAGCTCAAGGTTCTGTTCAAGGTACTGGTAAACTTTATATGGGGGATGGACAAGTAGAGGATACAGAGATGGACGTCAGTCGAGCTCCTGGAAATGGATGTGGGATTCCATGGAACTGGTCTAGAATTCATCATAGAGGTAAAACATTTCTCGATAAGGCAGGAAGGAGTTTATCGTGTGGTCTGTCTGATCCAAGGTTACGGAAAGCTGAGGGTTCATGTCCCCAGAGCCAAAAGGATGCTTCTACAATGCCTATTGCGTCTGATCACTTGACTTCATCTACTGATTCTGATTCTGAGGCATTACCTTTGCTAGTTGAGCCACCGGGATCTCAGGAAAGCACTGGGAATCATTTTTTGGTGCAGGACTATTCAGGGGAACTTGGAATTTATGCCCATAATAGCTCAAGGCATGAACTTGATTCTGATCTTGAATCTGAAGCTAGGTCAGGTAGCCGTCACAAATCTAGGGGAGGGACCCTTGGTAGGCACCGCAGTCTTACTCAAAAGTACATGCCGAGAACCTTCAAAGATCTTGCAGGACAGAACTTGGTCGTCCAAGCTCTTTCAAATGCAGTATTGAGAAGGAAGGTTGGGCTTATTTATGTCTTTTATGGGCCGCATGGTACTGGCAAGACCTCATGTGCTCGTGTTTTTGCTAAAGCTCTGAATTGCCAATCAATGGACCACCCGAAACCTTGTGATGTATGTAGTTCTTGCATCTCTCACAATCTAGGCAAGAGTCGAAATGTGATGGAAGTGGGACCATCAAGTGTATTTGACTATGAAAATATTATGGAGGATGTCCTTGACAAGGCATTGTTATCTCCATTGTCATCACATTATAGAGTGTTTATTATCGATGATTGTGAGACCTTGCCCCCTGATTCCTGGAGCGCCATCTCAAAGGTCATTGATCGAGCTCCTAGGCATGTCATTTTTATCCTTATCAGTTCGAGTCTTGATCATTTGCCTCATATAATCATATCCAGGTGCCAGAAATTCTTTTTCCCAAAAATCAAAGATTCAGATATAATATGCATGTTGCAGTGGATTGCAACCAGTGAAGGCCTAGAGATTGACAAGGATGCACTGAAACTGATTGCATCGCGATCAGATGGATCATTAAGAGATGCTGAAATGACCCTAGATCAACTTAGTTTGCTTGGGCAAAGAATTTCTCTTCCTTTGGTACAGGAACTTGTGAGTTGTTTATCATTTTACTTGGTTTCATTTTTTTTACCTAGTGCATTTTAGTTTTTATAGACACCAATGATTATCATTTCATAATATAGTCAGTTATTTCTCATGATCTTACAGAGTTGCATTGCTGAAGTGAAATGTGCATATTGCTCATGCGCATGTTAGGTTAAAACTCGTGTGACTTTGATGTGACAACAAAATGAAAGGAACAGATTGGCCTAGTTAAGAAATTTTTGACATGTCATTCAATACATATAATGTCTTCTTGTGAATATCTTAACTTCTAGATATTATTGTTCAGATTTTAATGTGAAGTTTTCAATATTGTTTATCTACTTTTACAGGTTGGCTTAGTTTCGGATGACAAACTGGTGGATTTACTTGATTTAGCATTATCTGCGGATACTGTGAATACTGTGAAGAGTTTAAGGGAGATTATGGAAACTGGAGTTGAGCCATTAGCATTAATGTCACAACTTGCTACAATAATTACTGATATCCTTGCTGGCAGCTATGTATTCACTCGTGAAAAAATACGCAGGAAGTTTTTTCGTCGATTGACTTGTGAGTGCTGAAACTATCTTTAATCTGTAGCACACAGAGATGTGGTACATAGAAAAATTGGTTCTAGACAACAAACATTCACTATTTTTCTGCCTTTTATAGCCTCATTCAGACATCATTAGTGCCCTGTTAAAAGTTAGCTAGAACTTGTGCAACCATGTAACTTTCTGTTTGGTTTTGCTGATTTCAGTATCAAGGGAGGACATGGAGAAACTGCGCCAGGCTTTAAAAACACTATCTGAAGCTGAAAAACAGTTGAGGCTGTCAAATGACAAATTAACTTGGCTCACGGCTGCACTGCTTCAACTTGCTCCTGATCAACATTATATGCTGCCGACTTCTTCTACACATACTAGTTTAACTCATAGCCCGTTGCTCGTAAATAATATCGGTGAAAGAGATTTGAAGTTTGCCAATGAGCATGAGGGCATACTTTCTAGTGAATTAAGAGGAAGCAAGTTAGGGAATAATTGCAGCAGAGGCACCAATGGAGTAGTGACTAGCTACATCCGTGGAAGGAGAAATGTTGAGCATGGTTCTGAAAGTCCTCTGCAATCCATTGAAACTGCTAATCAAAATGGAGGATATAAGTCTGCTAGAAACCATAAGGGTAATGAAAGGATATGGCGAATGGTGCTTGAGAATATTCAGTCAGATGCACTGAAGCAGTTTTTGTTTCAGGAGTCAAGGCTGGGTTCAGTCAGCTTTGGTAAAGGTAAGATCTTATTTTTGTTGCCTTTATTCTTTTTCACCACGATTTGATCATTAATTTCCTACTGCATTGAACAAAGGATACAGTTTTACATTAAATTGTTGAACTTAGGGATATCAGATGAAAATTGTGGGATATGATATGAAAACTTGAATTATATTTTCAGAGAAAAGAAATGATAAAAGAATGCTGAATCATGATGCATAAAGTTAACACAGCAGCTCAAATGAAATTTGATGGTGTATGCAAATTCTTTGTAACTTCTATATCTGTGAGATTTTCTTCTCTCCTCCTCTATGGATGATTTGTTACGGAGGAAAATCTTGCTATATTAGCTTTTTAACTTCATATGTGTTAGCGTTGTGTTATTTTCATCATAGGAACGAGTGATTTCATCATGGGAATGAGTGATTTAGTAAAGTAGTGGTCGTGATGCTTCATTTATTCTGAATTACCTGTTGGTTTCATAATTGGGATTTTTTGTGGTCATTCTGAGTTCTTGTTGATCATAATTTTTTCAAGGATGCAATTTCGTCATTTTTGTTTCTGATTACTTCTTACAAATGTTTAATGTTGTTGCTTGTTCTTGTCTCATCTCATCTTAAGCCTTGATCCTTGATCTTGATTAGTTGGTTACTGTCTAGTGCATAGCACTTATTTTTTACGTGATTTATTTGTTACTTTCTTCAAATTCTTTCCTGTAACTAACTGATCCATCCGTAAGGTGACACTTTCAACCTGTTTACTGCTGATTGTATCAAACTTGTTTCCATGCTAAGGATGCTTGAAGTAGTTCATTTTTCAGTTCATCTTTTGTTCAGACTACTGTGATTAAATAGTTTAGCCACTGATTCTGTTGTTCTGTTCCCTTGAAGCTCCTACTGCGCAATTGATCTTCAATTCATCTGCAAATAAAGCCAAGGCGGAAAAGTTTAGGGGACAGATATTACAAGCTTTTGAATCTACTCTTCATTCCGAAGTTATACTTGAAATCAGATGTGAATCCAAGAAAGATATGGACCATCTTCCAGTTGATATGGTTGTACCAAATCAAAGACCACATTACTTGGGATCAGAAAATCTTATGAGAAGGCTCACCAAAGATAATGACCAAGGAATTGGTTCGAGTCATGGTAGACGGATCCATACTAATACACATGGTGAAATTACTGAAATAGCAGCTTCTCCTCGAGATGGTGGAGAAAATGGACTAATCAATGGCATTGGTGAATTTAAGGAAGGATCATCGTTGCAACACCAAGGGAGCTCCGCTCTATCACATAGCAGGGAGAGTGAAGAGCAACGACGGAGACAAAGTTTGGTGAGAGGGAAAGTGTCTCTTGCACATGTCATTCAATACATATAATGTCTTCTTGTGAATATCTTAACTTCTAGATATTATTGTTCAGATTTTAATGTGAAGTTTTCAATATTGTTTATCTACTTTTACAGGTTGGCTTAGTTTGGATGACAAACTGGTGGATTTACTTGATTTAGCATTATCTGCGGATACTGTGAATACTGTGAAGAGTTTAAGGAGATTATGGAAACTGGAGTTGAGCCATTAGCATTAATGTCACAACTTGCTACAATAATTACTGATATCCTTGCTGGCAGCTATGTATTCACTCGTGAAAAATACATGGGAAGTTTTTTCGTCGATTGACTTGTGAGTGCTGAAACTATCTTTAATCTGTAGCACACAGAGATGTGGTACATAGAAAAATTGGTTCTAGACAACAAACATTCACTATTTTTCTGCCTTTTATAGCCTCATTCAGACATCATTAGTGCCCTGTTAAAAGTTAGCTAGAACTTGTGCAACCATGTAACTTTCTGTTTGGTTTTGCTGATTTCAGTATCAAGGGAGGACATGGAGAAACTGCGCCAGGCTTTAAAAACACTATCTGAAGCTGAAAAACAGTTGAGGCTGTCAAATGACAAATTAACTTGGCTCACGGCTGCACTGCTTCAACTTGCTCCTGATCAACATTATATGCTGCCGACTTCTTCTACACATACTAGTTTAACTCATAGCCCGTTGCTCGTAAATAATATCGGTGAAAGAGATTTGAAGTTTGCCAATGAGCATGAGGGCATACTTTCTAGTGAATTAAGAGGAAGCAAGTTAGGGAATAATTGCAGCAGAGGCACCAATGGAGTAGTGACTAGCTACATCCGTGGAAGGAGAAATGTTGAGCATGGTTCTGAAAGTCCTCTGCAATCCATTGAAACTGCTAATCAAAATGGAGGATATAAGTCTGCTAGAAACCATAAGGGTAATGAAAGGATATGGCGAATGGTGCTTGAGAATATTCAGTCAGATGCACTGAAGCAGTTTTTGTTTCAGGAGTCAAGGCTGGGTTCAGTCAGCTTTGGTAAAGGTAAGATCTTATTTTTGTTGCCTTTATTCTTTTTCACCACGATTTGATCATTAATTTCCTACTGCATTGAACAAAGGATACAGTTTTACATTAAATTGTTGAACTTAGGGATATCAGATGAAAATTGTGGGATATGATATGAAAAACTTGAATTATATTTTCAGAGAAAAGAAATGATAAAAGAATGCTGAATCATGATGCATAAAGTTAACACAGCAGCTCAAATGAAATTTGATGGTGTATGCAAATTCTTTGTAACTTCTATATCTGTGAGATTTTCTTCTCTCCTCCTCTATGGATGATTTGTTACGGAGGAAAATCTTGCTATATTAGCTTTTAACTTCATATGTGTTAGCGTTGTGTTATTTTCATCATAGGAGCAGTGATTTCATCATGGGAATGAGTGATTTAGTAAAGTAGTGGTCGTGATGCTTCATTTATTCTGAATTACCTGTTGGTTTCATAATTGGGATTTTTGTGGTCATTCTGAGTTCTTGTTGATCAAATTTATGCACATATTTTGTGTAGCTTAAATATATATCTGACTACTGTGATATAAGTTCTTTATAACTAAAACTCTCTGCAGAATCAGCAATGAATGTGCATTCATATTTTATCTTGCTTTAACAGGAGATTAGAGCCTAGGTCAAGAAGCCTGATCTGTTGGCGAGTTCCCAGGATCGTCGTAGGAAGGTACATCCTTTGCCTGTGTTTATCATCGGTGCTTGCTTTTGTTCTGCGTAAGATCCTGGTGCAAATCGTTGCAAGAGTAAAAAGCTTCATTTCGCATTAGGCGTGTTTGCCATTATAGCTCAATTTTGTATCCTTGCATACTGCAAAATGACCTTAATAGCTGAAAAAAGTTCCTATAGAGGGTCCTATAATTTAGGGAACTATCAGATCGCCACGTGTTCCCCTAGTACAAAAAACACAATTCTTAGAGCCGGTGAGTACTAACTATCCAACTTTACTAAGACACGTGCCGCAATCTCGTAGCTCGCTATATGAAATTCAATGGTGGACCCTCATGTAGGATCTTCCCACCTTAATAGCATGTTCCCATTAAGTTTCATTGATTTCCCATGATACAATTTTCGCTTGTATGTATGTGAACATTAATTAACTCAAGAGTTTGTTTCTTTGCAGCTTCCACATCTTAGAATTAGGACACAGAAACCACGGTATCTACTGAAAAATGGTCACTTGTGGAAGATGCTTGAGCTAGATCTTCAAGGTAACACTATGTTACATTCCGTTATGCTGTCTCATGATGTACATCTGTTTCTTGTTTATCCTGTAGTTTCACTTAGTTCTTCCCTTTTCCTGTCAATTTAGTCACCTTTGAGAAGGCTCACCAAAGATAATGACCAAGGAATTGGTTCGAGTCATGGTAGACGGATCCATACTAATACACATGGTGAAATTACTGAAATAGCAGCTTCTCCTCGAGATGGTGGAGAAAATGGACTAATCAATGGCATTGGTGAATTTAAGGAAGGATCATCGTTGCAACACCAAGGGAGCTCCGCTCTATCACATAGCAGGGAGAGTGAAGAGCAACGACGGAGACAAAGTTTGGTGAGAGGGAAAGTGTCTCTTGCACATGTCATTCAACAGGCTGAAGGTTGTGCACAAGCGGGTGGATGGTCTAGGCGGAAGGCAATTTCAATTGCTGAGAAGCTTGAACAAGATAACCTGTAAGTACTAGTGGATATGGCTTTCAGCCCTTTTAATAGGGTCAATTTCCACAGAAAAACCCTAAGCGTTGCTGTATTTTGCAGAAACCTCCTTGAACTTTATAAATCATAGAAACTCCTCTTGAACTTGTCTCACTTAAGTAAACACTTACTTTAAGTTGTCATGTGTTCCCATGGGACAATGTTTGGACAATGTTATTCTATAATATAGCTTCTATATTACCCTTTACAGACCAGACCATGATAGGTAAAAACTGAAAAAATGGTTTTAGATTTTAACTCTACCCGCTAATACCGTTTTATAAGAATTTTCAATAGTTCAAGGGGGTTAGTATAATTTTGAAAGTCCAAGGAGGCTTTCCATGAGTTATGAAGTTCAGGGAGGTTTCTACAAAGCCGCTTAAAGTTCACGGAGGTTTTGTGAAATTTACCTGTAGATTTTTCTTGGCATGTTATGTTCTTCTTTCATCTTAATCAAATTTATGCACATATTTTGTGTAGCTTAAATATATATCTGACTACTGTGATATAAGTTCTTTATAACTAAAACTCTCTGCAGAATCAGCAATGAATGTGCATTCATATTTTATCTTGCTTTAACAGGAGATTAGAGCCTAGGTCAAGAAGCCTGATCTGTTGGCGAGTTCCCAGGATGCGTCGTAGGAAGGTACATCCTTTGCCTGTGTTTATCATCGGTGCTTGCTTTTGTTCTGCGTAAGATCCTGGTGCAAATCGTTGCAAGAGTAAAAAGCTTCATTTCGCATTAGGCGTGTTTGCCATTATAGCTCAATTTTGTATCCTTGCATACTGCAAAATGACCTTAATAGCTGAAAAAAGTTCCTATAGAGGGTCCTATAATTTAGGGAACTATCAGATCGCCACGTGTTCCCCTAGTACAAAAAACACAATTCTTAGAGCCGGTGAGTACTAACTATCCAACTTTACTAAGACACGTGCCGCAATCTCGTAGCTCGCTATATGAAATTCAATGGTGGACCCTCATGTAGGATCTTCCCACCTTAATAGCATGTTCCCATTAAGTTTCATTGATTTCCCATGATACAATTTTCGCTTGTATGTATGTGAACATTAATTAACTCAAGAGTTTGTTTCTTTGCAGCTTCCACATCTTAGAATTAGGACACAGAAACCACGGTATCTACTGAAAATGGTCACTTGTGGAAGATGCTTGAGCTAGATCTTCAAGGTAACACTATGTTACATTCCCGTTATGCTGTCTCATGATGTACATCTGTTTCTTGTTTATCCTGTAGTTTCACTTAGTTCTTCCCTTTTCCTGTCAATTTAGTCACCTTTGAGAAAATTTGTACAACATTCAAGAAAGTGAAATAATAAAAAGGATCAGGGATTCTTTTCCTTTTAATTGTTTGTTAGAGGTTGCATGACTGCCTCATGATGTTATTGTTTTCTAGAATTTTAACAAGGAGGCCCATCTGGTGTGTAAGTTTTCTTCTATTATGTCAAATTGGATCCGTGGAGACTCGTATAAGGATATTGATTACTCCGACTACTCCTGCCGATGTAATTCTTTTCTAGAAGTTTTCTTCTATTATGTCAAATTGGATCCATCTAGTGTGCAACTTTTCTTCTATTATGTCAAACTGGATAAGTTCTCGTCTAAAGATATAAGTAATATCTTGCAGTCAATAATTATTTCTTAGGAGTAATTCATCTGAGTATTTCCAAGCGTGAGCTAATCTCATGCCACCTCTTCTCATCCGCAGACTGTAGGCCTCGTTACGGCGTTATCTTAGGGTAATTGCAGTGGAAAAGTTCACAGAATTTGGACCTATTGTCTCCAAGTCGTTATGAAATTAATTTTTCCTTCCGTTACCATGGTTTCAGCATATTACTGTTCTCTTTTTTTGCCTCCTTCCATGTCTCAGTTGATTAATTTGGTAATTTCATTCTAGTATTCCAAGAAGAGAATGTGGTTGGCATGATTATGACATCCTCTATATTGCATAATCTTTTCCCCATATAATTTTGTTTAAACTCTGGAATACGTCATTGTCTTCTTGAGGGCAATGCAGTTCTATATACTGTCACAAACTTCGGTCTGTAAGTTTCTAGAAATTCCTATGAGTAACTTGTTTGGGTACCCTTTCCGTCTTTCCCTGGAGAAACTGGGACTCAATGTTGCAAATGACAGAAAAAACTGATTCCTGGCACTCCTAAGCTTTACTTGATCAATTTAGATTTGAAATATTAGCTACAAACCCAGGTTCATGCCGCTGCTCCCAGATTTGCAGTCTACAAGAGACTTGATAAGAGTTTGGATTAGTTTGGGAATTAACGGTTAATTGCTATTAAACAAGTAAGGATTCTATCATAACACCCTTTCAAAAAGAGGCGATCTGTACTATTCACGGACGATTAGTATGATTAGTTTGGAAACTATGATTACTCTTTTAATGACGTAGGTCACGTGATGAAAATATAGGGATTTATTGGCGCCAGGTCAACAACGTGCCGACTATAGCCACACGCTTTGGAATGTTTACTACAGACAAAAATATACGGCGCTGAACGACATTTAAAAATTCAATTGGAGGAATACAACACCTTCACGACTCTTCCCTCAAATTTTAATACAATTCTTTACTTACAAAAATATTTGAAGAATTGTAAGCCATCTTAATGTCATGCGGTCACAATTGTCCTGCTCAGAAACTTCACCGCCGACCGTGAGTCAACAACTAATGTACTATTAATCCCAAGTCTTGGATTCTTGGATCTTATGTATTGTATTATACAGGTTGGAAAAATTCTCACGGAATGCTTCCTGTAAAATATGAAGATTAGTACATGTTTTCTTGCTTAGAAGTTACATTGCCGACCGTGGGTCAAGAAATAATGCACTGCAATTCTAAGTCTTCAATTTTGAATCTTACGCAGCTCAACAAAATCTATGTCTATACTGCTATATTAAAATCTTAGTGGGGGTGCCATAATATTTGAAAGACATTTCCCATTACAATAGAAATTTGAGGGGTATGTTGATAATATCGCGTGTCAGAGTGGGGAAGCACTCCTTTTGTTTTCTTTTCATTGCTTACTTTTAGAATATTATAAGTTATGGCATGAGACAAATATTTGACTCACATAGCTAATATGTATGACAGAAAATTAATTGGATAATGATTTCATATTTTTGCATGTGCATTGCACATGCGAATATGCTAGTTAATATATAAAAAAAATAGTGAGGGTAAAGAAAGTTAGATAAATGGAGGACATTTCCCTCCTTCCAATTGTAATCTAGAGGGTAAAACAGTAACTTCACAAGTAGATTTTCCACTCATTTTTTATTTCTTATTTCTAGAACATTCTAAATCATGACGTGAGGATAGGATTTGAACTCATATAATCAAAATTGCAAATTTTCAAGAATATTTTTATTTTCTTTCTTTTCTTTTCTTTTTTTCCTTTTTATTTCTAGAACATTCTCGATCGTGACATGAGAAAACTCATAGTATTAAATTGCAATATCTGCATTTTTCTTTTTGTTCTTTTTATTATCGTCATTTTTCTTTTTTTTTAATCACTTACTCCAATTATATTATCCTCCTTAAGAAAACTACTTGTGTTAAAACTATATTTAATGGCTAAATAACAGTTTAGGATACATTTTCTATGTTAAACTTCATAATGAAATTAAATAAATTAAATTATCATCAAACTATTAACATGTATTGATATAAGATAATTGTAAAAGAATTTAGTATTTTTGTATGGCACGCGCAATATGTGCTAGTAGACATTTCAAGATTGAGGTTTGTTTTAGTATCTATCAATGAGTGTTACGAAAGTACAGTATTTCAATTCGTAGGATAAATTTATATATCGTTAATCAAGTAAAATACAAAATACACTCTCCTACGAGAAGCAAAATACAAAACACGGTGCTCTGATATTTCCCTCCGTTTTTCCTCTTTGGGCCTACAAAAAACGCGGGCGGCTCGAAACGAATCTTCCGATTCCAGAAAGCTGTCGTGTTCTCCTAAACCCCCCGTTGCCATTATTTTCCACGTGTCGGTTCTCCAAGTCAACGCACGCCTCCCTGAACAGAATGGTAAATGACTAAAATACCCCTACAGACTTAAAAAGAAGCTGACCTCATCCGTGGGAAAACGCGGAAACCGCCGGTTTAAAAAGCAGGCCCGAGCCCGGGCACGCTTCTCAATTTCCTTCTTCTCTTTCTTCAACCTTCGCCGCCAAAAAAAAAAAAAAAAAAACCGCGAAAAAAAACCTAACCCTAACCCCAAATTCTTCAACCACGACGGAGAAATCCATGGAGAACGCCGTCACGTTCTCCGGCGTCCGCCCCAAGAGGTCCTTCAACGCCGGAGCCTTCTTCGCTCCCTCCGACCTCAGCGACCTCGCTCTGGTCCAAACCCTAGCCTCGATCTCCCGCGATCTCGTCACCACCCACTCGGGTCCCGTCACCTCCCTCCCTTTGCAGAGGAAAAATGCCCGCTCCCTCGTGCTCAGGGTGAGGATCCTCCTCTCTCTGTTTGAGTTCTTGATAGATTCGCGGTCGCCGGTCGATCTCCCCTCGTCTGCTAAGGTTTGCTTCAAAGAGCTCTACATCTTGATCTACAGATCGAGGCTCCTCTTGGATTACTGCTCGGAGGGCAGCAGGCTCTTGATTTTGCTTCAAAACCCCCAAATTTCCGGCAATTTTCACGATTTGAATCAGGATATCGCCACGATCCTCGATGTTCTGCCGATCGAAGAGCTCGACCTCGGTTCCGATCTTAGGGAACAGGTCCAGTTGCTTCAGCGACAAGCGAGGCGGTCGAAATTGTATGTAGATCGTAAGGACGAGTTGCTTCGGCTGCAAGTCGTCTCCTTTCTCGATGAATTCGAGAAAGGGAGAACGCCTGCTCGCAGAAACCTCGAATTTGCGTTTATCAATCGATTACGGATTAGAGATGCTGATACCTGTAGATCGGAGATCGATTTCCTCGAAGAGCAGATCTTTAACAGCGACGAAGACGCCGTTGATCCTTCAGTTCTCGGCGGAGTCATCGCCCTTACTCGGTATTGTAGATTCTTGCTCTTTGATTTCGTGGAAGAAAGCAGAGGATTGAAGAATAGAGCTCCTTCTAAGAAAATTGGAGACGTTTCGGTTACAATTCCGAAGGATTTCTGCTGCCCGATCTCGTTAGATTTGATGCAAGATCCAGTGATCATTTCAACAGGTCAGACTTACGATCGCTCGTCGATCTCTCAGTGGATTGAAGAAGGTCACAACACTTGCCCTAGTTCTGGCCAAAACCTTGCACATACCCAATTGATACCAAACAAAGCTCTAAGGACCCTAATTTCTCAATGGTGTGCTGTTCAAAGAATCCATTATGAACCTGCAGTAGACTCTGATGCTTTAGACGAGAACATAGCCGCTGCTTCTTCTTGCAGAGCAGCAATCGAAGCGAACAGAGCGACATCGAGAATCTTGGTTGGAAAGCTGGATAACGGGTCTGAAGATGAGATAACAATTACCGTTAGAGAATTGAGACTTCTTGCTAAGAATGGTGATGTTAATCGTGCTTGCATTGCAGAGCAAGGAGCGATCCCGCTCCTTCAGAAACTTTTATCCTCGTCAAACCCTAACATTCAGGAGAATTCAGTAACTGCGATGCTCAACCTATCGATACTTGATAAGAACAAGCCTATAATCATGGAAGAAGAAGGGTGTTTGAGATCAGTTATCGATGTTTTGAGATATGCGTTGACAATAGAAGCGCGAGAGAATGCAGCGGCTACTCTGTTTAGTTTATCATCAGCTCGTAATTTCAAGAAAAGGATTGTAGATGAGCCTAATGCAGTTGAGGCACTATCGGAGCTATTGAGAAATGGAAGCGTGAGAGGGAAGAAGGATGCTGTGGCCGCACTGTTCAACCTATCAACAGACCCAGAATGCTGCGTCGATTTGATGGAGTTAGGGGCGATTTGGTCATTGGTGCAAGCATTGGCAATGGAGGAAATCAGCGAGGAAGCATCCGGAGCTTTGGCATTGCTCGTGAGACAAAAAACCGTAGCAGATATTGTTGGTAGAGACGATATAGCCATTAAAAGCTTGGTGACATTAATGAAGAGAGGAAGCCCTAAATCTAAGGAGAACGCCATTGCAACTTTGCACGAGATATGTAAAAATGGAGGAGGGTTAACACGAAAAATTGCGAAAACGCCAGCACTCAGGATGTTGATTCAGACGTTGTTGCTGACGGGGACGAAGAGGGCGAGAAGGAAGGCGGCATCTCTGGTTAAGATGTGCCAGAGATCGGAGACGGCAGTGTCGACAAGTGGTGAGCATGCATTGGCGAGAAATGGTCCAATAAGGCAGAGCTCGAGCTTTGCCGGTGGGGATGTATCGGCATCTGTTGCAGTATCTGTGCTGTAGTTGCAGTTGCAGCTGTTCGGTTCAGTACAGATTAGGAGGGTATACACACACATTCGTTCATTTTTTCCGTATTGTCATCCTTAGTTATGGTATACATGTTGTATTTGTTTGGTTCAGTACACTGTAGGAGAACATATGCTCACATTCTTTCATTCTTTTGGAATAAATAAGGAAGATTTATAGTGTATTATATTGTCAAATCAACATAATAACTCATTTTGTGAAAATTTGGTGCATCAACCTTTGTGTCATTGGCTTGTGGTGTTAGGTGTAACTTCTTTTGCCTACAATATAAGCAACTTGCTTGTGGAAAAGCAAGGTTATTCTTGTTTAGGTGAGATTTGTTTAAGTAATGGATAACTTGTCCAATCTTTTGAAGCACTCAAAATGTTTGCAAATTGTATGGACTTGTGAGAGGAAGTAATCACTTGGAGATGACATTTTCTAAACAAGCAAAGGTGTATTAGCTGCATAATTGAGGGTTCATAGGCTAGTTGTAAGGAATGATTCAAATACAAGCTACATATAAATAATTATGCGTAGATATTAGCAAACGTTTGCATTATTATAGTCAACTGTTATTTTCAATCAGCAAGCAAAATATACTGATCTTAATTCTTCTGTGATATTCCTAATAAAATTTTGATATATTATCTAATTTCAGTTTCAAACTGTTCTTTGGGTCAGAGCTCGTGAAGTAACACGAAAGACACTAGCAAGACTGACTTTCAAGACTTGCTTATAGCTTATAATTTTGCAGAAAAGAAAATTCCATGGGCAAACTTTCTAGTGCATAATGCATATCACACGTTACAACTTACGTTTTCATGTACAAACTCTTATACAGACAAATATTTGGGTCTGATATTGGCAATTCAGAAAAACTTTCTTAGAGGGGCGGATGACTTTCTAGTGTATATTGAATATGGCACATTACAAATTATGATTACAAATTATGTTTTCATATAGAAACTCTTATACAGACAAATACTTGGCTCTGATATTGGCAATTTAGAAAAACTTTTCTTAGAGGGCGGATGAGCTAATAATTTATGTAGTGATTATATAAGTATGGCTAGGGGCGCAAATTTTTGGCAACGATAAAAAGATTGTGGAACAGGAACTTGACTAATGGTAGAATATTTCTTTGTGATATGGGAGAAAAAAGAAATTTCCAAGACTATATTGCTGACATAATAGAGAAAATCTCCAACCTACTAGTATAAATAAAAAAACGAATTTTATTTTATTCTCTAAAAATCAACTCGAAAATTGATAATTACTACATTATCTCCTAACTAAATTACTATTCAAATGTCCAAACTAAATTATTATCCCATCAAATTTCCTAATCAAAGTCGGACTAAGATTTTGTGGAGCTATAAATAAATAAAATAATTTTAGCAAACACCCTGAATCCCAATTCCATTTTCTGAAGACCCCCAAAAAATTTACTCCCTTGTCAACCCCCTCCCTCTTTCTTCTCTCTTTCACCGACGAAATCTCGCTGACTCTTCAGTCCACGAAAAAGATCCGATCTTTTTCACTCTCGTCCTTCGATCCATGGACGAAAGCGAATCAAACGTGGTTCAGATTCAGATGCAAAGTCCGCCGCCGGCGCTACGCAAAGAACCGTCGTTCTCGCGGTGGTGCGGCGACGATCCCCACCGGCTCCCCATCACCGCCGCCGCCGACGAATATTCCGATGATTTCGATCTATTGGAGTCCAAGAGCCCGAGATCTAACGGACTCCGTCAAGGAACCATGAACGGTAACGGAAAGGGTTACGTCTCGTTAGAAATCGATAACGGAGAGAAGCTCGATGATAAATTGAGCTCGATTCCGGCTGTAATGGTGCTCAAAACTCTATTCTTTATACTTGTTTGGTACATCTTCAGTACTCTATTGACGCTGTAAGTTTGTGGTAATCGATTCCCAATCTTTACCAATTTTAGAAAGATTTGGTCCCTTTTTCTAAAATTATAGCTGGTTTCGGGTTTTAGGTATAATAAGGCATTGTTAGGGGACCATTTGGGGAAATTTCCGGTCCCTTTGATGATGAACACAGTTCATTTTGGGATGCAAGCTGTGATATCCAACGCCATTGTTTTTTTCCAGTCTCGGTTTAAAGATAAAAGCGGCCCGACGATGACATGGAGGGATTACTTCTTTAGAGGTATCTATTTTTAGAAATATTTGCGCTTTGAATGGGAAAAGGATAAAAATAAGGACTTACCGTGGGGTTTTAATTTGTGCAGTTGTGCCTACGGGATTGGCTACTGCGTTGGATGTAAACCTGAGTAATGAGTCCCTTGTTTTCATATCGGTTACATTTGCGACAATGGTTAGTTCTTTTGAGTTATATCTGAATGGTATATGTTGTTCATCTTCTTAATCTTTGGCCTCCTGTTGTTTTGCAGTGCAAATCTGCAGCGCCGATATTTCTCTTGGTGTTCGCTTTTGCATTTAGGTGAGTCTAAATGAATTAGCATTTCTTCCACTTAAAACTCGTATACTTGTATGAATATGAAGTTTTTTAAGAAGCTCCTTGATTTTGAGTATCACTATCTATGTTAGAGTCATTAATGCACTATTACATTATGCTTATTATTTGACATATTCAGATGATTTTCACTTGTCATAATCTTAGTTTAATTAAGGTTGAAAAGTCCCTTAAAGATTTAATACTTTGAAATTAGTCCCTCAAGTTATTGAAATTACTATTAGGTACCCCAATTCTTATATCTTGCTACTACTCTTGATTTTAGGGATTAATTTGAAATAACTTATAAGTATTGGGGACCTAATAGCAGTTTCAATGTTTTGAGGGACTAATTTTGAGATAACTTATAAGAATTGTAGAGTTTAATAGCAACTTCAATGATTTGAGGGAAATATAAAGATTTAAGGGGCTAAGATTGAAAATTTAATAACTTTCCTATGGTTTTGTTTACATTTATCATCCTCTTCTTCTTTATGTCTACTTGCTATTGGATTATTTCTTGAGATACAATGTTCAGCAGATTTAGTCACTCATATCATCTTATTCAACTTGTGACTTGCTATGTTTGACCTATGTTCTATAGTATTATTCTTTTCACCTTCGCAGGTTGGAGAGTCCAAGCTTTAAGCTTCTAGGTATCATTGTAGTCATCTCTGCTGGAATTCTTTTGACAGGTACTTCCAGAACTGATTGCATTCCTAGTTGTTACTATTTTGGTAATTTATTTTCAGAGGAGAACTTGAAATGATTCTCATAATAGATCTACAAATCAAAATTTTCTCGTAATGTATATGATTCTTTTGAGGGTGAAGGCGGGAAACTCCAGATGTCCCCTTTTAAAGGGGAGAAAGTTACTTTCTCAAGATGGTGTTATAAGCTTTAGTATAAATCTGCAGTTGCATGCACATATGCGTGTTCATGTATGCAAGTCTTTGTGTAATTCAGGCCCTATTATCATTTCAAGTGCGGTTGCTTTTTTGGCTGTTTTCAAGTGTGGTAGCTCGTTATTCATTTAAATTTGAGTTAAAGAAATAACAAGCTTTTCATTCAATCAACATTCTTGCTTTTAAGCATCTGGTTGCATGCGATGATCATAGCTGAATGGATAAGTTAAACTCTGATTGAGAGGTTGGCTTTGAAACAAGCTGGATCAACTGATTGAGAACTTTATCTTGGGAGATAAGAGGGTCTAGGAATTGCTTCATTTAAGGGAGAAATTATTTGGTCTTTTGATTGTTTTGCAGTATAATTTCTTAAAATATCCATCTTTTGCTCATATTGAGATGCTTCCCTTTAACTTTTTAACTCATTATTAGGCGTCCTGAGGGTTGGTTAGGGAAATCTTATAGAAAGGATATATATATATATATATATATATATATATATATATATATATATATATATATATATATATATATATAATATTTTGTTATATCACGTTATATGAATTCACTGTATGTTGTTGGATATTGAAAAGATCACAGTTCTATATGCTGTTGAACCAATATTTTTCTCATAAGCGATTTATATGAGCTCATTACAATTTTCACTTAGAGAAGTTGAATTGATGTAAATAATGTCTCTTTTTGGTGGATCTCCGGCTGCATAGAACTTTGTACTAAATGCAACCATTGCAATTTTATGTGTAATATTTGAATGTCTTTAGACAATGTCTTGACTAATGGAAATATGTGTCAGTTGCCAAGGAGACTCAATTTGAATTCTGGGGATTCCTCTTCGTCATGCTTGCTGCAGTTATGTCAGGATTCCGGTGGTGCATGACTCAGATTCTTTTGCAGGTTTGTCATGAAATTCTCTCTGTAGGACCGTTGATCAGTATGACTACTGGCTAAAATTTTTAGATCGTAAATATAGATCTTTCAATTGCAATTTTTTTATTAGCCTTTTCTTCCCTAAATCGTCTTTACTTTTCCTTGCATGTGATGTCCGGATGCAACATGAAGAAAGAGGTCTATGGTGAGTAATCTTTCAGAGCTCTTTTAAATACATTGCAACTAGAAATGCACCATGTTCATGTACTTATTGATTG
Organism: Asparagus setaceus; assembly: GCA_012295165.1. NCBI lineage: Eukaryota > Viridiplantae > Streptophyta > Magnoliopsida > Asparagales > Asparagaceae > Asparagus > Asparagus setaceus. The sequence goes on along the minus strand of CM022703.1, from coordinate 43,823,503 downwards.
TGAAATAGCGAAAGCTTATTACATGTGTGCTAATATACATCAATAACTTAATGGAAGCAATACATGTTTCCTCTTTCCACTTTCCACACAGAGAACTTGAGGTCAAATCGTGATTACTCCCTTATTAATTAGGGTCTATGAAATTTCGAATAAGTTGAGAATTGTAGTATAAGAGTTTGTCTCGCTGACACCGATCTTTGGAAAGGACCCTTCAAAACCAATGAATATTTCATTTTAATCTGGTTTTATTTTATGCAGGTTTGAAGAATCCCATCACTCTGATGAGCTATGTTACTCCTGTAATGGCAGTGACTACTGCACTTTGCTCACTTATGCTGGATCCCTGGCATGATCTTAGCAAAAACAAGTACTTTGATAATTCAGGCCACATAATACAAAGTTGCCTACTTATGCTTTTGGGAGGAGCATTGGCATTCTTTATGGTACGAGTAAGATAGTGAAACTTTCTTGTAAGATAATTTATTATCAGTTATTTCTGTAGGCATTGTAGAGTGCAGTTGTCTACTTGTATCTTTTTTTGTGAAAAAATTCCTTTATTTTGCAGGTTTTGACGGAATATATTCTTGTTTCGGCAACTAGTGCAGTAACAGTGACAATTGCGGGTATTGTTAAGGAAGCCGTCACTATCTTGGTATAATTTGCCTCTTATGTTCTGTTGATGCTTGTGGTTTCTAACATTTTGTGCTTCTTTTCTGCCTGCATGGATGAACTAATGACCTGTTGCAATATCATTCTAATTTCTCCCATTTCTAGTTGCTGTTTATTTGTCTTTTGAAATAAGTGTGAATATTATTACATGGTATTAGGTATGTGAAATTCAAAGACATGGAGTTTGTGTTATTATCTTCCATTATAAGTTAAAAAGAGGACTGCTGAAGCAACAAGAAAAGATTTCTTCTATGTAATGGAAAGTAGCTAACCCTTTTCTAATCGGTAAAACAAAACAAAATGTTTAGATGTTAAGAGAGTTTGGAGGACTTAAAGACTCAAAGTAAAATCCAAACGATTAATATCAATATACTGGCTGCTGGAAAATTAAAACAGCTTTCTTGCTAGAGATGAACTAGGGATGAACTAAGTCTGAAACTTAATATTGATATCCTATTGTTCTGCATGTGTCAGAGAGCATGAAAGCTTTCTAGTTGGAAAGCAGTATCTTAGCAAAGAGCCTGAAATAATGAGTCCTTGCAATGCTTAAATTTGCAAATATTAAATTTTATTTCAGATGTCAATATCTTTCTTGAAATGTACTTTGCATGAAAATTTTAAAATATGAATTCATAAAATGTAGTTGATGTTTTTTTTTCCGCGTATTTAGTTCATCCAATAAGTGTGTCATGAAACGTTTCTCTAGAAGATCTTTTGTTGTGAATGGTATTTAGCGGTATACTTGCCAATGCTTGTAGCATCGACCGCTCATTATGTAGAAGTTCTAGATCCATTGTCTTTTCCACCTGTTACATTGTATTTGATGTTCACTATTTTTCTTTCTTTAATCTTTCATGTCCTTGTTTATTTCTTTGTATATCTATAGGCCAGTGATTAAGGTTCATTTCACATATCTAAGAAATCATTTTGTAGCTCATCTGTTTTATGGAAACTAATGAAAGGGTTTTTCAGGTTGCTGTATTCTACTTCCATGACCAGTTCACCTGGTTGAAAGGATTTGGGCTTTTCACAATAATGGTTGGGGTTAGTTTATTCAACTGGTACAAGTAAGTCCAAACATCTTTTTTTGTGTTTTATGGATATTCTGTTCTTTTTTTACCTTGACATTGCTACGAATATTACTGAATATACTGTATATATATTTTATGCCAAATACCTTCTGTGCGGAATTAGTTTTATGATGTTTGGATGATGCTTGGATATTAGTTTAGGAATCTCAATATCTCATGACTTCAACTTTTGGTTTGACTCTTCAGTGTAATGTGTATCGTCCATCTTTTTCAGATATCAAAAACTTAAAAAAGGCCATCCAAGTGGAAATGGAGAAATGAACGCCTCAACTTTTAATGGAGCTGCCAAATATGTTATCCTTGATGAGGATATTACCGATAACGATACTTGACACGGCACCGTTCTCGGCAGCATTATTTTGAACTAACAGGTAGGATCTCATTGCATTTATTCTAAATGAACATTCCAGTTACTCTGCAATTATTGTTACTCATGAAGGCTGGGCTCCTAATATTTCATAAAAATAACTGCTATATTTTGACTATCTGGTCTATGGATGAAGTTTGTTGGTGCAAATGTACTTACCATCAATCTGATGCTTGGAAGCAGGTGTTAAGCAGGATTCCACTACTATGCAACTTTACTTATTCTTTAACAAACTGGTTCTTGTAAATTCATGCTAAGCAGAGTGATTCAATTTTTTTCTGTTACGCTGAGAAATTTTTTGCAACTTGGTACTTTTAGTATCCTATTACCGTGGGACAGTGAATCCTTTTGCAGTGGATGTTTCTTTCATTCTGTTTTTACACTGCTTTTCCCAAGCTGAGACAGAAGCAATCAATTCTGGGTAGTAGCTGTGGGTCTTAATGAAAGCTAGGAGAGATGTAGGATCTGAGTATATACTTGTTGAAGTTTGGAAATGTATGGGAGATAAGGATCAACAAAATTCTAGAGACAAAAGAAATGCCTAATGAATAGGGGAATCAAACTTACAGGACACAACAGAACTTCTGTAGAGTTATTGGACAAAGATGAAATTTATATCTAAGAAACCCCTCTTTTGGTGTTCTCCCCGCATGCTTCACATTTTTAGAGATCCCGGAATGCCCCCACACTTTAAAAAATCAAAGGAAATGTTCTCACACTTGCAAAAATCAAGGAAATGCCTCACACTTGTGAAAATCAACGTAAATGTCCACACTGTTGGAAATATCAATGGAAATTCCATCACACTTGGAAAACCAATGGAAATGCCCTCACAGTTTGAAAGTTCCAAGAGAACTAATGACTCATCCTTTCCCTTGATAATCAACTACACCACTCCCTCATGTTCTTATCATCAATTGATATCAAATCTTTTTTTCTGTGAATTATGAATGGGTTAACTTATATACATACTTCTTCAGAATGGTGTTGCATTAGTTTAGTTGATGATACTACAGCAGGGTGATACTACTGCAGGGATAATTTTCATAGTTAAATGGCGGAGAGAGATTTAGAATGTAAAGGATTTATACATGGCATGCAACTTTAGCAAGCGAACAAAGTTAATGTCTTAAGCTTGAAAGACACATGGCTCCAGAGTGCCCGGCATTAAAGTATATACTCCATACTGAGAATGCTAAAGCTGAATCCTACATTTGAAAGAAACCTAAGGATTTTTTATATCAACCCCTGATCAAATTTTTGATATGTTATGCTGGACCCCTTGAGGATTCGAGAAATCTTCAAGTTTTTCCAGATTATATAAAAATAAAAAGATTTGAAAGGAATATATCGAAACAACCCTAGATTTAGATGTAGCTTAAGAAGATATCTGACAATATGAAATAGATGGGATCTTGGATAATAGTTTTACATTTACAATCTTGTTCTATTTCTGCTAGTTGCTAGACAATCTTGTTCTATTTCTGCTAGTTGCTAGACATAATAATATACGAATATTATTACATCTTTCATTTCTTTTCTCTGCAGGAATTTACCTCAACCTGAAGTCAAATTACATTCCTATGGCTTGCACTACAAGTTAAATTCTAAATATAGTGTAAGCTCAGACATGCACAGGTCTTAATTAATGTGAAATGATGGATTTTTCTCGCCTCTAATTGTGTTTATATTATCTCGCTTCAAGACTTTCAGAAGCTCTCACAAGGGGAAGACCTACAAAGGAATTCGAATCGAGATTCATCCATTATTGTACGTCAAAAATCAAATGTATTATACATTGGAATTTTTTTAATGTTTTGTTCGTTCTCTTGATCGGTTGGATCATCCAGGAAGTATACTGTATATTCGAGGAAAATACATTTGTAACTTTGTTCTTTTACATGATAACATCAAATTATTGCTAACTAAAAAAACTTCTGGAGTTTGAATTTACCATTTCTGGCATGAGTAATTGCGCACATACGATATACTATTCCCAATGTGAGAAAAAGTCCTGGCAGTGACTGATGGTCGCATGATAACCAAATATATTTACACGAATAATATATGGATTTTGTAGGAGTCTCTTTAGTATTACATAGTGTGACATAAATAATGTTTTTATTAGTATCTACATTAAAGTTGAAAGTTGATTTGTGTTCTCTAAATTTCAACTAAATTCAATAAGTATCCAAAGGTTATCCGAATAAAAGTCGAGTTTTGATTTTTTATAAACGGATATATCCATTTCAATATCTGCATCTATATTTGTATATACAATAATAATAAATAAGTTGGTGTTTCATAATCTAGCTCCTAAAAAAAGATCTATTTAGTTTATGGAAATTAACAATTTTAGAATCAAAATGATAGGAAAATCCGAGACTTATTAGTCTCACAGCACGCCGTATATTTAGCAAAATAATATTAAAAAAAGACCAAATTCAGTAACTTAATCCACGGCGCCCTCAATGAGCAAAATGAGCCAGCGAAATTGACGTAAATATCCCCGTTTTCCTCACTCTCGCGTCCCCCTCTATCGAGGGTATAAATGTCATTCTTTATTCACCGCATGTTTCGCTTCAAAAAGCCGCCTCGTTTTTTTTTATTCTTCGATACTACACTGAGCCCGCTGAGGGGCTGTTTGGATGCTTGGAGGAAAGTTAGGTATTTATGAGACCAAATGAAAAGTGATTGTCCACCTCATCATTTTACATTTGAAATTTTAGCTTGTTTACTTTGGATTTAATCATGAATCTTAAATTGATAAAATTACTTTGTTTGGATGATATCATGTGATATTGGAAAGTAGTAGGTACGTGGACCCATTCAAAAAACTCAATTTATCATATGTTAGATTACCTCTATAAATTAAATTAAATTAAATAAAAATATATCAATTAGATCTATATAATTCACATATAGCAGTTTATTTTTGTATAACAATCCCTGCAAAAATCAAAAATCAAAAATTTGTTTTCTGGATGAGGATTAAGGACAAACCTCCTCTCCTCTCCTACCTCCAACAATCCCCATCACCCATTAGCAAAACTCCTCTCCTCTGCTCTCCCACCTCCAACAATCTCCATAGGTATGAATATGCACAAGTTTGAATTAAACAAACCCAAAGTTAAATTGAAAAAAAGATCAAAGCCAACATAGAATCAAGAAACACCACCAGCGTTAACTTCACTCCCAAATTCAATTAGCATCATCAAACCCCTCTTCAATTCTTCCTTGGCCGCCCCCTCCCCCTCTTCACTCCCGCCGGCGCCGCCGGAGCCTTCGCCTTCTCCTCCGCCCCCTCCGCCTGCTTCGCGGGCTCCTCGCCCTCAACCCTAGCTTTCTTCGGCGGCCTGCCACGTGGCCGCGGGATCCCCTCCGACGCCTTTGCGACAGCGGCGGCGAGCGGGTCCTTGGGCTTCGGAGGTCAGCAGTGACCTCGCTTCACCGGAGCGTCGCCGGGCTTCAGGTAGTTGTTCTTCACCATCAAGATCTCCCCGCTCTCCTTCTTTTCTTTTCTTTTCTTTTTTTTAATTGTATTTTGCTGACAGTTTGTCAGCTTTCTCCCCAAATCGGTCTATTTTGTAGGTATTCCATTTTCAATGACACCTCAGTTCTGAAATTGCCATGTCATCACTTTTACATGGTTTTAAATTTAAAACCAAACACCTGAAAGCAAGGAAAGCTGCAGTTTTCTGACACTTTCTGCCATTTCCCTCAACAAAAACAACAACCAAACAGCCCCTGAGCGCCGACCAAGATCTCACCTTCCCCGTAAAAAAAAAGAAAAAAAAAAAAAAAAGACAAAACACCAAAGCTTGAGAGAGATCTAAACCTAAGCAAAAAGCCCAAACCTTGATACTTTCCCTTTGCTCTGCATCCTCACTCTCACTCTCTCTCCTCTGTTTGAGATCTTAGAGAGAGAGAGAAAGAGCAATGGCAGCTTACAAGGCCGAGGACGACTACGATTACCTCTTCAAGGTGGTTCTCATCGGCGATTCTGGAGTAGGGAAGTCTAATCTCCTCTCGCGGTTCACCAGAAACGAGTTCAGCCTCGAATCCAAGTCCACCATCGGCGTCGAGTTCGCCACTAGAAGCTTGAATGTCGATGGAAAGGTCATCAAGGCTCAGATTTGGGACACTGCTGGCCAAGAAAGGTAACATTTTGAATTGGATCTCTGTTTGTATTTGATTGATGAGATTGATTAGTGCATTTTAATGGGGCTTTTGAGATTTGGGTTAGCGGGTGAACAAGAAATGGGAGGTGTTGTTGATGGAGACTAAGCCTTAATTTAATTGAAAATGCTAAAAAGTTGGGGTTTTGTTCAGTGCCGAGGCTAATCGATGGACTTTGGTTTTTGGTATTGGATCTTTGAGGGGCATAATATACTTTTTATGGTGCATTGTATGAATTTAGTATGACTTTGTTGGATCTGTGCTTGGGCTCACCGTGTACGTATGTATGAATGTGCACATAACTCAGAATTGATACGTTTTCGGACATGTAAGCTTAATAATTATGTTAATATTTAGCTTGCATCTTCTAATATCTGTCAAGCTGTAATTTTATTCAAGAAAAGTAGAGGAAGCCACTAGTTTGATTAACAAAATATGTTTGTTACGGAATTCATTATTTGATGTTTGAGTGGGTTAAATTGACCGAATTGTCCATTTAATAGGACTGTAAATGTGAAAAGGATCGTGGAAGAATGTAGCTCCTTGCTTGTTCATCACCATTTTATTCTGATTCTTTGTCAGACATCCTTGTTTACTAGTAGAAATTGTTCGTGCAGACGCATAGCGTTAGATTTGACAACTGGAAAATCCCTTTTTTTAAGACAGTAACCTGAAGGCATACAAGCTTCTAAAGGAGGAGAAAGTACCCCCTTGCACTGTAAAGAAAGTTCCTGTTCTGCACACGCGGATGATAACAAGTCTTTATCCCCTAATCTAATATTCAAAGGTCAGCATCCTTTCATATTCGATTTGAAATCCCCTTGTTCATCATAGATGGGAGATTCAAGCCAGTCTCCTACAACAGTAAGGAAGTGATGATACCTTCTATGCTAAGTTCACTTGGTGGAATATAAAGCTGATCCTACAGTAGAAATGTAAGATTAGGCATTGTGTGCAGAAGAAGAATTGCACTTTTGGGAGCTCAGCTAACTCAGATGCTTCTTCCGATCCACTTGATTCGATACTAAGGTTGTGTGCAGAAGAATTGCAAAAAGCGGTCCCACAGGATGAGTAAAGTTTCTAAAAGATGCAAAACCTGGAATTTATGTTTATGTGTAGTATAACATATTGTATAGTGAACTGACCATAACTTATGAACAGATAACTTTCCACATAATAATACAATAGAAACCAATATCAACAGGTAATAAAAGAAAAAAATTACTATCTCTTCCAATTTGATTATGCTGTAGTTGGTTACATAAAAGTTATAATTCTATGATTGCTCACTGCCTTGAAGACTCTACTGACTACTAAGCAACAAAAGCCTTCCCATGTGGGAGATACGAGGTAAGCACGAAAAAAAAAAGAATGAAAAAAAAGGAGGCAAAACAAAAAAAGAAGAAAGTTACACACTTCACGACCTGGTTGGAGCACAACCTTGACAATGAACGTTTCTTTGGTTGAGAGCGAGGGGAGTTCATTGGTTAGTTCAATTGATCACTCAAACAACTGATCTGTTGTTCCTCTTTTATAGGATTGATTGGTAGCGTTGATTGGTGGTTGATATATTTGGAACTTTTCTTCCTTCTTGTGACCATTTTATTTGGAGATTTGGAGTTCCTTTAGCATCACATATATCATAATGCGCAGCCAGTATTATCAAATGTTAATTTCAGCAAACTATCGTCCTGTTAAGAAGGATGATCAAACATGAAATTATAGGGTACTTCCATTAGCTCAGATTATGACTTGATTATGTTTGGTAGACAATTACGGACTTGCAAATCAATGTTATAGATAAATAACGTTACCTTATACAATTCATTAGTGCCATAACGAGCATGCATATGTTTCTTGGATATTCAAGCTTTGCCATATCATGTTGCGTCCATATCCTGTATCCATAACAGTCTTAGCTAATTATCTTAGCTCTTCACCTGAGTTTACTTTTCTTTTGTAAACCATACTGGAACCACTACAATTCGATATATTCTTTCAAACTCCTTTCGTGTCATTAAGCGGATATCAAGCTTATTTTCATCCTTTTTCCTCCCCAATCTGATTTAGTTATTATGATGATCAACCTTAACACATTAATGATATCCCCATCCATTAATTATTCTGTTTTTTTATATTAAAGGGATCTTGTGGAGCAAATTTAAATTCCATTTTTAACATGTATTATCCATTTAGTTTGTTCTTCTAAATTAATTCATGGTGGTACTAGTTCCTTGATTTAACAAACAAAATTTTTCAATGGGAGTATTCTGTTATTTTGTTGATAATTCTGTGTCGGCACAGTTCAGCCACAACATGGTTGAAAGTCAGGCTGCAAGTTTTTCCTTGGTTGTCACTGGTATTACTATGAACTTGTTCTTTATACTGTGAGAGAGAACAAAAATAAAGAGAGTGTGATATATACCTGAGCACTCACATACGCACGCCTACAATATGTTTGGCTCTTATGAGTCAAGCAGCTTGTTGAACAATTTATAGGTAAGTTCTAGAGTTTTGTCTTACCAAATGTGAGAGAATTTTGAGAGATAGGACGATGCAAGCATTAGCTTCTTACTGCAGACAACCTCTCAACTAAATTGAGTGGCCACCTTTTTCATTTAATTTAATACATGGTTGTCATTTGTCAAATTTGTTTAAGTAATGGCAATTTTGTGTTCAAGTGTGCCAACTTCTTGTCACAGTTTGCATGATGCACTATCAGTGTCTTCTGTACTTTTCTGTAGCTAGTCATATGGTTACTTGATTGAGCCATAAGCTTAGCTTCAGCCATTGAATTTTGATGAATTTTGAAGGTAAGATTTTTAGACTAAAAAATTGTAACCTTCAGCCCTCATCAAAACTCCGGAGTTTGTGTAGTAGAATGGATTTTAAGATGGTATCAGATCAACCAAAGTTCAAATTTTACCAGACACATCTTTGAAGCGGAATTAACACAACAAAAAAAAAAGTTATAACCACATGAAATAGTCTAAGTTTCAGTCCATTAAAATAGCAGTCAACCAGCGCGGGCATGTTAGAGGATAAAATTATAACCCTTAAGACCTCAATCCTCACTAAACTCCAGAGTGTGGTTTAAGTGTAATGGATGGGGCTTTAATCTTGATGGGGCTTTAAGAAAATTATGCAACCTGGTTTAATAAATCATGTTAACCATTATGACTCCAGTTGAAAACTAGGCATGGAGTTCCAGAGGTGTTAACAATAGACATAAATACCACTACGCCTCAGATTTATTGGACATTATAACTACTTTTTGAATATTTCTTGTCAGGATCTTATTCCCTACATATTATATCCTGCCTTAACTATCAGTATCAAAAGCAGGTATCGCGCCATCACGAGTGCTTACTATCGAGGAGCTGTGGGTGCATTACTCGTCTATGATGTCACAAGACATCCTACATTTGAGAACGTTGAACGCTGGCTCAAAGAACTAAGGGACCATACTGATCCAAACATCGTAGTTATGCTCATTGGCAACAAGTCTGATCTCCGCCATCTTATTGCCGTCTCAACTGAAGATGGGAAATCCTTTGCTGAGACTGAGTCTCTATATTTTATGGAGACTTCGGCGTTGGAATCAATGAATGTAGAGAATGCATTTTCAGAGGTCTTGACTCAGATCTATAGGATTGTGAGCAAGAAGGCGGTTGACACTGGTGATGATGCGGCATCTGTTGTTCCCGGTAAAGGAGAGAAAATAAATATCAAAGATGATGTTTCTGCACTCAAGAAAGGTGGTTGCTGCTCGAATTAGGTTACTGTGATGTTATCTGTGGTAGGTCCTTTTCTCCCCTTTAATTTTAAGGGGACCTAGCATATCTGGAACAATTATTGGCTTAGATTCTTTTTGGGTAAATTTCATAGAACTACTATGAACTATTAAAAATCAATACTACTCTTTTTCCTTTAATAAAAATGTCTAAACTACCCTTATTAGTATCTATGAAGGAGAGGGGAAGATGGTAATACAGAAGATATATGAAGTATGTAAGGGCAAATTTTCGAAAACGTGTCACATGTTAAGTAAAAGACAACTTAAATGTTGTTAGGTATAGCAGTTTAGTGACAATTCATGGTAGTTTTCTCGATGAAAAAAGTTCATTGTAGTATTCGCTGATAAAAAAGTTTATACTGGTTTTGTGCAAAACCCCCAAATATTCGTGGTAGTTCCGTAAAATTTACCCATCACTATTTTGTTCCACTACTTCTTCAGCACCTCACATGGCTGATTTGGGATAAAATCTTGTTGTGGTCTCTTACATTACATCATGATTAGATTCATCTGGGTATCTTTTCAATAATGCCAGTTTTGGTTAGACACCTCGCAGCTTCGGGCTATAACAAGGGAAGATATTGTAGTTAGACCTGAGGATGAGAAACATGCAATTAATACTCTGAATGGGGACAACAATAAAGAAACTGAGAAGCTGAGGATAGAGAACATGCATTTGAATCAATTGTTGAGTCTGGTGTAGGTTGCCTATAGTTAATTCCATTCATGCTTTTATGAGGTTATGACAGGATAGCATCTTATCCTGTTTCCATAAATTTTGTCCTCGCAGAGAATTGAAGACAATTCAACAAAATGCAGGATTGGTGCATTATCATATTATTATTTGGCTCATTGATATATTATCCATGATAAATAAATGGTTTTGTGATAGTTACTTCGATGAACTATATTGATGGGAATAACTGTCTCGTGGCTCTGGCTCTTTTTTTTTTTTATTTATTTATTTATTTTTTGTGTGTGTGGGGTACTTCCATGGGTAAATGTCAGGATCATTTGATTATGCAATCACTGGCAATATGCAATTAGATTAGCAATGAGCTTTGATGATGATTATGATACTCGCAAATCATTTTTGCTAACTGTCGTCTAATTTCTTTTTTATGACAGATGTGATTGAGATCGCGGAAAACACATTATCAAGGTAATTGCCTTTTCGTGATTAGTATAAGAAAGTTAAATTAATCTCTGTACTTGCTATAAGAAGATATTTAATTACTTAAATGGATGTTTATTTTTCTCTCTCAAGTATTGGTGTAATCAATTTACTTATACCAATGTGATATTTATAATTAACAGATATCGGATTGGCCTGAAAGTAAATAATTTTTAGATGTTTGCTTTGGGACAAATTGATTAAGATGAGGTTTGATTCGTGGAAAATTATATTTGCAGTTGCAACTGTTTATTTCATCGTAATTCAATTTTCTCATAATCGCAACTGGAAAAGGAAACTTTTTTTTTTTTTGGCAAATCAACTTTTTATCAAATGTAATGTTTGTGGTAATTACTCTAGGGCAGTTGCATTTGGAGTTGCAAAAGCAAACACTTTTTCTACTGTAAAATGAGTCCAGATCACAGTAAAATTGGATGCTGTCCCATGATTCCATCAGTGACATTTACAGCCTGCAATTTTGCTTTCAATTGCCAGTAGTAAAGTTAAAATTTGTTATATATCAAGGGTACAGTTGCATGCTTTGCATTCTCTGCCAACTCCAGCTTGAATATAAAAACAAATACTTTCACCTTTTACTGCAAATAAACACTAAAGAGTGTCACAATTATTTGTGAATGGTTACAATATGCATCTTCAGTAGAAAAGTATGGTGGGCGGTTCACTAAAAGTATATTGAAGATATTTAGAATGATAGTAGGCTTATTCTGTACACAACTAAATGATTCCAACCTAAAAGAACCCCTCCATGAGAAAGTGCATAAAATTCAAGGTTTATTGTACTTTAATGATATCTCAAATAGATCTCCTCATTGAATTAGTGTGTAACTCTCTTAGTTTACCAACTTAAGAATGGAGAATCCACAAGCACAAATTCTATCAGAACACCTGCATAAAAAACATGTTTTTAAGCCATCCACGAAAACGAGAGAGAGAATTTATTCTCTTTATGATTCAAGCAACTTCACTCCTGAAAGAGCTAGTTCTTGTAAGATTCGTATTTGAGATTATGCTATTAGTGCAATAAATAAGGATCATAGAATATTGCATATCGGTGAAATTATTCGATAGTTCTGACACATTATATTAATAGTGCATCAAAGAAGTATCAATTAAATACGTACACGAAACAAGTGCATATATTTCTTAAAGCACATGCGAAACGAGGTTAAGATCAAACCTGTTCCTTGGTTCCCGCACCAATCAATGAGCCATCACCACTTGGACAAATAATGAGCCCTCGATCGAGACGAGACAACGGGGCCCACTCAACTACTCTCCAGCTAGAAGACTAATAAGCTAATCCCATGTTGATGTTAGAGATAAAGCTTTGTCTTTGTTTTATTTATTTATTTATTATTATTATTATTTATTTTATTTATATCATCGGACCTTTGAACTTATCCATCCCTTTGCTAAGCTCTTAGATCGTAGCGATTAGCTTATGTTAATTACTTGAAACTAAATCAAAGTGCTTAATATTATAATCTTTGGATTAGTATATATTTAATATAAGAAGACAGCGTTTCGTGATGCGGTGATGGCGCCATTATAGACGATTAATTAATGGTATTTAATTGTTGATGAGGTCCACTCGTGTGAGCTGGATATCTAGAGTACTTTTAGCATAGTAGAATTTAGCGTTTGTAGATTGAGAAAATATCTAGTGATCCACATTGATTGTACGAGTGGCGATAAAGAGCTTATCGTATCGTGTACTTGTACATTAACTTAGGGTTTTGCTTGCTTGTTTGCATAGAAGTAATTATGAGGTAGTTGAGCGAAAAATTCTACTTGTTTCTCTAGAAAATCTTACGTTGATGTGGCGTCTCAGACATAGCTCAGGAGTAAGTGAAATGCGGATGAATTTTGGGAAAGTTTTTTTTAATTAATATTTTCTTTATTAGTTACTTCCTAATTATTATTTATTTCTATCCAAATGAAAAAAAAAAAGTAAATGAAGAGTAAGAAGTACTACTTCCACTATTTTTAAAAAATATGATAAATAAAAAAAAGTTACTTCTACTACCTCCTACTATATAGTTGTAAAGGTTATTTCTTTGATCGCTTTTCTACTTCTAATACTTCCGACAACCAAGCGGGTCATTGTTTGAGCTCATATGAATTTACGGGTTTGAGGCCGTAGCTCACTTCAAATGAGCGGCCAGGAGATAGACATACGGTGGATCCCACTGTAATACTGCATCTCTTTTTATTTGAGAAATTTCAGATAATTTCTACTAATATGTATGTTCGTGGCATTTACCATCTCTCAACATGTATATTGACACTTATCTTCACTCAATTCATGAGGGGAAAAAAAACTAGGATCATCCGCAGTCTATCCTTCGCGCAATATTAAGACATGAACAATAGAAGTAAATAAATAAATTGGGAAACGATATCTTACTAAAAATGTAGACCATTTAATGCATTTTCTTAGCAAGCATTCAAAGGCTCCTAAATATTGCATATTACGCAATTCAATCATATGCTTTTACTACTGAACCAACCCTTTACCAGAAATCAAATTTTTTTTAAAAAAAATTTAAATTTTATCAAATGCTAAAGAAAAATTCTAGCCGCCGGGATTCTAGAAAGGAAGATTATTATGCACGTGTGCATTGTCCGCCTCCCTGTCCGCTTCCTTTTTCAAAACGCACCCAAATATATCCTTTGGCCTCGTCTATGATCAGCTGGGGCCCACAAATAACACAAAACTACAAAATGAACAAAATGCTGACGAATGATTACGACCGACACTAATCACAATTATCACTAATTAGTAATCACATAGTGACATTATTAGCCGGCCGCCTACTACCTAAACCTAAACCCCCACCTTAATTATATCGACCCCACGAAGCCAAATCTCCCCATTTTTTTATTCCATTCTACAACTCTACTAATATATTATGGATTGGTATCATCTACTCATCAATAGTATTTTCTAATATTTGCTAATGCATCTCCATCTTTGATTTTGTGAACAAATACAAAGTAAAAGGTGAAGCCCATAAAATAAAAAATGGAGATGCGTTAGCAAATATTAGAAAACACTATTGATGAGTAGAGGATCTCAATCTATTATAATCAGAAGAAGAAGATAATATTCACCTCAGTACTCAAAGATTTACTTGTTTTTTTATTGGTTAAATACTTAAATTGCAGATAATTTTATCGAGTTAAATGCTAATAAAATAGTCGAGAGGGCAGAATTCAGAGTAATTAAGTGAGGGTCATGTGATGCGATCGAGCAATGAAGACAGTACAGTGTAAAAGCAGAATAAATTTTATTAAATTATTTTGACAGATCTAAACTCTAGTATACTAAAAGTGAGAAATGGGTAAAAGAAAGTTAAAGTGAAAATAACTCAAAAGAAGAGGGGTGGATAAAAAAGAAAAAAAGAAAAATCGCATGCAAAAGCACGATTATTGATGAACAGCTGTATGTACCGGCACCGTCCGATTAAAGTAGCTCCGTCTAAAAACCGTTGAATATTCCGGCAACTCTCCCAGCCCCGCGAAAAGCGCGTCCTCCTCCTCGTCGCCCTTAAAGTCGCCGATCTTCTCGAACTCCTCGGCCGCCAGCTCAGCGCGGCCCACGAACACCGACCCGTACAGGAGCGTGTCGGTCGGGGGTGACGTGGACGACGTGGACCCCACGTCAGAGTACCAGAAGTCGTCGGACAGGATCAGATCCGAGAATCTCGACTCCTCCGGATCCGGATCGGATGCGGGCTCCGGCGGGGCCGGGCTGATCGGGTTCGGATCCGGATCCGGATCCGCCTCCTCTTTGGCCGGCGCGTGGCGGGAGCTCGAGTGGCTCTTGGGCGGCGGCGGCCACGCGTGGTTGTGCTCGCACGTGTAGGTCACGAGGAGGACGGTGGGGTCCGCCCTGCTCCGCTCCACCTGCTTCCTCGCCGGGCAGCCCTTCGAGCTGCTGCACCTGTAGTATCCCCTGCGACGGCGGAGGCGCATGTTAGCACAACGCGCGCGCCACACGCTAAAGTGCGCCGCGCGAATCCAAATTATCCACTCGAGCTCGTAATACTAATTACGATTTTTTTATTTATACTAACAAATCGGCCGGAGTATTTATTAAATTATTTTTACCTTGGGTAGGGGGATCCCTTGATGGGCTTCTGGCCGTACTTCCTCCAGGCCCAAGAGTCCGACGGCGGCGCGGCGCACTCGCTGGCGCCCTTGGCACGTGACGCCTCGACCTCCTGGATCGGGACCGACACCACCCGCTTCTGAACCGACCGCCGGCTGCAGACAACAGGAACTAATCAACTAACTAACTAACTAATTAAATTGTTAAGAGGGAACAGTTTAAAGATCATCTGAGCTCGCTCCGGCGGAGCAGCAGACCAGACCACGTACCTCCGCTTAGAAGAAGGAGAAGAAGGCGGAGCAGGAGAGAGGCGGGCTGACTTCGGGTTCGGGTTGGGATCCGCGTCGGTATCGGATCTCATGATCAAGGTTTTCAGCATCAATTTAGAGTGCGTATCTTCGGATCTGGATCCGTACACACAACTTTGAGAGGGGGGAGAGAGAGAGATTAAAAGGCAGATGAACAAAGCAGCAAGGCTTTAGCTCTGGGCCCTTTGTTGTGTTCTACTAGTAGTAGTTATAATAATAATGATAATAATGGATCATTATATATTTATTAATTATTGTAAATAATAAAATAAGAGACGTGCGAGCAAATATGTGACTTGGTGACTTTTCATTTTTTTATTTTTTTAAAAAATTAATCCATTAAATTTGTTGCAAGTTGATGACTGGTGGATGGATTAAAAAAATGGGGAAATATTACGAGGAAAACGAGGCGGGATCCGGCACATGATCCTGATCCCATCTATCCATCTCGTTCATTTTTACACTTTTAACCTTGCAGCAGCTTGATTTTGTGATTTTTACTGAGTTTGATAGGGTTTTGTTAATGTGATCAGAAAGTTAAGGGGGGCTGCCGGCTAAAGGTGTGGTCTTTTTATTTTACTGCCGAAATTGGTGTATTTATGGTGTCTTACTTTCCAAGTGGTTGGTTGTTTCGTGGGGACCAAACGCATATGAATCCTCATGTTGTCCTTAAATTGATTGAAAACTATCCAGTTCATCACTTTTCCCGTCTATCCATTTTTGGACATTTTCAAACTCTTTTCTGTAAATATTAGTTTAAGATGATAGTACTTCTTTCGAGTGAGAGATTTTTGAAGCTTTACAATTCATTAATCAAATATATTCACTTAGTGGACCCCGTGAATGATATTAATTATTAAATTATATAAAAAAAATTAATTATGAGGCCTATTGAGATAAATCAATAATATTAGTCCACGTAGTTAATTGTATGTTTTCTCTACAAATCAGAATCCAATATCACCATTTCAATAAAAGGATAGAGAATTGTTTTTCACAAACAATTAACACCTAATTATTAGTGCCTCAATATTTAATAATAAAAATTAGTTTTTCAACCTATTTCCATCCCAAAAGCTCGGAATTTTTTGGGGGCCTCAAAAATTTTTCGAGGGCCACCCCAACTAACAATGTAGCTATGCCCCTAACAACACGTTCGCCCATGGTGAATTAATTGGTTCTATTACTTATCGCACTTTTTACTAGTGACAGTAAGGCACTCGATATTGACTATGCAAAGGTGTCAATCACGCTAATGCAAATGATCTAGTAGGTGATTTGATTTGGATTGCAGCATCTCATGGACTCTAGCGGTGCTAGTAGAAACACGTAGCAAATATTCAAGTCAAATAAAGTTAAATAAGTTTGGCCCATTTTGTGATAATCCCGAAAAATTTAGAAATGTCACCTAACCCTGAGAAAACTTTACATTACTTTCTCTCTGAATCTATTTCAAGATAACCCCAGACATTTTGGAGTTGGCTGGAAAGTTTTCACAACTTATAATTTTAGTTATAGTTGCATTTCATGTTGTGCAAAAACTTATTCTCTATACTATAAGTCCATGAAATCAGTGGTGAATCCTAAAAATACAACTAACTTACTACACCACTCAAAAGTGATAATATATGATAATGATTTCATTTCACAATTCTATTATTAAAAAAAAGCTAAATAAAAATATTAAATAAAAATCCATTACGGATTCCTACAACTCCAAATAAAGAGAAACATGGGACGAGCATAACTTAAATGATAATCATGAAAATCCTAACATTTGTGGCCGAAATGCAAACCCACAACACCCAAAAAATTATTTCACTAGAGACTTTACTATTTGACTTCGTACCCTAAAAAATATAGTCCGTGATAAAATAAAAGAAAAAGAAGAAGGCTTGGGGAAGATAAAATATAATATTAACTAATTAGTTAGTTGCAGCACTTAATATTTTTCATCCACATACTCATAACCCAGTCACTTAGTCATTCTCTTCCACAGGCCCACAGCTCCTTTTCTTTATATAATACATGACTACCTTTCATCTTAAATATATTTCTTGTACAATTACTTTTAGTTTAATTTTTTTTTTCAATATTAGTCCATTAATCTTTCATATTTTGAATAATTCCCTCAAATCATTGGAATCGATACTAAATTATTTTGAATTTAGTCCCTCCAATTAAGAGTAGATGTAGATATTAAGGGAATTAATTTAAAACAACTTAAGAATTGGGGATCTAATGGCAATTTTAGTGAGTAGAGGGAGTAATCTCAAAATGTGAAAGATGTAATGACTAATATGTAACACCCTACACCGCCACTACTGCATAAGAATGATATTTTTCTTGACCGAAAAGGGATCTATCATAAAATGTCACCATCATCCTCGCTTGAAAAAAATATCCAATGCTACCAATTGGGACCGGTTCCTGCTCCGCTTTTCCCGACGAACTAACCAATCATTTCCATTTTCTTAATCACAAATGAAAGAAGTTGGCAAACGCCGATGATGATGCAAAATGAAAACTCTCTCTCATTCTTTTTCTAATTTATTCTTCATCATCTCTAATTTTTTTTTTTGTCAAACCTTGTTAATATTGTTTTAATATCTACGTGAAGCTTCCTCATTACCTACCCTTGTTGAAAGCGTATGCACGGGAGCTATGAAAATATGACCGGGATAACTTGCAACTTAATTAAATAAAGAAAATACTAATCAGACTATGTTTTCAGGTTTACATCTAAATTTACCAAAAATTTGAACTATCATGTATTAACCTTTACTTTCAATGTAAGTAATTCACCATTCTTTTTTAATTCTTTCAATGTACATGAGATTATATTCCAACAAGCTTCTAGCTAATCAGACCTTTCGATTTATCAACATCCATAAGATCTTCTACTATATGTGGGCTAATCGGACCTTAGTCACTCATACAGGTCACCACAAGCACGGTCTATGGGCTAACCAAACCTTGGTCTTTCTAACTTGGACTAAAGTAGTAATCATGGAGCATGAGAGACGTACTAGCATCCATAAGATCTTCCACCTCCCGCAGACTCTATTAAGTGTGAGCTAATAGAGTTATTCTGGGGACTAACGTGATAGAGTTAATAGGTTTCAAATAGAGGTCGGAAATCGGCTTAATTTAAAAAAACTTAAACTAATAGTACTGGCCCAGTTTTGAGAAGAACCAGTTCTTTTTTGATCGGGGGGCTAGATAAGAAAAGAGCCTATTTAAGTGGCCATTTTTGGCCTGGGGAAAAATACGCTAACTTTGACTCAGTTTTTCCCAATCAAGTTTCAACTCAAAATGGGACCAGGTTCAAACCTAGCCCCATTTTTTAAGGTCGCCAAACATGCCCTAAATTCTTAACATCTTAGTTTAATATGTCCAACTTTTGCTAAGGGGGAAGTCTTTCTTTTTCCTGTTCAGATACAACGTCTCAGATGCACTCTCAAGGGACAAGAAAAGGTCAGTGAGTAATATCTGAACTCCCTAACATTGACAACTAAAGATGAATTAGAAAGAAGTGGAAGTGGGCTCAAGCTTTTGTGTCAAGCGTTCTCACTTGAAAATGATTGGGCCCATATATCTTATACAAGTAATCCCTCCACTGGCTCGTTCAATGAGGGTGACATGTTGGAGATTATAATTGAGATATGATCTAATTGGTTTAAATTTAATGAAGGGACCCCCTCAACTAAACTTTTGTTTCTATTGTTTGGGGTTAGGGTTTAAGTTAGTGATTGTTGGATATATATTGATGATTGAAAATAAGGAGGCAGACTTTGTTAGCGCGTGTTAGGACTCGAGACTAGAAAGAAGTGTGCAAGAGGATTAATAATGCTTTGATGATCGATCAAGCTTATTGGTAACCCTGATTGATATTGATTATAAATGAGATATTGTTGAAAGATCTTATTGGCTGTTATGCAAATAAGGATATATATTTATATTTCTTCAAATGGAGTACTTTACAACTAATTAATCTTGGTCTGCTCATCATGAGGTAATCTATGATCTATCACAAAAATATTAAATTTTGATCAACTAGCTAGGGCCACAAATGCAAGGGGCGCAAGAAGGAAAGTATAATTTTCATTTTAACTTATTTTATTATTAGGATATTGAATTTAGTGATGTTTGTAGTTTAATAAACTATGAAAGTGAATATTTCTTACGGCCAGAAAATTGAAATACAAATTTTATCCAAATATTCTGCATGTGAATGAGGTATTCTGATAAACATAAAAGGAGCGGTTGAAATCTTCAAATTGTCCCCCACCGCACATTAATAGCTTAGAACGTCTTGCTTAATTATATACATGCGGTCTTATGAATTATGTGCCTGTAAATTGCACAAGAAAAGAGATGCTCTCTATCTCTTCCTCTCTTTGCTCCACCTTTCCCTCCTCTCTTCCTCTCTGGTGAGAAGTCCTCATTTAGATTCAGTTTGAAAATAACTATCTCTTACCCAAATAGAACCCAAATAGAACATAATTAAATACATTAAAGTACAATTTCAAAATCTATAATGTTGATTTCTAAATTACAATTTGTAAAGTTTTAACTATGATTAATATTAATTACAGTTTAATGAACTTCAAAACAAGGAGACCTTCAACCTTTCCTTTAGTACCGTCGTGTTCTTGCTTAACGGTTAAGATGCAGAACTGATTATGGGACTGTATGTTCTGGGCCTGTGCTCTTGGGCCGGTGCTTTAGTACAAAATGGGCTCTACATACTCAATAGTTCATACCCTTAAATTTTAGATGTTTATGATATTTCAAAATTATCCTCCAAATCTATACTTACTACATATAAAAGAGGATTTGAGTGCTAAAATTTTTGATTGCCCTTTTCACTCCTCTCAAATTTGATCATTCCAATTTTACTTAAATTATTTTAATTTATTTATTTTATCTCAAAGTCTCGTTCAATGAGTCTTAAATTAAATTAAATTAATTAAAATTGTCATAATAATAAATTTTAATTAGTTTCTTAGGCTCTTAAAGATTATACAACTTATTTAATTAAATGCATATATTATAGATCCAATCAACTAACCACTCTTTCATTTTCCCTTTACATAATCTCTTTTTCATCTCTGCACTTTAACTTACGGCCATTCATTCTCTTCAATCGACCACATCACCTATTAAGACAAATTCCTACACAAACACAATAGTTTATGAAATATGCTATATGAAAAATTTGTCAAATGGTTTATAGCGTACGCGGCTTGTATATGTATGTGCAAGTGCATACAAGGGATAATATTTGTCAAATGGTTTGTAGACTTAAAGATTTATTTTTATGAAGTTGAAGACTATGTCTCATATTCAATTCATAGCTCTTTATTTGTGTATTATGTCTTGAATCCTTGAAAAGAGAAGAATAATAGATTATAGGAAGGTTATTATTTGAAAGTCTTGATATTTAAGAGTGTGTATAAATTTGATTTGGGAACTAAAGATTATTTTCAAGATGTACCTTTTTTTACTGTGGATTGGGTAGGATACTTATTGATCTTTTAATACATTAGAAAGAATGTATGATCTTATTTTTGGAGATTATGCAAAGCTATTTCAAGATTTTCCCCATTGTACAATATTGTAAACAAATTTTTGTGCTACTTATCCTAAATTGTGCTTTTTCTTTTAAATATAGGTCATAAGTTGTGCTTTCTTGTTCCTTAGATATATTCATGGTTTAATTCTTAACTAATTGTTTGGTTCATATGCACTTTAAGTTCAGAGGTGCTATCAACTTATCTAACGCTTTCAATATTTCTTACCCTTTTGATTTTCTTACCTCTATTAAGCATCTTTTATGTTCTTTCGTTAATAATTATGTTGAATTATCAAGCTTTGTTTGTCTTCTTTTGATTAATCACTAATAAGTTTTTGTTCCTATCAACTTTAGGCTATAAAGATTAACTAATAAAACATATTGGCTATCTATCTTCTATTCATTGAGTAAATCGAATACACAAACATATGTATGATTGTTCGCGGGGAAAGTTGGTTTGTTATTCATTGCTCGTTTGAACTTCGTTATGCGGCCGTTGGCCTACAACAAAATTTCAAACAAAAGAAAATGCCTTTATTTTAGGCGCATAATGAAAACGAAAATTACAACTCTCTTCCTTTTGTGAACAAACACGAGGATCTCTATTTTCGGGATCCCGCTTGCGTGGGTTCTTTGCTGTCTTGGGGACTTTTGTTCGTCCGTGGACTACCGCGCAATTCGATCTGGTGTAAGCCGGGTTGGAACTCTGAGACATAGAGGGCTCGCTTCCGCGAAGGAAGCGAAGCGCTGAGGATCACACTCACGAAGGAGAGGATCGCTGCGGGGATCACACTCCGCGAAGGAGAGGATCGCCGAGCGGTGAGATCTACAAGGAGAAATCACGCTATCCCCGAGATTAAGACGGCTTAACCTAGAGGGTATCGTAGTTCGACCGAGTTTGTTTTCCTTCCGCCTATAGATCGGCGTCGGTGGACTTGAGCTTGCGGTGCTTTCCGGAACCGTCGTCGTAGATCTCGCGAGGGCTCTTCAGAAGTACGCCAAAATCCCAAAAAATCCGAAAATCCCCGCCAAAATCCGAAATCCGCCCTCAACCAGCAAGACCCCCCCCCCTATTTATACATCTCAAGAGGGGGGGGGGTGGCTCGGCCATAGTGGCCGAGCCACCTCGGCTCCTTGGCAGGAGGCTCGACCATGTTGGCGAGCCACCGGCTTTGGAGGTACCTCGACAAGTTGGTAGGGTGGCTCGGCCATAGTGGCCGAGCCACCTCGGCCAATTGGCCGAGGTCCCGTCGTCTCGCATCGTTTTTTGTGTCATTTTTGTGTCGTTTCTCCGTCGATTCTTCGGTCTTCCGGGCTTGGTTTTTTTTTCTCCGGTGATGTCGCCGTTGTGTTTGAGTCTGTATCCGATCAACTTCCAGAGCTCGAACGGCTCGTTTGCATCGACGGACTAAGTACAGTTGATTCCGTCTCGTCGGCGTTCGAGTTTAGCCACCTCGCCTCGTTGAGCTTCGTCGTCGGGTTTTCTCCACGACGCGTCGTTTCGCTGGCTCGTATGCCTCGCCGACTCACTTCATGAGTTCATCAGCTCGCTTTACGCGTTATGCGGTGTCGGTTTGTCGAATGGATCGTCGGTTGTCAACCCACCGTTACGAGTCTTGCTCGGGTATTGACAAGCAATTTTTTATACCTACAATGATATATTTGATTGAATTACAAAAAAAAAATTTTGATTTCTTATATGAAATCCAAATTAATATGTCTCTTTATTGAGATTCTCAATTGGATTAACAAATTGACTTATACAATTCCCATGAATTAAGCTATTCCAAAATATATTTATAGTTTTGCATCTAATAACAAATTTTGCTATTATAATTTTCCATCTTGCTATTATAGCTTTTGTAATTTTATATCTAATAACAAAATTTGCTACTCCAACAAGATACTAGACATTTAATATTAATTTTTTATTTTAGTGGCCTTTGTAATTTTCGTGTATGATATGTTAAGAATCAATACACCATAAGTAAATATTATATCGTAGTACATATTTAAGAATCAATAATGTAGAACATTTTATTTACTAATAATTTCTTAAACCAATTATGCCACGTGCAACGCACGTGTGGGATACTAGTTAAATTCAAAACAGGGAAGGAGGTGCTTATAAAGGCTGTACTTCGAGCCGTCCTGACATAGCCATCCTGACATACACAATGAGTTGTTTCAAGCTTCCAAACTATTTTTTTAATTGGAGATTGAGAGCATATGATCCATAATTTTTGGTGGGGGTAACAGTGATGGAAAAACGAAGATGCATTGGGTCTCTTGGGAAAAATTGTGCGACAAGAAAGCCGAAGGTGGGTTGGGTTTTTGAAATATTTGTAGGCTGTCAAAATTTTATCACTGATAAGCCACGATTCACTGAGATATCGTTGAACGAAGTCACAGTTTGAAGGCTTCTGAGGAAACAGGGTAGAATCACAAACACAAAGATAAGATCCAACCAAGAGGTTTAGCCGCGTTCAAGCTCTAAACGCGGAGCGCTCACCGCCCAAACTCTAAACGCGGAGCGCTCACCGCCCAAACTCTAAACGCGGAGCGCTCACCGCCCAAACTCTAAACGCTGAGCGCTCACCGCCCAAACTCTAAACGCTGAGCGCTCACCGCCCAAACTCTAAACGCTGAGCGCTCACCGCCCAAACTCTAAACGCTGAGCGCTCACCGCCCAAACTCTAAAACGCTGAGCGCTCACCGCCCAAACTCTAAACGCTGAGCGCTCACCGCCCAAACTCTAAACGCTGAGCGCTCACCGCCCAAACTCTAAACGCTGAGCGCTCACCGCCCAAACTCTAAACGCGGAGCCTTTAGCAGCGTCTAAGCCCAAGACGCTGAGCGCCATGATCATGCTCAAGCGAGATCTCAACCCTCGCCAGAGACGCGAGGGTCATCTAAAAATAAAACGCGAGTCTTGCGCGTTTCCTATCTGTAAACACGATTTAAACGGTTCCAAAACCGTTTTCCTCGATTTGAGGGCCACGAATCCTCATTCTAAGGGGTCAGTTACACCCCTAAAATACCTATAAAAGGGGGAGAAAGATCTTCAGCAGAGGAGATCGGAAAAAGAGAGATTGGAGGCTAGAGAAAAAAAGATCCAGAGGATTGATTCATTGTGGGAGAGAGAGAGCTTGAGCTGTGGTCAACCCTAGCTCTCCTTCTTCGTCAATTTGGCTTGGTTTTCAAACTCGTGCAGAGTTACTAAACTCGTCCTTCGAGTTATCAAACTCGTTAGAGTTCTAAAGACTTGCCTCGCAAGTCTCTTTCTACGTGATTCCACGAGCAAGACGGTCGGATCGTCCACGGGATACAAGGATCAAGCTCCTATCGCCGTGAAGAACCCAGTTTTAAACAAAAGGAAGGATCTTCGTTGACCCTTCCTTCTTTTGTAAATCGGGCAACCGATCGAGGAGTTTTGTAATTTCTTTTTACATAAGTCAAAGAGAGAGAGATTGCATTCGAGAGTTGTATTGATTCTTTCTTTAAAATCAATTGGAAGGAATAATCTTTATCTTTACAGCTTTCAAATTTCCTCGCGAACAAAAGATGGCGACTCCGCTGGGGACTAGCTTCACAGATGAAGAAGTGGTGGCGCAATCCGACGTCAGCCTCATTGGGACGACAGTGGAAACTCTCACGGTAGAGTTTGACCAAGCCAAATACGAAGAGTTGCTCTCTTCCGGATCCCTTAGCCCTAAGGCTATGCGCAAAGTCCGCAAAGTCTCTAGGGAGATCAAGACACCGGATCAGCCTGTGTCACCTAAGGGAGATTCTGCCGTAGAATCAGATGGTTCTGGCAGTATTTCCTTTAAGGGTAAAAGACCGGCTTCGACGAAGCAGATGGAAGATCCTACACCTGAGCCTACACGACGAGTGTCAGGTCACAAGAGGCCTAGCGTGGCATTGAACCAAGTTGACGAAAATGTGGATGCCACAAAAGCCCTAAGACAGGCCAAGAAGAACGCTGCTCGTCGTAAGAGAAGATCCCTTCGTAGAGCACAACTCCGAGAAAATCGATCCTCAAGACAACGCGACTTTGAGCTTCAAGGCTCGGCGACGGAGCGCTGCTGAAGACGAAGCCTCGGGCGCAAGGCTGCCAAACAAAACGCGAGTCCCAAGACCGCGTTTCTCAAACGAGCGAGTCCCAAGACCGCGTTTCTCCAATCAAACGCGAATCGGATGTCCGCGTTCCTTCAACCAAACGCGAACCTCAGGGAAGCGTTTCACAAACAAAACGCGAGCCCCAGGTCCGCGTTCCACAGACCAAACGCACCACTCAAAGGCGCGTTTCAGCCATTAAACGTGGACTTCAGGCCCACGTTTCACAAAAAGAACATGACCCTCGTGTCTGCACCTCAAAGCGCGATGGGATTTATCATGTCCACCCTAACCCAACCCCTTCAAATGATGAGGGACAGTTCCACCAAACTACCGATCCGAGTTAACATTCCTCAAGTTTCGACTTGAGAGAATTATTATCAAGAGAGAGACCAACGCAGAAGTCGCCATTCGCGTCCGTGCGGCGATTGATTGCAGCTGTCCTCTCCGAATGTCAATGTTGTGCACTGCACCTAGGCGATCGGCCTTTGATCGGTTGACTAATCGGCCCGTCCAAGAGGCGGAGGCGATTCCACGTAAGGAGAACCTCGGTGAATATCCGAAGTCACCATCAATATGGTCGGCAGAGGAACGCCGCTACCTTCCGCCTGCATTTAATCGAGACTAATCGCCCTCAGAGTGTTAAGGAAATCTCGATAAGTTCAAGGAATTTATCAAGACTCAACACGACGGGAGTCATACCCTTATCAATTATCGAGACCGCCGGGTTAGAACTCAAGATGAGCACTCACCATTGCAGAAGTCTCGCCCACTGCTCAGAGAACACGAGCATGGCTTATACAACCGAGGGTGCTGAAGATCTCAAGAAGAAGCTTGAAGAATACCAGCGATGACGCAGAAGCTATGCGGTCAAAGAAGAAACCATTAACCAACTTAGAGACATGGTAGCCCAACCGGTTTCGCATGGCTCAAGCTCACGCGGTCGGTCCGTACCTCAACCGAATCGCCGCTAAAGAAAGGTCAATCTACAAAGCAGAAGGGAAAGATGTTTGAAACCTCCGATCAAGAAACTCACCGTATAGATTCTTCATCCGAAGGGGAGAAAGGGGGCGAGAACGAATCAAATCTTCAATCAGCCAAAATGGATGAATTCGAAGCTCGTCTTAACGCTATCGCTAATAGGAGTGAGCTCCAAGACGAAGGGGTTGTGAGGCCATATCCTGCGGAGTGGGATGCAGCACCTTACCCTCCAAAGTTTAAGGCCCCGGCTCTGCAAGCCTTCGATGGCACAGGTTCGCCGAATCAGCACGTCTATTACTTCAAGTCACAGACTGGCGATGTAATTTCGAACGATGCTATTTTGAGCCGTCTATTTATTGGCACTCTCAAGGGAGTCGCCTTTGAATGGTTCATGAAACTGCCTGCCGGATCTATTCGAAAGTGGGTAGATTTGGAAAGACTATTTCTAGCCAGATTCTTTGAAGATGACACTGAAGTAGCCGTCCCTACTCTCCTCGCCACTAAACAAAAGCCAGGGGAGTCAATAAAGGCTTTTGTGGAAAGGTTTCGGAGTGTGGCGTTGCGATGCCCAGCAGGGATGACACAAACCACTCTGGTGGAAACTTGTCAAGATAACCCGCACTCTCTTGGCTCAAATGGGGGTTACAGAGTGTCGTTCCTGGAAGCAATTAGTGTCCCAAGGGGAACAGGCGGAAGATATTGTCGCGCGAATCAAAGCTGAAGAAGCAGAACGACAAGAACAAATGGCCACCGGTCGATAACGCCCTCGGTCAAGGAGGAAGGATATTCATGCTGCTGACACTAGTGTTCGATCTCCACCGGCAAAGCCAGGCAAGCCATCGAGTCAGCCAAGACCGCCTAAGCAATATTCTTTCAAAGAAGAACATGTCGATACCCTATTCCAGCTGCTTCGGAAGAACAACAAGTTGAAGCTCCCAGAAGCAAAGAGGCACGAGGCGGGGAAGGTGGATGATCCCACTATTGTCGATATCACGAATGTTGGGACACCGACAAAGAAGTGCTACATTTTAAAGATATTCTACAAGCACCGGTTGATGCCGAGGTACTCAAGCTGAAACCGAGCGTAAGACCGGTCTACTAATATGACAACGGTTCAATTCAGAGATTTCCCACCTGTAGAAACTCCTAATGGAGTTATTCCCATTCCAAAAGGAGAACTACGTTTGAGAAATACCGATCAACATGGTCAAGAAGGTAAAGGTCTGGTACCCCTTACTATTTCAAGAGGAGAGGTAATGTGGGTCCATCCTGACCTCGTCAAAGATCAGCAATGGGTGGAGACATCGTCAAAGAAGAAGAAGAATAAGGCTAAAGCTTCCAACATGATTAGTCCATCCATAAATGAAGATGATACTTATTTGGTCCCTCTCACCGACTCAGAGAAAGAAGAGACTATTTTGGCTGCCGATCGGGAAGTCGACCCAGGAGCAGGCACGAGGTCAGGGAAAACGTACTTGAAAAAGTATGATCAAGGAGCGCAGGAGTCCAGGGAACCAGTTGAGGAGACAGGGGGTTCTGGCCCTAAAAAGTCAATTGATAAAGGGAAGCCAAAGGAGGTTCGATATAATAAAAACCTTCTACAGGAAGCAGGAACATCAGGAAAACCATTCCACTTCGATGTTTTGGCACAGCTGGCTAACATTCCCGCCAGAATCACCCTTTACGAGCTCTTGAAGTTGTCCAAATCTACAAGAGCAGCTCTAGTGGAGGCTTTAACGGATACAGAGAGCTTCATTACACAAGTTCCTGTAGTCCCAGAAGCTATGGATGAACCCTCTTGTGTCAAATGCCTACACATAATGAAAGGTCTGCCTTGCATATCATTCACACAAGAAGATATGCAAATCAATCATAAGCATGACAGGCCCTTGTACTACACAGGATACATGGGGTCTTCAGAGATCAGTCGTGTCCAAGTAGATCCGGGCTCTGCACTCAGCATAATGCCATATAGAGTCATGCAAGTTCTGGGAATCCCGTACCACCGGTTGAATTCCACTCAGACAACTATCTTTGGCTTCAATGCCAACAGCACGCGACCCCTGGGAAAAATTAAGCTCAAATGTCAAATTGGAGATCTCAAGTCAGAAGTAACCTGCTACATTATAGATGCGGACACATCTTACAATTTGCTATTGGGACGACCTTGGATTCATGCGAATCGGATTGTCCCATCAACCCTTCATCAGGTAATGAAATATGTCAATGAAGAGGGGGAGGTCAAGACCCTGATAGCTGAGAAACATCCTTTCAAAGGAGTAGAGAGTTATCACACTGATTCGGTCTTTTACCTTGGCACCGAACTGAATTGCGAGACCGGTTCTTGGCAATGATAGGCGGATGCGAACACGAACACGAAGAAGAGTGTCCATGGGAATTGCATGTAGTGAGCTCTAATAAGCTTAATAATGAGGAAGATGTACTGAGTGAAGGCGAATGGTACATTAATGAAAATTTCAATTTGGCTTACTTGTCTGATGTTTCATCTGAAGAAATAGATAAAGATACAGGATTGGAGCCATGGCATGCGCTATATGACGAGAGATCACTAGATTTGCCACTCAAAACGTCCCTCTCCACCTCCGGGAGGATGGAGGACGTGAGGAAGGCATTCTTTATGGTCCCGTCCAAAAAGAAGGGTCAGAAACCAATTTATTTTGGTAAAGTGGACCCTGAAGTTATCAAACCAGAGAGTTCAGAAGAAAGCGAGGCAACTCCTCAATTTCATCATTACGAACTTAAGGCTCGTCACATAATGAAAAGTATGGGCTACAATTTCGATAGTCCAAAAGGGTTAAATTTCGGGAAAGGGAGGCGAACCCTGATTCGACACCTTGTCCCTGAAGGTAAATCCCAAGATTATTACCACAAAACCCGGCGGGGGTTAGGGTACTTGTCGACACCATCCCCTTCAGAAGACGAAGCAGGACAATGCTCGCAAGGACCATTCATCCGAACATCACCATGGGATTCGGCGTAAGTGTAGGATCAATTTTCGCAAGTATGTCGCTGAACATGACTCACCATCCAAGTGATGACGAAGATGACAACCGATTCGCATGCATAGTGACCCTTGGATTAAACGCCTTGATGTTCTATGGGATATGTGCTTCGAAAGCAACGAGAGCCTTCCATCAAGATAAGGTGATCCAAATAAATATGGGGATGAGACCAATCCCAAACCAATCTTCGAAGCAAAAGCTTGTCGCAAAATGAGAAAGAAGAACTAGTGTCCCTCGTCCGAGAGTATGTTGACGCCTTCGCATGGAATTATGAAGACATGCCGGTCTTGATATCGAGGTAGCCATGCAATCACCAATATCGACCAACGCTAAACCCGTTAAGCAACAAAGAACGCAGTTCCGTCCGGAGGTTATGGAGGCAATTGTAGTAGAAATCCAAAAGCTCATCGATGTGTTTCATCGAGAGAGGAACAACACCGGATTGGGTAGCCAATATCGTTGTTGTACCCAAGAAGAATGGAAAGATCCGGATATGCATTGATTTTCGTGATTTGAGCGGCATGTCCAAAAGATGAATTTTCATTCCCCATCACCGATGTCATGATTGATAATACATGTGGATATGAGAGAATGTCTTTCATGGACGGATTTTCAGGATATAATCAAATCAAAATGTATCCTGAAGACGCAAAGCATACGGCCTTTAGAACACCATTGGGGGTATTCTGCTATACCGTAATGCCATTTGGGTTGAAGAACGCTGGAGCAACTTACCAACGAGCGATGAATACTATTTTTCATCAACATCTACGTAAGAAGATTGAATGTTACGTAGATGACATTGTGGTAAAAAGTCGCAAGAAGGAAGACCACCTATCAGACTTGAAGACCATGTTCGACATCATGAGAACACATCAACTGAAGATGAACCCCACAAAATCCTTCCTAGGGGTGTCCAGTGGTAAATTCCTGGGATTCATAGTTACATCCCAAGGGATTTCGCTCGATCCTGAAAAGGTGCGTGCTATCCAAGAAATGTCACCACCAAAGACCATTAAAGAGCTCAGAGGCCTGCAAGGTAGGTTAGCCTACATCCGAAGATTCATATCAAATCTTTCGGGTCGGTGCCAACCCTTCTCCAAATTAATGAAGAAAGGGGTTTCGTTCGTATGGGACGAAGGTTGCCAAAAGGCGTTTGAAGAAATCAAAACCTATCTCACGCAACCGCCAGTCCTCGTGGCCCCAGTATCAGGAAAACCCTTCCTGTTATATGTGAGAGCCATGGACCATTCACTTGGAGCCTTGCTAGCCCAGAACGATGACCAAGGACATGAACAAGCAATTTATTACCTCAGCCGAACCATGATGGGAGCCGAACACAGATACAATCCTGGTGGAAAAGGAATGCTTAGCCTTGATGTTTGCCATCCAGAAAACTCGGCATTATCTGGTTGGGCAAACAATACATGTCATTTCCAGAGTAAATCCTCTGAGAGTGCTCATGACTAAGCCCTCTTCACTGAATTCCCGGTTAGCCAAATGGGCGATACTTCTCTCACAATATGATATGAAGTTTATGCCCCAGAAGGCTATTAAGGGACAGGCCGTGGCGGATTTCTTAGCAGAACATCCGGTTCCCAACTCTTCCAAACTATACGAAGATATACCAGATGAAATCACTGAAGCTTACATGACTCAAGGAGATACTCATGTATGGAAGTTATTCTTTGATGGAGCCTCTAGAGCAAACCCTGATGGAGGAATTGCAGCCGGTGTGGGGGTTGTACTTGTTTCCCCGAATAGTCTCGTGATCCCAAGAGGATTTTCCTTGGCTGATCCATGCACTAATAATGTAGCAGAGTATAACGCTTTATTGTTAGGAATGCAGCTGGCCGAAGAAATCAACATTCAATACCTCGAAGCTTATGGTGATTCCCAGCTCATCGTGAATCAGGTTCGAGGAGAGTATGAAGTGCTAATGAAGACTTAATCTCGTATCACTTTCGGCGGTTCTAGAATTAGCACGAAAGTTCAAGGCTTTTCATAGAGTATATTCCACGAGCCCTAATGCCTATGCAGATGCCCCGCCTCGTAGCCACATCACTAGCATTACCTCCAAAAGCCCGCATAATAATATTTGTCGCGAGCGTGAGTTATACTCTGAACTCATCACAAAAGGAGATCTAGAAGGACCAATGTAAGAGACCGCTTGTGAAACTTCCGTTGGGCTCGAACCAAGGGATTGGCGATTCCCTTATATAGACTACGTCCTGTATGGAATCCTACCGGATGATCCCAAAGAAGCGGCCGCCATTAAACGGAAGGCCCTTCGTTTTTATTATGATGCAACTTCCCAGACTTTGTATCGTAAGTCGCATGACGGAATTCTACTCACGCTTTTCCGAAGGAGGCGAGAAGCCTTAAAAGAGGCCCACGACGAATGTGTGGAGCCCACCAACCCGAGCAAGTTGGGGATCGCCACGGAGAATAGGTTATTATTGGCCAAAGATGTTTGAAGATGCCGTGGATTACGCTTAAACGATGTCATGCGTACAAATTCATGGTGATTTCGGCCCATCGTGCACCAGAAATCTACACCCAACATCCTCTTCGTGGCCATTCGAAATGTGGGGAATGGATATTGTCGGGCCTATCTCCCCGCCAACGTCCAAAGGACATCGATTCATCTTAGCCGTAACTGATTACTTTTCTAAATGGGCGGAAGCTGTTCCGTTAAAAGAAGTTAAAACTTCAAACGTGATCAAGTTCATTAAGCATCACGTCCTCTATCGCCATGCATCAGCGCGATAGTCCATGATAACGGTGCGCAATTCATTAGCTATGGATTCCAGAGATTTTGCAATAAGTTCAGGATCCAAAGTATTGCGTCGACGGCATATTATCCCCCGGCCAATGGTCTCGCAGAAGCTTTCAATAAAACCATTGTGAAACTTCTAAAAAAGTTCGTCTCTAAAAGTCGACGTGATTGGGATGAGAAGTTGGGCAATTGTTTATGGGCTTATCGCACGACGGTGAGAACCCCAACAAAAGCTACTCCCTTTTCTTTGGTGTACGGATCAGAAGCCGTTCTACCATTGGAGATTCAAATTCCTTCCCTAAGAGTCGCTCTCGCAACTGGAATGACGGATGAAGAGCAACATCAACTACGCCTACAGGAGCTAGAAATGTTAGACGACAAACGACTTCGAGCTCAACAACAAATCGAACTATACCAAGCTCGGATTTCTAAAGCCTACAACAAGAAGGTTAAGGGAAGGATCTTCAAGACAGGCGATCTTGTCTTAACAGTTCGCCGACCTATGGTCATGACACATAAGACGAAAGGGAAATTCAATCCCAAATGGGAAGGACCTTTAAGTAGTCGAGGCTGTCTATTCTATGAGCTTATCGACTTATCGACTTGAAAGGTGACATTCTCATGATGCCAATTAACGGAAGTTTCTCAAGAAATATTACCCGTATATGTAAGATCCCCGCCTTGTTCATAACTAAGCTTAGGAGAAAGAACTGGACGCGCTTAGGCTGGGGGTTGATTTATTGGAATGGACTTCATTCATTTCGAGTCTTGAACGATCATTTATGCTACGTTAACATTACACCTCTGGCATTTGTAATTGTTTTCATTATTATAAATCGAATATTGTGCGCAAAAGGAGAAACAAGAGTCTCACTTCATTTTTTTTTAATAACAAAATAAAAGGTGATACAGATTTGATGCTAGAAAGATTCGGGCCCATCAAGTGAATAGCGTAGCCGTGACTTAAGCTCCATAGCTTTTGTTCATGCTCGGTCGCACTCTTTACGCAACCGCACGGAATTGAGTTTCAGTTGCCGCAACCTCCTTTTTCATAACTTC
This sequence comes from Asparagus setaceus, assembly GCA_012295165.1. Lineage (NCBI taxonomy): Eukaryota > Viridiplantae > Streptophyta > Magnoliopsida > Asparagales > Asparagaceae > Asparagus > Asparagus setaceus. The sequence continues at coordinate 43,790,248 of CM022703.1, read as the reverse complement.
CAGGGCGTTCGCCTCTTGGCGAAGGTTATCAAGAATCTCAGCACCTCGACGACGAAGTCCCTCTGTGGCTTTTTGTTCCTGAGTCAGTTGAGCCCTTTTTCGAGTTAACTCGGCCTCCAATTGGGCAATAGACTCCTGAATGGCAGTCACAGAAGTGGCAGATTTAGTCAACTCAAGTTGGGATTGATCATGCTGTTCTTGCAAGTTGGCAACCCGCGCCTTCTTTTCAGACAAACTCGTTTGAAGGGTTCCCTGTTGAGATATTTCCTCGGCTTGAGCGCTAATAAGAGACTTGGTTATCTCCGCTTCTACGTCAACCTGTGAAAGCACCTGGAAGGCCTGCAAGTCCGCCTCCAAACGAGAAACTCTTGCAAAGACAATGATGGAAATGCCGATGACCGCTTAAGGTAGCCGGATGTTTCATTATATGAGGCCTATAGACTTCAAAGGAGCCACGACCGCCCATAACAAAGTCACCGCAAGACGCCAAGATCCTCGCAGTCGGTTTATATCAGACTCCGCATAGATATCACGTGGAATACGTGTAGTTTCGTCAACCACCATGTCTGGAATAATTGTGGGAAGTACCCGTGGTGAAGGAGTCGGTGTGACGAGCAATTTCCCCTCTTCTTCTTCATGCAATGCAGAAGCGGATCTAATAGCTCCTTGCATAAGTTTCGGCTCTGGGCGAGAGGATGACCTCGTCGTTATTCGTTGACGAGCCCTCTTCTCATATTGAGCCGTTTCTTCTGGAGTGAAAACCCTTTTCCCTGTTGCTCTCTCCGAAGGAGCTTCTACCTCCGGGGTATCCCGTTGAATTTGGCCAACTTTGAGTGCTTCCTGCTCGCAAATCAAATACTCGTCGATTCCCCTGAGGCGCGTCCTTCCCGAATTTCTTTTAGATTCGTACAGCTCCCTAATATCCTTCAGGCAGGAAGTATATACATCATATTCGGCGAACGTCGAAACTTCACGATACCAGTTGCAAAACCCAAGAACGGTATGGCCGCTGGGCGTGGGAGAAGGTAGTACAATATCGTGACCGAGCCTCCTACCATCCGCTTATACCGTGCTCGAGCTCCTTCATACAAATTCCCAACGATAGCCAACTTGGGGTTAGGGTTCCCAACATATAGTTGGTCATACCCAAATTGTCGAGCAAACCGGCTAGGCAAGTAAGGCTCGATGATACACCGGTCACCCAAGCGGAAAACTAAATACCCAGGCCTGATGGTGATGAGCCACCAGAAGATGCCCTCCCAAGAATGAGGTAAAATTACCAGTGCCACATCCATGAAAATCAAGGCCGCCTTCCACTCCACCAAAATCAAGAACAAAGAAAAGACTTGATAATTATTCCCTCAAAGAAAATCTCGCCGAGTTGGGACTATGTACCAATGTGCCCATTTAGTAGACCAAGCCGTTGTATAAAAGGAACGAAAGAAGAGTGGGCATCACTAACCCCCGTCATTAATGAGGGGCAGTGCATGATAAACCAGGCCACCAAATAGGAATATGGCACCGGCACGCGCGGCTGAGGAGTTTTCAATCTGCTATCTTCCTCTGACCCAACTTTTCTTACATCCAAGAATTCCGAAGTCAGCTCCCGTAAGCCGTATTGCATGCAACTTACCATAGTTGAAAGAAGACTGATCGGCCTTCCATGAGCCAAAAGAACTGCGGGATATACCACTTGGACCAGGATAGACTCGATGGGTTTGGAAGGAACCACACAACGTTTCAGCCAAATCATCAGAAACCCGGCTAGCAATGCCGTATCAGAGATAGGAATCTCCGCTTGGTAGCGGAAACTCTCAAATTGCGTACCAGGAGGGAAGACATCTTCCAGCGCTGCGTTGATGTATTGAGCAGTGAAAACTTTGGAAGAGCTCACCGGTAGACGAATCACCGGCGCACTCTTATTATGCAGATTATGAAATAAATATTCAGCCCAAGACGCCGCTAACGCCACCGACCGCAATCCAGTCTCTTGCACACAGATATGAAAGTGACACATCACTTCCCAGAAGGTAGCATAGACATCTGGATTCTCCCTCCGCAAAATAGAAAGTTCAGCGGTGCTAGGAACATACTCCTCATACGGCAGCTCACCAAATGGTAAACCCGATACTGCATACATCTCTTGGAGAGCAAAACCTAACTCCCCAACGGGAGTGAAAAAAGTACAAGTATCAGGATTATACTTCTCCAAGATGGCAAAGAAACTATAGGAGTTCTGGATGACACCGATACGCGTGGCTCTCACTGGAATCTCTAACCCGGATAAGGTGAGTGGCACTCGCAATTCATTGATAACAAAGTCCACCATACGGACCCACCATCCGTCGTCAGGAGAATACACCCACCCAGGAGTCCTAAATTCTTGGGCAACAAATTCGCCCTGGGCAGCGATGAATCGGCGAATAAAAGTACTTGCCGGAGTAGCCCTCTCTTGATCGGGACTTATGCTATGAAACTCGCCTGGTCTTAGGCCCATCACCTTATAGTCACTCCCCAAAGGATGAACCGCCTGGTGATTTAGAACCCCAACCGGCACCTTATCCCTTTCCTCGACTAGGTCCCAATCCAAACGCCTGCAGCAGGAGACGCTTTGAAAGTAAGAAAGCGGATGCATCCGTTTCATGTTAGGAAGGAAAAAGAAGCGGCCGTTAGCTTGATGTAGCATCTTAGATTCCTCGCCGCAGTCCATGTTACCATCCGCCTCGATACGATCTCCGAAGAAGAACGCTGGCTTCTCGAGTAAGTCATGACCTCCTGAAGCCACAAAATCCATATCTGTTATAATGGCCCTAAAGGTGGAAGGTTCAGCTCGATGGATCATCATCGTTCTTTCCACACAATTGTCCCGAGTCAGTGGAAGCTCCCGGCGAAGACCTGAAGCCACATTGTGGTCCATCCAACCCGAGTAACCGAAGTGATATCTACGGGAAAGCGTCCTATCAGCATAGAGAACTGCAGACAAGAGAAGATAAAAACGTCAAAAAGGAAAGTTACAAGAAAGCCTAAGATGACCCAAGATGAAAATGCGAGGGTGGTCAGCCCCGCGTTCTAGTTGTAAGACGCGAGAGTCAGCCCCGCGTTTTAGCTATAAAACGCGAGGGATAGCCCCGCATGTTCCAAGCATTAAACGCAAAGAACAACTATGCTCCAGTATAGAACGCCACCCCGCTGCCCTAAATTCGAGACGCAAGAGTTAGCCCCGCGTCTCCATCGTCAACACCAACTCCGCGTTCGAAACGCAGAGTTCAATTTTGAGTTGGAACCCATTAAAATAAATTCAAAACCCTGATATACCTCGATGCGAGGGGGTTTGCGGCGGCGGCATATCGAAACCGATGGGTCACTCGAGATCTCTACGGCTATTTGGAGTCGCTTGAACAACGACCGGATCTTGTGGACAGTTTTCCTTGGAGCCATTGAAGAAATCTGGCTAACTGAAGATGGGGAAGGACCCAAGAAGAATTTCGACAGCACGAAATCTCTTGAAACCACGAAGGAGATAAAAATTTTTTGATTTTTACCCGTGGTAAAATTTTCAAATTTTACCCAAGGGGGTTATTTATACGAGGACTAAGGAGAAGATCTCCACTTAAGATTCTCCAATCACCTCGCCATATGTTAAACACAACCACTTCAGATAAGGCGGTTCAGCTTTCCAAAACGCGAGATTCACCTCCGCGTTCTATTTCCAAACGCGAGATTCACCTCCGCGTTCTATTTCCAAACGCGAGATTCACCTCCGCGTTTTATCTCCAAATGAGAGACTTGCCTCCGCGTTCAATCCCTAAACGCGAAACACACCTATGCGTTTCAAGCCCCAGACGCGAAGATCACCTCCGCGTTCTAAAGCCATAACGCGAGGCTCACTCAAGCATTCCAAATTTCAAACGCAGGGGCCAACCCCCCCGCGTTTTGAGTTTAACACTTAGCCAACTTTTAGACCTTAGCCTAATAAGTGCCAAGCAACCAGCCTATCAGTCCTCTTCAACGAGATAATAGGCCCTCAAATTTGTCTATGTCACAACCAATCTATCAATCCTTTTCAATAGGATGATGAATCTACAAATTTTATTAAACCACAATCAGCTTATCAATCGACTCAGCTCAATAGGACGACAAGCCTAGAAAGCCTTGTTCACAACACAAGCCTAAAGCCTTGTTCACAACACAAGCCCAAAACCTTGTTCACAACACAAGCCTAGAAAGCCTTGTTCACAACACAAGCCTAAAGCCTTGTTCACAACACAAGCCCAAAACCTTGTTCACAACACAAGCCTAACAAGCCTTGTTCACAACACAAGCCTAAAGCCTTGTTCACAATACAAGCCCAAAACCGTGTTCACAACACAAGCCCAAAACCTTGTTCACAACACAAGCCTAACAAGCCTTGTTCACAACACAAGCCTAACAAGCCTTGTTCACAACACAAACCCTGAAACCTTGCTCAAACCATAAGCCCCAGGTCTAAGTAAAGGTAAGTCTAAAAAAAATATATATATATATATAATATATGCAACTGGGTGGTCTATTCCCGCAATAAAAAAACAAAGTCTACGTATTCAACGTCGTAGCAGTTAGTCTAGAAGAGTTTAATTCTTTTAGCACAACGTCGTGTGTAGAACGGATTTAAATAATCTACATGCTAGCCCAACTCAAACGGTAGTTGGTAAAGGCTCATCAAACCCGTTGAGGGCTGGGGGTTGGCCAATAACCCTAAAGCCGACGCCTAACACGCTGCTGTCGTGGTCTCTTGCCCGTAAAGAGTACCAAGCCTACGATTCAACATCGTAGCATTAAGTCTAAGAGAGTTTCATTCTTTTAGCACAACGTCGTGTGTAGAACGGATTTAAATAATCTACATGCTAGCCCAACTCAAACGGTAGTTGGTAAAGGCTCATCAAACCCGTTGAGGGCTGGGGGTTGGCCAATAACCCTAAAGCCGACGCCTAACACGCGTTGCCGGGTGGTCTCTTGCCCGTAAAAGAGTACCAAGCCTACGTATTCAACATCGTAGCATTAAGTCTAAGAGAGTTTCATTCTTTTAGCACAACGTCGTGTGTAGAACGGATTTAAATAATCTACATGCTAGCCCAACTCAAGCGGTAGTTGGTAAAGGCTCATCAAACCCGTTGAGGGTGGGGTTGGCCAATAACCCTAAAGCCGACGCCTAACACGCTGCTGTCGTGGTCTCTTGCCCGTAAAGAGTACCAAGCCTACGATTCAACATCGTAGCATTAAGTCTAAGAGAGTTTCATTCTTTTAGCACAACGTCGTGTGTAGAACGGATTTAAATAATCTACATGCTAGCCCAACTCAAACGGTAGTTGGTAAAGGCTCATCAAACCCGTTGAGGGTGGGGTTGGCCAATAACCCTAAAGCCGACGCCTAACACGCTGCTGTCGTGGTCTCTTGCCCGTAAAGAGTACCAAGCCTACGTATTCAACATCGTAGCATTAAGTCTAAGAGAGTTTCATTCTTTTAGCACAACGTCGTGTGTAGAACGGATTTAAATAATCTACATGCTAGCCCAACTCAAGCGGTAGTTGGTAAAGGCTCATCAAACCCGTTGAGGGTGGGGTTGGCCAATAACCCTAAAGCCGACGCCTAACACGCTGCTGTCGTGGTCTCTTGCCCGTAAAGAGTACCAAGCCTACGTATTCAACATCGTAGCATTAAGTCTAAGAGAGTTTCATTCTTTTAGCACAACGTCGTGTGTAGAACGGATTTAAATAATCTACATGCTAGCCCAACTCAAGCGGTAGTTGGTAAAGGCTCATCAAACCCGTTGAGGGTGGGGTTGGCCAATAACCCTAAAGCCGACGCCTAACACGCTGCTGTCGTGGTCTCTTGCCCGTAAAGAGTACCAAGCCTACGATTCAACATCGTAGCATTAAGTCTAAGAGAGTTTCATTCTTTTAGCACAACGTCGTGTGTAGAACGGATTTAAATAATCTACATGCTAGCCCAACTCAAACGGTAGTTGGTAAAGGCTCATCAAACCCGTTGAGGGTGGGGTTGGCCAATAACCCTAAAGCCGACGCCTAACACGCTGCTGTCGTGGTCTCTTGCCCGTAAAGAGTACCAAGCCTACGTATTCAACATCGTAGCATTAAGTCTAAGAGAGTTTCATTCTTTTAGCACAACGTCGTGTGTAGAACGGATTTAAATAATCTACATGCTAGCCCAACTCAAGCGGTGGTTGGTAAAGGCTCATCAAACCCGTTGAGGGTGGGGTTGGCCAATAACCCTAAAGCCGACGCCTAACACGCTGCTGTCGTGGTCTCTTGCCCGTAAAGAGTACCAAGCCTACGATTCAACATCGTAGCATTAAGTCTAAGAGAGTTTCATTCTTTTAGCACAACGTCGTGTGTAGAACGGATTTAAATAATCTACATGCTAGCCCAACTCAAACGGTAGTTGGTAAAGGCTCATCAAACCCGTTGAGGGCTTGGGGTTGGCCAATAACCCTAAAGCCGACGCCTAACACGCTGCTGTCGTGGTCTCTTGCCCGTAAAGAGTACCAAGCCTACGATTCAACATCGTAGCATTAAGTCTAAGAGAGTTTCATTCTTTTAGCACAACGTCGTGTGTAGAACGGATTTAAATAATCTACATGCTAGCCCAACTCAAACGGTAGTTGGTAAAGGCTCATCAAACCCGTTGAGGGCTTGGGGTTGGCCAATAACCCTAAAGCCGACGCCTAACACGCGTTGCCGGGTGGTCTCTTGCCCGTAAAAGAGTACCAAGCCTACGTATTCAACATCGTAGCATTAAGTCTAAGAGAGTTTCATTCTTTTAGCACAACGTCGTGTGTAGAACGGATTTAAATAATCTACATGCTAGCCCAACTCAAACGGTAGTTGGTAAAGGCTCATCAAACCCGTTGAGGGTGGGGTTGGCCAATAACCCTAAAGCCGACGCCTAACACGCTGCTGTCGTGGTCTCTTGCCCGTAAAGAGTACCAAGCCTACGTATTCATGCATCGCTGGGCATAGACGCCGCAAGGGTTGATTCAATCCGAGCCTCCAGGTCAACATGATTCAATTCCTCAAAGCTCTGCAAGCTCTCTTCCAGACGAGATATCTCGTCGGTACAACGTTGAATGCATTCAGTGTCGCCCAGATACCTGATGTTGTTCAAATAGTTCATTAAGATAGGCTTGAAAGCTGCAAAGGTGCTCTTTCCAGCGACAATGATCCTCGCGGCATCCTGCATCTCCGATTCCAAATGACCGATGTATCTCTGAAGCAAATTGGGCACGACGGCCGATTCCATGGAAACTGCAGGGGATAACACCAGCTCATGCTGAATCACGAGGCCCTGAGAAGGGGTTATAGGTGATGGTATTTGAGCAGGAGGGGAAGTACTAGCATCCTTCCCAGTCCTAAGAGAAATCCTAAGAGGGGCTGATCTTATCGGAGGAGAAACTGCTGCCGCTGAAGCTTCTGGAACTGACTCAGGGATGGAAGTTGACGTTGTTACAGCTTCCTGGACCACTGCTGCCACACCCTCTGGAGCTGCCCTTACCGGCGAGCCTACAGAAATAATTTTTGTCAAAAAACGTATGAAACAACTATTAAGACTCAAAACAAACAATGTTTACCCGAAGGGGAAATAACTATAGGAGCCGGTGCCTTATCAGAAGTGACGGCTGGGAGATCGTCAAAAAGTCCATCGCACTCTGCGGAATACCCATACGACACCTCTTCCTCATCATCTCCTGAAGGATGGGGGGAACTCATGGCCGCGGCCGGCTTAGGAAATAGACCAGTTGTGGGGCTAGGTCTTTCGGCCCCTGTTGCAGGCATAAGCACCGAAGAAGCAGGAGATGAATATCTTGCAGGTACAGAAGCTTCGACCCTTTCCGCTGGAGCCTCCTCTTCGGTCACTTTGGGAGCAGCATCAGAAGTCTGGCCTGGAATTATCATATCGAGAGCTTCAACAGTTGGAATAGACTCCGCATCTTCACGAAGTGACTCATCTCCACCTTCTTCCTCCAAAGATCGGTGAGAAAGAGAACCCCTTAAGGCTGGCCCAATTGAACGAAGACCCCGTTGGTGGGAAATCCCTACAACCGACGACTCCTCAGGTTCTTCTTCGTCCACCGAAAGTCTTGGAGGAGCCGCTCTAAACGCATCTTGCATTAGTTTGACCCCCTGCTCAGGGGCCGGGGGTTTGGTGGGTGACTGTCGGCGAACCCGCTTTCTGTGGCGGCGCGCGTCTTTTTCAGACATTGGCCGTTTACCTGCAGCCCTTTCCTCACGGGTCTCAGCCAGAGTAGGCCCAGTAGGCCCAGCCGCGGTAGCTTCAGCTTCTCCCTCAGCACCAGCTTCGGGTTCACAAGCTAAATATTCTTCGAACCCTCTCACACGGGGTGCTTTGGAATGCCTCTTTGCTTCATACATCTTTCTGATCTCTTTTAAACAAGATGAGTTCAGTCGATATTCAGGAATCTGGGAAGCAGATTGATACCAGTTGCAGAAACCCATAGTCGTATAACTATTGGGCGTCTTGTGAGGAAGTGTGAACTTGGCCCCGGTACCGCCAGCCACAGAATAATACCAGGCCCTAGCACCTTCATATAAGTTCCCAATGAGCGCAAGATGAGGGTTAGGGTTCCCAACGTACAGTTGGTCGTAGCCAAACTGTCTAGCAAATCGGAAAGGCTGATAAGGTTCGATGTAACATTTCCCACCTTGGCGGAAGATTAAGTAGCCAGGTCTAATGTTGATCAGCCAACGAAAGACACCCCCGTTCAATTGGGTGAAGGAATTGGAGCCTTTAGTATCCTGATACATCTCCCCATATCCACCTCCCTCAAAATCAGGAAAGCATCTGAAAATGTGGTAGTTGAGATCCTTTGATAAAATTTGCCGAACCATGACCATGTACCAACCTTCCCATCGAGATGGCCATAACCGTTGAACCCACGGAACGAAAGAATCGCCACAAGCAGCAGCGGCAGACATCAAGGAAGGGCAATGCAAAACAAACCAGGCTACCAAATAGGTATACGGTAAAGGCACTCGCGGGTTAGGAAATTTCAGAGTCTTCTTCTCTCCAGTACCAACTGCTTTGACCTGAGTGAAATCATGACATAATTCCCTCAAGCCGCTCTGCAAACGACACGTCATCGCAGAAAGAAGGTTGAGTGGTCTTCCATGAGCTAAAAGAACTGCTGGGTAAACAACCTCGGCAGCAAGAGAGTCAATAGGCCGTGAGGGCACCACACACCGCTTCAGCCATAACATTAAGAAGCCGGCAAACAGAGCAACATCGGAAATAGGAGTCAAAGTTTGGTAATGAAAACTCTCGAACTCTGTGAATGGCGGGAAAATGTCCTCTTGAGCTTCATTTGTATAATGAGAGGAGGCGTTCCCAATGAGATCTCTAACTTCGTCAGGAGAGCTCGCAGCAAGGCGAACAACGTCAGTATCCTTGCTATGCAAATTTTTGAATAAATAGTCAGCCCAAGACGCCTGCTTGACTCCGCCTCCACGTAACCCTGTTAGCTGGGCACAAGTTTGGAAGTGGCACATCAACTCCCAAAAGTATCAGATGTCGAATTGGCCGCCTCAAGATGGCCAACTCTTCGCCCGAATGAACTCCTCATATGGCAGCCCCCAAAGGCAAGCCCGAGACTTCAGACATCTCGTGAAGAGCGAAACCTAGTTCTCCGACGGGTGTAAAGAATGTACAAGTCTCCGGGTTATACTTCTCTAGCATAGCAAAAAGGTTATAAGGGTTCTGAGCGATGCCATATCGCATAGCCACGACCGGATTACCCAGACCCGAAAGAGTCAATAAGTCTCGTAGCTCGTCCATGACAAAGTTCACAAGACGGGTCCACCACATTCCGTCAGTTGAGTGTACCCATCCTGGGGCTCTGAAGTCTTGAGCAGGAAATTCCCCCTTTACAGCTATAAATCTACGAGCAAAAATGCTGGCGGGAGTGGGCACCTCAGCAGCTGGATATTCTCGAGTGACCAACCCTGGCCTTAAAGCCGTCACTTGTCGATGGCCCGCAGGGCGCACACCTTGATGGGTCAACATCCCAAGCGATACCCCACCTTGATTCTTGACAAGGTCCCAATCCATATGCCGGGGGATAGAGGCACACTGCAGATAAGAGAGTGGGTACATGCGCTCCATGTTAGGAAGGAAGAGGAGTCGGTCACCAACTTTTAGCAGCATTTTGTAGTCCCCGTCGTAAAAGATTTTGGCATCAAGTGCCACGGGGTCTCCAAAGAGAAAAGCGGGCTTCTGGAGAGGCTTTCGGTCCAGCGTCTCGATTTTGAGATCCGTGACAATGGCCCTGACTCCTGGTGAACTAGCCTCAGTGACAAACTTTAGTCGATCTTCATCTTTATCTTGAACAATGGGAAGCTTTTGGCGTAGACTGAAGTTAACCCCAGGATCTTCACCTCCTTCATGGCCAAAATGGTCATAAAAGTGAGAGGATCACTTGAGTAGCGACCGCACATGAGAATGAAAGTCGCATCACGGAGGAAAATAAACGCGAGGTTAATAAGGTCAAACCGAGATGCAAGGTCACCCCCGCCTTTTGAGTACAAAACGCGGAGGCTAACTTCGCATTCCAACGTCAAAACGCGAAGCACTGGCCCGCGTTTCATTGTCAAAACGCGGGTGTCAACCCCGTGTCTAATTGCCAAAAACGCGGGTATCAATCCCGCGTTTAATTGCCAAAACGCGGGTATCAATCCCGCGTTTCATTGCCAAAACGCGGGTGTCAACTCCGCGTTTCATTGCCAAAACGCGGGTGTCAACTCCGCGTTTCATTGCCAAAACGCGGGTGTCAACTCCGCGTTTCATTGCCAAAACGCGGATATCGATCCCGCTCCATTTCCAAACGCTGAAGCCGCCATCGTTTCCGTTGCTTCACGAAGAGGAAAACTTGACGAAGCAAGTTATGGCCAAAAGTCGAAACTTACCACTGAGCAAGGGGGTGTGCGAGGCTGTAGGGGCTCGAACTGAGGCGCCGCCGCAGCCCTACCGCCGCTGCGTTCGAGGAACTGTGAGCGCCTTCTTGGACTTGATCACGATCTCTTGGGAGACATTCTCGTCGAGAAGAAGCTGAAAAAAGCTTGTGAAATGATCTGAGATTGGAGATGATCACCGGAGAAAGAAGGAATGCAATTTCCTTGGGAAAAAAGTCTGTAAGGCTTTCGATTTGACCCAAGGGTCTATTTATAGGGCCGCCAACCCATCAAATCTCCACGAGATTTTAGGCAAAGAATCCCGCCCGAGATCCCCGCGTCTCTTAACCAAATCGGTTCGACTTCAACCCCGCGTCCAAACTCCAAAACGCGGACCTCATCGCCGCGTCTTAACTCCAAAACGCGGACCTCATCACCGCGTCCAAACTCTAAAACGCGGATCTTATCGCCACGCCAAAAATAAAACGCGAGATCACCCCACGCTTCAAGAGGGTATTACTGCTTCAAGCTCCAAAGTTGAGCACAACTTCTTCAAGACAAAATGAAGAGCAATACCTCCTCAAGATCAAACAAAGGAGAAGTCCAAAGTGTTCCAAAAGCTCGTCCTACCAACCGCAAGCTTTCAAAACTTCGAGGGGGTTCTCAGAGGGTCGTCAAAATTTTATCACTGATAAGCCACGATTCACTGAGATATCGTTGAACGAAGTCACAGTTTGAAGGCTTCTGAGGAAACAGGGTAGAATCACAAACACAAAGATAAGATCCAACCAAGAGGTTTAGCCGCGTTCAAGCTCTAAACGCGGAGCTCTCACCGGCCCAAGCTCCAAGCGCAGAGCTCACCGGCCCAAGCTCCAAACGCGGAGCTCACCGGCCCAAACTCTAAAACGCGGAGCTCTCACCGCCCAAACTCTAAAACGCGGAGCTCTCACCGGCCCAAGCTCCAAACGCGGAGCTCTCACCGCCCAAAGCTCCAAGCGCAGAGCTCACCGCCCAAACTCTAAAACGCGGAGCTCTCACCGGCCCAAGCTCCAAACGCGGAGCTCTCACCGGCCCAAGCTCCAAAACGCTGAGCCTTTAGCCGCGTCTAAGCCCAAGACGCGGAGCGTCATGATCATGCTCAAACGCAGATCTCAACCCTCGCCAGAGACGCGAGGGTCATCTAAAAATAAAACGCGAAGTCTTGCGCTGCTTCCTATCTCAGAACACGATTTAAACGGTTCCAAAACCGTTTTCCTCGATTTGAGGGCCACGAATCCTCATTCTAAGGGGTCAGTTACACCCCTAAAATACCTATAAAAGGGGGAGAAAGATCTTCAGAAGCAGAGGAGATCGGAAAAAGAGAGATTGGAGGCTAGAGAAAAAAAAGATCCAGAGGATTGATTCATTGTGGGAGAGAGAGAGCTTGAGCTGTGGTCAACCCTAGCTCTCCTTCTTCGTCAATTTGGCTTGGTTTTCAAACTCGTGCAGAGTTACTAAACTCGTCCTTCGAGTTATCAAACTCGTTAGAGTTCTAAAGACTTGCCTCGCAAGTCTCTTTCTACGTGATTCCACGAGCAAGACGGTCGGATCGTCCACGGGATACAAGGATCAAGCTCCTATCGCCGCCGTGAAGAACCCAGTTTTAAACAAAAGGAAGGATCTTCGTTGACCCTTCCTTCTTTTGTAAATCGGGCAACCGATCGAGGAGTTTTGTAATTTCTTTTTACATAAGTCAAAGAGAGAGAGATTGCATTCGAGAGTTGTATTGATTCTTTCTTTAAAATCAATTGGAAGGAATAATCTTTATCTTTACAGCTTTCAAATTTCCTCGCGAACAATATTAAGGCCTTTAATTTGGCTTTACTCGCAAAAGAATTCTGGAGACTTGTCTCCAATAAAGAATCCCTTTTATTCAAAGTACTGAATCAAAATATTTTTTTCATGGGGATAGTTTTCAAGCCAGATTCGAAATGGCGCATCATTCGCATGGAGAAGTATTTTTTTTGACTAAGGAAGTGGTGGAGGCAGATTCGAGATGGCATATTAGGGACGAAACAATAACGAAGGTATGGGGCGATAGATAGATTCCAGTAAAGTGGTCATTTTAGATTCGGACACCTCCACATCTTTATCTTCCTGTGGCTTCATTAAGTCGCCTCGTCAAGACTATCCCTTTAGGGTCTACTCAGAATTCGGATAAACTCATTTGGTACTACACGAGAAATGGTTTGTTCACCGTTTGTAGCGCGTACCATCTTATATTGACACGAAATGTGAGCATGTCTCGGAATAATAATAGAGGTAGCACAAGTGAGGGCGTCATAGGAGATTGAAAGTTCGCGTGGCAAGTAAAACTCCCAAACAAAATAAAGCACTTCATGCGGAGAGTTTGCCAATATTTTTTGGCTGTTCAAGAAACTTTAAACAAGCGAGGCTCGAGGGTAGTGATGGGTGCTAGGAGTGTGAAAATATCGAGGGGTCGGTGAGACATGTTTGGAGGAATTGTCCATTCGCTAGGCTAGTATGGTGTGTGTCCGGACTTATCACGGAGGGGATAAAAAGAGTTAGAGTGGTGGCGAGAGAGGTATGCAGCTTCAAATGCTAAAGAGTTTGACTTGATGCTTACAATATGTTAGTTGTTGTGGAAAAAATAGAAATGAGAAGAAACGCCAGGGTAAGTCCTCATCAGTAACAGATCTTGTTAGTTATGCGAGGGGTTATCAGAGAGAATTTTTGAAAGTCCAAGAGCAGGTATCTATTAGCTTATTGTCCCATGTTCCAGTTAGATGGAGGCCTCGTATGCATGGTGTGATGAAGGTCAATTTTGATGGTGCGATGCTCGCAGAGAAAGGAGCCATCAGTTTGGGAGTGGTGTGTGCGGGATAGTACTGGAGAATTTTATGCAAGACCTTCAAAACTAATATGACTATCGGGGAATGCTGAATTTAAAGCGATTTGAAAAGCGGTGCAATTTGTGAAAGATTGTGATTTTTGGAGGGTGGTATTTGAGGGGGACTCTAAGCAAGTTATCAGTGATATAAGGCGAGGTGAAGATCAAAGTTCTATATTTGGGAATATGGTGAACAATATTATTTTTTAATGCTAAGATCTGGAGCTATGTAGTTTTACAGTGCTGTGTAGAACTGGGAACGAGGTTTCCCATATTATGGCTCGACATGATGCAGAAGTTGATAGAGTATCTATTTGGATTGAGGACTATCTTGCATTCATTCAAAGGAAACAACGAAATGATAGGGCTCAAGATTGATATTTTAAGTTGTTATTGTTAGTGCTCTGATGTATGCTTCTCGCTTTGTTTTTGCCTAACAAAAAAAAAAAAAAAAAAAAAAAAAATCTCGAATCTACTCTTTAATTTATCTTTCTTCGTAGATAATAATAAAATATCTTTTGACTTAGAACAATTAACCTTACTTAAGTTATGAGTGCAAACATACTTCACAATATATTCAACTAATCATCTTTTGAAATTGTATTTAAATTTTAACCTCATATCTTGTTAGATAAAAGTCATAAAACCCTACCTTAAACTGTGAGAAGACGATCGAGCAACAAAGTTCTATCTGTGCTTGAGTTTAGTTAAGCCCAGTTACCCAACTTAGTCTTGGCTCACAGGGGTAGCATTTCTCATGCATTTTAGAAATGAAATTAGAAGTCACACCAAGCCAACTGTGACAAACTGCACATCCAAAAGAATTCCAATGCTTGTCAAACATATTAATAAACACTTCATAGCATAATTAAGTATCAAAACGACTCAATCAAATCATGACCTAATGCCAGTGAGTTGTAACTTGGAGAGGTTCATGCGCATGAATAGATCAGGCTAAATTTCTAATAAACCACAATAACATTATAAGTATTCGATATCACTATGATTGCGGAGTAGAATAGCAGGGCAATTCTCCTTTGGCAAAACTGATGATGATGAGAGAGAGAGAGAGAGAGAGAGAGAGAGAGAGAGAGAAGAGAAGAGAAGGTATACAGCAATTCCAATTCAAATGTAGCCTTAATGATGCATAAGAGGATGTCTAAATTCATTGATCCAAGAGTAAATATTTTTTTGATGCATCATTAATCTAATGAATTGAAACAGCTGGATATTATATATCTCGAGAGAGAGTGATTGACATACACGAACATCAATGTATCATCTCTGCCAAAGGAGAATTGACCTGTTATTCTTGTACTCAGCATGCATCTTCTTCTTCTTCTCCCCTCAATCAATCCAAGGGGAGGCTCAATTTCATCCTCTTATTTATCTCCTATGCACGATTTATAGGAAGCCATAAACATTTATACCCTGGATATGCTATAGGATATCCTTAGATTATTCCTCAGGAGCTTCTTACCTTTTCCCCTCATTTTCTCATTCTGTTTTCCACTATGTATGAAAAAAATGGTCCTCATCTCTCCATGATCTTCTGCAAAGGAATCTCTTTTTCAGTGTTCAGAAAAGTCTAACTTATATACTCTTCGTTAATTATTATTATTATCGACGATTTAGCAATGTCGAGCTTTTGCATATATTTGATATGATGCCGATCACATGATATAACATGAAAAAGAAAGAATATTAAAAAGAAAGACATGCTCTCGAATGTTCTGTTTTCATTTTCAGTACTTTGTGCGAATTTGGAACTTGGATATGCTATGGAGTTTCTTCAAATTTCGACGTGGGTCGATAAATATGCATGCATGGAGTCAGTTCTGTGTACACAAGAAAAGGAAAACAAGAAGAAGGAAGAAGAAGCTCAAGTCAATGAATGGCTCTTGTGCTCTAAATACACAGTTGCATTACAGGGCTAATCTCTTTTGGCAGGACATCCAATCTTGTATTTATGCTAAGTGTACTTCTGCCAAAGGAGATTTGCCCCGCAATTTAACTGTGCAAAACTCTTTCTGCATTTGTTTCAGTTTCAGGTGTAAGTCAATTTATATACTTCTAGATAAGTTTTATTCTGTTAGATGTTTTCCTCTCTTAAAAGTTGCATGCATGCATGGTGCATGAAGAAGAATATCAAATTCAATGTTGTCTCCTCTTTGTGCAACACTGATGATTCATTGGCCGCCCATGCATAATTTCTGAATTTCATATTCATATATTTAAATATAGAAATTAAAGAAAGTAAACTCATGTAGAGAGTCTTTGTACATAAAACCACGGGTTAGTTTTAGAAAATCCTCCTCAACTATGGAGGTGTCTCAAAAAATCTCCCTCAAGTTTGAGCATATTGTAGATAATCCCCCTCAACTATGAAAATTTTAGATAACCCCCCTG
Organism: Asparagus setaceus; assembly: GCA_012295165.1. Lineage (NCBI taxonomy): Eukaryota > Viridiplantae > Streptophyta > Magnoliopsida > Asparagales > Asparagaceae > Asparagus > Asparagus setaceus. The sequence continues at coordinate 43,773,991 of CM022703.1, read as the reverse complement.
AACTTTTATCGCTTCACCCTCCTCAAATATGGTGTGTATCTCAGAAAATCTCCCTCAACTATTTTAATTTGAGGAACCTCCCTCAAGTTTGAGCTTATTGTAGATAACCCCCTCAAGTTTGAACATTAAAGAAATCCCTATGAACTCTTCTCACTTTATGCCCTGAAAGCAAATACCGGTAAGTCTAGCATGTCATGTGACATGTAGATGATTGAGAAAAGACCAAAATACCCCTCAATTGGTCTTTTCTCAATCATAAAAAATTACTATAATTTTTTAAGGATAAGAGAAAGAGAGGAGAAAGATGGAAAAAACATTATAAATTGATCAAGATATTTTTTTACTAGCTAGGGTTTCTTTATAACTTAATGAGTTAATTTTCAAAAGGGTGTTTCAGTTATTTTACATTTTAAAATGATGGTAGGAGGGTTTGGTGGAAAAAGTGTGAAAGATTAGGGGAGTTTTATGAAATACCTCATAGTTGAGAGGGGTTTTCTCTAATTTTCAAAGTTGAGTGGGTTTATCTAGTATATGCCCAAACTTGAGGGGATCTTTCTCAAATTAACATAATTGAGGGGAATTTTCTGAGATATCCATCATAATTTTTTGGGGGTGTTTGGGGTTCTAAAATTAACTCTAAAATCGTGATATGCAAGCTTATACATGTGAAATTATATTTAAAGTTGATGTACTAGTCTTCCTCTTAAGTTACTATTGATGAATTGATCAATATTTTTATTATTTATTGATTTGATATCCTGACTTTACTAATTTTTATAAACAGGGGTTATTGGTTCATCCAGATCTCTCTTTAAAATATTAATAGAATGCAAGACACTATAAAATACATATAACATGTAAAAGTTCTATAACATTAAAAACTTTTTATTACAAAAGTGTTCTCTGTTATCCGAAAAAATAAACAAATTATTTACATAAATTACCCAAATATTATCTCAAAATTTCCATGCTTTATCTAAATTTTTTTCTCATAACTAGATTGAAATTCTAATGGGTTCTTAAGATTATTCTACTAATTAATATTTGGATTCTTAAAATATACATATTTTAAATTCACATATATTTTCCTAATTAAGTTAAAATTCTAATGCAAGCATCACAAGATTGAAGTTTAAGTGTGAGAATATTTTAGATTAAATCAATATGTGAATGCCTTATATATCATCTAATTGCGATGTCTCATTTGATTATTTCATGTTGCGGGTTTAACTCAATTAACTCTTTAGTTCATAATGAAATCTCAAAAGTTTTGTTATAATAAAACATCAATGAAAGATGACCTTCTTGGCTAACAAAATCTCCATAGTTCCCACATTGAAGAGATATTTTCTGTTCTAATCACACAAGGCTGAATTTTTATATCCTTTTTATTTTTAAATATTATAAAAAAAGAGGGATATTATAAAGGAGAGTTTGATGGTTAAACTATCTAATTTTGAATTAAAATTTTAAAATGAAACTATCTACGCACACATTCAAAGAAACGGTTTTTCTTTTTCTCGTTTTATCTTAGAATGTTATAAATAAAGAGAAATATTGTAAAGGAGATGCTGGTAGTTAAACTATCTAACTCTGAATTTTAAATTTAAAAATAAAAATCATCCTCCTCCTTATTTTGAATTTCTTTTAAATATGAAGAAAAATCTCCATTTCAGTTATCTAATTTTTAATAAGTCATATGCTATAAGTTATTAGTATAAGTTATTTGTATGTACATATCCATAAAAATAGAGTATATATAAAAATAAAAAAATTAACAGTTCAAAAATATTGTTCAATTAAATTTAGAAGCACACGCATATGACTAAAGAAGAAACCCGTATAAACCAAACAAATCAGATATGTTAAAAAAAAAAAAGATCCCTAGCCTTCCAAGCTAATTACTCGGGTTCATTCCCACTGCCCTCTCCATATTACTTAATATGCATGTAAGACTCGCCCGTGCGAGCACGGGCAAAATACTTGTATAAGTAAAAGTAAATAAAAACACTTAGTTTGGATACTATAGTGTTTTCCTTGTTGTGTTTTTATAAAAAAACGCCATGGTGTTGTGTTTTTTCCTTGAAGTGTTTTCAAAACATCATGTTGAGTGTTTTTGTTCAACACTAGTTTGACCAATTACAACATTAGTATTAAACATATTATTAATATATTATATATTAATTATAATAAAATATATTATAAATAAAATGTTATAATATTTAGTTTACATTATTATAGTATTATAAATATTAAATATAATACAATATAATATTGTATAATGTATTATAATATTATATTGTACTTTAATGTGTTATATTATATTATAGGCTAAATATCATAAAACCCCTTAACTTTGGATGATTATCAGAAAACCCCTTAACTTTGAAAATATTAGAAAACCCCCTTAAGTTTAGGGGTTATCAGAAAACCCCTTAACTTTGAGATTTTATCAGAAAACCCCTAATTTAAGGGGTTTTCTGATAAAATCTAAAAGTTTAAGGGGTTTTGTGATAATCCCAATACTTAAGGGTTTTTGATATTTTGAAAGTTAAGGAGGTTTTTCGATAATTGTCCAAAGTTAAGGGGTTTTCTGATATTTAGCCTATATTATAAGTATTACAAATAATAATATATTTAATTATTTTGGTATATCAATTTGTTATTGTTATATATTATATAATATTTTTAAAATAATATTATTTATTATTAATATAATATTATACTATTATTAATATAATATAATATTATTAATCATGTTAATATTTTGTTATTACTAGTATATTATTAATAAATTAATATATTATAAATATTTTAATATTATGTAATATATTATAGTTTCTAATATGTTAGAGTTTGTTAATAATACTTTAATAATATATTAATAATTTATGATATAAATAAATATTATTATATTATGAATATATTATTTTACATTAACATTTGTTAGCAATAAATTATTTTAGTATTAAAATTATTTTACTTTATAATATATTATATTATTTATTATATAATATAGTAATATTTTATATATTATATCCTATTTACTATACAATATATTATTATAATAATATTATTATATTATTGGTTTATTATTAAATATGTTACTATTATATAATATTTTATAAATATTAATTTATTACAATTTATTTATTAAAAATTTAATAATATTATAGTGATTATAATATTGTATAGTATATTATTATATCATTATTATATTATTATTTATTATTAATAACTTTTTATTAGTTTATTTATATTTTATTATTATTATTTATTATATAATACATTATCAACATATAAATACTAGAATTTAATATGTTATTATATTATTATATAAGATATTTTTATATTATTAATAAATATTAATAATATATTAGATTAACTATAATATAGTATAGTATAATATAATATAATATAATAAGCATGTCGATAATAACTATATATTAATTACATTTAATATATTATGTTAGATATTATATTAACACCTCAAACTCAAAACCAAAACAACAAACTTAAAACACATAAAAGGTGTTTTGAAATAGGTATTGTGTTTTTTTTAGTTTGAGGATGATTTAGCTTAAAAAACACAATGGTTTCCAAATGCATGTTGTTTTGTTTTTGACAAAAACACCATGGAAACAAGTAAAACACCATGGCATCCAAACGGAGCCTAAAAATTAGGCAATCTAGAGGTTTCCTAGTGATACCGTTTGGATCTGTGACTGCTATTAGTATATATATAGATCGTTGAATACTCTTACGGAGCATAGAGTGCTAGAAACTGTTGTGTCTGGTTAACTAGAAGTCATACGTCTCAAGCACAACTTCTAAACAGGCCCAAAACTCAGCACCCGATGCTTGTTCTCTCTTCAATCACTATCTACTTATTAGTGCTTCCATCCAATATCACCGTACGGTCCAATGTCAAATCACATTATTTACCTCTCACTTAACTTGCTTGATGTATGAGACCTTCAATAAAAAGAGAATCCTAGGCACGGTCGACCATGGCATGTGTTGCTATTCATCTTCCGCTTTCGAATCTTTTGATCAAGATTCCTATCTTCAAAGCATCCACTTGAGTGTCCGAGAGTGACTAAACCCACATGGGCAGACCTACAGTGGGGACACTGGGGTCAATTCCCTTCACTGACCACTTAAGAAATATATTTTGTATTAAGCAAGCCCTATATCAATTTACCTACAAATTATTTTCCGCCATAGACTCCCAAGCCCCTTATATTTTTGAAAATGAACACTCATTTTTGGTGTAAGTGTCATTAATATTTAGGTAAATATATCATATACTAGTTATACGTGTATACTTATAGTCTTGCCTCGAGCGACCAAAGTTACACTGCGACTGTGACCGCAGACGTGCGAATCATCGGAGCGTGCTCAGCTGTGACGAGAAGCCGAAATCCCAGCATATTAGCTCCTATATCATCAACTCATCCAAGATACATTGCTCTACTATTCGACAAAAGTCAGCCCAATAGAAGGCCCATCAAGTCAGCCCTGACCTTCTTTTCGGTAGGCTCTCACCATCACATGCATTGAGAAAGAGCCGTTGAGAATCCCAAATAAAGTGCTAGCCAAGTCATCATCAAAAAAAAAATCAAAATTCAAAAAATGTATAGTGCTCTCCAACCTGTTCTCTGCTTTCCAATGCAGCTCTCTTCTCCTCCTAATTCCATCCCTTCCATTATTTCTCTAGTTTAAGCTTCTACTAAAATTCTCCCATGGATGATGCTATGGTCATTGACAGCTTAGACTCTCTCTGGTTCTTCTCCAATGTACTCCTCTCACCATCTCCAAAGCCCACTGAAGCCCAACACCTTCAGCCCATCACTCAACCCATCAACCCAAATCCTGTAGAATCTCCTCCAAAGATTTCGGCTAATCCCATTGAAGCCATGAAAGAACCAGAAATTTATCCAACGAAAAAGAAAAAGAGTGATGATGGCGGCACGATCAGAGGGAGAAAATTAAACGAGTTTCACAAGGAGGAGATGATTTCTATGGTTTCTACTCTTATCAAGCATCAAAATTACTGTTATAACTATGGCTGTGGAGTTAATGCGGTGAGTGATGATTTGGTCATGAAGGAGCAACTAAGGTCATGGGCTCGTGCTGTTGCTTGCACTGTCAAATAGATTTGGTTTCAATTGGGTCCTGTGTTCTGACTATTTGAGGGCTTGGTTTAGGTCTAATTCATTTAACTGTTTTATTTATGATTGTAGATTTGGTTTAGTTTTAGCAGGTATTGCTTTATGATTGGGATGAGCTTTCGTCGCCGATGTTAGTTGTAATGGTGATGATATTTGATTTCTAACTTTTATTTACTCTATGTTGACGACGATGTTAGTTGTAATGGTGATGATATTGTAATGGGATGAGCTTTATGAGGGAGGGGTATTATGATCTTCAAATGTTTGAAAATCTTGGGTTTTGTGTTTTGGGGGCTAAAAGAATTGTGGGTTTGCTTTTAGGGGTTTGGGAGCTTTGAAAAAGTCTTGGGTGGGGAGAATACTTGTTATTTTGGGGGCTAGAAGCAATTTCCCCTTACTTATTATATCTGGCTCAAATCCCTACAACTTCAAGATATCCCATGTTCATTAACTATAGTACAGTGGCATTTGATAGAAATACAGTAAAATTCGATAGAAATACAGAAAACTGCAACAATGTCCATAGCTAATTAACTTTAAAACAGTAAAATTCGATAGAAATACAGAAAACTGCAACACTGTACCACAAAGTTTCACTTTGCTAACAGCACAGAACAAGTAACACATCACTGAAACCCTAAGAAGAGCCAGTTGCATGATAACATACAATAGAGTCTCATCCCTATATCCATACAAGCAGATACACCTATGTTGTAATATTATATGCGAGATATGATTATGCTCTATTATCTCTCCACGGTAGATAGCAAAATTGAACGCAGAGAGCAAAGACTATATCCTAAATATAGTAATTGATCATAACATTTCAATATATCAGATAGCAAACAAACTGTAAATTTTTCTATTTTGATTCAATATTTGAGAACATCAAATATGTGGTGCATCATAAAATAATTAGCGGAGATAAATTGTAGGATCAGACAAAAGTACATAGGATGGATACAATAGAACAGAAGTGCATTTCTGCTACCAAGTTGTTCCTGTTGACAAGCATAATTTGCTAAATGAAATGAGAACACAAAGAAGAACTCTACCTGACAATGAAAAGAATATATCTCTTGATAAAACAAATGGCACTGAGGGTAGTGATGCTAATGGATATGTAGCTGCTCATTGGTGATAAAAAATTATTTGACAAAAGAAACTCTAAAATGCCACGAGAACAAAGGGAGTCTTGGGGAGTTGGCACAGTTAGATCATTTGATAGTTGTGGAAATATAATTCACTTGTAAGTTCTGGCAAGCACTTTACAACCCTAGCAGTGTTTCATTACTTCAATTACTGACAGATTAAAGGCTATGTAGCTGCTCATTGGGTAGTGATGCTATCTTGCTAAAGGCTATGTAGCTGATCCTTGGTGATAAAAAATTTATTTGACAAAAGAAACTCTAAAATGCCACGAGAACAAAGGGAGTCTTTGGGAGTTGGCACAGTTAGATCATTTGATAGTTGTGGAAATATAATTCACTTGTAAGTTCTGGCAAGCACTTTACAACCCTAGCAGTGCTTCATTACTTCAATTACTGACAGATTAAACAAAACCCTGATGCACAGCACAGTTTGGAGTAATTTTCCAAGAAAAAAAAAATTACATCATATAGCCATATATTCCGACCATAATCAGGTGAAGTTCTACTTTTGCAATCAAACAGCCTCCTAAGTCTCTATCTTGATCAGATGAAAATACACTCGTTATCAAACTCTTCTACTTCCTACTATATCAACCAGGGAGGCTTTCGTGCACCGCATCTATATGAGTGCATGACAATAAAAGAATCCAAAAGCTCCTAAATTAAGCAACATCTATATGATGTATTGTCTATTGCATAAGCTAGCTAATTCTTCCACTTACATAGTAATTAACTATTTCAGCTAATCAATCAGCGGATTATACTACTCTATTTGTTGTTCATACTCACATCTGCACATTGATTACATGATTACATCACTTGTCAAGATACTTCAGATCTTAGCGCCTACATTAGCCATCATTTAGAAAGGAGAAATAAAGATGCAGATATGAAACAAAGGCCGAAAGTTACCAGTAGCACTGTGATAACCTTTCCAAATTCCCATTAACACCATGATTAGCATATACATCAATTGCACATGAAAATAGATCCAATCCTACAGTCATACAAACTGTATTCCCTTTCGGGGTTTAAAAATTCTCACCACACTAGTCCTACACTTAATCAGATGAACTTTTTCGGGTTAAAATTCAAACCGATAAGCCCGAAAATTCAAGGGATAACGAGCTTCTTCCCCGCATAGATTTTGTCCCCGCTGATCCCATTTGCTTCCTTAATCGCATTGATCGTGACCTACATTTCCAAATTCAACATAAGAAGATCAAATTACAAACACCTCAACAAATACAATGAGGCGCATTAGATGTAGAAATTACCCCGTATTTCCTCGAAAGCCCCCAGAGTGTATCTCCCTTCACGATCTCTACAGTCCGAGCTGAAATCGAAGACGACCCACGTTCCAATTGATCTCCTTCTACTGGTTTCTGATACAAAAATGGAGTAAAATCAAATAAAAATCCGATCTTTGAAAAAAAAAGAGGGTTTAAGGTTTTGTGATACTTTGGGTAGCGGAGGAGGTAAAGGAGCTGATGATGAGGGTTTGTGTAGAGATTGAGGTTGAAATTGCGGCGGGGGTTTCGGAGTTAGGGCTTTGAGGATGCTGAGCGCGATACCCGAGAACGCGAGGATGCCGGCGGTTTTGGCGATGGCGGCATCTTTCGATCCGCCGCCAGCGCCGTCGGCGGAGTTGGGATCGGAGGGCATTTTGGAGAAATCAGCGGGAGTTACACTGAGAGTGCTGCTGCCGCTAGCTCAGGCCACTGTGTCGTAAATGGGGGTTGTAGTTGGATTCGGGTTCAGGTTTGATCCGAACCCGTTAAGAAATTTGGAATCCGCTTTTCTCACCACAAATTACAAAATTGCCCTCGCCGCTGCGGTCATAAAAAAAATAGAGTAGCCCCCAAGAAAAAATACCCCTCATTCTTCGACTCCTCGAGAATTCTCTCCCCAAATCTCTTCAATCTTAAGGCTTCGATCCTCCAATTCGTTCGATTTCGAAAGAGGTAGTTTTTCGAATCTAAATGCATTATAGTCCATTCTCTCCAATAATTTCTTGTTAATTTGTTTCCAACTCTGTCCAAATTAGGGTTTTTAGTTGCGAGATCTGCTCTAGTAATTTGTTAATTTGATTTGATTTGGTCTTGATAATGATCCAGATGGCGTCAAAGCTGCAAGCTTTGAAATCAAAGGCGTGTCAAGCCTCTGAGTTTGTGGCCAAGCACGGATCTGCTTACTATAAGCAGGTGTTGGAGAACAATAAGCAGCACATTGTGCAGCCGGCGACTGTCGAGAAGTGCCAGGAGTTGTCGAAGCAGTTGTTCTACACTCGGCTCGCTAGGTATAGCTTTTTAGTATTTTAATTGTGATGATTTTGTTAAGTGACATTTTATTTCTTAGCTGTAGAATTTGTGGGTAGTTTATGATCTAGAAAATCTTATGAAATGCATATACTTTGGAGCTTTAGAGTTGAATGCATCTCTTTAAATAGCGAATAAGAACATAAAAGCGAGATAAAGATTGTTTCTTTGAGTTTGAAATAAAGAAATTGGTCGAATGATAAATCCTCAACTGCTACTTTTGAAGAACTTCGTTTGGTCCCAATAATCTTTTGCAGTCCCTTATTTGGTTATTTACTTAGTGCATACAAGAAGGTGTTGTTTTCTCATTTTTTGTTGCATCTTCCAGAAAAATGGTTAGTCTCTTATTAGAAATTTGTCAAAGCCCTTTCGTAAAGTAAGACTGAAGACAAACTAGGAGTGAAATTTGAATGAAAAGGAGTTGTTCCCCGTTCTTTCCTTCGCTCCTTCCCCATGGCCCCATGATGTAATGATGTATTGTTTATAACTTTTGTGGAGCTACTGTAACAAGTAGAAAGAGAAGAGACCTGTTCAAACATACTCGACTAGTTGAATAGCTTGTTTGTTGATTTCTCTTTCACCTCTCCTTTGACTGTTGTGGCTGATTGTTTGATCCTACTCGATCCTACTCAAAATGACATACGTCCTTGGAATTAGTTAACCTCATTTCACATCCTGATTAAACAAAGCCCCTGTGAACCTTGCCAGCAAAAACCTAAAGGAAAATTGCTCCTCCTTGATTTTACAAAATATGCTTCTGAACCCCCAACCCCCCCAAAAAAAATATTTTAAAAAAAAAAAAGAAAAAGGAAAAAAGTGAAAAGCTTGTACCTTCATGGACGTGAAGAGCTTCCACCCCTTGCACATACATGGAATTCCTAAATTATCCATGTCTTCTCCCTCTTCATTCTCTCTTTTCCTCTAAGCTCTCCCATTAAATCATGAACCCTTTCCATACTTAATCACTGCCTTCTGCATCCTCCCTCTGGGCCCCACCAGAGTGGGACAATGGTAATGGCCGAAGGGAGGCGGCAAGGGGAGGTGGAGGAGAGGTCAACAACGAGGGACAACATAGAAGGGGAGGAGAGGTTAATACCGAGGTGGCGGAGGAGAGTGCAGCAGCGAGGCGGCATACTAAAGGTTGGCAGAGGAGAGGTGATGGTTTGGACAGGAGGAGAGAGAGAATGAGGGCTTTGTTACATTAATTTCTTTGTCACCTTTAATTTTATTTGATTTTTTGTTACCTTTGTTCATTTCTCGTTATCTCTTATTAATTAATGATACATTTTTGTGAATCTTGTTGCATCTGTCCAACTGCTATTACCTTTATTTATTGATGCCTTTATGTTTTTTATTACTTTTATTTAATAAATCTTGTACCTTTGTTCAACTTCTGTTACATTTCTTCATTCCTTTATATATTTATTTATTTTTCGTTATCTTTGTTCAGCTCTTGTTACTTTTCTTTGTTTATTGATACTTTATTTTTTCATAATCTTTGTTTAATACTTTATTTACCTTACATTGCTTATTGATACTCTTGTTCAATTGTTGTTACATTTTTTTGGGGTTATTTTTGTTCATTTCTTATTACTTTTTACCTTATTGTTCTTTCTCTTTCCTCAACCACCCTTCTCCCCCTCACCCTCGAATCCTCGATCTCTTCTCTAGCACGGCCTTGACGCAAACTTCCTGGTCGTCTCGCTGCCAGCCCCTCCTTCACGTCCTCCATTTGCCTCTGCCTTTGTTTAGGTCTCACCGCTGCCCCACTCCGACGGGGCCCGAAAGAAAGCAGTGACGGGAGAAAGAAGCGGCAAGAAGGCGATGGCAGGCGGAGATTTAAGGGGAGAATGGGTTAATGAGAGAAGAGAGAGAATAATGAAAAGAGAAAAATACTAGGATAGATTAGGAATTTTCAAAAAAATGCATACGTGTCCAAGGGGGCTGAAGCATGACAAAAGTTTCTGGGAGGAAGTACATTTTTCTAAAAAGTCAAGGGGGTAGAGACAATTTTCCCAAAAATTAAGCTTTCACATTCTGGGGGGAAGACCTTTTTAGACACAGAAATAAAATGAGATTACATTTTTTCTCCCCTGAAGATAAGGTGACACGCATAGGTTTGAAAGTGAAAATTTGGATGATGTTTTCACAAATGATGCATGGCCAAGTGATGGGGAACGGAGATTGGATCTCCGCTTTGTGTAATAAAAAGAAAAATTCTCGGGTTTTCCCCTTTTTAGAATGCTTGCCTTCTACCAGGCATGTTGTGCCTGCTTTGTCAGTGAATTGACTATATTTAAAATTTCAGAAAATTGTCATAAACTATTAAGAGGTTTTGCACAATTAGAAAATGCAATCACAAATTTTGAAACCAGACAGAAAATTCCCACATAGTTTAACAAAACTTCCTTGAATTACGATACCATGAAGTTTTATTTATGTTTCACTAATTACCATGAAATTTTCAGATGAAGTTACTAAACGACATTGAATTTTATGTCACTGTTAGATAACTATAATGGTCTTACAGGTAAGATCATTAAACTATCATATATTTTGTGATGATATGTGATAGTTTTCTGCTGATTTGAAATTTTGTGGTATTTTTCTCTAGTTTATGGTAGTTTTGTACAATTTTCCTTAATTGTTTTGGGTACGGGAACTCTCCTTGTTAGAATTCTCTGTGGAATTCCTCAAATGTTCCTGTTGGATTCATCTACTAAATACTACGAATAATAGCTTCCTACTAGCTTCCTACGAAATATGAAACTCTACTTAGATAATGCCTTGCTAGTTGTACTTGGATATGCATAACCGTTTTTCATTTTGCAGCATTCCTGGCCGCTACGAGGCATTCTGGAAAGAGTTGGATGGTGTGAAGCAAATCTGGAAGAATAGAAAGGAGCTCAAAGTTGAAGATGCTGGTGTCGCCGCACTGTTTGGAATTGAATTATATGCTTGGTTCTGTGTCGGTGAGATTGCAGGAAGAGGTTTCACATTCACCGGCTACTACCCTTGAACAAAATGCATCTTCGGATGATGTGTCTCAATTTTTCCTTGTTTAGGTTTGTTGTCATTTGAGGTGCTTTTAAGTTTGTGACCTCATTTTACATGGAAATGTTATCGACCCATAAAAATTTTGAGAATGTTTGTCAATAATTTGGTGGCATGTTATATTTATCTTTATACTCTTGTATGAGACCAGCGCAATGTGTCAACTTGCATTCTTCCTATGCATAACCATTATCAAGGTAAATTGTGGTTGGACTGTGAGATGTTACTAGTTACTTACTTTGAGAGATTGCTAATCTATTGGAAGGTGGATTCAAACTACATTCAATAGTTCTTGTTAGCAAATACTATTGATGTCGACCTTCGTATTTCTTGCTAATGATTCTAGTGTTGTGGTAGTTGTAGACTTGTATCTAGGCTTTCTGCTAAGTGAGAAGGGCTGGTTAATACAAGAGCATGGGATATCAAAACAAAGGGAGAAGTTTCCTATTTGGAAGCCTCTATAGAAAATCATCATCATATCATCATACAAGGAAAAGGAGATCACTCCATCTCTCTCTAGTCCGAAAGCCTATCGCCTCGTCGACAAATGACAACATTGTTGTTGCTTTTGCACTATTGTTTCTATTGTCGAATGTCACTCGTTAGAGGAAGAGGAAGAGAGAATATAGAGAGGAGATAAGAGGAGAGAGATTAATTTGATCCAAGCCAGATTTTAACAGAAAACTCCAATAAACCTATTTAATCTAACTTTAGCTTAAACAAATCCGGAGACTTATAACTTCAATACACATTCCAAATTGCTTATCTTTTGAGACCAATATTATCTCCTGATGCCATGAACATGGCCAGTTAAATCGAAAGTGCATTTCATGAAACCCCTTAAGCTTTCCGCCGTTCTCCCTCCCAAACTTTCAAGATTTACCCATGGGCATCCCGACGGTGTTAATGGTGTCGCTGACTGTAAATTGTTGATCCATTAACAAGGAGGTACCGTGGGAAATTTTGGAAATTTAGGAGGGTTTTGCAAGACACCCCAAAACTTGGGAGTAAATGTAATAAAAGAAGAATAGAGGGGTTTTGTGGGTAACTACCGGAGCTACTTACTACCTTCAACGTCAAAAGCAATCGTCCCTTCAAAACCCCGCAAACTCCCCCAAACTCCCCCAAACAAACCCTCCTTTTTCCTTTTCAATCCAAAAAAAAAAGTTTAGAGATCAAAACAAAATCATAAACCAAACCCTAAATCGACATCCCACCTCAAAATCAAAAAATCCAACCCACCACCAAAAAAAGGAGCGAAAAAGCTTCATCCTTTTGCTTGCATTGTTTCCATCCAACCGCCGTCGACACCAACTCCCCAACCTCCGCCCTTCATTAAAATGGCCAATTCTAGGGTTAGGGTTTTGAGAGAGGAGAGGAAACATGATGGAATCTGGGGTCCCCCTCTGCAGCTCCTGCGGCGAGGCCGTGGGTCTCTCGTCGCCGTCGTCGAAAGGGGCCTTTGTTGCTTGCCATGGCTGCAATTATCCCCTCTGCAGGCAGTGCCTTAATGAGGAGCTCAATGAGGGGAAATTGGATTGCGTGAGGTGTGGAGAGCCTTACATTCATGGTAAATTTCTGTCCAATTTGATGTGAAAATGGTGGAAGTGAGATTTTTTTTGTATGAGTTTTAATGTTTGGTATTAAAAATTGGTTTTTTTGGGGGAGCATTTCACAAAACCCTACTGCACATATTTATGCGCGGTAAATTTCTAATCAATTTGATGTAAAAATGGTGAAAGTGAGAATTTTCTTATTAGTTTTTAGCGTTTGGTGCTAAAACTTTGTAGTGTAGATTTCAGGAGCCCTAAAGAACCAATGCATTTGTGGTAATTTTCTAACCTATTTGCTCTAGAAATTATTGAAAGCCAGATTTTTTTTTTCTCTCTTTTGGATTGAGTTTTAATGTTTTGTAATAGAAAGTTAGATTTTTTTTGGATAAAATAGTAGAAAAATCTACTGAAGTAGTCACCGGAATTAGAAAACCTCCTTGCATTTATTAGTTGATTAGTAAACCTCCTATATTTACATGATTGAACTAGATCTACCCCTTCATTTAGTTGATAGTGCATATTATTATCCTTTTGACAAAAATATTTTCATCAGTAGTGCATGCCAATCATCATTTTATTGCCAAATTAGCTAATACTTGTTTCAGATTTGATATATCATACTTGCTAATTAGCAAATTAGCTATGAGCATTGATATTTAGCACTATTGAAATGTATTTATTCTCATATTTTAGACTCGGTTTTGCTTCAAAATTAAATTTATGTTGGTTATCTTTTACTTTCTGATTAGATATATGATATTAGAAAAATAGATGTGTTTATGTTGAGCTATTATAAGACCAGCTAATACACAAAATCTTTTAAGGGTATGTTTGAAAAGCTACATGAACTATTACAATTTATTTTTAAAAAATACTATAAGCTATCATGAGAAAAAGACCACAAGCTATCCATGAAATAAATATCATGAACTTTTATCTATGTATTACAGAACTATCATAAGCTTTCAGATAAACGCCCTAAGCAACTATGAAGTTTACTTTCTGTCCAATAACTACCATAGACTTTCAGGTATTATCATGAAACTATAATGTAGTTTTCTGACAGTATGTGATATTTTTTTTTGGTGATTTAAAAGTTTATGATATTCTTCTCTAGGCAAATATTAATGGCAATTTTGTACAGAATCCTGACAGTTCATGGTAGTTTTTGAAATTGAAACAACTTAAATAATGATTTGGAGTTGGCTTTATCCAATTTTTGACTTAATTAATCATTTTTTGAAAGATCTTTTTTTTTAAAAGAATAGTCTAAAATTTGATGTTTTATGCTTGATATCTCCAGAGAAAGTGAGTGCCAATCCTGAGGGATCAGGTGGAAGATTGACAATGGCGGCTCATCTTCATGAGGTAGAAGACTTGTTTAGGGTTTTACTTTGCAATGACTTTCCTCTTGAACTTTGTTTGGATCCTTTTGTGATGTTTCTTGCTTACAGGATAATGCACTTCATGCTAGAAACTTGAGCAGTCTCTCTGCAGTTGATAGTGGTGAGAATTCTTGAAATTTCTCTCCCTATGCTTATTAGCTTGATTTCTCAAATTTTTTAGTGTGAATTTCACGTCATTTTCCTCTATATTGAAGAGCTAAATGATGAGTCGGGGAACCCGATATGGAAGAATAGAGTGGAGAGCTGGAAGGAGAAGAAGGAAAAGAAGAACACTAAGAAGAAGGATAGAAAAGAATCTCAAATTCCAAGGGAACAGCAGATGGAAGGCGACGAGTAAGTACACTGTATATAATTGATTGAGAGCAGCTATATATTTGATAAAGCTATCTAAGCTATATATGCGCCCCAAAGAGTTACTTGACCTTATAGTAAGAACTAACTTGATTGTATTTTTCTCCTTTCTTACATGATATGAAAGCTTGCCATTCATACTAACTATATTCGATTGGAAAATGCAAAAGTCTGGAAATTATGAAATGATGTGTTTTTGGGGGAATTTTATATTAGGAGAGAAGTATCTTTCTGTGAAAAGTTATCGTAGTAAGGGACATCAATTATCCTTCAAGAGTAATTGTCATCGCAATTTCCTGCAAATTTAAACTCGTTGCCAACTTCATCATTAGAAGCATCATATTGCTGTATAGTCCAGTGCATCTCTAGGTTCTTCAACCCATAGATGTTACAGGGCTTAATGGCTTAAAGGTAAACGTCTATAAATTCTTTCCGTTACACCTGGTATAATGTTTGAGCATCTAATGATATAAATGTTCCTTATGATACATGTTAAAGATAGTTTGGTGATATCCTGCAAATAAGCTATTTATGTATACTGTGTTTAACCATATCAAGTAGTTTATAACATATTGGGTCTGTGTAACTATGTAATAACTAATAAGGTATGTTGCATGGGTACGGGTACGAGACACGGAATTTGTAAAAGGTAGGGGTATGGGGACATGGCTATATATATGTATGTTCTGTATAATACATGTATTAAAATTAATAATTTACATAAGATCAATATTGTGTTTTCATTTACATAAGATCAATATGTAAGAGATAGATGTGTAGGATAAATGTCTAAGAAGTGTATGAGGAGTGTTTTAAAGTAAAACATGTATTATATAATTGAGTATACGCCTGAATAAACATACGTATGTAGATATTCAAGAAATGTCCAAAAAGTTTCGGTACGGGTACGGGTATGTGTCGGGTACGGGTACAGCTTCCAATAGAAGTACCCAGGTAACATAACTAATAAGTTTCTTAGGAGTTGGGAATAATAGAACAGTTGATTTTATTTGAAAGAAAAGTATCCTTTTGATAAGCCAAAAGTCTGATTTTTTTGGAAACTTGTCTATGTTTCAAGTGCTGATCCCGTCAAGCTCAAACAATTTAATATTATTTTCTGTTTCTGTCTGCAGGAGCACAGCAGCTGGACAGCCACTTTCAGAAATAGTTCCAATTGCTCGTGATAAGCTTACATCTTATAGGGCGGTGATCATAATGAGATTGATAATTCTCGGGCTTTTCTTCCATTATAGGATTACTCATCCTGTTGAAAGTGCTTATGGTTTATGGTTAACATCAATCATATGTGAGATATGGTTTGCAGTCTCATGGGTGCTTGACCAATTTCCCAAGTGGTCTCCTATTAATAGAAGGACATACATTGATGTTCTGTCTGCAAGGTATTTTTCAGATAATATGAAGGCCTTTTTTATAGTTTCTTGATTCTGAGATCATGTCAAGGACTCAAGGGTAATGATTATCATGAATATTTGACTCCCAGTATGTTCAAATAAATTTGGTATGCCACATTTCTAGTCTTCCTCTGCTAATATCTAGACCTTGTTGTACAAAGGATTGTTTTTAGGGTGGGGAAATGAAGTAAGCCAACCAAAGAGTTAAATTGGTCACTATAAATCAAGTGGTTTTTTTGCCTGTAACTGAAGAAGTATAAATTAATGTGAGATATCGCGTCGAGAGAAAGGATGTAGAAGCAAACGTAGCACATCATCGCCATTTTTAAAGCTATTCCCATCAGAATGTTTGTTATAGGCTTTAATTTTGACTCCCTTATCTTCGGAAACATATTTCATCACAAGTCTCAACAACATCACCAATTATTTCAGCGCACAATCTTCTTCTTCTTTTTTTCCTTATGATGCCAAAGCATGACCAAGGATGTTGCCTAAACCATATTTTGCTTCCTCGTCTTGAAACGTGAGGAGTGACATTAGGCACATTTTTCTGTTTGGCTTATCATTTCCTTTGGATGGAACTACTGCTTTTTTGCTTCATGAGAGTTTGGAATCACTTAATGTCATGAACTGTAGTAAAAAGAACTTGTGACCTAAAAATGTGACATGCTATAGTAATTTAACATGAAACAAATGTGAACTACATTGCCTACTTGCAAACAGGCCCAAAACTCAGCACCCGATGCTTGTTCTCTCTTCAATCACTATCTACTTATTAGTGCTTCCATCCAATATCACCGTACGGTCCAATGTCAAATCACATTATTTACCTCTCACTTAACTTGCTTGATGTATGAGACCTTCAATAAAAAGAGAATCCTAGGCACGGTCGACCATGGCATGTGTTGCTATTCATCTTCCGCTTTCGAATCTTTTGATCAAGATTCCTATCTTCAAAGCATCCACTTGAGTGTCCGAGAGTGACTAAACCCACATGGGCAGACCTACAGTGGGGACACTGGGGTCAATTCCCTTCACTGACCACTTAAGAAATATATTTTGTATTAAGCAAGCCCTATATCAATTTACCTACAAATTATTTTCCGCCATAGACTCCCAAGCCCCTTATATTTTGAAAATGAACACTCATTTTGGTGTAAGTGTCATTAATATTTAGGTAAATATATCATATACTAGTTATACGTGTATACTTATAGTCTTGCCTCGAGCGACCAAAGTTACACTGCGACTGTGACCGCAGACGTGCGAATCATCGGAGCGTGCTCAGCTGTGACGAGAAGCCGAAATCCCAGCATATTAGCTCCTATATCATCAACTCATCCAAGATACATTGCTCTACTATTCGACAAAAGTCAGCCCAATAGAAGGCCCATCAAGTCAGCCCTGACCTTCTTTTCGGTAGGCTCTCACCATCACATGCATTGAGAAAGAGCCGTTGAGAATCCCAAATAAAGTGCTAGCCAAGTCATCATCAAAAAAAAAAAAAAAAAAAAAATCAAAATTCAAAAAATGTATAGTGCTCTCCAACCTGTTCTCTGCTTTCCAATGCAGCTCTCTTCTCCTCCTAATTCCATCCCTTCCATTATTTCTCTAGTTTAAGCTTCTACTAAAATTCTCCCATGGATGATGCTATGGTCATTGACAGCTTAGACTCTCTCTGGTTCTTCTCCAATGTACTCCTCTCACCATCTCCAAAGCCCACTGAAGCCCAACACCTTCAGCCCATCACTCAACCCATCAACCCAAATCCTGTAGAATCTCCTCCAAAGATTTCGGCTAATCCCATTGAAGCCATGAAAGAACCAGAAATTTATCCAACGAAAAAGAAAAAGAGTGATGATGGCGGCACGATCAGAGGGAGAAAATTAAACGAGTTTCACAAGGAGGAGATGATTTCTATGGTTTCTACTCTTATCAAGCATCAAAATTACTGTTATAACTATGGCTGTGGAGTTAATGCGGTGAGTGATGATTTGGTCATGAAGGAGCAACTAAGGTCATGGGCTCGTGCTGTTGCTTGCACTGTCAAATAGATTTGGTTTCAATTGGGTCCTGTGTTCTGACTATTTGAGGGCTTGGTTTAGGTCTAATTCATTTAACTGTTTTATTTATGATTGTAGATTTGGTTTAGTTTTAGCAGGTATTGCTTTATGATTGGGATGAGCTTTCGTCGCCGATGTTAGTTGTAATGGTGATGATATTTGATTTCTAACTTTTATTTACTCTATGTTGACTAATTTATGTTAGTTGTAATGGTGATGATATTGTAATGGGATGAGCTTTATGAGGGAGGGGTATTATGATCTTCAAATGTTTGAAAATCTTGGGTTTTGTGTTTTGGGGGCTAAAAGAATTGTGGGTTTGCTTTTAGGGGGTTTGGGAGCTTTGAAAAAGTCTTGGGTGGGGGGGAGAATACTTGTTATTTTGGGGGCTAGAAGCAATTTCCCCTTACTTATTATATCTGGCTCAAATCCCTACAACTTCAAGATATCCCATGTTCATTAACTATAGTACAGTGGCATTTGATAGAAATACAGTAAAATTCGATAGAAATACAGAAAACTGCAACAATGTCCATAGCTAATTAACTTTAAAACAGTAAAATTCGATAGAAATACAGAAAACTGCAACACTGTACCACAAAGTTTCACTTTGCTAACAGCACAGAACAAGTAACACATCACTGAAACCCTAAGAAGAGCCAGTTGCATGATAACATACAATAGAGTCTCATCCCTATATCCATACAAGCAGATACACCTATGTTGTAATATTATATGCGAGATATGATTATGCTCTATTATCTCTCCACGGTAGATAGCAAAATTGAACGCAGAGAGCAAAGACTATATCCTAAATATAGTAATTGATCATAACATTTCAATATATCAGATAGCAAACAAACTGTAAATTTTTCTATTTTGATTCAATATTTGAGAACATCAAATATGTGGTGCATCATAAAATAATTAGCGGAGATAAATTGTAGGATCAGACAAAAGTACATAGGATGGATACAATAGAACAGAAGTGCATTTCTGCTACCAAGTTGTTCCTGTTGACAAGCATAATTTGCTAAATGAAATGAGAACACAAAGAAGAACTCTACCTGACAATGAAAAGAATATATCTCTTGATAAAAACAAATGGCACTGAGGGTAGTGATGCTAATGGATATGTAGCTGCTCATTGGTGATAAAAAAAATTATTTGACAAAAGAAACTCTAAAATGCCACGAGAACAAAGGGAGTCTTGGGGAGTTGGCACAGTTAGATCATTTGATAGTTGTGGAAATATAATTCACTTGTAAGTTCTGGCAAGCACTTTACAACCCTAGCAGTGTTTCATTACTTCAATTACTGACAGATTAAAGGCTATGTAGCTGCTCATTGGGTAGTGATGCTATCTTGCTAAAGGCTATGTAGCTGATCCTTGGTGATAAAAAATTTATTTGACAAAAGAAACTCTAAAATGCCACGAGAACAAAGGGAGTCTTTGGGAGTTGGCACAGTTAGATCATTTGATAGTTGTGGAAATATAATTCACTTGTAAGTTCTGGCAAGCACTTTACAACCCTAGCAGTGCTTCATTACTTCAATTACTGACAGATTAAACAAAACCCTGATGCACAGCACAGTTTGGAGTAATTTTCCAAGAAAAAAAAAATTACATCATATAGCCATATATTCCGACCATAATCAGGTGAAGTTCTACTTTTGCAATCAAACAGCCTCCTAAGTCTCTATCTTGATCAGATGAAAATACACTCTCGTTATCAAACTCTTCTACTTCCTACTATATCAACCAGGGAGGCTTTCGTGCACCGCATCTATATGAGTGCATGACAATAAAAGAATCCAAAAGCTCCTAAATTAAGCAACATCTATATGATGTATTGTCTATTGCATAAGCTAGCTAATTCTTCCACTTACATAGTAATTAACTATTTCAGCTAATCAATCAGCGGATTATACTACTCTATTTGTTGTTCATACTCACATCTGCACATTGATTACATGATTACATCACTTGTCAAGATACTTCAGATCTTAGCGCCTACATTAGCCATCATTTAGAAAGGAGAAATAAAGATGCAGATATGAAACAAAGGCCGAAAGTTACCAGTAGCACTGTGATAACCTTTCCAAATTCCCATTAACACCATGATTAGCATATACATCAATTGCACATGAAAATAGATCCAATCCTACAGTCATACAAACTGTATTCCCTTCGGGTTTAAAATTCTCACCACACTAGTCCTACACTTAATCAGATGAACTTTTTCGGGTTAAAATTCAAACCGATAAGCCCGAAAATTCAAGGGATAACGAGCTTCTTCCCCGCATAGATTTTGTCCCCGCTGATCCCATTTGCTTCCTTAATCGCATTGATCGTGACCTACATTTCCAAATTCAACATAAGAAGATCAAATTACAAACACCTCAACAAATACAATGAGGCGCATTAGATGTAGAAATTACCCCGTATTTCCTCGAAAGCCCCCAGAGTGTATCTCCCTTCACGATCTCTACAGTCCGAGCTGAAATCGAAGACGACCCACGTTCCAATTGATCTCCTTCTACTGGTTTCTGATACAAAAATGGAGTAAAATCAAATAAAAATCCGATCTTTGAAAAAAAAAGAGGGTTTAAGGTTTTGTGATACTTTGGGTAGCGGAGGAGGTAAAGGAGCTGATGATGAGGGTTTGTGTAGAGATTGAGGTTGAAATTGCGGCGGGGGTTTCGGAGTTAGGGCTTTGAGGATGCTGAGCGCGATACCCGAGAACGCGAGGATGCCGGCGGTTTTGGCGATGGCGGCATCTTTCGATCCGCCGCCAGCGCCGTCGGCGGAGTTGGGATCGGAGGGCATTTTGGAGAAATCAGCGGGAGTTACACTGAGAGTGCTGCTGCCGCTAGCTCAGGCCACTGTGTCGTAAATGGGGTTGTAGTTGGATTCGGGTTCAGGTTTGATCCGAACCCGTTAAGAAATTTGGAATCCGCTTTTCTCACCACAAATTAC
This sequence comes from Asparagus setaceus, assembly GCA_012295165.1. Lineage (NCBI taxonomy): Eukaryota > Viridiplantae > Streptophyta > Magnoliopsida > Asparagales > Asparagaceae > Asparagus > Asparagus setaceus. The sequence continues at coordinate 43,752,529 of CM022703.1, read as the reverse complement.
AAAATTGCCCTCGCCGCTGCGGTCATAAAAAATAGAGTAGCCCCCAAGAAAAATACCCCTCATTCTTCGACTCCTCGAGAATTCTCTCCCAAATCTCTTCAATCTTAAGGCTTCGATCCTCCAATTCGTTCGATTTCGAAAGAGGTAGTTTTCGAATCTAAATGCATTATAGTCCATTCTCTCCAATAATTTCTTGTTAATTTGTTTCCAACTCTGTCCAAATTAGGGTTTTTAGTTGCGAGATCTGCTCTAGTAATTTGTTAATTTGATTTGATTTGGTCTTGATAATGATCCAGATGGCGTCAAAGCTGCAAGCTTTGAAATCAAAGGCGTGTCAAGCCTCTGAGTTTGTGGCCAAGCACGGATCTGCTTACTATAAGCAGGTGTTGGAGAACAATAAGCAGCACATTGTGCAGCCGGCGACTGTCGAGAAGTGCCAGGAGTTGTCGAAGCAGTTGTTCTACACTCGGCTCGCTAGGTATAGCTTTTTAGTATTTTAATTGTGATGATTTTGTTAAGTGACATTTTATTTCTTAGCTGTAGAATTTGTGGGTAGTTTATGATCTAGAAAATCTTATGAAATGCATATACTTTGGAGCTTTAGAGTTGAATGCATCTCTTTAAATAGCGAATAAGAACATAAAAGCGAGATAAAGATTGTTTCTTTGAGTTTGAAATAAAGAAATTGGTCGAATGATAAATCCTCAACTGCTACTTTTGAAGAACTTCGTTTGGTCCCAATAATCTTTTGCAGTCCCTTATTTGGTTATTTACTTAGTGCATACAAGAAGGTGTTGTTTTCTCATTTTTTGTTGCATCTTCCAGAAAAATGGTTAGTCTCTTATTAGAAATTTGTCAAAGCCCTTTCGTAAAGTAAGACTGAAGACAAACTAGGAGTGAAATTTGAATGAAAAGGAGTTGTTCCCCGTTCTTTCCTTCGCTCCTTCCCCATGGCCCCATGATGTAATGATGTATTGTTTATAACTTTTGTGGAGCTACTGTAACAAGTAGAAAGAGAAGAGACCTGTTCAAACATACTCGACTAGTTGAATAGCTTGTTTGTTGATTTCTCTTTCACCTCTCCTTTGACTGTTGTGGCTGATTGTTTGATCCTACTCGATCCTACTCAAAATGACATACGTCCTTGGAATTAGTTAACCTCATTTCACATCCTGATTAAACAAAGCCCCTGTGAACCTTGCCAGCAAAAACCTAAAGGAAAATTGCTCCTCCTTGATTTTACAAAATATGCTTCTGAACCCCCAACCCCCCCAAAAAAAATATTTTAAAAAAAAAAAAGAAAAAGGAAAAAAGTGAAAAGCTTGTACCTTCATGGACGTGAAGAGCTTCCACCCCTTGCACATACATGGAATTCCTAAATTATCCATGTCTTCTCCCTCTTCATTCTCTCTTTTCCTCTAAGCTCTCCCATTAAATCATGAACCCTTTCCATACTTAATCACTGCCTTCTGCATCCTCCTCTGGGCCCCACCAGAGTGGGACAATGGTAATGGCGAAGGGAGGCGGCAAGGGAGGTGGAGGAGAGGTCAACAACGAGGGACAACATAGAAGGGAGGAGAGGTTAATACCGAGGTGGCGGAGGAGAGTGCAGCAGCGGTGACATACTAAAGGTTGGCAGAGGAGAGGTGATGGTTTGGACAGGAGGAGAGAGAATGAGGGCTTTGTTACATTAATTTCTTTGTCACCTTTAATTTTATTTGATTTTTGTTACCTTTGTTCATTTCTCGTTATCTCTTATTAATTAATGATACATTTTGTGAATCTTGTTGCATCTGTCCAACTGCTATTACCTTTATTTATTGATGCCTTTATGTTTTTATTACTTTTATTTAATAAATCTTGTACCTTTGTTCAACTTCTGTTACATTTCTTCATTCCTTTATATATTTATTTATTTTTAGTTATCTTTGTTCAGCTCTTGTTACTTTTCTTTGTTTATTGATACTTTATTTTTTCATAATCTTTGTTTAATACTTTATTTACCTTACATTGCTTATTGATACTCTTGTTCAATTGTTGTTACATTTTTTTGGGGTTATTTTTGTTCATTTCTTATTACTTTTTACCTTATTGTTCTTTCTCTTTCCTCAACCACCCTTCTCCCCCTCACCCTCGAATCCTCGATCTCTTCTCTAGCACGGCCTTGACGCAAACTTCCTGGTCGTCTCGCTGCCAGCCCCTCCTTCACGTCCTCCATTTGCCTCTGCCTTTGTTTAGGTCTCACCGCTGCCCCACTCCGACGGGGCCCGAAAGAAAGCAGTGACGGGAGAAAGAAGCGGCAAGAAGGCGATGGCAGGCGGAGATTTAAGGGGAGAATGGGTTAATGAGAGAAGAGAGAATAATGAAAAGAGAAAATACTAGGATAGATTAGGAATTTTCAAAAAAATGCATACGTGTCCAAGGGGGCTGAAGCATGACAAAAGTTTCTGGGAGGAAGTACATTTTTCTAAAAAGTCAAGGGGGTAGAGACAATTTTCCCAAAAATTAAGCTTTCACATTCTGGGGGGAAGACCTTTTTAGACACAGAAATAAAATGAGATTACATTTTTCTCCCTGAAGATAAGGTGACACATAGGTTTGAAAGTGAAAATTTGGATGATGTTTTCACAAATGATGCATGGCCAAGTGATGGGGAGCGGAGATTGGATCTCCGCTTTGTGTAATAAAAGAAAAATTCTCGGTTTTCCCTTTTAGAATGCTTGCCTTCTACCAGGCATGTTGTGCCTGCTTTGTCAGTGAATTGACTATATTTAAAATTTCAGAAAATTGTCATAAACTATTAAGAGGTTTTGCACAATTAGAAAATGCAATCACAAATTTTGAAACCAGACAGAAAATTCCCACATAGTTTAACAAAACTTCCTTGAATTACGATACCATGAAGTTTTATTTATGTTTCACTAATTACCATGAAATTTTCAGATGAAGTTACTAAAGCGACATTGAATTTTATGTCACTGTTAGATAACTATAATGGTCTTACAGGTAAGATCATTAAACTATCATATATTTTGTGATGATATGTGATAGTTTTCTGCTGATTTGAAATTTTGTGGTATTTTTCTCTAGTTTATGGTAGTTTTGTACAATTTTCCCTTAATTGTTTTGGGTACGGGAACTCTCCTTGTTAGAATTCTCTGTGGAATTCCTCAAATGTTCCTGTTGGATTCATCTACTAAATACTACGAATAATAGCTTCCTACTAGCTTCCTACGAAATATGAAACTCTACTTAGATAATGCCTTGCTAGTTGTACTTGGATATGCATAACCGTTTTTCATTTTGCAGCATTCCTGGCCGCTACGAGGCATTCTGGAAAGAGTTGGATGGTGTGAAGCAAATCTGGAAGAATAGAAAGGAGCTCAAAGTTGAAGATGCTGGTGTCGCCGCACTGTTTGGAATTGAATTATATGCTTGGTTCTGTGTCGGTGAGATTGCAGGAAGAGGTTTCACATTCACCGGCTACTACCCTTGAACAAAATGCATCTTCGGATGATGTGTCTCAATTTTTCCTTGTTTAGGTTTGTTGTCATTTGAGGTGCTTTTAAGTTTGTGACCTCATTTTTACATGCGGAAATGTTATCGACCCATAAAAATTTTGAGAATGTTTGTCAATAATTTGGTGGCATGTTATATTTATCTTTATACTCTTGTATGAGACCAGCGCAATGTGTCAACTTGCATTCTTCCTATGCATAACCATTATCAAGGTAAATTGTGGTTGGACTGTGAGATGTTACTAGTTACTTACTTTGAGAGATTGCTAATCTATTGGAAGGTGGATTCAAACTACATTCAATAGTTCTTGTTAGCAAATACTATTGATGTCGACCTTCGTATTTCTTGCTAATGATTCTAGTGTTGTGGTAGTTGTAGACTTGTATCTAGGCTTTCTGCTAAGTGAGAAGGGCTGGTTAATACAAGAGCATGGGATATCAAAACAAAGGGAGAAGTTTCCTATTTGGAAGCCTCTATAGAAAATCATCATCATATCATCATACAAGGAAAAGGAGATCACTCCATCTCTCTCTAGTCCGAAAGCCTATCGCCTCGTCGACAAATGACAACATTGTTGTTGCTTTTGCACTATTGTTTCTATTGTCGAATGTCACTCGTTAGAGGAAGAGGAAGAGAGAATATAGAGAGGAGATAAGAGGAGAGAGATTAATTTGATCCAAGCCAGATTTTAACAGAAAACTCCAATAAACCTATTTAATCTAACTTTAGCTTAAACAAATCCGGAGACTTATAACTTCAATACACATTCCAAATTGCTTATCTTTTGAGACCAATATTATCTCCTGATGCCATGAACATGGCCAGTTAAATCGAAAGTGCATTTCATGAAACCCCTTAAGCTTTCCGCCGTTCTCCCTCCCAAACTTTCAAGATTTACCCATGGGCATCCCGACGGTGTTAATGGTGTCGCTGACTGTAAATTGTTGATCCATTAACAAGGAGGTACCGTGGGAAATTTTGGAAATTTAGGAGGGTTTTGCAAGACACCCCAAAACTTGGGAGTAAATGTAATAAAAGAAGAATAGAGGGGTTTTGTGGGTAACTACCGGAGCTACTTACTACCTTCAACGTCAAAAGCAATCGTCCCTTCAAAACCCCGCAAACTCCCCAAACTCCCCAAACAAACCCTCCTTTTTCCTTTTCAATCCAAAAAAAAAAAAAAAAAAAAAGTTTAGAGATCAAAACAAAATCATAAACCAAACCCTAAATCGACATCCCACCTCAAAATCAAAAAATCCAACCCACCACCAAAAAAAGGAGCGAAAAAGCTTCATCCTTTTGCTTGCATTGTTTCCATCCAACCGCCGTCGACACCAACTCCCCAACCTCCGCCCTTCATTAAAATGGCCAATTCTAGGGTTAGGGTTTTGAGAGAGGAGAGGAAACATGATGGAATCTGGGGTCCCCCTCTGCAGCTCCTGCGGCGAGGCCGTGGGTCTCTCGTCGCCGTCGTCGAAAGGGGCCTTTGTTGCTTGCCATGGCTGCAATTATCCCCTCTGCAGGCAGTGCCTTAATGAGGAGCTCAATGAGGGGAAATTGGATTGCGTGAGGTGTGGAGAGCCTTACATTCATGGTAAATTTCTGTCCAATTTGATGTGAAAATGGTGGAAGTGAGATTTTTTTTGTATGAGTTTTAATGTTTGGTATTAAAAATTGGTTTTTTTGGGGGAGCATTTCACAAAACCCTACTGCACATATTTATGCGCGGTAAATTTCTAATCAATTTGATGTAAAAATGGTGAAAGTGAGAATTTTCTTATTAGTTTTAGCGTTTGGTGCTAAAACTTTGTAGTGTAGATTTCAGGAGCCCTAAAGAACCAATGCATTTGTGGTAATTTTCTAACCTATTTGCTCTAGAAATTATTGAAAGCCAGATTTTTTTTCTCTTTTGGATTGAGTTTTAATGTTTTGTAATAGAAAGTTAGATTTTTTGGATAAAATAGTAGAAAAATCTACTGAAGTAGTCACCGAATTAGAAAACCTCCTTGCATTTATTAGTTGATTAGTAAACCTCCCTATATTTACATGATTGAACTAGATCTACCCCTTCATTTAGTTGATAGTGCATATTATTATCCTTTTGACAAAAATATTTTCATCAGTAGTGCATGCCAATCATCATTTTATTGCCAAATTAGCTAATACTTGTTTCAGATTTGATATATCATACTTGCTAATTAGCAAATTAGCTATGAGCATTGATATTTAGCACTATTGAAATGTATTTATTCTCATATTTTAGACTCGGTTTTGCTTCAAAATTAAATTTATGTTGGTTATCTTTTACTTTCTGATTAGATATATGATATTAGAAAAATAGATGTGTTTATGTTGAGCTATTATAAGACCAGCTAATACACAAAATCTTTTAAGGGTATGTTTGAAAAGCTACATGAACTATTACAATTTATTTTTAAAAAATACTATAAGCTATCATGAGAAAAAGACCACAAGCTATCCATGAAATAAATATCATGAACTTTTATCTATGTATTACAGAACTATCATAAGCTTTCAGATAAACGCCTAAGCAACTATGAAGTTTACTTTCTGTCCAATAACTACCATAGACTTTCGGTATTATCATGAAACTATAATGTAGTTTTCTGACAGTATGTGATATTTTTTTTGGTGATTTAAAAGTTTATGATATTCTTCTCTAGGCAAATATTAATGGCAATTTTGTACAGAATCCTGACAGTTCATGGTAGTTTTTGAAATTGAAACAACTTAAATAATGATTTGGAGTTGGCTTTATCCAATTTTTGACTTAATTAATCATTTTTGAAAGATCTTTTTTAAAAGAATAGTCTAAAATTTGATGTTTTATGCTTGATATCTCCAGAGAAAGTGAGTGCCAATCCTGAGGGATCAGGTGGAAGATTGACAATGGCGGCTCATCTTCATGAGGTAGAAGACTTGTTTAGGGTTTTACTTTGCAATGACTTTCCTCTTGAACTTTGTTTGGATCCTTTTGTGATGTTTCTTGCTTACAGGATAATGCACTTCATGCTAGAAACTTGAGCAGTCTCTCTGCAGTTGATAGTGGTGAGAATTCTTGAAATTTCTCTCCCTATGCTTATTAGCTTGATTTCTCAAATTTTTTAGTGTGAATTTCACGTCATTTTCCTCTATATTGAAGAGCTAAATGATGAGTCGGGGAACCCGATATGGAAGAATAGAGTGGAGAGCTGGAAGGAGAAGAAGGAAAAGAAGAACACTAAGAAGAAGGATAGAAAAGAATCTCAAATTCCAAGGGAACAGCAGATGGAAGGCGACGAGTAAGTACACTGTATATAATTGATTGAGAGCAGCTATATATTTGATAAAGCTATCTAAGCTATATATGCGCCCCAAAGAGTTACTTGACCTTATAGTAAGAACTAACTTGATTGTATTTTTCTCCTTTCTTACATGATATGAAAGCTTGCCATTCATACTAACTATATTCGATTGGAAAATGCAAAAGTCTGGAAATTATGAAATGATGTGTTTTGGGGAATTTTATATTAGAGAGAAGTATCTTTCTGTGAAAAGTTATCGTAGTAAGGGACATCAATTATCCTTCAAGAGTAATTGTCATCGCAATTTCCTGCAAATTTAAACTCGTTGCCAACTTCATCATTAGAAGCATCATATTGCTGTATAGTCCAGTGCATCTCTAGGTTCTTCAACCCATAGATGTTACAGGGCTTAATGGCTTAAAGGTAGCGTCTATAAATTCTTTCCGTTACACCTGGTATAATGTTTGAGCATCTAATGATATAAATGTTCCTTATGATACATGTTAAAGATAGTTTGGTGATATCCTGCAAATAAGCTATTTATGTATACTGTGTTTAACCATATCAAGTAGTTTATAACATATTGGGTCTGTGTAACTATGTAATAACTAATAAGGTATGTTGCATGGAGTGCAGTGCGAGACACGGAATTTGTAAAAGGTAGGGTATGGGGACATGGCTATATATATGTATGTTCTGTATAATACATGTATTAAAATTAATAATTTACATAAGATCAATATTGTGTTTTCATTTACATAAGATCAATATGTAAGAGATAGATGTGTAGGATAAATGTCTAAGAAGTGTATGAGGAGTGTTTTAAAGTAAAACATGTATTATATAATTGAGTATACTGAATAAACATCATTATGTAGATATTCAAGAAATGTCCAAAAAGTTTGATGCAGTGCGGGTATGTGTCGGTAATGGGTACAGCTTCCAATAGAAGTACCCAGGTAACATAACTAATAAGTTTCTTAGGAGTTGGGAATAATAGAACAGTTGATTTTATTTGAAAGAAAAGTATCCTTTTGATAAGCCAAAAGTCTGATTTTTGGAAACTTGTCTATGTTTCAAGTGCTGATCCCGTCAAGCTCAAACAATTTAATATTATTTTCTGTTTCTGTCTGCAGGAGCACAGCAGCTGGACAGCCACTTTCAGAAATAGTTCCAATTGCTCGTGATAAGCTTACATCTTATAGGGCGGTGATCATAATGAGATTGATAATTCTCGGCTTTTCTTCCATTATAGGATTACTCATCCTGTTGAAAGTGCTTATGGTTTATGGTTAACATCAATCATATGTGAGATATGGTTTGCAGTCTCATGGGTGCTTGACCAATTTCCCAAGTGGTCTCCTATTAATAGAAGGACATACATTGATGTTCTGTCTGCAAGGTATTTTTCAGATAATATGAAGGCCTTTTTTATAGTTTCTTGATTCTGAGATCATGTCAAGGACTCAAGGGTAATGATTATCATGAATATTTGACTCCCAGTATGTTCAAATAAATTTGGTATGCCACATTTCTAGTCTTCCTCTGCTAATATCTAGACCTTGTTGTACAAAGGATTGTTTTTAGGGTGGGGAAATGAAGTAAGCCAACCAAAGAGTTAAATTGGTCACTATAAATCAAGTGGTTTTTTTGCCTGTAACTGAAGAAGTATAAATTAATGTGAGATATCGCGTCGAGAGAAAGGATGTAGAAGCAAACGTAGCACATCATCGCCATTTTTAAAGCTATTCCCATCAGAATGTTTGTTATAGGCTTTAATTTTGACTCCCTTATCTTCGGAAACATATTTCATCACAAGTCTCAACAACATCACCAATTATTTCAGCGCACAATCTTCTTCTTCTTTTTTTCCTTATGATGCCAAAGCATGACCAAGGATGTTGCCTAAACCATATTTTGCTTCCTCGTCTTGAAACGTGAGGAGTGACATTAGGCACATTTTTCTGTTTGGCTTATCATTTCCTTTGGATGGAACTACTGCTTTTTTGCTTCATGAGAGTTTGGAATCACTTAATGTCATGAACTGTAGTAAAAAGAACTTGTGACCTAAAAATGTGACATGCTATAGTAATTTAACATGAAACAAATGTGAACTACATTGCCTACTTGCAATGGTTTTAATTTGATTCTTTTTTTTTCCCAGGTACGAAAAAGACGGTGAATATTGTGACCTTTGTGCTGTGGACTTCTTTGTTAGTACTGTGGATCCATTAAAGGAGCCGCCATTGATTACTGCAAATACTGTTCTCTCAATACTTGCTGTGGATTATCCTGTTGAGAAAGTTTCTTGCTATGTATCTGATGATGGTTCTGCTATGCTTAGTTTTGAGTCCCTCGCGGAGACTGCAGAATTCGCAAGAAAATGGGTTCCCTTTTGTAAAAAATATGCAATTGAGCCAAGGGCGCCTGAATTCTATTTTTCTCAGAAGATTGACTACTTGAAAGATAAAGTACAACCATCCTTTGTTAAGGAGCGCAGGGCAATGAAAGTAAGTTTTTGAGTGCGAACTAAGATGCCTTCAGCGTGGTGTATCATTTTGGGTTGAGTATTTGTTTTCTTATTTTTGAAAGCTTCCGAAAGCCTGTCCCCATAAGAATCATAATAGAGTTATTATGATGAAATAGAATTCAAATTGAATTTGAGAAGCATTAGTACTGCAACGGAATGCTAACTGTTGAATTACATTGCAGAGAGATTACGAAGAATACAAGGTGAGGGTAAATGCTTTAGTTGCAAAGGCTCAGAAGACACCAGAGGAAGGATGGGTCATGCAAGATGGAACACCTTGGCCGGGGAATAATCCACGCAACCATCCTGGCATGATTCAGGTCAGATTTTCTGACTTTTTATTTAGTTAAATTTCCTCATGCTCCTTAGTAGCAAGTGTTGAACAATTATCATTGTGCTCCTAATAGTAAGTGTTTTAAGTGTTAATTTATTTAAAATATACCTCTTTACTTTCTTTTTATTTATTTCATTGTAACTTCCAGATTTTATTTTTGTTTCTCTAGCATTTTTATCATGGCTCGTCAACTAGGTTCATGTTGTGCAATTCAATGTTTATCAATATTTACATTAATGCTCAGGATAGTAAGAATTTGCCTTTTAGAGTAGTTATGATCTTCAATAAGAAAAACATATATTGTCTTATCTGGAGATGTCGTTTAGCTTGATGCTTCTAGTAATTTATAAAAAATGGTTTCTTATATTTTAGTAGGCTATCTTTTGATATTTAAAATAGTTTCTGTATCTTTTCATATATCAAATATCACTTTGCCAACATTTGCAAGCAGATCCTGAGAAACAGTATGCTGGTCACAAGGGATCTTGAATAGTATTTTATTCTTTAACCAACCGTCTATTTCAGGTTTTTCTTGGAAGTAGTGGTGCTCATGACATCGAAGGAAATGAGCTTCCTCGGCTAGTTTATGTTTCAAGAGAAAAGAGACCAGGATACCAACACCATAAAAAAGCTGGTGCCATGAATGCTCTGGTATTCGATCATCCTTATCTAGAACAAAAATTATCTTCTGATCTGTTAGCTTTAATTTTAATGCTTTGCCACCTTGCATTTGTAACGACTCACAGGTTCGTGTGTCAGCAATTCTTACAAATGCCCCATATATTCTGAACCTCGATTGTGATCATTATGTTAATAATAGTAAAGCAATTCGTGAAGCAATGTGTTTCATGATGGATCCACAAGTTGGTAGAGATGTCTGTTACATTCAGTTTCCTCAGAGATTTGATGGTATAGATCGTAGCGATCGATATGCCAACCGGAATATTGTCTTCTTTGATGTAAGTGTAACAAAAAGTATCACCTATACCAGTTTCTTGTTTACTGACTAATTTTATCTTGTAATACATCTTTTATGCTTAGGTTAACATGAAAGGACTTGATGGCATACAAGGGCCTGTCTATGTTGGAACTGGTTGCGTCTTTAATAGGCAAGCACTCTATGGGTATGGACCACCATCTTTACCAAGCTTGCCCAAGAGTTCATTTTGCTCGTGGTGTTGTAGCTGCTGCTGCTGTTGTCGCTCCAAAAAAGCATCAGAAGATGAGGTTGACGTTTATAAGGATTCTAAACGGGAAGATCTCAATGCTGCCATATTTAATCTCAAAGAAATCGACAGTGAGTATGCTTTATGTGATTTTATTTTGAGAAAAAAATTGATCTCGCTTGGAATTCTCTTTAACTATTTTGGTTAACTAATGCAGATTATGATGACTATGAGAGGTCATTGTTGATCTCCCAAATGAGTTTTGAGAAGTCTTTTGGGCTGTCTTCGGTGTTCATTGAATCCACTTTAATGGAGAATGGAGGAGTACCTGACTCTGCGAACTCATCAACACTGATAAAAGAAGCAATCCATGTTATTAGTTGTGGATATGAGGAGAAAACTGAGTGGGGAAAGGAGGTAACCATAGAGTTTTTGTTTCACCTTATTTTTTATTTTTCAATGGGACTGCTTATAAACCTGGAATGAAATTTGCTTGAAAGTGTTAATCTCATTCTGAATAAACCCTTGGTTCTTTTTGGTTCAGTTTGAAGAAATTAAATTTCAATTACCAAATGGAAGAATTTAGCTAAAAGATAACTTCGTTATCTAGATTTTGTCTATAATGGAAGCATGAAACTGAAAAAGAAAAGATTTATAGTTAATTTATCTTGATTGCACAGAATTCACCAACTTATTTAACTTGATAAGTTGTTACTGCAGCTCAGAACGTCCAGAACGTCCAGCTAAAACTCTTTCAGCCACTTCAGAGAATTTCAGTGGATTTGGCTGAATTGTACAACACATGCTATGAACCCATACTTATTTTATACTAATACTTACATTGCAATATCGAGTTTTTATGGATACTCGAAATTTAATATCATGTTATTATTAACTTTTGTTGTTCCTAATTTTATTCAGCATCCAAGAAAATGAGTGGTCAAATTTTCGAAGGCTTCAAATTATATGTCAAATGATTTCGAGTTAGAACATGTACAGCACTATGCAGTAATATTTTTGTATGCATTGTGTTTGTGTGTATATTTGTACTGATGTACTTTGAGAAACTTTTGCGCCTTACTGCCCCTCTCATATACATTAATGTTTGATCTCATTTTCAGTCATCTGTAGTGCCTTCATCTATTCATGTTTTAGCTTCAACCTTCTCTTAAATATCGTATTTTTGTCCAATGGTCTTCTTTCAGATTGGTTGGATATATGGTTCAGTCACAGAAGACATCTTAACGGGATTTAAGATGCATTGCCGTGGATGGAGATCAATTTACTGCATGCCCTTGAGGCCATGTTTCAAAGGATCTGCACCCATCAACCTTTCAGATCGGTTGCATCAGGTCCTTCGATGGGCTCTTGGTTCTGTTGAGATTTTTCTCAGCCGACATTGTCCGCTGTGGTATGGATTTGGTGGTGGTCGTCTAAAATGGCTGCAAAGATTGGCGTATATAAACACCATTGTGTATCCGTTCACATCTCTCCCTCTTATAGCTTATTGTTCACTCCCCGCTATCTGTCTTCTCACTGGAAAGTTTATTATTCCAACTGTAAGTATTCACTTCTCTCCTTGTACCATAGCATCGTCACTTATTATCCCTAAACTTTTTTATCAGCTCTTAGACCCCCTAAAATCCAAATAGAGATATCTCTCCAGCCCACATTTAAATATCAGATCTCTCTGGAACACACACCCACATGATCGGTACAGATAATGGATTGGCCATCAGGGGTCTGAGTGCTAATAAAAAGGTTTGGCTTAATAAGTGGCCAACTCATTTGCGCGATTAACCCTATTTACTTATTTTTGCATCGTTCTCTCTGAAAGTCCGTATGGCTCATTTGTCGGGGTTCTAATCTTTGTTCTTCTACATGGATAACGACAGCTTTCCAACGTTGCAAGCATGTTGTTTCTTGGCCTCTTCATGTCCATCATCGTGACGAGCGTTCTTGAGCTTCGATGGAGTGGCATCGGCATCGAAGACTGGTGGAGGAATGAGCAGTTCTGGGTGATTGGTGGCGTCTCTGCTCATCTATTTGCCGTGTTCCAAGGATTCCTCAAAATGCTGGCTGGACTCGACACCAACTTCACTGTAACAGCAAAAGCATCCGATGATGGAGAGTTTGGTGAGCTCTACATGATCAAATGGACAACACTTTTGATTCCTCCGACAACCCTTCTTGTTGTAAATCTAGTTGGTGTTGTTGCGGGCTTCTCTGATGCATTAAACAGTGGTTATGAAGCTTGGGGGCCTTTGTTTGGAAAAGTTTTCTTTGCACTTTGGGTGATTCTTCATCTTTATCCTTTCCTCAAGGGTTTAATGGGGAGGCAGAATCGCACGCCCACGATCGTTATTTTGTGGTCTGTTCTGCTTGCATCGGTGTTTTCGCTTATTTGGGTAAAGATTGATCCTTTCCTGAGCAACACAGATAGTACCGTTGCATCAAAGAACTGCAGTTCTATTGATTGTTGAGGGTTTGTTGTAAGAGATGATTTTTGTATGTTTGCTTGTTCATTGGGATTGATTATGGCCTTTTTATGTGATGTTTTTATCCAAGAGGATATTTGATTCCTCTATTGAGGCCAATCTAAAGTTTCTTATAATGCAGAAGTCTTTTGTGAAGATCAAGATCTCTTTAGGATTTGATGTGCTCTTGTTCAGTTCACTAATAGGAGCGTATCTACAAGGCTACAATTATATTAGTTCTCCCTTGCACGTGGCAATGTAAACGTATCTGTGAGTGTTCCCTAAACAATCTTCTACCTGGGGATGATAACATCAAAATTGATCTGTCATTGTCTTTTTCCCAATTTTTGGGTATTATTCTCTATGTTTTATTGTGATCATTTTCAATAATTGCACTTGGTATAGGCAGCAAGTTCAGACTTGGATACACCTTGATTCATGTGTACAGTAGGAAGATCACTAATAATAACTTTCTTTTGAAGGGTATTTTCTAAGGTATCTTTTTCTGTTTATGAGAGTTTTTCAGGATTAATGGTCAATTTGGTATTGCTTGTTTTAGACTGCTTTTGCTATTATTTTAATAAGTACTCTTAAGATGCTTTTAAAAGCAGCTTTTATATATATATATATATATATATATATATATATATATATATATATATATATATATATATATATATATATATAGTTTTTATATCATATATCATTTAGCTTTTGACAATATTATCTTATAGTTCTTAAATTATCTTATCTATTTCTGTAGCTAAAGTTACATCTATTTTGATCATTTTCAATTATAATGTTATTTAAGCACTGTTTAGCAAATACCATGGCAACTTATACAAGCATATTCTCATAAGCCCGACCAACTGTAAATCTCAGCTATTGAATATAAGATATTGAGATGATGCTGTGTACCAATCCGTTGTAGTCTAGTTGGTTAGGATACTCGGCTCTCACCCGAGAGACCCGGGTTCAAGTCCCGGCAACGGAATATTTTGTTTTTCTGCACTTGTTTTTTTTATTGTCCTTTTTTTTTTTTTTTGGCAATTTCCGAGATCAAATTTAACAATTTTGGATTATTTTCATTGAAGATTATCAATGCCAATGCCAATATAGGTACCAAAGGTCTTCAACAACGAATAACATTTATATATCCCAAATATTTTGAAGAACCAACATCATTCTTCAGTGATGAATTTGTACTCTAGCTAACTATGTCAAGACATTCAAAACTATCTTAATTAAATTGTATATTTCAGTAGGATGAGATTCCTTTTGATTAAAAAGGTTTTAATCCTTCAAGCCATGGCTATTTCTGATCTGATGGATACAAAGCATTAACAGCACACGGAAATGGGCATGACAAGATTGACAAATAAAGAAGTCAATCCTAACTTATACTAGGTGTCCATATTTGAGATATCCAAATAACTAAATACAAAATTCAAAGTACATTCTTATTGACTGATACAAGGTTAACATTACGTCTTGCATACATAACGATGTGATTGAGAAGAGACTAAAATTGAAGGTTAAATATATTTTTCCTTCCAATAATGAGATTCCTCATCTAGCAAAAAAAAATAGTGGAGAGACCACTGTTTAATCACAACTATTCATTATATAATGGGTGGCTAGGATTTTGAGTACAAATTAAAATGAGTACAATACAGGGGATACAATGAGTAATAGAATAAAAATATATCTCAATCACTCACTAGATAATTAATAATTAGATTAAAAGTAGTGATCTCTCCATTGGTTTTTGTCGTTAAGAGGATCCAAATTATCCAGTAAATCTAACTCAAAATTATACAAATTTGAGTTCAGTATCTGAATAAACATCACTTTTCTACCTATAGTCGCAAAAATGCAACAAATACAGATTCGGTATCAGTATCCACTCCATTTCTTCTGCTTTCACATTTTATACTGAATCAGTATATTATCCAAGACGAATAATTACGCACAACCAAGACGCATTACTGAATAAAAATTACTCATCTATTTCTCTTCAACAATAGGGATCACAATCACAAACATAAGAGAGCTACATTCCTGAATTAAAACAAAATATTGGCAATTCTGAAATCTGATAATCTATTATTAAAAAAATTTAACAGAAACCAATCTGAATGTCTTATCCAATAACTCAATTAGTATACCATGTACAAGTATGCTACGGGAGACCGGCACCTATTCAATTTACCCTCCTGTATCCAGACTGTGCGAGAGATTACTATCACCAAAACTCACTTTACACTGAAGGTATGTTGTGAAAATACTTCGGTATAACATTTTGACCTCTCTCTATGTTGAGAAGAAGCAAATACCGAAGCAAGAACCGAAAGATATAGCATGCGAAATGCTAGAACATATTCACACGAAAAAACCATGGAAGTATGAAGGCTATTACCAAGCATGCCATCAAGAAGTTACAGAATGGCTGTCCCCTCCAACAACTGACCCTCTCAGATGAGTTCCTCTGCCCGGTGCTGCTCCGAGCTGCGTCATCGTGCCATTCCTCGATGAAGCTTTCATCTTCATTACCAGCAATGTTTTTGGCATTTAAACCGCATATTTCACAACACCTGCACCATTGCAGGATGTAAGATTATAAAACCTGAGAGAAAAGGTTAAATGCATTTTCAAGCAGTTTTCTTGTTGTTTTTATCGGATAACTTTAAGGGTAAATCTCAAACGTAACCCTGAACTTTGTGGGGTTTTGTGCATAAACCCCCTAAACTTTATAAATTAAAGAAAACCTCAACAACTTTTTTCAGTAAAATATCATGACCATCAGCATGTGACATGTTTCAGGAACTTTAGTCCTTATGCAATTTATATGTTATATCTTACCTCTTCCCCCTTCTCCCTCTTCTCCCTGATCCCATGAGGATCCCACCCTGTTTTCCAATTTTCATGATATTTAAATCATAAATTCCTTCTGGGTATGATTGTTTCGAAGTCTGGTGAGGCTGCCAGGTTCGTCATTTAAGGAACTTAGGTTATCGAGAATGTAAGAATATATCTTTAGACGATTAATGAAGGGAGTTTGGGAGTTTGGAGATGTTGAGCAGTAAAGACGATGAGAATAAAAGATCATTGAAGTGTTGTTGAAGAAGATAGAAATGAGGTAATTTAGATCATTTGCAGTTTTACCCTTCATTTTAACGTTGTTTATGACAAGTTTCAACAGTTCATGGGAGTTTTGTATAAATTTGAAAGCTCAAGGGGTTTTTCTCTAATTTGTAAAGTTTAGAGAGATTTTATGCAAAATCCTCAGAGTGCATTACTCTTTGAATTTACCTAGACTTAAACAGCGCTGAGAGATGACAGTGGCAATCAACAGGAAAAAATTAGAAGCAGCAAGACTAGGCACAAGGCATAACTGATATACAGTAAGTTAACTAGGCAGGTAAACATCATGACTACTATTATCATTGGGCACACTCTTCGCAGATTGTGGACTTGTTGACACTAGATTTTGGTATTCCATTCTCATGTTTTCTTGCCCTTGTCAAGAATCAAGGTCATTCTCTTCTGTGTGGACTCCAGAAATCTCTGGTTTGCATGCAACCACAATCAGTCATCCATGTTCATGGATATGTACAAGCGCGAGAATGCACTATGGAAACTAGGATATAAAGTGATCCACGCACCCTGCGAAAATGGATTTGTCATAAAGCAAATGCCAGACAAAAGGTAAGGTACCTAAAATGCAGCACAGAGCATGAAGAAAGTGTTAGATGGAAAGTAACACCGGCCCAAATGATGCGGAACATGGCCTACTGAACGAATGCTGCTAAGGGAAGGCTAAGATTACGTCCAAAATCAAGAAGTTTCTAAGTGAACAACTGCAGTGTGCGCGTGCGCGTGTTCGTGTGTTATGCTTACTACATAGGAATCCATTAGTAAATAGTCGATCATCAGTCATAAACATAGAAGAAACATAAGGTATCATACTATGGGATTAACATCAATTATTTTGAGAGGAGAACCATGTCTCTGCAAATTGCAATAATGCCCGTCAAGCATTATTCAGAAAAGCAATAGTTTAACATATGCATTTAGACTAAGCTATCAATACGAGTTATTACTAAATAATTTGAACCTAAATTTCTAATGGGTTCTAACTGCATGGAAAAAGTATATGAAAGTTTTACTTCCATAATTCCTTAAACAGGTATTGTTCCCTTCACTAACACTATCAAATTGCGCCCATTAAATATGTTTCCTTCAATCATCCAAAAGATCTTTATTTATTTCTAATGGTAGGCCACAATAAACAAGGTATGATTTAGAGAATGATGTGCTAACAGCGCAGCTAGGAAAAGTCTCTATGATGAAAATTCATGCTAGATTTCTATCCGAAAGAAGATGACAGCTGCACGAGGGAATTGTCTTTGAAGAAAAGAAAAAGAAATGGAGCTCTATAAATAAACCATAATGGGTCAACAATAAAAGGGCTAATACCATGAGAAAAAGTGTAGAAAAGAATGTACATAAAACAGAAAAAGTTAGAAGTGATACCCAAGTATAAGTGATAGCTAAATAGGTAAACTATTGTCATAAATCAATAGGTGTAAAAAACGTAATTGATAGTGCAATGAAGCACAGACAAGTAACAAAAGCACTGAGGTGGAGATTCAAAGGCAAATTGCACATCAGCATCAAATGGGAAAAAGCAGGATGGTCTACCATAACTAACAGAAAAACCAAACATTAAGGCCAAGCTACTATCATGCATTTAGTGGAAACTAAAAAAAGATCATATAACTTAGAGATAAATATCATATAATTTAGAGATATGAAACATAGTGCAATGCCAATGCAAGAAAGAACAAATAAACAAAGTGGGAACAAGGAGATTAGGAAAAGCCCACTAAAAGTGAAGAATGTGATGCTCTTCCAAAAAGGGACATAGGACTAATACTTATTCTAAAATTTCTAAAATGAAAAGATATAGCAACATCTTGAAATATCTAGTTAAAATGATCCAAAAGCAATTGATAATACAAAATGTTTTTAAGTGGTAGACTACCTCTAAGTAGCCTGTATAGAAACACTGATAGTGGAATCACACTATCAGATGAAATATTTCTTTGATGAAATACTTCTTTCTTTTTTCAGTTAATGTTTTTTTATATCTGTTCATAGTAAATGTATTTTGATATCTGTTTACAGTAGGCACTAATCATTTAATTGCATGGACAATTGTTACATGAAACTCAAATGTGAGCATATTTCAAATGTGCAGAAGTACTTATTGTTCCATAACTGCATAGCCTAACACCAAGTGAAGCTGTATCACAAAGTCTTATCCGGATATTTTGTATTGGACTTTATTTTGCTACCATAAAACAATTTTGCAAGACTACTGTCACTCTTTTACCCTGATGGCAATACCAAATATGTCTTTTGGTAACATACATGCATATTCCTGAGATTACCAACACCACATACATGAAATTCCCTACAAATATTATGCTCCATCTCATAAGCACTGGTTAAGATCAGAAATAATAGAGTGCCACAAGCTGCTTGGGGAAGGAGCTTGACAAGGAGCCAGGTGACTTTTGTCACCATAAAACAATTTTGCAAGACTATTCTCACTCTTTTACCCTAATGGAAATACCAAAGATGTCTTTTGGTAACATACATGCATATTCCTGAGACTACCAACACCACATACATGAAATTCCCTATAAATGGCATCTCCGATCTCATAAGCACCGGTTAAGATCAGAAATAATAGAGTGCCACAAGCTGCTTGGGGAAGGAGCTTGATAAGGAGCCAGGTGACTTTAATCATCCAGAAGCTTGCTAGATAGAAGAAGGAAAATAAATATATTCTTATACACAAAAAAGTTGTATTTAAATATTATAGAAATATCAGAAATTAAAGTAAGTTAGGCCTTAACTGTTTTTGTAAACATCATCTAGTGTACATATTTCTGTAGGTACAACCTTCAATCAATCATTCAATGACAAAGCACTAGTTATTCACATTAACTCATAAGTAAATTACCAGACCTTCTAATCAATGATATGAGAAGTGAGACTACCCCAAGCTATACTATTTTGGTTCACTCATACCAACTGATAAAACAAACACAAAGCCACCTTAAACTGGAATTGGCTAAAAAAATAAACTAAATGATAATCGCCAGTCCACTACTTTAGTTTCACCCCATAAATATTTCAATGTCCTTGAAGCCAAAAGAATTTTCAGCAATTTCAATTAGAATATGAATTCCAACCCCCATGATTGCATGTGTCTGCGCGTGTAGCATGTTTACGCATTTGTGGTTGTGTGCACGATGTGTGGTCATGATGCACAACCGTCAGTATGTCTATGTTAGTGCATAGCTTTTTTGTGTTTGCCATGCATATTTGTTAAAACGTGATAGGCATCAAAATGTCAAAACATCAACAGCATAAATTAAATACAACAAAAAGGTTTTAAAGGCTCATGTTGTTAGGTATCTTAAGATATATAACTCTATGACACAATACAATCCGAGTAAGGTGATATGTATATTTCCATACTAAAATCAATAGCTCTTGCCTCTTGGATACATCAATTAAACTAGAAAAAATTCGAATACAGTTCTGTTTGCACCTTCACCTATTTTAGTCATTGACTCTGTTTTTTGGCATAGATCTGAAAATGTATTCTGGAGATGATTATAGTGCTACATTTCGTTTAGGCATTCCTAGTCTAATCTGAAGGTAGTCTGTAGCTCCTTGGTTGTGCAAGCTTACTAATTATTACATTATCAGAAAGTAGGTCTACCTATTTGCTACCTGGGGGATAGGAGTTAGGCATTTTAGGAGAAGATAACCTTGAACTTTTTTTAAGGGCACGGTTTTACATTATAAGGAACATAACTATTCTGAAAAATGAATATTGTTCTTTCATCAGAGGAATGAAAGAGCATCATAAATAAGTAAGAGGATCCATTGCCTTATTTGTTTTAAGATTTTCCTTTTGTCTTTATCAATATTAGTTTTCTGCGAATATCATTTTCTATATCAAGGCTAATCATAGGTTAGTTCTCTGTCATGACATTTAATCCAAACTTCATTTTTTTTTTGGGAGGAGGAGAGGGTTGTTCTCTCCCTTGGGTACTGTCATGTTGTCTTTTTCACTTCCTATCTATTAAGATAGGAGTATACTTTTCTAAGATCAATTATAAATCATAAATACAGAGGAAAGGTAAGTATCAGTTCCTTACTATGTATATAAATTGGAGTCCACGGTTGAAGTCTTTTCTAATTTAAAGTGGTTGCACATCCTTTTCTCATAGGAAAAGCTCTAACTTACCTATAATTATCTGCATTTTTATTTGTTTTGCCAAAATAGTCTTTTTGTACCATATGAAATCCCAAAACCTAGTCTTTGGTAAATTATAAACAATTCCTTCATTAATCTACTTGAAATACCCCACTTTTTTAGTAGATTACTCAGAATTAAACTAAAATTTGAAACAAACCAGGAATGGAACTGAATCATCCACACACACACACACACACACAACTTAGAATATTTGCTTATTTTGCCTAAGTAACTTACTTTTTTTTCTGTGTCATATGAAGTCACCAAAACTGAGTCTTTACCTCACAACAAAACAATTCCCCCGTTAATGTACCAAACTTACCTCATTTTCTCAGTAATTTAAACAAAATTGAACTCAAATCTCAAATAAACAATGCAATTGCACTAAAATCATCCTTAAAAAAAAAATTACCTGTTCCCTTTCAATCGGAACCAAGTTTCAGCGCAATGGCGATGCGCAGTCCCAAGCTCGTTCTTGCACCCGCATCCGATCATAACCAACTCCGATCCCTCCTCCGGCACCGCCCGATCTGGACTCAAGTGACAAATCCTACAAACTTTCTCATCCTCCTCCTTCGATCCCGCCACGTCAGCCCTAGACCCCTTCGCAACCCCCTCGCCGTCGTCTTTCACAGCGATGACGACAGCGCCCCCGGCGGCGGCCTCCTCCTCCTCATTTGCTTCTTCCACGTCAGCCCTAGACCCCTTGCCGTCATCTTTCACCGTGATGTAAACAGCGTCTCCGGCGGCGGCCTGTTCCGCCTCCGGCACCGAATCAGGCGGCGGCGATGAATTCTCTTCTTTCCCGGCGTCGATCTCAGCCGTCGTCGTCGTCATCTGAACATGATGTTTTTTGGGGAATTTTGTGAGGGTTTTAAAAAGGAGGGATTTTTAACGGGGAAGGGTATTTAAGGTAAATTATACGAAATAGGAGGGAAAGAGGAAGAGGAAGGCGCAGCTAAGAACTGAAGCTTTAATTGCACCAAGACTGGTGAAAACCCCAACACTGACATGTGGGGTCCACGAAAAGTTTTAATGGATGTCGCGTCAAGTGTTGGCGTCGGTTTTTTTTGTCCCGCAACAGCTGGACTACACACGGTGGGTTTTAGAAGTGCCCGTGATTTTGACGATAATTACGATAGAGGCCTATTTGAATTTGTTTCCTCGTCCGCATCTTTATTGTCAGTTGTTTAGTTTATTGTGAGTTGTAACGATGCGGTTCGTCACAGAATTTGCATGTAATTTAAACATTTTTGAGTCAGTTGGTAAGTTTGATTTGATCCGTTCAAAGTGTAAAGTTAAAAAATCTCTATTATTAAGAGTTAGAAAGTGTGTATTACAACATTAAATAAAGACAAGAAAGAAAGCATAAACCCTAAAAGTAATTAACTAAACAGCAGCCTTTAAATACATCCAATTAACTTTTCAACTATAAGTGGAATCCTGTTAGAGCATTTCTCCCAGAGACCAGAGTTCTACATAGGATTTATATTCCACTATGTTAATAAGTATCTAATATACAGCAGGGCATATAAGTCTAACCATGAAGAAAGTAATGCAAAATGCACTTGTGAGATAATATTTTGAGCCCAACAAAACATTTTCTTTTTTTGAAAAAATTAAGTCAAATTTAAGTCAAATTATTTGTTTTCACATAGGTCACACTGAACTTCATTCCACCCACAGGGCCACACAACAGATCTCATCACAACTTAGCATTTCCAAGTTATCAGAGCATTAGTTCTTTATGCCCCTCATATGGCCATAGTACATATTTCTCATCTCGACTCAGAATGGATTTGTATCGTCTGAGCCTTATATCGAATAATGTGAAATTTGATCTCGGCTCACATGAAATCTTCTTCGAGTTCTTGCAGAGACTTGTTCGCAGACGCAATTTGTTTGTTCGAGGTCATCTTGTCCGAGACCATGAGACCCTTGTAGCTTCTTATCTCTGCTTGCTTTTCCCTCTCCAGTCTTTCCATTTCTTCTCGCCGTTTCTGCAACAAATGCATATGATTTTTTTCCAAATTTAATTGAGTTCATTGGTAAAAGGATAATTAACAAATTGACGCAACAGAAGATATTGGTAAAGCAAGCGAAGAGTAAAATAACTTTATACTTCTAAGGGTTCTCCACTAAACTACCATACACCTTTTTTTGTTAGCAAAAACTACCATTGTCTCTCACTGCCATGTTTGATGATGGTTGAAAGTAAGTTGTCACGTACCTTGCCCGTTTGCCTGTCACATGTTTTAGACAATGCCGCCCTTGATATCCTCTAAATATCTTCTATATGAACCTTATGACCTATGTAGGTTGATAGGTATAAACAAGGATAGCATATAACTTTTACTTAAGATGTTTAACACCATTAGGAACAATTTCTGATAATTCATGGTATTTTTTGTAGTTTTGAAACATCACGGTATTTTTTTTTGTAACAAAAACTGTTTATCGTAGTTATGTGCACAACCCCACAAAGTATATGGTAGTGTAGTGAAATTTACCCTTTCTATTTATTTCTATTACTGGTAAGTATTCAATAGGATTCCAGAAGCTTACTTTATCTCTTAGTTGCTGCTTCCTTTCAGCTCTCTCGGCAGCATTAACTGCTTCACGCTCAGCTGTGAATGATAAACAAGCAACAACAATTTGTCACATGAAATAACAAAAGCTATAAAAATAATGGTTCATCTGGACTATCATATAGCTAAAAACAGTGATAGGAAAGCTTTGCATCAAGGTTTATGTGAAACACAAGCATCAAGCCACCAGAGCAGAGGTGAGGGAAAAAAAATTGTGATATTGTTGATTATACAAAGATGATTTATGTGTTGACATTGCAGATGATTCCCAAAACTTGAAAAGGTGAGTGAGTATGTTTTCTGCAATTTCTGCTATCACCTATTAATGAATGCCATTAGCTGATATTTTGTCTTAAAAAGTATTTAAAAATAAGCTAGAGCTTCTGCAATACCCATAATAGACCGAAATAACAGGATAAAAGTAAGATGAGCAGCAGCACTTCTACTAAAAGCCAAGCAACAGTTGTAGTTGTTAAATTTTACATACAGTTCTATGCCTGATATTTTCCACAGGCACGGACTCAAATCAAAGTTCCACTCTCATTCAGTACAAATCTCAAATTACTTACCTCCTCATCTGAGTAATTCCAGTAAAACGAAAAGGTCGAAATTATGGGTGGGTGTAGGCACTTGGTTAACTAGTGTGTAATGTGCATGTGTGAAAAATGCTTAAATATATTATCATGAAAACCAAAACAACAAGAGAATAAACCATTTCACATGTGTACACAATAAAGAATTGATATAAGCAACATTTGTGATTTTCACCTTTCAAGTCTGGCTTCCTCTCTACTTTTGTCTTGTTCAATCTGTTAACGACTTCATTCAGCCGCTTTTCAACTTTAACAGTGCGAACCTGACAAAGAGAGGTCAAATATATATCACCGGTCCTCAATCCATATCCGAAAACACAATAATATTGTCAAAACTAGCCTTTGACATTATACTTATTACCAAAATGCTAAATGGACTCACTTTGAGAAGATTAAAATACACGGGTTCAAGATGTATACAACCAAATTAGCAAATTACAAGGAACAACGCAATTATATCTAGATGAAGAAAATTTTAAATTTATTCTTTTGTTCATATTGTAGCTTACAGATGGGTTATCAAATGCTACCAAATATGTGAAAATGCTACGGACGAAGCCTAATAACTCATATCTCAGAACTCAATTATCATATATCAGGTTGAGTATCTTAAGGTTTGCGCTACATAGTGGTGAATACATAGGTCTGTGGGTCACAGAACACCACTGGACTGCCTGCTGTCTAGTTATTTTCATTTGCATTTACTTATATTTACTACCAAGTACCATGGACACCACCAGAATTAGGGTAGAACACCACAAGGGAAATTGTAAAATGTCAATGTAGATTCCTTATGCAATCATGACAAGAGATGGTTTAGTTAAATAATGATAATGATGATATTAAATATACCACAAATTAATTGATGGAGGTTACTGAAAATTAAACATTAACATACAAAAGAAAAATAGCGGAAATCAAAGCATTATTAGCCGCAACTTCCAAAGAGAAAGTTTGTGCCTTATCCCCTCTTCCCAAAATAAAAATAAAATAAAATAAAATAAAACATAATCTACCGCAAATCCAGTCACCCGGGGAAAATAATCATTTTATTAATTTTGTCGATTTCAGACAAGCAACGAATGTATGACTTTGTTTTCGTTTTCACGTTCTCGATTCCTGTTCTCTGAAGATCATGACGATTTTTCTGCTTCAATCGGGTAAGTCGTTTTATAAATTTATCTCGCGTTCTAAAAACATAATAATTAAATATGTTCACTGCTTTGTGCTGTTTGTGAGAGAAATCTAAAAACTCAGAAAAATAGTAACTATATTACTTGAATATTCAGACTTCTCGTGCCACAGAGTGCTAATCCTTGATGCATGAGCAATCTAATGCAATCAATTAATGCCTTTAAGTGAGTTCAATAATCAGACTGCCTTGTTGTGATTGCCAACAAGAAAGCAATTGGATGTGTTGATTTTTTCTCATCAAATCATCACACTTCTTCAGATTGTGGGCACTACGAACACTTGTATATATGTAAATCATTATAAAACAAAAGAATCGCCATCAGCTTGGTTACCCATGTCGGACTTAAATAAATAATACGATAAGCAAAATGCAACATCCTTCTCCATAGTATATTCCAACTAATTATACTTGTCAACCCAAGAAGGATTAAACCTATGCCTTTTCTGTAATATACTTTATAGGGGAATTCAGGGCTTTGAGATTGTAAAGACCTTTTCCAATGTTATGCTCTCTATACTTCACGAAAGATTGAAATTATTGGTTGTAGTCTGTATCTGCTTGTAAAGAATCTAGATCAAAATCATTTTCCTTCAGTTGCCTTCACATTTTGACTTGAGTTTGACACTTTTTATCAAGTATTATTCCATCTTATATCTAAACAAAATTAATTATAAGAAATAATTAGTGTCTACATATACTTAAAATGAAAAAATAAGTTTAAAAAATCTAACTACTAGTTGTTTTCCTACTTCACAATTAATTCATTTATACATTTGCACAATAAAATTAAATAGAATTAATGATGGTTTATCAAATTTTATCTTATACAGAACCTAAGATTGCATGATATCTGTATTTTATTTCTCCATAACCACGGTTGCACGAGGACGAAGGCCATAAGATCTATTTGCTTATTATTTTCTTTCACTCACAAGCAGAGCAAACAATCAATATAGTTTATTATTATGTTTTTAGATCATAAAATAAATAAATAAATAGCAAAACACTTACCAAACCAAAGCCGAAAAGATCATCGCAATCTTCAGATAATAGGAATCGAGAGCGTGAAAACGAAAACGAAATCGTAAAGATTGTCACTTCTCTGAAATCGACAAAACTAATAAAATAATAATTTCTTCTGGGTGATGTCTACGTGGTACATTAGGTTTTCATTTTATTTTATTTTTGATTGGGAGTAGGGGAGAAGGCGCAACTTCTCTTCGGAAGAAGCGGGTAATAAGGCTATGGTTTCCTCTATGTTACTTTTTATGCAATGCATTGTTTTCATTATCTTCCACCAATTAATTTATAATAAGTAATAACATACTTTATTATCATCATATCACTATTAAACTAAACCACATCTTGTCATGATTGTATTTAGAATCTAAATTAACAATTTTGCAATTGGGTTTTATGACATAAAACACCTAAATCTTCTTTATTTCTATATAACACCTCCAATCTTGGTATTTCTAAATAAGACACCTAATTCCTTTGAGTTTCAAGAACCCGCATGAAAGGTTTCCATCCAAATTCATTACCCAAGCATAGTTAACTCTTAACCATATGGAGTAAATTACAAAAATAACCCTAGGCTTAGTAACCCAATCCATGTATCCCTCTGCGTTTGATTCTCAAGTCCTATGTCTCTCTTTCTCTGTTTTTCACTCTACTTTTCTCTCAAAATCTCAAACTATAATAAGCTGTAAAACCCCAAAGTTTGAGAGGGAGAGGGAGAGAAACTAAAGGAGGTTGTGTGAGAGAGAGGAGAGAGGCTGAGAAAGAAATGGATTGAAGGATAAAGATGGGAGAGAGGCAATGGCTACAACGAATTTGAGAGAGAAAGATTGGAAGAAGAAGTCAGCTCATTTAGATGGACTAATTCAGGTGCTGGTATAAGCAGGGGCATAATGGTCCATAAAAATAGAATCCCTAACAGTAACAGTGAAAATATAACAAACTAAGGTTAATCCAACCAGGTTTTTTCGAAACAACTTAAAGAATTTAGGGTCTTATTTGGAAATACAAAGATTTAGGGGTCTAATAAAGAAATGAAGAAGATTCTGGGGTCTTATATCATAAAAGTCATGTACAATTTTATCCTCTTTAGCGGTGCCCTGCTCTAAGTCTAGTTTTGGTTTTAAGTAACAGATACAAGCAAAAGCAAATAAAAATATTTATAAAGTAGGCAATTCCATGGTGTCATGTGATACCACTAGACACTATGTACATTTGTCACTGAATTGGTCTATGTACATTTGTCACTGAATAGGTCATTCTCAAACACTTTTCACCTTTATCATAAGAGCTGAACCGTTCTCTCTCTTCCATCATTCTCTTACAACCCCTTCCACTAAAACCTTGTTATCATCTTCTCCAAGAATTTTCTGCTAGCTATCATCGGCATTTTCTAGCTTCGCTAATAATTCTATCTATTGACATGTTCATGTGAGTAGAATTCTAGCTCGATAGAGGAAATTTTTAAACATCCCATGGATCTAATCCTGATCAAAATAACTATAGATCACTTCTTTTGGAATTTCTACATAAATAGAATTTCACTAGCATGTGAAAAGTAGTTTATAGAGCTCATAAATCAATATATCAATCTACCGTGCATTATAGAGAGAGAGAGAGAGAGAGAGAGAGAGAGAGTTAGTTTTATTCATGGTCTACAAAACAAAAACTTCATAATAGATTTAAAATAAAAACACTATGTATGCAGAACCTGTCGTTGCATGTACTACCTTGCTAAAAAACCTCAAACAAGAAACACTCTAACATCTGTTTTATCTGCTCTAACTTGCTACATTGTGAGAGATATAGTATGCAACTATCTAAATCTAAATATGATTTAAAGTCGAGTACTATGTTATCGTTATGTAACTTTGTAAGTGGTGTAGTTTTCTCATAGTATAGATAGGTACATGCAGTTTAAGCCATCGAGAGGTTGAGCGTTATGTTATATATGTTATCGTTATTTTTAACATTGATATGAAGTTGTCTGATATGTATTTGTACTTCCATTATTGCTTATAAAAATATGAAGGCTAGACCTTTCCTGCATCCCTCAGTATTTTACCAGATTACCATAGGTTTCAATGATACACATTCTAAAGCATGAATGTCAAGTTAGATGTTGATCCAAATGATGTAACAATTCCCAAGAACTTATTAGTGGCCTTAGCTGAAATCTGGACTATAGTGCTCACCATCTTAGAATTGTGAAAACCAACTTGCCCAACATCCATCGAAGCCGTTTTCTTCAAATTATACCATGGTGTGTAAACAACCTCGATATTGTTCACCTTATTCCCTGCAAAAAATGCAGAGATTTGATAAGCAGAACAACCACCATATCAGGACTCAAAAGAAAAAGAATTTAATGCAATAAACATTGCCTTGGATCGAATTGGCTTTGACCAGCTGAGCACAATCTTCCAACACTCCTTCACTAATATCATCAATCGTCTGCCCTTTGTTCAATCTCAAATAAACATGGGCTGATGACATCTTGTCCACATGAAACCTGCAATTACAATATTAATACTGATTCTCATCCTTTTCTTCTGAATGATCATCATCCCAATCAATAAAACTAAAGAAAACCAAGAAAAATTGCAAATTTTAAACAAAGGAACCAAATTTATGGGAAATTTTACCAGATATCCTCAGGGAATCCGTATTTGATGAGCTCCTCGTTCTCGAATTTGTCGAGCCCCATGAAAATTGTGTAATCGCCAGCCTCAGGCCGCGCCTTGAAGTAAAAGACCATTTTTTTTCGATTCCTAAACGAAAATTAGGGTTTGGATATAAAATGGACACAAACAATTAGGGTTTAGAAAGCGAACCGAAGCTGCCTCTCGAATTGGGGGAAGATGATAGGAAACAGGAGAGAGAGAACAAGAGCAGCGTTAGAATTTTGGATGTAATTAACCAAAAATAAAAGTTTTAATGTATAAATAAAATAAAAAAATTTGAGAACTTAGCTTTTGTGATGCGGATCTGAGTCAGATTTTGATCAGGTTAGGTTAGGTTGCAGATAAGCCCCTGTGGATTTTTGCAGATAACGCCAACAATATAAGGTATTACCCATTTAGGGCCCACTTCAATGGTGTGTGGGTATATATGCAAAATTTATATTCCTAAAGAGAAAATTGCTTCCGCTCCCTTGGTTTTCAAAAAAGCTTATTCCCCACTTCAATGATGTGCTAGAGAGGGATTTGAACGATCCCTTTTCTAGAGCAGACGCAGAAATTAGAGGAGAATTATGATAACCTTCTTCACCCTTCTAGAAAAGTTAAACTCATTTTAATTCATTTTACACTCTCTTGGTTTAACCCCTCCTTAGCCATTCTAACCGATTACTTGGTCAAAGGGCTAACAAATCATTTATAAGCGTTAAAGTTAGTTAATTCCTTATTTAGAGAGGTTAATAAATCCGCTTAAAGAGGAGGGTTAAGAGCTACTTCTTCTATTCCATAAAAAAAGAGTTACTTCTTCTAGAAATAAGAAATTAAACTTTAAAAGAGAATATACTTTAGGATATTTATGTCAACTAATCTCCTTAACCTTTTTTTATTTGTCAAACACAAAAAACATAACCCTTCATCTTGACTAGTAAATCCAAACGGAATTAAATTATTTTTAATCTCTCGTGAAGAGTTAACTAAGTTAGTCATTCTCGTTAACCCTTCTCTCTTCACCCCTTGCCAAATGGCGCCTTTAGATTTAAGGCTTATGACTTTGCTGGTCCAAACTACACATAAGATCATTGTGTAACTAATATTTTTTTTCGGTTTACGTGTAACTAATATTTTTAATCATAACCATTTGTTTATTGTTGGCATCATATTTTATGTATGAAACACCTATGATTGCTCTATATGAATAACACATAGGATATTTTGGCAAGATCAGTCATGGCCGAGGTCTATCCTAAACCAGATTTGGGATAGACTAGGAGAGAAGTGGTCTAGAATAAAACCAATTCAGTGATCGAAATTCAACCTAAAAAACTGAACTAATTCTAGCTTAGATTAGAAAAGAAAAATGAAACTTGGAGCACCAAACGCGTGAATAAGAATCATATCATAATCAATGCTATATATATGAGTGAGATGATCTGAACAATTGAAGAGCTAAAATCTCCAAACTAATTTCCTAACAATCATGCATAGTATATATCTCTAAACTCTATTGAGATGTTCTGATAGAATATGCACTTCCAAACAAGCCCATATTGTAGAGACTCGTGTCAAAGAATAAAGATTGAACGGTCAGGATCAATCTTTAGCGTAAACCCTAGATCTCTCATTTTCTATAAATACAACTTTAGCTTTATACAAATGTCGGGCGCTGCTTCTCTCTTCCTACTGCTCTCCCTTTGCCTCTCCGAAAGTCTCTTTATTGTTTCATGGCGCTTTCTTTAGAATCAAAATTTTTTATTATTATTATTATTCCTTTTTTTTTGAATAAAAAATTATTCAATCCATTTTCATATTTTTCTCTAAAAAGTTGAGGATAAATTAGGACTGTGACGAATTATATCGAAAGGTCTTGTTCATCGTAACGGCGGTTTTATATCGCCTTGCTGACCATACTGATATATCACCACCCATATTCTGAGTCCTTTTTTAAATCCCTATTTTTCTTTAAATTTTTTTATTACTCTTGTATTCTTTAATCTTAGTCATTTTTCCCCATTGATTTTGATTATTTCAAGATATATGGGCCAATGATTAAATGATTATTAATGACAAGTATATGTCTGAAGATTATCAATGTTGAGAATCTAATCTTCTCTATGAGGTCACTTTTTATTTATTTAACTTTTAGTTTATTGTTATTTTTAGTCTGTTTTATGATTTATGGTTGTGTGATGATCGAAATGCATAGTTCAAATGATAAAATCTCGACTGAGATTTTTGATTAAATATTTATTTAAGTCTTTTGCTCTTATCTGATGATCTCTCGTCTTTTTATCATTAATAATTATTTATTTAAAGGTTAGATGGTGTAGTTGATTTTCGATAAATGACTATATTTTTATGTAATTTGAAATTTTAATTTTAATTTACTTTGATATTTGTTAACACGGAAACCCCAATGATCAAAACAACTTCAATTGTATGACCATCATTTATTTAGATACTTCAGATATGGATCCATATATTTTACTGTGCATATGTATTTGTAACCATATTCTATCGAATACAAATATTTAGTACATGCCTCTATTTTCCATCATATGGAAGTATGGATATATCTGTTGAACACAATTTGTTTGCACCCTTATCAATCCGTTAATTCCTCCACTCGCGAAAATTGAAGGAAGATACCTGACAATAAACATACAAATAAGTGGCGTTGTCTTCAATTTAACCCTTTAAATGATAGTGTTTTATGGAGGAGTGTAGATTCTATTAGAACACCCCCATAAATGGGGTGATCGATACCATACCGTTTATGGATAGTTGCAGGACACTTTGAGAATTTTAACTCTTTTACGTACAAATCACTTTACTGTTTACGGATAGTTGAGAGAGCATTTGGCAACCAGAGCATTTTTTGCGTTTTTATTTTTTTTGCGAAAAAAAAACAAAACGCGTTTGGGAGATGTAGTGTTTTTTTAAGCTGACCCATCAAAAAGCCCAAAAATAAACATGTTTGTCAAAACACCAAAAAGGTGTTTTGAGCTTACCGTGTTCTTTTTTCCCCAAATCTGATCTCAAACTCTCTCCCCAACAACTCCCCTTCTACCTCCAGTGAACCACCATCTCCGACTCGTCGCCACCACCTCCGACTCACTGTCGCCACCATCTCCGACTCGCCTCCACCACCTCCGACTCGCCGCCACCGCCTGTGAAGTCATTCACGTCCAATTTCCATCCAGATCTAAGATCAAGGTATCCATCTATTCTCACTTTATCTTCTCACATGCTTTCTTCTTCCTCTCACTCCCTTCTCAACTTTGCACTAGTTTATTGCTATAATCCATATATTTTCATTTGATTTTCAGCCCTAAGTTGTGTTAATTTACTTTGCCCTAATTTGTATCAGTTTCATCTTTGCCCTAATTTTATTCCTTCCCTCACATCCCGATCTATTCCGACTCCTTCGAATTTTTCTAATTTTATCCTAAAATTTTCAATATAATCATTTATGATAATAATTCTTATTTTGATATCTTGTATAGAAAGAACGATATGAAAGCTGAAATAATAAGCCACAAAATCAGATTCCTCTGAACTAGAAGTGAAATCCTTGAGAGTAGCACCTACAATTCAATTACGGAGGAAATAGCTTAAAGTGATATCTTGCATCTGACTGTATTCACCAGGTCATGAGAAGGAAAAATGACTGTGTTCATCAGGTCATGAGAAAGAAAACTGAAGTATTAATCTTATATGAAAGTCTGTTCCCTAAAAATTTTATAAAATTCATCCAGCCAATCAAACATTTTGAGCCTGATGCATATATATTATCAATGTAGTTGGAATATGTTGAACAATTATTCATCATTGATTCATGATGGTGGTGGCCTATTAGAATTTTTTTAAAAAACATTTGAATTATAGGCATTGAAAAAAAGCTCCCGAATGGTGGTTGGCCGGCGGCGACAACTAGTCGACGGTCGCCGATGGCCGCCGACGGCGGCCGGCGACAACTGACGGCCGACTAGTGGCCGGCGGCGGGGGAACGGCAATGGGCAAGAGTAAGGTTAGTGGTTGGGTGTGACTAATATTTGTCGATTGGTATCATGTGCTATATACATGGTCAAACTAGTTTGACCAAATACTTTCTAAATGGTGTTTCAAAACACTTTTGGCAAAAAAAAACACCATGGCATGGTGTTTTCTACAAAAACACAACAAGAAAGTCACTTTGATTATCAAACACACCCTGATAAATTAGTTTGAGGATTTTAACTCTTTTATGTACCAACTTCATTTCTATAGTCATACTATATATAAAAAGAGCCTAGGCCGCTCCTGTTTTTTTCCCTCCTACTTAAGTGGGGCCCCCAGCGCTCGTGTGTGCTTTGAGTCTACGCCACTCTTGTATGCTTTTTTTGAGCTCTGCTACTTAAGTGGGGCCCACATTGCTCCTGGATGCTCTTTTCCCTCCTTCTTAAGTGGAGCCCACATAAATTTTATAAAATCTTTCTGCTAAAAGAGTACGGGCCATCTGCTTCTGTCGAGCTTTATTTCTCTCGTCCTACTAAATATCTGAATTTACCTCTAGGCTGATTTCAAGGATGTGGTGACATCTATTTCTTTTGTAACAGCTGTTCTTTTTTTCCTTTTTCTCTTCTTTTCTTATTCAATTATAACAACGATGATAAATCTTATCTCCGCTTCCTTCTCCCATCGCCCAAAGTTCCTCCGCGCCGTTGACTCCGATCGCCGGCGCCAAGGTATCTCTCGTAAACCTTAATCCTAACCTCTATTCTCATTGGATTTAAGGGTGTCAATCTTGATTTATGAGCTTTATGGGTTTTCTGATTTTAGTTTAAGGGTTCTGGTCTGTTTCTTATAGTTTTCCTATTTTCTATTTTGATCTCCATTAATTTGATTTATGAGTTTGATGGGTTTTCTAATTTCGATTTAACGGTTTTGATCTATTTGATTTATGAGTTTTTCTTATATTGATTCAAGGGTTTTGATCGATTTGTTGTGGACTTCCTATTTTCTATTTTGATCTACTTGATTTATGGGTTCCTTCTCTACTTAATGAATTTGATCTATTTCATCCTTATTTTTGTATAGCTTGTTCCTAATCTTTATGACTGTTGGATTTAAGGTTTTAATTTATTAAATTTATGGTTTCCTTATTTTAAGTTCACGGTTTTGATCTATTTGATTTATGGGTTTTTCTTATATTGATTCAGGGTTCTGATCTATTTGTTGTGGGTTTCCTATTTTCTATTTTGATCTACTTGATTTATGGGTTCCTTCTCTACTTAATGAATTTGATCTATTTCAATTTTTATGGGTTCTGAACTTCAGTTTGTAATCTATGACAACTTCAACCTACTCCCTATTTATACAAGTCTTGATATGCATATTCATGAGTGATGCAAAACATTATCAAGCATTGTGCACATCAATATCTGTACATAAAGTCGGGAATGTGCATCAAAATATGTACATAATGTAAATGTGAATGGTCTATCTGACTTTCTGTGCTTCATGCTTAATCTGCTAGTCTTCAATTAAAATTTAGATGTTTTTTGTAACCCCTTTACTAATAACCTTGGTTACCTCATTGTTGGTACCCCAAAAAGATTTTTTATTAATCCCTGTATGAAAATCGACACGAACCCAATCTCATGCCAAAGTAAGCGAACTCAGGGCCGAAGGGGATCTCTCTGCTCTCACAAGTGTTCAGACATGCTAAAGCATGCCTCACACAAGGCCGAATTTCTGCTGTTACAGGACCGACTGCTACAGTAATGCCGACCCGAAACGCGGTCCCCGCCATTTGTTCGGCTTTTATCGGTCGTTTCAGCATAAGACGACGGACGATCGCATAAGAATCCGGTGTTACAAGATTCGCCACAGCATGCCATTGCCGTCTCACATATGGCCGACTCCACTACATAGCCTCTGACGACTACATAAGATTCTACCGACTGCTACATTATTTCCTGCTTTAGTGGTTGGCCTTGAGCCCCGCGCCAACAACAAGTCAACATCACGATCAATGGCGCTGTGCTGGCCACATGACTTTTGTAGCCATTCCCCATACCTCACATCAAATCAATGGTGATTTTTTCCACACATACGCTGACATGTGTAAAACTAATGCTGAAATGACCAAACTGCCCTCTCTCATTCCTACAAAGAAAAGGAACTATTCTCAATACAGAGGTAAGTCATTTTCTCTCCCCCTGCACTCGGGAATTAAGAACTCTTACTGTTCATTTTCTTCTCCGCTCAAGCTCAAAATACTGACTTGATCGTCGGAGGTACAACGGGGGAGCCAAGCCCCGTCCTCTCACGAGCTTCTACCTGTGCAGGGGGGAAGAACAGCCCAACTCAGAGCTAGGTATTCGGGGGAGTGAGCGGATCCCTGTCATCTTCAACCTCAAGCTAAGCTCACACCGAGATTAGTGACTGTGATTATATACATCAACACTCATGAACATAATACTTTAAGCCAACATCTCTCTCATATAAAAGCATTTTGAGGAGACATAATTTCTTTGTCCCAATATTTCATCTTGCTATATAAATCTTTGATTAGAGAAATCAGAAGCTCAACTTTGTTAAAACTTTACATCGGTTTTTATGACATTCAATTTAGTGTTTCTTTGAGGACCTTGATTATGTGTCTTCACTGTTTTGAACCCCTTACATGTTGCAAATCAAAACATTTACTGGATTTATTTTTATGATGATGTATTCATGCTCTTTATTCATGTTTCCTAATTTTATCCATAGATGATATTCCTGAGACGCTTATGTTTAATCTCTATGCATAGTTTTAACTATATGATGAATCTTGCATTTGGTTGTTGCTAAAAAATTCGAGTCTATATGCATAGTGTTTAATAATAAATAATGAATCTTGTGTTATAATAGACTACTTACAAGAATGTTTTACATGAATGTTTAATAATAAATAATGAATCTTGTGTTATAATAGACTACTTACAAGAATGTTTTACATGAATGTTTAATAATAAATAATGAATCTTGTGTTATAATAGACTACTTACAAGAATGTTTTACATGAATGTTTAATAATAAATAATGAATCTTGTGTTATAATAGACTACTTACAAGAATGTTTTACATGAATGTTTAATAATAAGGAGTTGTTGATGTTAGCTTCTTTGGTGATGACGCCAAAAGTTCTTTGTATATATTTTCCTCTATATATATCTCTATTTGTATTTTAATTTCTTTCCTTTTTTTATTTCTTGTTTGGTGCGACAACTTTGTAGAGCAGGCATGTTAATTTTTCAATTACTTTTGTAGATATTTCAATTGCTTCATTTATTACATAGGAATGTCAAACTAATTGTCCTTTATTCTCTGATATACACTTATGAATCTTTTTTTTGTTATTTTCAGTAAATGTTTTGCCGTGTTCTTCAGTTTGTTGCTCGCCCTGTGACACGTCATACTGCTGACTCCAGGTATATGTCCCGCGCAAGTTGAGCAATGATCATATAAATATGGTTTCTATGTGTGTTTTAGTGTTCATAATTCATCTTTTCAATTTAGTTTTTAATTGGCTGTTTGTGATTCACTTCCTTTATTTCTTGCATGTTGCACTTCTCGTGATTTGCCCTTAATGTTATAGATGTTGCTGCCCATAGAAATTAGATCAAAACGAAATGAATATAAAAGAAGATGGTACGCTTCTTTGCCTGAGGAGAAAAAAAAAGAAATAAGAAAGAGACGGATATAGACCTACTCTAAAAAAAGTTAGATATAAAGCAAGTCGATAATAACACCAACTGGTATTCACGTTTACCTGAAGAAAGAAAAAATAAAATAAGAAGGAAATGAGAGAAGCTTATTATTCTAAAAAGAACGACACAAAAAAGAAATGATGGGCAATAATCTCCCTACTTCTAACATCGAAATGCCAAATAAGAAAGCTGAAGCTTGTTATCCAAAAAAAAATTACACAAAACTTAAAGTATCGTAGATGAACGACACACAAAACTTAAACACGCACAGAAAAATATAAGTGAAGCCACTAATAGAGAAGAATATATGGAAATAATTCAATATGAAAATAGAGAAAGTTGTTCTACTCATTCTAAATCTAAAACATTATGAAGCAAGAAACATAAAGATGAAGTTGTTGGAATTGCGGTTAAAAAGAGAAAACAAACTGATCGAGAAGGATCTCCCATGACTAAAAAGAATCACTATCCAACTTATACAAAGAACATACAAAAAATAAAAGATGATTTCTTCAAAATAATTTTCTTTCTGCGTGCTTCAGAAGAACAGTGTTCTACCTTGAAATAAGCACTCAATTTTACACTTCTTAAATATTGTCTTATATTGAAATAAGCACTTATTTTTACACTTCCTTTGACAGGTGCCGTTTTAAAATACGACTGACTGACTGTACCGGTGTGATTGTTGCCACTATCTTTGAAGCGCGTGCCCAAAAACTATTTTCCATAAACGACATACAACTTATGCAGCATACTAATGAGGTAATTCCCTTTGTCTTCACACTGAATACTCGACAAACCTACATAAGTCAAGTACCATTTGCACATCTTCTACAAAATACTCCTGCATGAAGCTATCTTTTAGTAAATATTTTCTTCATGACATTATAATCCTCTATCTTACATTATAACAGGAAGGAAAAGTGAATACAACATCGCTTAACAAATGCTCAACCGAAAGAGGGTATTTCATTCACCTGAAAAGTCAGAAGTTTGAAGGACAATATGAAACTATACAATACTACATGATCACTACTGTGCTGGATGAGCTTCAAAAGATATAACAAACACGACTCTTCTATATTCTGGATGAAGTTTTGGTAGTGTATTAAGAAAATTTTGGTAGTGTATTGAACTCTTTCGACCGATACATGGATGGAAGTTTTGGTAGCGTATTAGGAAATTTTTAGTAGAGTAACTTGTGGATATACAAGTCCTGTAAATGTAATCTATGTAAATATACTGGTAAGTTAACGTTTGTATATACAAGTCATGTCGATCTGATCTACGTACATATAACTTGCACTTATAATTCTCTATCTCCTAGCATTTCTTCTTTCTTGAACAGAAATATAAAAGTTGACAGCAGTTGTTTTACTATACTTATTTCCTAGATTCTTATTGTCTAACATCTAGCACAATCAACCCATTGAATGACCTATCATCTGAATTTGTGCAACAACAACAGAGGAGTAGCCCGTCCGCCGAACTATCAACTGAATTTGTGTGACAACAGCAGCGGAGCAGCACGTGCGGCGCACGTGCCTACTAACTAGTAATCTATAAAAATGTTTCTCATAAAGATCCTTATCCTTAATATGTGCTAGAGACTTATATTCCTGGTGGGCCCCATCTCGCTTTCCACCAGACGGACGCGGTCCCCACTGACCAAAGTCTAGTGTTGGACCCGCACCGTACCCTCGGTCTGCGTGTATCATTCCCATTATTTAATCTAAACACGAGATTACGAGATCTAATCAAGGATTAGTACCGGGAAGCAGAGGAACATGGGTCAATCATGTAAAATAGTACCTTGTTTTAGATCCAAAGTACACGTAATCAAATGGCTAAATTGCACTTAAATATCACGAAGTTTCTTTGCTCTATCACTTATATATCATAAGTTGTATTTTATGACAGAAAAATCCTATAAATTGTTAAAAAATTGGCACATTAATACTATTAATCAATGCAAACGTGAGAAATTTTACCAGAATGTTTCTCTATGATACTTGCATGAGAGCTTTTAACTATTAATATTTATTACATTTGCTATTAAATCAACCGTAATTCTTTTTAATCTTAGTTCTACTTTAAAATAGAGTGAGATATGTCTAATGATAAATTTAACACATACTAATGATTAGAAAGTTATAAAATTAACATTTTAGTGTTATAATGAACATTTAGGCTAAAATTTTTACGCTTATATGAGAAAAGATACTAACGCTAATTTTTTTAAGAATTTGTAATTTTCTCGCCACAAAATACAAGTTATGGTATATATGCATGTAACGAAAAAATTGTGTTATTTAAATGCAATTTAGCCTAATGAAATAGAACAAAGTATTTATGGCTATGTTTCCTTATTTAGATTATAATAATAATAAAATGGACATCTAATTTAATTTTATGGTTGGTTTCTAGCTATTGAATAAATAAGTTCTGTATATAAAAGTTTGTTGTGTTAATGTATTTGTTAGATATTTATTGTTCTAAAAGAGGTTTTAAGAAATTTTTACCAAGAGATCTTGTTATTTATTTATTTTCTGGATAAAATCATCCGCTTGAAACGTATTGAGCTACTACCTTGTCCATCTATATAAGAGCAAGCACCATGGTAGGCACTTCCTCCATTCAGATTTTACAAATTCCAGATATAATCGCTGATCTAGCTAAATGAGTCATAAAAATTAGATTATTATAAGTAGATTTTACCAGTAGACCTTATTATTTGTTTCTTAGAAAATGGATTCTAAAAATGATGGAATGTCAATAATAGCAAAAGTTGACAATAGAAATCTTAGGATTTTTTTGAGAAAATAAAATCTTAGGATTAAAAATCAAATTTTAATCTTTTATCAAAATAATATCTTCACATCCTAACATCCACTGTATCCATTGTGTATCATATAATTTAATTAGATACACACTGGTCCACTCAATAGAAAATTAGAAAGCTTAAAGGAATTTGGAAAAAATCCAAAAAGAAAAGACGAGTCAGAATCTTTAAAATCAATCAATTTTCAGAAAATGTTTTAGTAATTATATATAATTGATTGAAATATATAATTTAATTTAAAAGGACTGTACGTTTGCACAAATGACCATTAAAGTTCAGGGGTAGAACAGTCTCGTTCCAAAACAAAAAAAGAAAAAAAAGAAAAAGAGAAGGGTGTTCAGTTTAAAAAGCAAGGTAAAATCGAAGAAACAAACTTTTTACCCCCAATTCAAAATCTCCCAAAACTACTGTCAGAAAAAAAGAAATTCACCGTGTCTGCTGCAAATATCTAATGACTCCCTTAATTCCATCCCTACCCCTCGTCAGAGTGAGCCCACAAGCAAAAACCCCGAGCATTCCGTCAGTGTCATTATCGTAATTATTGTCAAGGCCAGACCCACCTACGAACACAAGTTCAAGAGCATCAGATACCATTTAAAAGCTCAAACCAAAAAGAAACAATGGCTCTTTTTCCCTCTTAATCTCCACTCTCTCTCTAAAACCCTAACCCTAATTCTTCCCCCCGTTTCCCGCCATGGCAGCGAGAGAGGCCACGCCGCCGCCGGTGATCGGCAAGGCCGGTCCGTACACCGTCTTCATAACGCCGCCGGCGACTCCGAGGCCATCCGAGGGCTCTAGATCTCAGAGCCCTAGCCCAAGCCCTAGCCCTAGAAATGCGGTGCCGTTCCCTTCGGAATC
This sequence comes from Asparagus setaceus, assembly GCA_012295165.1. Classification (NCBI taxonomy): domain Eukaryota; kingdom Viridiplantae; phylum Streptophyta; class Magnoliopsida; order Asparagales; family Asparagaceae; genus Asparagus; species Asparagus setaceus. The sequence continues at coordinate 43,712,346 of CM022703.1, read as the reverse complement.
TTTTAGATCTTTGAGCTTTGGTTCTAGAGAGAATACGAGGTCGAATTTGAGCCCTAAGGATGCGGATTCTTTGCCGGTGAAGTCTCAGACGGTGGCGCCACCGCCTCCGGTTCAGGTTCCTCCGCCGCAGTTTGAGAAGAAAGGAGGGAAGTGGTCTGGATCAGGATTTGGGTTCTTTTGGGAAGCTGTTGCTAAAATCCAAGATGGTAAATTTTTGATGCGTTTCTATGAGATTTCGAATTACACGGAAAATTATATTTATTTTATTTAATTTTTTAGCAATCGTTATTCCCTCTCAGCTAGTATCAAAGTTGGGTCTTTTTTATTTTTTAGGAATTAGAAAATTATAAGAAATTTTTTTATTCTGAAATAACAATTTGGGCTTCCTATGACCACCTAATATTTTTAGGAAATTGATTATTAGTAGTTATTATAGTTGTAGCTACTTATTTTTCTATGCTGTTATGTTATCTGTATACTATTATACTGAAGTAGCTGCAACCACTAGTGGCTGCAGCCTTAAGGAATGCAAAACAAGTGAGTTATTTACTATCCATGCCTAATGCATTTATTATTGAGATGGTTTATCTTCAAAACAATTGCATATAGATATTTGGTTTCATTAATTTATTGATTTCTAATGAGAAAATTATCTTGATAGGTATTCACTTTGTATAGGTATTTGACGGATCATTGCATTAATAGATTATTGCAACAGCACTGTAATACTGACTCCCATGCATCACACGATTACAACTAGTTATTTTTGTCCTAGTTTGTTAGATATGTCAATGTCCATAATTTTTAATTATTTTGGCTGCAAGATAATTTTGCAAATTGCTAACGTCCTAGATAAGCTATTTGGCCACCATATGTGAAGTTTGGTTGTTGTTTAATGTGTAAGTGGTGTTTTGAGCAGCACATTCGAGCTTGGACCAGTACCTTGCAGATTGGCTAGGGTTAGATCAGTCGAGGTATCAGTGGGCGCTGAATGATTACTACGAGAACAGTGGATCTGTAAGTGATATTTCTGCCTCAAGTTCATTTTCTTTGTAATTGTTTTTACCCTTTATGTCATTGGTTATTGTTGGTTTGTTAGCACTTGATCTTTTTGTTTTGATATCATATCTCTAACTTTAATTGATATTACATCTGTTTGCCCCAAGTGCAATAATATTGTAAAATGTGTTAGTCTCAAAGTAACTTTTTGGCACTTATATTGCTCGTAGTTAACTGTCAAGTATCATAAGAAGCAAGAATCTAAAGCTTAATTTTCCAGTGATTATACTATGTGTATTAAATGGAGTTCTAATAAGAATGTTCAATTGTCTGACCGAGGATGTATTATTCCAAATGCATAGGAAGGAAATCCAAATTGGAAGTGAGTGTATGTGTAATAAGATAAAAATAGTCATGTGATTGAAGGTTTCCATATTTAATCTGTTCTACCATCATAATTTTGTATTTGCTGGATACTTTGTTGCATCAGGTCCATTTGGTTGAAGTCAAATCAATTATTTAATCTGTTCTTTTATTGTTTTGCTATGTTTATTTTTCCTCCCCCAGTTTGGTAGATGCCTTTTCTTCTAGCGAGTTTCAACATCATAGCTTGTTTGTGTTCTTACCAAAGTATTAGTTTTCTTGGGGGATTTTTTTGGGTTTTTTTTGGGGGGGGTGGGGGGGGTGGGGGGACTTTTTATATTCTTTTTGGGTGGGGGTTGGTGGGTGGGGGTTGGTGAGGGTCTGAAATCACATTATAATATCTGAAGTGCCCACTATATTTACCTACATGCCCTATCATGCAATCAATAATTAAAATACTATTTAAAATCGTGTCAATCTTCTACATCTGTGAATAATATTCCCTACAACTAAGTTGTTAATACAATGCTTGTTGCTTAAAGAGATATGTGATGCCAACTTCGCGTGAAAGGTACAAATCGTGTCAATCTTCTACATCTGTGAATAATAATTCTCTACAACTAAGTTGTTAATACATTGCTTGTTGCTTAAAGAGATATGTGATGGCAACTTCACCTGAAAGGTACAAAAAACCTTTTTTTCCTGGAAATATGATGCCTTTAAAATTAAATTCAATAATAACCTCAATGTCCTAGAAAATGTAGCTTTTCAATTGACTGAATGTATAAATGTAGTTTTTGGGTTTTTTTCTTGGGGTTGGGTTGGTTTGGTGGGGGTCTGAAATCACATGGTAAATGACTTCTACTTATTATATCTGAAGTACCCATTATATTTACCTATATGCCCTATCATGTAATTAGTAATTAGAATACTGTTTAACATTGTATCAATCTTCTACATCTGTGAATGATAATTCCCTACAACTAAGTTGTTAATACATTGCTTGTTGCTTAAAGAGATATGTTATGCCAACTTTGCGTGAAAGGTACAAATCGTGTCAATCTTCTACATCTGTGAATAATAATTCTCTACAACTAAGTTGTTAATACATTGCTTGTTGCCTAAAGAGATATGTGATGGCAACTTCGCCTGAAAGGTACAAAACAAATTTTTTCCCCTGGAAATATGATGCCTTCAAAATTAAATTCAACAATCTTTCTCCTCGGGTTTCTTTATGTTCTAAGCTGCAATTTCCCTTCCAACCGACAAATACCTATGTAACCTCTATGTCCTAGAAAATGTAGCTTTTGAATTGACCGAATGCATACTCCTTGTTCCTCTCATATTGCACTGTATGTTACCATGTGTATTGCAACAAATTTGAAGTGTACATGTACTGATTATAGCAGGTTGGTTTAGTAATGGAGTTTGAGAGCCTTGTAAATCTTTTCATCTTTTCTATTATTCTTATTATCCACTACATTAGGTTATTGCATGCACAAACTACGGAGCACACATATCAAGAAATATTGTACATAAAGAAATAGGAATGTATATTAGTTGATTTGTTCTCATAGATTTACATGGGATTTTGCGAAATTATCCATGTATAAGCTTGTTGCCTGTAATGCACGTGAAAGTTGCACTCTCAAGGTATACCAATAGCAAGACATTATTTATTAAATCCTCTTTCTGTGCAAATGAAAAACCTGGATATGCCTATTGGACATTTCGGAGATGTTAAAGGTCAAATAGGAAAAGAAGCAAGTCATTGTTTAGCGTCTACGTATGGATGTTCGTGGATGAGGCAAGCCTGGGGTGTAGACTTGAAATACGTTAACAAACCTTCTAGAGTTTATTATAGTAGTACATATGAAGCTATTCTTTTGGGTGTGTTTGGCAACTTCACGCGCTAATCTGGTTAAGGCCTTAACCGGGTTAGAATTGAAACCAGATGGAGGCGGCCTAAAGGTAACCTAGATAAGGGATTCTTTTTCGAACTAGAAAAAATTAGACAATCTTGTACAAGTGTTTGCCGACCACATTTTAATCCCTTATCCCAGTTAGTGCCTTTATCCAAGTTTGTGGTTGAGTTGCTGAACAAGCCCTTAGTTCCAAAAAACTCTTATTTTTCACTGACCCACATAATCACATGACATATTGCATGCATATGCATCACATGCACTCACATAAAATAGGATGTATGAGTATCTCATTTCAATTGCCTCTTCCATTTGGTATTCAACGAGCACATATACAGTTAGATACACTAGAATAACCGGAGGCTAAGGCCCCAGCTATCAGTTCTTTGCCATCTTAACTCTTTGCACGCGCTTACCATTCAACAAAGTATAAAGAAGCTATACAATGAGTCATTTTAACTTTTGATGAGTTTTGAGTATTGAGCAATGCTAGCCACACGCAGGCGTGAGCCCCACGTGCACCTGTGGCTAGACCCTCTCTTGAGTATTTAGCTGGTCTCCACAAATAAAGGTGAAATTATCCCGGTACAAGAAAAGCTCTGTGGCAGCTTTATTCTATCCCATTGCCCATATTTTGGCTCGAAGTAACAGCAGAAGTGCTCTGCTTCATTATTGAATATAGTTTAAATGGTTCCTTGGTTGCTGCTTGTGTGTTTTTCTTTATCTTTTTTCTTTTTGGCATGGGCATAACATCCTTCTTAAAAACTTTGCTCGAACAACTTGTTCCTTCCCCAATTAAATTGAGACTATCAGTATAAACAGTCCCATAATATATTATGCGTTTGTTTCTATTTCTGAACCTGCCGCTGTTTTGTCGCAGATGAAGGATGTCGGTAAACCCGAAGAACTTGTTAGCAAACAGCAAGCTGTGTAATCTGCTAGCAGGTGTGTAGTCTCACCGTAACTTCCAAAATAGTGGGATTTTTTACTTTATTTATTTATCTTAACCGAGTTTTTTTCATTTCTCAATTCTGCAGAATTTTGTCAGGGTATATGTATGATATTTATTTTAATGTGGAGTCGAGATCTCGATCTGGAACTTCTCCAGACTTGCAGCAGCATCACTGTATCAGCCTAATGTGCAGGCTATTGTAATGTATGAGAGGCAGCAGTGCTAGCTTTCAAAAAATATTATTAGCTTAAGAAATTATTGATGGGTCATAGTTTTATTTTGACCGAGAGTGGAATCCTCCTTGTCTTTGTGGTTTGCTTGAGACAGTTCAGTTTTCGCTCATCTCGGTATCTGAGCTCTGTATTTCCATGCATCAATTTTATTGGATTATCAGGGGACCATCATTGGGTGCTCCTTTCTAATACTTATTAGATTGTTGTTTCCTGGCATTTGGTAAGAATTAACGGGTGTATAGTATGTTGGTTGTATTTTGGCGTGTATAGTATGTTGGTTGTATTTAACCTGTTATGACAAATCTCCAGGATAAGCTAATATCAATGACATGAAAGCACGAAAAATATCAAGAACACACGAACATAAAAACATACGTGGTTCGGGTTGTAGCCTACGTCCATGGGCGAAGGAGGTGAATAGTTTTACTAAATTGTGAGGAATGCAATGTGAAGATTTCTTAATCATTCAATCCTAAATCACACCCCAGAAAGTACTTAATCTCTCTAATACTTGTAGAGCGAACCAAATAGAAAGTCAAATCAAGAATCTCTTGAATCTATTGTTTTAGCCTGCAGAGCCCGTCTTAATGCTTACTTTTGCCGTCGGTGGATTAAATACAATCTCTCTTAAACAAAGGAACACAAAAGAGAGCCATACCGAAAGCCAAATTACATCACACGGCTTCACAAGAGTAACTCTTTATTTCCTGTCTTGATGAGGCCTGCAACCTTGATTATTTTCTTAATGTTGCTGCCAACATAAAACTCACGGGGGGTTTCCTACCGAAATAAATAGGCAAGGTTGATGACCATAAAACTTGATGCAAAGACTTATCCAGACACATGTATTCTTACTTTGATAAGAATTATGACCAGTTTTGAACTCTTTGTGGTTATCGCCTAGAGAAAACAACCAATAGGAAATCAATTTCTATTAGAACTTATATCCAATTAATCAAGCTATCATCAAACCAACAGAGTTCTACCCAAGTGCCCAGTATTGGTCAAATCCGTGTGAGCAAAGAAAACCTGTGTTCTGAGTTCAAGTATTTGAGGCACACATAACATAACCCGAGTGTGTGGCTTAGTTGGTTGGCACCTTGAGCTCCTGAGGGGGGACGATCCATAGCAGGAGTCCCGTGTTCGAATCCCCTTCATGTAATTAAGCTCCCCTCGGGCCAACCCTTGTCACCCAGGGCGAGGGAGGATTAGTCCCATCCAATAGGGTGGCGACACTTCGTGGCTCAGACTAAAAAAAAAAATATGTTGGCTGTATTTTGACGGATAGCTATACAAACGCTCGTTTAGCAACTTACTAACTAACTTGGATAAGGGTTTATAATATGTTTGACAAAAACTTGTACATAATTTGATTTGGCTTTTATTTTTTTAAGTTCAAAAAAACATGCCCTTAACTAGGTTATCTTTGGACCTTCCCTACATTGTTCAATTCAAACTCGTTGAAGGCCTTAACCGTGTTAGTGAGAAGTTGCCAAACATGTCCTAATAAAAAGCATTAATGAAGATGTATATTGTATAGCTCGAAGAATTTTAGAACTTTTTTTAATAAATCCATCATTTTGGGATTTATTTTAAAAATAAATGGGAAAAACCCAGAAAAGAATTATCGGAGATTGCCAAACTCTTGACCATACTAAAGAGCATTTGTTGGATTAAGAAACAAAGCAAAAAAATAAGAAATATTCTAATTTTGGCATAAGTCGCATTTTAAGTGGATGATGATTAGGGGTGCATTCGGTCCGGATACGGCTCGGATATGATGCTTACCATATTCATATCCGCTTACCCATCTCGGATACGGATATACCTCGGTAAGGAAAATTCATAACCATATCGGCTAAAATCGAATACGGTTACGGATATACATGCAGAAATATAAGTAGATACGTATGCGGATACAAAACGGATATGAGAAAACTAGATAATATTGAGAAAAACATAGTTCATGTGATAAAAAAGAGTTTGTTAATATGTTCATTATAACTAAAAAGCTAAGATTAGACATCTTGATCATCAAAATTAACTACAGATCCATAATCTAAGAATTAAAACTATCGTAAGAATATGACTAACATGTATTCGGATATTTCGGATACAGATACGGATATTTCACTACAAAACCATATCCGTAACCATATCCTATCGATTATAGATTTGAGTAACCATATCCGTATCCTAACGGATACGGTTACGAATATTTTCTCGGATACGGATACGGTTTACCACCCTTAATGATGATGATACCAACATTCTCATCCCCGAAACAAACGCGAGCCCACGTGTTCAAATACAAAGTCAGAATCCCCACGCGCGTCTCACGTGACAATTAACTGCTATAAATAATCAAACTTCTCCCCAATTTGTACCAGAGCGAGTCCCAAGTCTACGAATCTCTGAGATCGCCCATTTTTTTCTCCACATTTACTTTTCCCCTCTCTCTCTCTCTCTCTCTCTCTCTCATGCGAACTAGGGTTTTGTTCCTTTGCTCGCCATTGACCAGCAGAATCCTCTGATGCCGAATCGAATCGGAGGAAGGGACAAGGTTCGCTCCTGCCTCCTTCGATTTCCTTTGGTTTCTAGGGTTTTTTATTTTATTTTAATGTTTCTGTGATTTTAGGGCTCCTAGGGTTAGTGCTCAGTGATTTTATCAATTGGACGAATTATCATGGTTGATTTTAGGGCTCGTAGGGTTAGTGCTCAGTAATTTTATCGATTGGACGAATTGTGATCAGTGGAATTGGCGTTGTTCTGTGCTTGGAATTCTAATTGCAGGTTTTATAGGTTCCATTTTAGGAAATCATGTAACTTGAGAATTGAGAGTCATTATATCTATGTAATGTTTGTATTTTCAGATGAATTGAACTAATTAGACGATTAAAATGGTAGGTCTACGGAATCACATGATTCTATGCGATGATCGATTAAAGTTTTGGTGTTTATAGCTCTAGAATACTGTCCGATGATTTCACCTTATTGAAGAGAAAGCTCAACCAACGATTACACAAGCATGGAAACAGGTTGATTTTGTGTCGTAGGAAATTAAGATTTTCGATGCCCAAATACACTAGAGTCGGACTGTTTCCCTGTTGGCGAGATCTCAGTTCGCTACAGTTCAAGCCTAACTCTTTAGATCTCTTGACTCTTATGTAGTTTGCATATGGCTATGGAGCAACGCATTGGGTCTCCTCAAGTAGAATGATCAAGTTTTTTGACCTATTGTCAACCTACTCAATCTTCCTTAAGTTCTCATATCGCTAGGTAATCCAACTTGATATGATAAGGTCCCAGTGCAAAATTGATGCTTATTTTGATAAGTAAGATCCATTCCTTTTTCTTATTTGTCGATTTTGGAGTTCGTGCAACTAAGGATCAAGTTCTCAAAATTTGTGGGCCTGTAAAGAGTCTAACGAAAAGTTTGGGTGATTGTTTTTCTGGTAACCATCAGTAAGGTGCAGTAAGCAAAAGAGGCAAATGAACCTCATTCTTACAATTATTGGCCTTAAATTTAGGCCAGATTCTAGATTTTCCACTGTGACTTGTAACAGAACCTCTATAGCTGTGTGAAATAGGCAGTTCTTAACTATTTTCACTTTTTTTTTTGTTCTTCTTTCTTCGTAAGTTTATTAGTCTTGTAGCTCTTTTTCGTATATTCTAATCTGCATTACCTTCTATCATCTTCAAGCCTTTGAATGTTCAGCACGCCTTAACTAACTCCTGTATCTCATGTTATTGGTTCCATCCTGGCACAAGTTAAACTGAAAGGAGATTCTGGGTGAAGTTAAGGGGCCTTTGCCCTTCATTCCTCAGATACCTAAGAATCTCGAGAATCTTTTCTAAAATAAAATGTGTTTTGATCTGTATGTTTGTCTTATGTAGACACTTGAGCTCTGTGTTTGGTTAGAATTTGAACTAAAGAAAACTAGTTCAACTTTGACCCAATTATTGCCAAACCAAAACTAGCTTTTGGGCTAAGGTTGTATCCACTAAAACTAGTTTTGTGAAGTTGCCAAATACACCCTTGCATATTAATGCTGCAGTCTTTTTTTTATTATAATTTTTTAAAAACACTTAGCTTCCTCCTCCATATGGACTCTTATGGTAAATTAATATGAGGATCTTGCTTCTTGTGTTACTTTAGCTAAAGTTGGCAACTAATAAGGTTGTTTCCTTCAAGTTAACCAAGTTGCTGAGCAATAGAGAGCCCTGGTTTTATCTGGGATTCTGCGATTTAGCACCAGTTAGGAGAATTGGTATTGACCAGCCATTTGTAGAAAACTGTAAATCTTTCCCTGGAGTCGTCTTAATTTCGTTTGCTTGGTATCTGACCCATGTTGTTTAGATTCCTCTCAAGCGATTAAGGTCAGACCTACGATCAATTGGTAGTTGGCTAAGTTTACAGGCCGAAGGAGAGTTTACCTGCCTTTTTAAGGCTTATTGGCAAAAGGAGAACGATATATTGTTTTATATGTATCCATTTAGCATCTTTTACGTTTTTCATATTCTTTACCCACTTTGTCGGACTTGACTGCTTGGTACATCTAAAACTGTCATCATAGTTCTTTGTCTTGTTAAACTTAGTGCAGGTGCTTCTCCTACTACCTAGCTAGAAAAACATCTGCCAAATTGTTGTTCAGCTAGAAAGAACGTTTGCCATGACGATAACCACCTTATCTAATGCGGCAATCTCTTCCATCCCTTCCTTGTTCAAGGAGGCCTTACAACTGAATACTAACTGGGATGACGTTACTTGCCCTGTCTGCTTGGATTTCCCTCACAATGGTGTCCTACTTCAGTGCTCCTCTTATCACAAAGGTTGCCGCCCCTTTATGTGTGACACTGGTCACACCCACTCAAATTGTCTCAACCGATTCAGTAGTGCTTACAAAATGTCTACAGCTCCAAAGGATCCATCTCATTCAGATTGGTCTTTTGGTGAAGCCTTTGAACTGATCCCTTCTAACTCCGATAACCACCCAACATGCCCACTGTGCAGAGGAGATGTAACTGGGTGGATAGTCATCATTGAGGCCAGATCATACTTGGACATGAAGAAACGGTGTTGTGAAGAAAAGGGTTGTTCATATATCGGAAACTTCAAGGAACTTAAAGAGCATGCTCAGTTAAAACATCCACATTCTCATCCATCAGAAATAGACCCTGCAAGAAAACTAGATTGGGAGAATTTTCAACAATCTTCAGAGATTGTTGATGTCTTGAGCACGATTCATGCAGAAGTGCCACATGGTGTGGTTTTGGGGGATTATGTCATTGAATATGGCAGTGAAGGGACCGGTGCTGATGAATATGAAGATTTTCCTCGGCGTCAAGGCAGGTGGTGGAACTCTTGTATCTTATATAAGGTTTTTGGTAGCTTAAGGGGCTCAAGAAACAGGCAAAGGTCAAGAGGTAGGAGCACAAGGAGAGGACGCCACCGGTCGAGCTCTGGTGGTTCAAGCGTAGATGGTGATTCTCCAACCTCTGTGGATATTTCGGAGTATAGATTTGATGAAACAGATGATGACTTTGTAGGCACCAGTGGTGACAGGGGTGGTAGTAGTGCTATATCAAGGGGAATTGTTAGTCAACACAGGTTCGGTTCTCTTTCTTTTATGTCTCTGTTATGCATTTATAGAGTTATGTCTATTTATACCCGTGAATCATCCAACTCTTTTGTTCACCTCAATGGACCTTCATATATTTTCTTAGGCTGTGTTTGGATCCCATGAAAGTTACTATTTAATGTTTCCTTAAAGGTTTTTAGCTTTAATCTTTAAAATTTTAGGGTATTTCTAAAGTTTGCTGACAGTGTGCAACACATGGGCTAAGCAAAAGAAACGTGATTATATTGAGAATACTTGGCAAAAGCTTGGTAGGAATTATTAGTGGAGAAGGATCCATAAAAACCAAATGGTGGAGGTGCGGTTCTTGTTTGTATGGTTATCATGGTTTTCAAATTATTAAAGGTACTTACATTGAAATCCCCTCCAAGTTTGACCACTTATCAGGAAACTCCTTAACGTTATTAACTTATGACATAACCCCATGATGTCAATTTTACCGTTGAGCGTAAAACAACACATGCCCTTCTCTCCGACAACGAGAAATTGTTTTGCATACTAAACCAACCAAAATAGGGCATGTAACTTGCGCATGCGTTGTAAAAGAGAATTAATGACAAACTTGAGGGTAGGAGGTTATAGAATAAAAAGATAACGGTAGGGGTCTCCTAATAAGTTGCCAAAGTCGGAGGGGATTTTACAGTAAGTACCAAAATTTAAATTACAAGTATCTAGTCCTATGATGGTAGTAGTCTTTAGAATTTCAAAACTATTTAATATTCCTAAATTTTGTGATCAACTTGACTGGATATTCTCTTAATTGTCTACATATGACTAGGGTTCTGTCTTGCATCGCCTTTGTTTAAAAGGAGCTTTCATTTCCCAACTTCAAGTTAGAATTTGTCCAAAAATTCAGCTCGCCGCTGGTTGTTTCATTTCTTTATTTAAAGTTGAAAAAAGAAGGGAAAGATAATGTTAAGGATGAAAACTTGGTTATGAATCTTATGATTATTATGTTATATTAAAAAATGTGATTTTCTTATTACTTATATTATGACACTGACCTGTAGCACTTTCATCGTGCAGTTGGAGGCGGAGATCTCGCTTCTATGATATATGATCCCTGAGCATCGGCATTGAAGTGTTGTTACTGTCTTGTTGAGGTCTCCTCTTTTTGTAAAGATGGATTATTCCAAAAAGATTTCGTTTATGGCTGCCATAAACTTTTTGCATACACATTCTGTGCATATTGATATTTGCATTGCATTCAAATTATCGTCTGTCAACTTCTCTCCTGTAGAAAAAAAGAAAGATATACAGAGTTCAGTTTGAATTGTTCAGGTTTATGCTTACAAGTTTGAGAAGCAGCAGCAGGTTGTTTTCGCAACATATAAAACTTCCTCCTGATATCTTGGGACAAAAGTATTGATTGGAGAGGAAGATAAGTTTGATGGTTATATTCCTGGTCCTCTGATTTAATAGAGCCATTGTTTAACATCATCATAACAGGTCATTTCAAGCTCGCAAATTATCTAGGAATTCCTTTATATGTATTAGTATTAGAAAAAGAATGATACTATTATAATTGATAAAGAATGGAGGATTAGAGATAGTTGCAAAATTGGATGAAAATAATATTCATACGAGAGACCTCGAAAATTTGGGATAATAAAAGTGCATAGGCCATTGAATAAACCTAATTAGACTACAATCTCCTAAACAACTTCCATACTATGAGGGAAAAAAGTGTGAGCTCTATTGATGAGTATAAAAATTGAAGATGATGGGTGCTACACTTTTATCTCCTGTCGTATGGAAGCAATCCAGGGAGAGTAGTAACAGTTATCATTACAAGCAATCTAGGGAGAGTAGTAACAGTTATCATTACTCGTAAATTAAAGCGCATTTTTTTTAATAGAGAGAGGGTTGGCAATCTCCATTGCCCTCTCCAGGGTCTCTTTTTTGAACAAAGGATCTTCCTTACATTAGCAAGAGAGAATATTTATTGATCTATGTCTACCTTGAAGCAAAACATAAATCTCGTTAAATACTTTCTCTAAAAACAGATCATGAAGTTCACCGTCTGTTTTTTTTCCCCTCTTCTTTTGGGTAAAATGAGGAAAATTTTTACTTTTTTAAGTACATGACTCTTTAGATTCTACTCAGGCATATCTGAGTTCACAAAAAAATCACTCTCTGAAAAGATACAGATATATGATGTTTACTGTCTCTATGTTACTTGGTGTCATACATACACCTTGCCCCTTGGCCTCATGAGGGTGTATCATATTTATCAAGATTGACTTCATTTACATCCTTAATATTTCAATCATGGCTCCTAAAAATTTTTGCACAATTTTACTTCATCATTTTCTTGATAACAGTTTCAGACACCACTCCTCTGCACCACCCTCTCTCTCTCTCTCTCTCTCTCTCTCTCTCTCTCTCTCTAGGTGCTTAAGCCTGAGATTTACTTATAGTAAAAGAAAATAACATTTATAGAGAGAGAAATATGAAGATGGACAGACAAGAATACACTAGAAATTTGCTTGATGCTTGAACCTTTGTACTTCTACAACATCAATTGATGCCTCTCTCAGTCTTGCTCTGAGTTGAAAACAAACTTGTTGTGTTCTCTCCAAGTGAGCCAGCAATTTTCGATAACCATACTCTGCCACACGTTCCTCATTTTAAAGAGGATTGCACTTAATCACTAATAATTCCAGAGATCATCTATTGACACTGGCCATGATGTAAAATTGCGCTTCATTTTCAAGCATGCGCAAATCGAGAGGGTGAAGCAGCATCCAAAGAATGTGTTTAGACGTCTCCACCATTCGCACAAATGTCACAAATGATTTTCGATGACGCGAAATTGATAAGGAAAAGAAGATAACTGCGAATCGGGTTCAATAAGTAGTTCACCACTCCAAGAATACAAGAAAGTCCACCACCTTAGAGATACAGAAATTATCCACCATTTGCACTTCAAATTCTACAACATCATAATTCTGATTATGCTTTAAGGAAGTATCCACCGAGGCTTAGACATAGGTTGTAACATGAGCTGAACTTTTGGACTTGTCCATGTTAGCTCCTGCGTCATTCGATCCAATACCCCATTTCAAAACATTCTAAAACATTTGACAGATAAAAGCTAATACAAATGCAACCACAGAACTCAGAGGGAGGCAAACAATTCTGAATTCTATAAAATGGAGATTCTTGTTATACAGAGATAAACATGTCTAATACCTCTGAGCTACTGTATAAATTAGCTTGATATCTCTGATTCATAAGTTAAAAATTCCAATGAAAAATTCAATGCATACAAATGAATACATCCTCAGTGCCAAAGCTTCACACAGAACCCAGTAGTCACTGGTGGCTGCCTTTTGCTATAAACTGCTTCTGAAAATGTGTCTACCAATTGCCCTGCGAGACTCTCTGGATCCTCTATTAGAGTATCCAAATACACACTAATGATCTTTTTCTCTTGTGGGCTAGCTCTCAAACTGAACCAAGTAAGAAACTTTACCCTAAATATAGTCTCAATGTGCCCTTTGCACTCCAGCCATCGAATAACCTTAACACAATACTCATAATCTTCTTCCTTCAATGAAGAACCATCTTTGTCACCTGGCTTAGATATGCCATTATCGTGGGAGTTGGAGCTTGGATTAGGCTTGTCGGGTTCCAACCTTGAAGGAGTAACCGGTAGTGTGGCCTCGTTTGTCTCATGGGTTACCGGGTTTGGATCCTCATCTAATCCCGAACCCGAATTTGTTGCTGTTTCTTCCTTCTCGATGTGTTCAGGAGTGTTGTTAGATTCGATTCTGATGAGGTTTGGGGGTAATACAGGTGGTTCTGCATAGAGTAGAGGAAAGGTGAATGAGTAAGACAAGAATCATGCATTTCATTTCATAAAGTCTTAGCATTGGACCAATCTACAACTAAACTAATAAACATGGAATCACTAAACTTGGAGACTTGCATGCTGATTAATATCCCTTTGGCTGTCATTGACCTGGACCACTGAATGCTTTCTCACCAAATCATGCAAACACAAAGTAACTTGGTAGAAGTAAAAGATTATGTCAGCACGAAAACTTACTCTTGTGCTGTATACCACTTGAAAACATGGAATCTAGCAACTCTATCACCTGAGCACAAAGCCTCTGGACTTCAGCACCAACAGAAAGTCTACTAACAATCCCACGAGCCATACTTGAGAAGTCACTGAGAGGACCAGTTTCAGACTCCAGTTTCCTCATAGCTTTATCTACTATCTCATGCAACTTTTGGTACTTCTGAGTAGAGTTGAGAAATCTATGGCTTAAAGAAATCCGCTGGCACAATGTATCAACTCTCCTTGCATCTTTTGCATACATGAGTTGCTTCCTCCAGCACCTGCACAATGATTGCTTTAATAGAATCACAAAGGAATAGCCTTTTATTAACCATCTCTATGGCCCGTCAATGCAAGTATATACCTAACAATTGAATGGTAATTATTTGAAACATTTAGATTGATAAATAGTGGACAACAATGAATGGCAAGTCAAATTGTGAATTAGCAGAGCATTTGAAATTGCTAAAGCTGGCTACAAAGGAATAAGCACGTTAAACAAATGTTAAATTGCCAAAAAAGGAACAAAAAATATACATATTAACTCAAGATCAAAGTTCTCGTGTGTGAGCCTACTTTATCCATATATTGTATCCAAGTCCTCATGGTACTAACTCGAAATATTAAGAATTGAAACTAACTTGTATCGTGGTAAATTGTTGATGATCTTAAATTTCAGCTGAAAATTTTCTTTGACTAAATGCTATAATCTTGTTTCTTATTAGAGCTTAATTAAGAAAAATTGTTTCTAAACACACTCTATGGTCTATACCTTTTTGTAGAATAAGCTCATCTGCCTAGTTATGGACATGGGATATTGATGCAATATAACTAATACAACTAATCTAGCTGTGGGTTCAAGAAGGCTACAGGTAGGGCTGGAAACGAACCAAATCAAATGTGTTCATATTTGTATTCATTTAAAATATTTGAATTTCGAATTCAAATATCATTCTCTAAGTTTCTTTAGATACCTTTCAAATATTCGCGAATATTTATCAAATGTTATGGTATACTTCTTTGATTAATAATTTACAGTTTATGAACAGTAAACTATGTAATTAAAAATATACTTTTATTTGGTTAAAAATTTGGTCTTAAAACTGGCATAGGGTTCTTTAAGCTTGTCAAAATTAGTATAGAACCAAAATTACAAAATGCAAATGGGTCAAAAACGTAATATTATACATGTTATAATACAAATTATAAGGGATGAAACTCTAAATGAGTATTTGAAATTCAAATGAATTGAATATACATTAGTTAAATTCTATTCATTTATGAACTGAATACTAAAACTATTTTTTCTGTTAAACGAATTATAGAACTGAATATAAACAAATAGTTAGATGAATAATTGACGAACGGTTTGTTAATTATTTGGTTCATTCCGCCCTAAGTTACAGCCGCACAAAAGAATGGAATCAGACCACGTCCTATAGAATTAATTTCACTAAATATGTGTTGAAGTGTATCAGCTAAGAACATAGACTATCTTTTTTGGCTACTAATTTGTTTAAGACATTAACTTTTTGTCTCAGTAAGTGTAAGCTTAGATTTTATAAGCACAGAGATTACAGAAACCTGCCAGGGCCTAACTTGCTGCAAAAGTTTCATGCATTAGGAAACAAATTCGTAAAGAATTTGACAGCATAATCTGAAAACTAGACAGAAAAACATGTAATTTACTAACTATTTGTTTTACAAATACAAAATAAAATTACTAATAACTGTTGGATTATGATGCCCCTGCTGATCATTTGAGTATACATCTAAGATGTCCAAAAATATGCACATGCCTAGAAATCAGTGACCTGGTTGAAGCAAGAAATGCACTGGTAATTATTTAATAGAAACATATTAAAAAATATGGAGAAAAGTTATATTCTCTTTTGTTTAGGTCCTTTGTTGTCAAAAGTTAAGGGAAGCAAGGATAGAGAGGAAAGAATGAGTTAATTCATATATTCTAGGAAAGGAAATCACTAAATTATATGCCGTATACTTTTAGTGGCTGGAGAAAGTGTTATCAAATCTTCATATATAAACTGTTCTTGCCTAAATCGTAAGCAGGATATATAAATAAATATAAAATGGATTTGTTGAAAATGTAACAAAAATTAAAAGCATAAAAACTATGATGAGAAATTTCTAGTGATTAGAATGATAACCATTACAAATATCTTTATGCAATAATTCCTATAGACACGATTTGTGCACATATACATGCATATATTGTGTGTGCTGCATGTACATATATAGATTTTTTATCTAAGAGTTTACACGGTACAATGTGGACAATCAATAGATAAGTGTTTTTTAACTAGAGTTTTAGCCCCTACTTTTGCTTAGAGATTAATGCAATTATCTACAAAAGACCTGATATCCTACTCCTCAACTCTCACTTAATCGAGGAAAATTTTGGAATTCGACATGTCAAACCTAGTTGCATGAGCTTAAACAACAGAACCCATAATATAGTACTTATTAAGAATTTCAAATCAGCTACACCAGACAGTCATCCTAAATTTGGTCACCCTTTAGTTCGACCTGACAGAGTTTAGATCTTACTCCATAGTCAACCCTTCTTTGTCCAGAGAAGGCGATGAAAATGATGGTGAGACTCATCTATAGACAATTAAAAAACATGTAACCGACAAATCATGACTTTTTGCATTGTCCAATATACATCAAGGATCTTGTTAGAATGAGCCCTTTAAAACATATAATTACCTAACTATGAACTAAATACACAAAACTATATGTGATTTGGCATCAACTTGGTATGGTAAAAGAAACATGTTATAGACATCCCAATGTTAGTCTTCTATATTCTCATGCATGTGATGAGCAGTCATTAAAGCATACTTCTATGATGAAACTAGTAAATAACCCTCCTTTGACTTTGTTTATAGTATGCCCATCAAAAACATTCGATACTAACATCCTAGTAAATAACAATTATATGAGGGGGTAAAACCAAAAGACAAAAACTGCTTTTCTATTCATCATCAAGAGCAAATGGTAATCTATAATAAAGACCAGAATTGCCAGAGTATTGAAGGGAAACAACTCCCATGATATCAGCAATAGGGAGAGAATAGCTTTTGCTTGGACCTCAAGCTAGGTGGCAGATGATGTCTTCATGAATTATAAAATGTTATTCATGGGATCATCTGTTGACTCCATTTTAGAGATTAGGCTATGTATGACAAGATGTCACAGTTTCTCCGAAAAATGAAAGAAAGAAAGAAAAATAATAGCATCTTATATCTTATATACAAGATTTAAAACTAAGTCATAGGACACGTGATAAAGCAAACTAATGGGCAAAGGAACTGTTACTTACGCAAGAAGATCATTCACTTTTTGACAATGAATGCAATAAAATCCTCCATCAAGTCGTACACATTGCTTGCTCTTCATAATCCCACCTCTTTCATGATTCAGAACACACTCGACATGATACGATATGCCACAAGAATCACCTTTATATGGAAAATCCGAATTGCAAACCAACCAAAGGCTAGGGTCCTTATTCTCATCATACTTATAACAGATACCACATGTACAACGTTCACAAAAGGCCCTTTCCATGCGTAATGTAGCTTTGCAAACTAAATTTTCACAGATTCGGATGGTTCTAGAAGCCTCACCGCCATCATCTAAACTTGTCTCAATCAATAATCGAGATGGGTGATCGGTCTTTCTCTGTCTTTTGGAAGGGGTATGATTGTTGGATGAAGGCAGTTGTGGATTTCCTTCAATAACTTCAGTAAGCTTCCCAGATTTTTTATCAGATAAAACCTTAAAGAGATGTTCTATTAACTTTTGCTTTGCTACCCCAGAGTACTTCCTCTCCTTTCCCATCTCTGCACAAAGGATCTCTATAAGGTCTCGGCGACTCCATGTCAGTAGCTTTTCAGGAGCTTTTTCGGGCCATTTAGACAATTTGTGAACAAGTTCCCTCTTCTCGTTGATGGTCAGATCACAGCATTTAGATGGGTCATGAACAAATCCTAGAGCAAGACAAACACGTCAAATTTGAGGGAAATAAGTTTAGAATATATAGTCAAAGCACTAGATTTGAGGAAAATGCCAAATATAACTACTTAAGGGCATCTCACTGAAGAAAGGTAAAGTATTTTAAGGTAAAATGTTGAACAATTCTAGATTCTAGCTTAGTTATATGAGAATAAATATGAGTCCTGAAATATACTCTTTTGAGATCTTGCTTTCGGCATTGTTATATGTTATCTCAAAGAAAATTAGACATATTAACTACTAAACAATAGTGATGCGCCTTTATAATGGACCCACCAGGTATAAAGAAATAAAATTAACACGCTGAATATATTCTGCCATCGTGAAAGCAATCCAAGCACTACACGCTAATTACAACACGCTAAAAGAATTCATATGAACAGTTAAAGCACATTTCACTTTAAAGTAATAATAAATAATAAATAGACAAACTTTCCTGACATTTACGCAATGATGAAACCCAAAGAATACAATAACCGTCCACCTAAAGTGTTGACTTCCCTTAACCCAAGTTGCATCAATTTCTTTATAATTTCTTAGACCACCTAGCTAAAGGAGAGCTAATGATGCTGCCTCAATGACACAAAGCTTTGGTTAGAACTCAGAGTTATAATTTTATATTCTAGCATGTCTTGCAGGTTGAGAACTCTTTTTCCTTTTTACTTTATTTGCGTGCTTCGTTAAATGTGTGACAGTTGGGATTTGAACATGGGTTACTCAGATACCATATTAAAAATTCTCTTTCACCGCATCAAAACTCTGATGCGTGTGAGGGTTGAGGATTATAATTTGATATTCTAGAGGAGGTAATGTATGAACAGTAGAGAGTGGATAGGGCATAATAATAAAAACTAAGAAAAAAAACCCCAAATTATACCCAATTGAACAAGTAACAAATACCCATCAAGAAGAAACCTCACGAACCGGTTAAAAATCAAAAATTTAACGAACCCAAGTCGATTTCTACCCCAAAATTCAATCCAATCAAGCAGATCGAGAATAAGGAGAGGCTCTCACCGGAGTAAGGAGGATCCATGAGGGGAGATCTGGGCACCGACGTGGTCACATTACCGCCTCTTCAGCTGCCCTGCAAGAAGAAACGCACATGAGAGAGAGAGAGAGGGGGGAGAGAGAACCCCACCATTATATATAAACTTTTTTAATTATTTTATAATTAATTACTTGTCCCATAAATAAAGTTGGAAGAGAGAGAGAAAGAGGTACGATCGCAGGGAAAGAGAGGAATCCTAGAGATGACCCCGACTTTTTGGTCTCTTCTTTCGTGGTGGCTTTTTTTTTTTTTTTAATAATTGAGAGAAGAAGGAGAGGTTAATATGGTAAATAGAGCCTTGCAACTTGCAGAGGTTTCATAACGTTATTTAATAGATGAAAGGTTTTTTTAAGATATTAGTCCCTTACATCATCATTATTTTGGTATTAGTCCCCCACATCTTCATAGGCTAAATTACCATTTTGGTATATTTAGTAGCACCCTTTTACCAACAAGATATATTTATTGGCAAGTGACATCAGTATATTTAGTTTCCCAAAATTATCATTAAGGCCTATCAAATGGCCGTGAACTTTGAATATAAAATTATAGATTTTTACATAAATATCCTCAAATTTCTCATATTTACAAATTATCCCCAAATATTAATTTGAACCCCTTCTCCCTTCCTCCCTCCCTCCCTCTCGCCCTCTCTTCCTCCCTCCCAGCCCTCCCCTTCTTCCTCCTCCCTCACTCCCCCATCATGCAGCTACCAAAGAGATGAAAACCTCTCGCCTGATTCGACACCTACGCCATCGCCATCAAAAGTCAGATGAAAACATCGGGAGGGAGGGAGGGAGGAGGGAGGGAGGGAGGGAGGAAGAAGGGGAGGGCTGCAAGAGGGAGGGAGAGAGGGGCTGAGGGAGAGAGGGAGGGAAAAGGGGTTCAAAAGTAAGATTTTGGGGATGATTTATAAATATAAGAAATTTGAGGGATATATATGTAAAAATCTATAATTTTATATTCAAAGTTCACGTAAAGCTGTGACAAATATATCTTGAGGCAAGGATAACTAAATATACCTTGATATCACGGTACAATAAATATACCTTGTTGGTAAAAGGGTGCTACTAAATATACCAAAATGGTAATTTAGCCCATCTTCATATTTTGATAATAGTCTCCTAAATTACATTATTATGCTGATATTAGTCTCTCTAGTTAACCGGGGTTATAAATACTAGGAAATATTCCTTTATTTTTATTTTTTTCCTTTAAATGACAGCCAGCCACAACACACAAACCCTTAGTCCATTAATAGTGAACTCATTTGGTCAAGGATTTTCTGCGGGAGAGAGCGAGAAATCGGGACAGAAAATAGAATGGGTATTTTGGTAATTGATCATCCATGGTTAGTCTAAACCTAATAATGATTGAAAATTTTGTACAGTTAAAACTAACATAGGACTAATATCGGCATATTAATACAATTTGAGGGACTAATATCAAAATATAAGGATTTGAGAGACTAACATCTTAAAAAAACCCTAGATAAAATAAGAGGCAGCCTAGCCTATCGGAGAGAGAAAAGTAGAAGGACGTGTGGTAGCAAGTAGTAGTGCGGTAATATATTTGGTAGATGCAGAACTTTTTTTTGGCTTTAGGTGCCAGGGCAGGTCCAATCCAACGGCCCCTACAACGAAATCACCCTACTCGTGACAACTGGTGGGTGCATCACCTACTCATATCATAGTATGGATGGGAAAAAGTTGCTCACAGAAGTACAAGCATAATATCCTAAGTCATATATGGCTGCAAGAGGTAGGATAGGATGATAGCTTGGAAATTAAAATGCCCCGAGCATTGTTTACGGCACTTAGGGTGTGTTTCGCAGAAACTAGACCATATTCAGTACTGGCCCAGTTTCATTATAAATTGGTTTTAGTTTGGAAGCGGTGCCGGTCCAAACTAAAACTAGTTTAAGGAGTTCTTTTTGGTCTACAAAAAACTTGGACAACGCCATTAGCCCAAGTTTTTATCAAAAATAAAAATAAAAATCTAAAACTAGCCTAGGTTCAGTCGTGGCCCAGTTTTAACAGATTGCCAAACATGCCCTTAGCATGGAGATGTAATTGTGCTTTGTCTAGCTTAGATCACATTATACTAAATGTTTTTTTTCCTTCCATTGAAGGTAATTGAAGAAAAATGAGAATAAGTATCCAATAGACCTGGTTCATTACATTTATGAAGATGGACATCTTTTTGATGTATAATCAATATAACTGACAAAACCCATTTTATATTTTCTCCACGAGGAATGTATATGGAACCAATAAACTGTCCATGTGCACTGAACTTTAGAGAGTAGATATTCCTGCGTAAAACAAGAGTTCTGAGAATGAGAGTATTAATTGAATGCTTATTTTGGACAGTTAGTTATAAAGCTTATAGAAATAATTTTCTCTTAGCATTAGTAGATACTTAGAATTGAATGCTTTAGAAGTTTTAAAGTATCTACCATTACACTAAAACTCTATAATTATGGTGAATGTTACAATTTGTACTCTAATATAAGCCTGCAAAATTGAGGGCCTCCTCATGAGTCGAAATCTAGACTCACGGATCAATATTTTTTTTTAATGCGCTTTAAAAATTCACGGTTAACAAGATTTGCATCTAGGCTGTGCTGTCGCCATGTTAAGTTATAGTGAGGATTGAGACTTATAATTTTATACTCTAACAAGAACAATGGTTGTATTTGACCGAATATACAATAAGCATTTTTATCATATTTTTCTCAAACTTACAATAATTCGAGAAATGTCGAACTAGATGTCATTATTCAGTGAGCAAAGTTTCATTCTCAAAGCATGTCCAATGGATCAATAGGAATAAAATAGGAGTAACATTTAAATACAACAAGTTTTGAAAGTGGAAAATTGAATCTAGGAAATGTTAATTTGAGTTTTTAAACTTGGTTGTACGAAATTGCAAAAGGCAGTATACCTATATATATATATATATATACATATTAAACCCTAAAAACTTTATTCCCTGTTTATGTAATCCCAAGGAAAGATCCCCAATCCCGTAAGTACTGACCCACCAAACCTCACTGATGACATTGGATCAAAGGACACAGGGAAATTGTCGTGCTTCAAAGACTCAAAAGTGGTTGATCAAATGTCGGAGTCGAAAGGGGACATAAAATGTCGGAGTCAAGTGTACTCTAATGGATAATTCATTGATATGGTGCACTTTCTTTCGCTTGATTTAGGGGCAGTTTTGGTTAATGGGATGGATGCAAGAATCCAATTAATTAGGTGGGGCCCGCATCTGATTTTGTCTGATATTTAAATCCCCAGCGAACAGATGCAGTTTGGCCTGGATGGAGGAGAAAGTATCGTAGGCGTCCCTATAGGGACGGCATTATAAACATTGGATCCTTGGGATCGAAAAATTCGGATCCAGGAGATCCAATAGTTCAAAGGAAGAGGTGTGATGCACCGTCCCATGGGATCTTTCCCGGATGGAGATACTCATCTTTGGACTAATCAATTAAATAAATTTTTTTACTTAGTGGACTTCATGAATGATATGAGTTATCTAAAGGGTAAATAACTCTTAAATACCCTATTATTTTACTAACATTATACTTAAATATCTTAGGTTATAAAAAGTAGCATAAAAATGCTCTAAGTTGTCCACCGTTAGAATCGTGTTAACAGTTAAAAACTATCTGTTTTGACAAAAATACCCTCCATTAAAATAGTGATAATAAATTGAAGGGGTAGGTAAAATTATAATTAAGACAACAAATAGGGTTAAGTGCTAAGCACATGAGAATATTCCTTAGAATATTCTAACATCCAACTAACAGAAGGTAGCAATGTGCTACTTTTGAACAACTTGGGGTATTTTTGTGCTACTTTTAAACAACTTAGGGTATTTCGGTGCTACTTTTTACAACTCAATATTTAAAGTGTAAAGTTAGTGAAACAATAGGGCATTAAAGTGCCATTTAGCCTTATCTAAATTATATAAAAATACTTTTAATTATGAGGCATACTGAGAAGAATCAATAGTATTAACCCATTTAATCAATTATTGACATTCTCTACGACCAAAATTATAGAGAATTCGGACTCGTTTGTTCCTCCAATTTTATGAATGAATTTAGGCATCGTAAAATGGAGGGATTTATGGATGATTTTTGCTAAAGGTGGGTCCAAAGTACTTGAAAAAATATTTAATAATTAATAGAGAATCTTAAAAATCAAAAGCAGAGTATTTTATTATTTCAGTCATTTATTTATTTATTTTAGATAATAAAATAATCAATATAAACTAAAATCATCCTATTTTAAATGCAAATTTAACAATAAGAGGGACCTATACATCACTTTTCAAATACACCACTCTCTTTACAGACAACAACTAAACTTTCCATTCCACGATCTTACAAACCGAATACAAAAATGAAGATTTAGATTTTTGAAGATTCCTTGGATTTCTTTCATTGTCATAAATCCAAAATACCAATCCCATAGCCAAGCAGCCCCTTAGGACACGTTTTTTGGAAAAGTCATTTGAGGTTACATCTTCCAATGAAGCCAGTGATATCAACGTTAAGAATCTATTCCTTTAATAAATAAAAATGTAAGAACAGGTCAATTCAAACCTCATGCCAAGCCAGTGATATCAACGTTGAGAATCTTAAGAATCTTGAGTATGATCAAATGATGCCAATGTGATCTCTAGATATTTTTATATATTGTAGATATTCCCTCTTCCTAGGTCTTGAGCATACATCTCTACATATGTAACAAAAGAGACATTGCAGACCTCTGCCAGTTTTGACCTCGAAGATGAGCGTTGACGACGACATCATACAGGGTCGTCTATCCACAAATAGACCTGTTGAGGGTGAAAGAGTTTTTTTTTAAGTTAAAAAAAAAACACCCAGTGGTCTATTCACAATTAGGCAATAGTATACGGGGTCTATTAACAGCAATAGAACTATAGGAGGTCTATCCATAAATTAGTGACAGTACAGGGGGGTCAATCCGCAATTAAGCCAAGGATCAATTGCGTACATGCCCCTGTACAGTAGAGAATTAACAACTTTATACCCCTGAAACTTTTTCTACTAGAATTTAGACCTTTCGCTGTCCAAACACAGCTGCAATATGATATCACGTGACGCCAACGTGTTGCAGAAAGAGACCTCATATATTTCTCTTTCAGATACCGAACATACATCTTCCATTATGGATACAGACACACAGACGACCCGATCAGGCATTCCTGACCTCGAAGACGTTGCGAGTCTTGACGACGACGTCGTACATGTGCACCGTCCTGATTTTGGCAAAGTCCCGGGGGACGGTGATGAGGTCCTGCGACGACCTCTGGTGGAACTGGAGCAGGGCAGGGCTCGCTGGGGGGTCCCAGACCTCCCACCCGAGGGACGCAAGCTTGCGCTCCAGCATCTCGTTCGAGGTCATCACCTCGTCCGTGGGCGCGTGCACCAGGACCTTTCTCCGTGCCGTGCCCGTGCTCGGGTCGCCGCTGCCGGCGTTGCTGACGAGCCGGACGACGCCGTTCTTGAACACCCAGACGCCTGACATCTTGGAGGCAGCGATGGGTAATGTTGGAGGTTTTAGACACTGGATCGATCAGGAGGAGAGGGGGATGGGGGGGTTTTATATAGTCGGGGAAAAGTCATACAGATCCAAGTACAGTGTGTGTGGGATGTAACGTGTGCCTCACTGTCAACATCAGATCATTGCACAATATCAAACACACATTTTTGTGCAAGTGGGGACATTTTGTATAGTGCAAACAAGTCAATTATTATCAGGGCAGACAAATTACCTACAGAAATTGGTAATTTGAAGTGGGTAGTATGATTGATTTTGCGTTCTAGTTCCTCCTCCCTAGCTTGGATGATTTTTACAGGGTGTCTCCTGCAAATAGTACGCAAAACCTGCAGGTGTCCATTTTACAAAATCTGTGTGAAGAGTTAAAATGTCAATACAACCCCCTCACATGAATGGGTCCGGATTCTATACAATATTGGCCGTAGAGAATGCCTACAATTAGTTAGGTGGGCTAAAACTATAATTTTATCTTAGTGGGTCCAACAATTTTTATATTATTTAGATAAGTAATATCATTCACAGGGTTCACTAAATGAAGAGTTTTGATTGACGAGTTGTAGAGAATCTTTGCAATCAAGAATGTAAAGGATCTCTACCCTACATGAACCAACATAATATTCAACTTCAAAACTTAAAATATCAGTACAAATAAAATAATTAGTAAAATAAGGATGAAGGGAGTACTAGCATGATGGATTTGTTTTGTCGGGGAGCGAGGAACGCACGTGTACACCATCTCCCGTTGATAATGATCCCATAATTTGGCGCATGGAAAAATTTCTGTGGTCAGAATTAATTTGCTTCCCCTTTGTCTTGTGGATAATTGTAGATAATACAAAAAAGTCATCAATGTCTGGGCGATTATTCTTACATTATCAGTTTGTTTCCTTCATCTATTTAATTTTGATACATTGATATGAAAATTAAGATTTTTCTTAAAGTATTACTAGTATTTTTTTACACATCATGCACACATGACATAGAACCTGAGGGAGTGCTATAGTCAAAGTTTTGTTTTTAGATTTCTCCAGATTTGGAGGGATTTTTCGGGGTGATTTGTCTAGGAACGAAGGCATTTACTTTTCTTATTCAAGGGTTAATTTCATAAAGCTCTCAAAATTTTTTTTTATCATACATAAGTCCCTCAATGTTGAAGTCTATAAC
Organism: Asparagus setaceus; assembly: GCA_012295165.1. NCBI lineage: Eukaryota > Viridiplantae > Streptophyta > Magnoliopsida > Asparagales > Asparagaceae > Asparagus > Asparagus setaceus. Next base: position 43,686,310 of record CM022703.1, on the reverse strand, counting down.
CACTTTTAATTCTTTTGAAACATCACATAAATACTTGATTGATTCATCACAGGCCTACCAATAACTGATTGATCTCCAGTGTGATGGGGAAATTTTACGAACGCCCCCTCGAAAGATACTTGTATGACGCTGCGACAAAGGAAGAGATCAGTCGTCACGGAATACTCGTACGTGGAGCCTCACGTGAATAATACGTGCTCAAACTCGTATTTCCTTTTGGTCGTCGGTTTCAACTCGTGCACTTCACATTGCTTCACGTGGCACCACTCCACGTGTGCCCGAATCCGCCAAAGCTGTAACGCTCCACTCTTTAATGGTTGGATTTTGACCCGAATCTTGGGGGAAGTTATCATATGGGCTCTAATCTCTGATGGTAAATGTGAATTCAATTTATATCAATCCTTGGATCAGTACGTGAAATTTAATAATTAAAATTTTAATATTTTCTGAGTGCACATTTAATGTTATGGATCGTCTCTGCTAAATACTTTTTTAGGATCTCTGTAATCTTGGTCTAATTAGACTTAGTGGCCTACACTTGTCGAGTTTTTTTTTTTTTGAAGCAAAAAACAAGAGATAACTCCCTATTTAATTTTATTCATAATAGCAAAAAAGTGACAAAAGTAACATAAGTTGGGCATGAGATAGTGTCCCAGATGGTTTTACCAGAGAAACAAGAGTTTCTGAGACATAGAGATAGAAGTCTTTCCCCCTCAAGAGATTCATGAGGATGAAGAGCGGATCTTGTTGTTATTCACAACAATTATAGATATAATGAGGGACCAAAGCCAGCCCTAAACATATGAAAGAGAAACTAAAATTTCTATGAGAAACCCAAAGGACCAAAAAAACAGAACAAACATAAGTCTATGCGGTTCAAAACAGAGAGAAAAGAAAAGAAACAAAATCTCCTAAATAAATCGGTCGCCTGTCTCTTCAAGCAGAGTGGTGTCTTGCATTATCCCTCTATGTAGCATCACTCCTCTCTATTATCATTTAGAATTGGATGTTCTTCTGTTGCCTTCTTCAAATATCATTATGGTATATGCCTCGACTTCTAACAGAAACTTGCTTTGACCGCAGGGGAAAAGACTAGCAAGAGAATTATTTCCTATCTACTTATTTTCCCAAAACCTGATAGAACTACCATCACCCAAGTTCTACTTTATGAGAGGAAAGAAAGAATCTTTAACGGATAGAACACCATTCCCAAAAGCGGAATTGAGAGGGGAAGTCGTGCTCAATTGTATTAATCTATCATTTCTACTATAAATGGAGGAAATAGTTTAGACGTTTTCCCCCAAAATCTGACCCAGAATTCTCTTGGCTCTTGAGTGGAATATGAATATTATGGGAATAATTTTGAAAAACACCAATAGGTACAACTTCATAGATACATGTTGTTTGTTTTTTCTTCTCCATGTGAAAAAGCCCCCTCAAAGTCTTCAAGCTGCGCTAGATTGGGTCACGCTAATCTTTTATTTTAAACTCGAAGTTGCTTTTTTCTCTCTAAAAACAAAAAAAGTTATATATGATTAAATACCTATTTAAATTAACCCTGAATGAGATGACTCTTTGCAGAGAGGCGCGACGAAAGCAGAGGCCGGTAGCAATTTTGGTCGAAGAACACTAATGTTTGACGATCATCGCCCCTGAAAATAAAAGCAGCAAACAACATCGTTATAACGGGGATAACAACAACCTTTAAATTTAGGTTAAAATATCAAATTTTACCTAGGAGATCTATTTTATATATCTTAAAAAAATTGATGAAATTTGCATTTTTTTCCCAAAATAATATCTCTTGAGGAGAACTTTTAAAATATAAAAAAATGTTGGAAAGATATTAGAAAAATCCTAACAAGTAAGTCTTATTTTTAGATCATTTTTATTGAGTAGACGGAAGGAAAAAATTTAGGATTTTGTAAATAGACTTGCAATTTGGGGTGCACAAAAATATTTGCATTCAAGGAGATATTTGTATCCATATCCTAACAAATATGAATATGGTTACTAAAATCTATAATCGGATAGGATGTAGTTGCAGATATAGTTATATCCGGATTCGTATCCGAAATGTCCAAATATATATATTGGTCGTATTGTTGTCATAATTTCAATCCTTAGATTAATGGATTTGAGGTTAATTTTGATAATCAAGATAACTAATCTTAGCTTTTCAGATATCACAAATATATTAATAAACTCTATTGTATTATATGAACTATATTTTTCCCCTAATATTATCAAGTTTTCTCATATCCGTTTCGCATTCGCATGTACATCCGCATGCATACTCATATTCGTATATGATTTTAGCAGATATAGATATAAATTTTTTTTACTATATGTATCCGTATCCGTAATTGGTAAGTGAATATAAATGTAAGTGTCATACCTGAGCCGTATCCGGACGGCAAGCACCCCCTGCTTGTAATTGAAATAAATTTCGGTAGGATTCCAAAACCTCACCCTCCCGCCCAAAACAACCCTCCCTTCAAAAACTCCCACCAAAACTCCCAACAAAAAAACCCCCAAAATTAACAAACAAACCCAGAAATGGATCCTCAGCGACCATCATCATCATCGTCATCAGCAACAGTAAAACCCTTGAACCCGCTTCGCCTCCTCCAAGCCCAAACCCAAACAAAGCTCCCCCTGGGCTGCCCCGTCCTCACCCGCCTCCTCGCCGGCGGCCTCCCCGTCGGCACCGTAACCGAGATCTCCGGCGAGTCCTCCACCGGCAAGACCCAGCTCGCCCTCCAGCTCCTCCTCTCCTCCCCCTCCCCCTCCCTCTTCATCCACTCCGAGTTCCCCTTCCCCCTCCGCCGCCTCCTCTCCCTCTCCCTCTCCCGGCCCCACCCGGCCCCCGACCCCCTCGACCGCATCCTCGTCGCCGGGGCCCACTCCCCCGCCGACCTCCTCGCCCTCCTCGCCCGCGCCGAGTCCTCCTCCCTCCTCACCTCCGTCAAGCTCCTCGTCGTCGACTCCATCGCCGCGCTGTTCCGGTCGGAGTTCGGCAGCAGCGCGGGGGACCTGAAGCGGAGGTCGGAGCTCTTCTTCAGGATCGCGGCGAGGCTGAAGGAGGTGGCGAGGGACTTCGAGCTGGCGGTGGTGGTGACGAACCAGGTGGTGGACGTGATCGACGGCGAGAACGCGATCAGGGTCGGGAACTACGGGGGTCTGTGGTCGTCGGGGAGGAGGGTTTCGCCGGCGATGGGGATTTCGTGGGCCAACTGCGTGAATCTGAGGCTCTTCTTGTCGAGGGAGGAGGAGATTGCGAGGGGAGCGGAGGAGGGGTTTGATCAGGGTTTCGAAGAGGGTTTTGAGATCGCTAGGAGGACGAGGAGGAGGATTCAGGTGGTTTTCGCCCCGCATTTGCCGGAGGCGTCGGCGGAGTTTGTGATTGTGAAGGAGGGGGTTTTTGGGGTAAGCTTGTAGTTCTTGGATTTTGATTTTGTGATGTTCTTTTTCGTAATTTTAGTTTTTTTTTTTGGGTGAGATTTTGTTAATTATATATTGTATATGAAATAGGCTAATTAAGTGATATTCATAAGAGGTTTCAGAGGAATTTGTCCTCCAAATACCAAAGATTGGAATTTTTTTGTTTTTGTTTTGGAGTTATGCAATTGTTTGGATTTTGGTGGGAGAAAAGCCACACCTTTTCATGTTCTGTTTTGTAGAATGCGAATATGGAGGTTAACAATTTAGTTAATGTGATATGTATTATTGTATTCAACTAGCTGCAGTTGCGAAATATAATCATGTTTTTTCTGCAGCTCCATGGATCATATATCTATTGTCCTATGTTCTCTCTTCCTTTTAGGGCCTGTTTGGTTGGTTTCTTGCAAATAAAAGAAAAGTAAAATAGAGATAAAACCATCAAAGTATGGTTTCCTAATTTCCTCCCTAGAACCCATGAAATAGGTTTCCTTAAATTGGGGTCACATCATCCAATGAGAGATTGACACATCATCTTTTTTTTGGTGTTTGTTGGTTTCAAGAAATGAAACAAACAACTTAAAAAAAAAAAAAAACTTATACAAGAAAAGATGATGTGGACATTATATTTTTGAGTTTTCCTTCATTTTCCATAAAAAATGGAGCAACCAAACAACCCTTATGGGGTTAGGTTATACATGTAATTTCATAAATGTCTCGGCAACACGGCATAAAACTAAACTATAAATCAACGATGTAAAGAACAAAAAACAAGAGAAATGATCACAGGGCATGACAGAATGTTTTCCCCTCTTATTATCATGTAATGTTTCTCTAATCTCCTTCAATGCTAGAAGGCTAATGGTTTATTGTTTGATCTAAAAAATATATTGCAGGTTATCCCACATTTATAACTTATCGTTCCTAACAAAATTCACTCTTTATTCAGTAGTTAAAATGAAGAAGTCAGAGAGAGAAGCTATTAAGAGGGTGCCTATGGATTTCAACCGAGAAAGTAGCAAGAATTGGCTAATAGAGCTATGACTAAAACTGATAATCATGAAGTGATTAGGTGGCTACCAACATCTCCAGGATCACATATGTGGATCTTCCACTATATAACTAAGTGGATCTTTATGTACACCGACAATCACCCATGTCTTGCCCATCAGGACATGTCAATTGTCCTCGGATGTAGACTTGATCTCCCGTTTTCTTTTGTTTCAACCCAATAGTAAATAACTATGTGGAATTCAAAATTCACAATTTTATAAGTTAAAAACCGCAATTATAATCTATCATTTCGATCAAATGGCAAATAATTAACTCGAGTTTAAAATTCATGATTTTCATGAGCTATAACCCGTAGTTTTTTTTAATCATTTTCATTTGGTTTGAGTCAATGATAAATAATTATGTCATTTTTGGCCATTTTTAGTCGTTTAGACCCGTTGACAAATAATTTCACGGAGGCCAGAATTCACGTTTTTATGAGCTATAACCTACGAATTTTGTCAATTTTCATTCATTTCGACCCATTGGCAATTAATTTCGTGGGGGCCAAACTTCACAATTTTATAAGCTAGAATCCACGATTTTTTTCCATTTTAGTTATTTTGACCTATTGACAAATACTTTCGTAGTGGTTACAATTCACGATTTCATGAGCTATAACCTATGATTTTTTGTTATTTTTAGTCGTTTCGATCCATTAACAAATCATTTCACGGAGTCTAAAATTCACGATTTACCTATAACCCATAATTTTTTGCCATTTATAGTTGTTTCGACCCGTTGACTAATAATTTCATGGAGGCTAAAATTCACGACTTCTTGAACTAACCCATGATTTTTGGCTATTTTTAGTCGTTTCGACCAGTTGGCAAATAATTTCACGCATGCCAAAATTAAAGATTTCATGAGCTACTAACCACGATTTTAGCTATTTTTAGTTGTTACGATCCGTTGGTAAATAATTTTGCGGAGGCTAAAATTTACGATTTTGTGAACTATAACCCTTGATTTTTGGCCGTTTTCATCGTTTCAAACCTTTAACAAATAATCTTTGTGGTTGTCAAAATTCATAATTTCATGAGCTATAACTCACGATTTTTAGTCATTTTTAGTCGTTTCGACCGATTGATAAATAAATCTGCGGAGGCCAAAGTTCATGATTTCATGAGTTATAACCCATGATTTTTTAATCATTTTTAGTCATTTTGATAAGTTGTCAAATAATATCGTTGTGGCAAAAATTTATGATATCGTGGGCTATGGTCCATAATTTTTGGCTATTTTAGTCGTTTGATCCATTGATATAATTTCGCGATGGCCAAAATTCACTTTTTTTGCGTTATAACCCATGATTTTTTTAGTCGCTTCAACTTATTGCCAAATAATTTCGCGGTGACCAAAATTTACAATATCTATAACCACACGATTTTTTTGCCATTTTTAGTCGTTTCGACCTGTTGGCCAAAATTTTGCGAATGCCAAAATGTACAATTTCGTTAGTTATAACCTACGTAACCATTTTTAGTGGTTTCGACCCGTTGATAAATAATTTTGCGGAGGTTAAAATTAACGATTTTGTGAGGTATATAACCCACAATTTTTGACCATTTTAAATCGTTTCGACCAATAACTTTGAGAAGGCCAAAATTCACTATTTCGTGTGCTGTAACCATGAGTTCTAGCCATTTTTATTTGTTTCGACCGTTGACTAATAATTTCATGGAGGCTAAAATTTACGATTTTGTGAACTATAACCATTGATTTTTGGCCATTTTAGTTGTTTTGGCTTGTTTGCACATAATTTTGTGGATGCCAAAATTCATGATTTCGTGAGCTATAACCCATGATTATTGTTCATTTTTCTTCACTTTGACCCATCGGCAATTAATTTCATGGAGGCTAAACTTCACAATTTCATGAGCTATAACTCACGATTTTTAGTCATTTTGATAAGTTGTCAAATAATATCGTTGTGGCAAAATTTATGATATCGTGGGCTATGGTCCATAATTTTGGCTATTTTAGTCGCTTCGACCGATAGATAAATAAATCTGCGGAGGCCAAAGTTCATGATTTCATGAGTTATAACCCATGATTTTTAGTCGCTTCAACTTATTGCCAAATAATTTCACGCATGCCAAAATTAAAGATTTCATGAGCTATAACTCACGATTTTTAGTCATTTTAGTCGCTTCAACTTATTGCCAAATAATTTCACGCATGCCAAAATTAAAGATTTCATGAGCTACTAACCACGATTTTAGCTATTTTTAGTTGTTACGATCCGTTGGTAAATAATTTGGAGGAAAAATTCATGATTTCGTGAGCTATAACCCATGATTTTTAATCATTTTAGTCATTTTGATCCGTTGTCAAATAATATCGTTGTGGCAAAATTTATGATATCGTGGGCTATGGTCCATAATTTTGGCTATTTTAGTCGCTTCGACCGATAGATAAATAAATCTGCGGAGGCCAAAGTTCATGATTTCATGAGTTATAACCCATGATTTTTGGCTATTTTAGTCGTTTGATCCATTGATATAATTTCGCGATGGCCAAAATTCACGATTTTATGAGCTATATAACTCATGATTTTTGGCTATTTTAGTCGCTTTGATCCATTGATATAATTTCGCGATGGCCAAAATTCACTTTTGCGTTATAACCCATGATTTTTAATCATTTTAGTCATTTTGATCCGTTGTCAAATAATATCGTTGTGGCAAAATTTATGATATCGTGGGCTATGGTCCATAATTTTGGCTATTTTAGTCGCTTCAACTTATTGCCAAATAATTTCACGCATGCCAAAATTAAAGATTTCATGAGCTACTAACCACGATTTTAGCTATTTTTAGTTGTTACGATCCGTTGGTAAATAATTTGGAGGAAAAATTCATGATTTCGTGAGCTATAACCCATGATTTTTAGTCGCTTCAACTTATTGCCAAATAATTTCACGCATGCCAAAATTAAAGATTTCATGAGCTATAACCCATGATTTTTAATCATTTTAGTCATTTTGATAAGTTGTCAAATAATATCGTTGTGGCAAAATTTATGATATCGTGGGCTATGGTCCATAATTTTGGCTATTTTAGTCGTTTGATCCATTGATATAATTTCGCGGTGACCAAAATTTACAATATCTATAACCACACGATTTTTTGCCATTTTAGTCATTTTAGTCGTTTCGACCGATAGATAAATAAATCTGCGGAGGCCAAAGTTCATGATTTCATGAGTTATAACCCATGATTATTGTTCATTTTTCTTCACTTTGACCCATCGGCAATTAATTTCATGGAGGCTAAACTTCACAATTTCATGAGCTAAAATACATGAATTTTTTATTTTTAGTCGTTTTGACTAGGGTGAGCAAAGTTCGGTCCAAACCGAAAAATCGACCGAACCAACCGAATTGAATGGGGCTCGGTTTTCTCTAAAAAGCGAGTTCAGTCGGGTTGAAAACTTCTCAACTGAACCGTCGAACCGACCGCCTCCTTAACCCACCCGTAACCTTGACCCATACCCGTATTCGAATCTTGAACGAACCCTAAAATCAAAAGAGTGAAAGATCGGCACCATATTTCTCCCCAACTCGCCGACCTCCCTCGCCGCATCAGCCTTAACTCGCCGGATCATTCCAACTTGCCGGCGCCAATTCTTTTCCGCCGTAGCCGCCGCCGGGATCTTCTTGCTCCCTCTTCCCTCTTCGTGATTTCTTCGTCAGCCTCCACACAATTGAGTACTTATCGTGCATAGGTAATGATTCATGAATGAGTGTTCTAGTTTCTTTTCTTTGTCCACTTAAGAAATTTATTAATTTGATTATTCAATCTTTTTTATATAGGTGGATTGAAAGTCAAGCTTTGTAGGTTCATTGACTTGAGTCTGGAACCTTTTGGTGTAGCAATTGGATACACTATAGCTACTTCTATTAGCATACCGTAGCTTTTAACTTTATATTTGTTTTTTATTTTTTAACTTTATAAAGCGAGAGGAATATTTCAAGTCATTGGTAAATAGCTATTTCTCTTATGTTTAGAGATTGAAGGTTTGTATTGATCTCTCTGTTTTCCTCTGTTTTCATGTAAACAGCTAATGGTGGAATTAAGAGAAGTCTCACAGTGCAAGTACCCCTCCACAAATTGAGTACTAGAATGGAAAAATTCATCTCTTGTTGTCGTGTACAGGTAATGAATGAGTGTTTTGGTTTCTTTTCTTTGTGCACTTAAGAAAGCGTATGGCTAAATTCCAACATGAGTGTTACAAATCTTCATATGCTCAGTTTCAGGCTATCAAAAGAAGGCTCAGTCCAGAACAGAAGGCTCAATCCAGGGATTGCACAATGCACAAGTTCTACTTCTCACACTCTATCTTTATCTCTTTATCTTGATTAGATTAGTGATTTCTTTTTCAAAATCCTTGCATGTTAGTACCTATATAAGTTGTGAATTAAGCAAAAGAAAAGGTTGTATAATAGACATGAATAAGTTGGTCTATAACATTTTAATGCATCTTGATTAAAACCGAACAAACTGAACCGAACCGCACAGAACCGACTTGGAGCAGTTCAGTTCGGTTCTGAATAATAGGCGGTTCGGTTCGGTTGGTCAAATTTTAACCAAAAACCAAACCGACCGACCGTTTGCTCACCCCTAGTTTTGACTCATTGGTAAATAATTTCGCGTTGGCCAAAATTCACGATTTTCTGAGCTATAACTCGTAATTTTTTTCATTTTTAATCGTTTCGACCCGTTGACAAATAATTTCTCAAAGGTAAAAATTTATGATTTCATGAGCTATAACCCATGATTTTTATCTTTTTTTATTCATTTCGAGATGTTGACAAATATTTTTATGGAGGTCAAAAATCAAGATTTCATGAGCTATTACCCATAATTTTTTGCCATTTTAGTCGTTTCGACGTGTTGCCAAATAGTTTCACGATGGCGAGAATTCACTATTTCATGACTTATAACCTATGATTTTAGCATTTTCAGTCATTTTGATCTATTATCAAATAATATCATCGTGCCCAAAATTCACTATTTCATGAGTTATAACCCATGTCGAAACATTTAAAAATGGCCAGAAATCGTGGGTTTTAGCTCACGAAATCATGAATTTTTTCTCCAAATTATTTACCAACTGGTCTAAATGACTAAAAATGGCAGAAAATCATGGGTTCTAGCTCACGAAGTTATAAATTTTAGTCTTCACAAAAATATTTGTTAACTATTCGAAACGACAAGAAATGGCAAAAAATCATAGGTTATAGCTCACAAAATCATAAATTTTGGCATCCACAAAATTATGTGCAATTAGGCCAAAACAACTAAAAATGGTAAAAAATAGCGAGTTATAGCTCACGAAATTGTGAATTTTAGTCACTACAAAATTATTTGCTAATGAGTCAAAACAGGTAAAAATGGGGGTTATAACTCATCAAATCGTGAATTTCAGCCTCTAAGGAATTATTGCCAACAGGTGAAAATAACTAAAAATACCAATAAAATCAAAGGTTATTACTCTCAATTCAAGATTTTTGGCCTTCGCAGAATTATTTGCCAATCGGTCGAAATGAATAAAAATGCTTAAAAATCGAAGGTTATAGCTCATGAATTAGTGTACTTTGACCTCCACAGGTTTATTTGTCAACAGGTCAAAACGACTAAAAATGATTTTGGCATTTGTAAAATTATTTGCCAATTAGTCAAAATGATTAAAATAGCAAAAAATCGTGGGTTATAGCTCATAAAATCTTGAATTTTTGGCCTCTTCAAAATTATTTGCTAAGGGTCAAAATAACTAAAAATAGCCAAAAATTATGGGTTATAGCTCACGAAATCGTGAATTTTGACATCTACGAAATTATTTGCTAACTGTTCGAATAAACTAAAAATGGCAAAAACCATGGGTTATAGCTCATGAAATCATGAATTTAAGCCTTCGCGGAATTATTTGCAGCAGGTTGACAATTGACATTGTTCTCGGGAAAAGTCGTTATCTTTTTCATCGGTGAAATCATTCTACCTTGATGGGATTACAAATGAGTTTCAAATAAAAATCACCTTTTTATAAGGCTTCTTACAATGAAAAAGGATAAAAATTACAACTTTCCTCCTTGTGAACAAACGCGGGATCCGTTTATCGGATCCTTGCTTGCGTGGGATTCTTTGCCTGTGCCGGGGATGTGTTCCGTGGACCACCGCGCGATTCCTTTCCCAAGTGTTGATCAAACGAGATCTGGATCTGGATCTAGATCTAAAAATCCCTCCTTTTGCGTGGGAATTCTTAGATCGATCGATCGAGATCTAAGCGAATCTGGAGATTAATTCGCCAAGGAACTAATCAACGTAGTGAACGAGATCGGCCAAGCGAACCCGTTACTCTTCTTCGGATCAAGGCCAAGCTTGATCCAAAGGATGGTTTGTTGTTGTAGATCCGATCGAAAACTTTGGATCTCGGATCTCAAATCCCCGCAAGTCTAGATCTTGATCTCCTCTCCTTGGAAATTCTCTAACCCTTGGCACACACGAGTTTGTGAGTCTCCTCTCTTTTTTTATCTCGCCCACCTCTGAAAATGAAACCCTAGCCGTCATATTTATAGGTGCGGCGGATCTTGGTGGCGGGCAAAAGCCCATTCGGCCTTGGTGTCTCGCCGAGGCCAAGACACCTCAGGTGTCTCGCTTCGGCGAAACACCTCAGGTGTCTCGCTTCGGGCGAGACACCTCAGGTGTCTCGCTTCGGGCGAGACACCTCAGGTGTCTCGCTTCGGCGAAACACCTCAGGTGTCTCGCTTCGGGCGAGACACCTCAGGTGTCTCGCTTCGGGCGAGACACCTCAGGTGTCTCGGTTTTGACCGGCGTCGCGTCTTCTCTCTGCTGGTTTTAGAGCTTGATTTGGCTCGATCGACTTGTCATCAGAGCTTAATTTGAGGCTTCAAAGTCGGGTTTATCCTTCGCCGCACTCATGGCGCATCGGTTCACCAAGGTTCGGAATCGGTGACAGTTGAAGGAGAGCTCTTTTCAAAATTTCGGTATTTGCCGGACCATAAAGGCAGCGCTCCCTTGACCCCCATGCTTCTTAGGCTAAGCGGGACCCCAAAAGCTTCTGGCGTAGCGTCTTGAGGAGGCGTTTGCGTTGCGTTCACTTGTTGTGTTGTCAACGGTTTGCCATTACTTCATCAGATGACTTGTCGATTATTCTCGTCATCACGAGCTATGTTCGGGGACTTATAGGCAATTTTCAACGCCTACAGATATGACTAAAAATTGGCAAAAAATCATGGGTAAGAGCTCATGAAATCATTAATTTTGGCCTCTAAAAATTTATTTGCCAATGGGTCAAACTGACTAAAAATGGCCATAAAATGGTAGGTTATAGCTCACAAAATCATGGTTTTTGGCCTCTAGTTATTTTGACCCTTAGCAAATGATTTTGAAGAGACTAAAAATTCAAGATTTCGTGAGCTGTAGAGACTAAAATTTAAAATTTTGTAAGCTATAACCCACTATTTTTGGCCATTTTTAGTTGTTTTGGCCTGTTTGCACATGATTTTGTGGATGCCAAAATTCATGATTTTGTGAGCTATAACCTATTATTTTTGGCCATTTCTCGTCGTTTTGAACAGTTAACAAATATTTTTGTGGAGGCTAAAATTTACAACTTCGTGAGTTATAACCCATGATTTTCTGTCATATTCAGTCATTTAGACCAGTTGGTAAATAATTTGGAGGAAAAAATTCATGATTTCGTGAGTTATAACCCATGATTTCTGGCCATTTTAAAACGTTTTGACCTAGGTTATAACTCACGAAACAGTGAATTTTGGGCACGATGATATTATTTGATAACAGATCAAAATGACTGAAAATGCAAAAAATCATGGGTTATATAACTAGAGGCTGAAATTCACGATTTGATGAGTTAACCCATGATTTTAGCCATTTTTACCTGTTTCGACCCATTAGCAAATAATTTTGTAGAGACTAAAATTTAAAATTTCGTGGGCTATAACCCACTATTTTTGGCTATTTTTAGTTATTTTGGTTTGTTTGCATATAATTTTGTGGATGCCAAAATTCATGATTTTTTGAGCTATAATCTATGATTTTTGACCATTTCTTGTCGTTTGGAACAGTTAACAAATATTTTTGTGGAGGCTAAAATTTATAATTTCGTGAGCTATAACCCATGATTTTCTGCCATATTTAGTCATTTAGACCAACTGGTAAATAATTTGGAGGAAAAAATTCATGATTTCGTGAGCTAAAACCCACGATTTCTGGCCATTTTTAAACGTTTCGACATGGGTTATAACTCACGAAACAATGAATTTTGGGCACAATAATATTATTTGATTACAGATCAAAATGACTGAAAATGCTAAAAATCATGGGTTATAAGTCATGAAACAGTGAATTCTCGCGACCGCGAAACTATTTGGCAATAGAGCGAAATGGCTAAATTGGCAAAAAATTATGGGTAGTAGCTCATGAAATCTTGAATTTTGACCTACACAAAAATATTTGCCAACATCTCAACGAATAAAAAATGGATAAAAATTATGGGTAATAGCTCATGAAATCATAAATTTTTACCTTTGAGAAATTATTTGCCAAAGGGTCGAAATGATTAAAAAATAATTACGGGTTATAGCTCATAAAATTGTGAATTTGGGCCAACGTGAAATTATTTATCAATGGGTCAAAATAACTAAAAATAGCAAAAAAATCATGTCTTTTAACTCATGAAATTGTGAAGTTTAGTCTCCATGAAATTAATTGCCGACGGGTCGAAGTGAAGAAAAATGGACAATAATCATGGGTTATAGCTTAAGAAAACATGAATTTTGATCTTTACGAAATTATTTGCTAACTGTTTGAATAAACTAAAAATGGCAAAAACCATGGATTATAGCTTATGAAATCATGAATTTAAGCCTTCAGGAATTATATGCCAGCAAGTTGACATGACTAAAAATTGGCAAAAAATCATGGGTAAGAGCTTATGAAATCATTAATTTTGGCCTTTAAAATTTATTTACCAATGGGTCGAACTGACTAAAATAGCCATAAAATGATAGGTTATAGCTCACAAAATCGTAATTTTGGCCTCTGCAGAATTATTTGCAACCAGTCAAAATGACTAAAATGCCAAAATATCATGGATTATTGCTCATGAAATCGTGTATTTTGACCTCTACTGAATTATTTACCATCGGTCAGATTGACTTAAATTGCAAAAAAAAAATCGTGGGTTATAGCTCATGAAATCATAAATTTTAGTCTCTACAAAATTATTTACCACTAGGTCTAATTGACTCAACCTCTCAACACCCTTGGCCTTCAAATTGGAGTTAACTTTGACTTGTGCTAGAAGCATGAGTTGATGTGTCTTAAATAGAGATGATAGAAATCAATTTTAACCAAAAGTATAACTTATTAGATATTAACGAACTTCTATTTAAACCAATCACTCTTTCATATCATTCCCAATACAGGATTATACTCATATATGAATTTCCTTAATAAGTGAACGGTATAGGGAAGAAAAGACTACTGAAAGAGGAGCCAACTTGATGGTCTATGCTCAAGAGCAAACGTACCTATGACCCGAGCTGTGTCCTGCCGAAGCTTCCCGTACGATCAAGTCGATGACTGTCATATGATAGTGCTATAATCTAAAGACTTCGTATGAAGTTCTCATTTCCCTAAGTTTTAAGTTTGTTAGGAAACTCCTTAATTCCATGAAAGACTATAAATGACAATTATAAAAACTTAATATTTTGAAAAACAAATTTAAGGCATCTATATATAATTACCCAATTAAAAGACCATGAAATTTTACGTGAATAACATAGTAAGAGCAGAGGTACCAGTAAAGTAAACATATTAAATAAAGTGCAAGGATACAAGCACATTTTTTTGGGTAGAAACGGACTGGGTCCAAATCTCCGTGAGAAAAACGCGCGAGATTCACTCTCGTTTAAAAACTCCTCCTCATGACGATCTCCAATCTCCCTCGCTCGTATCGGATCCACCATCTCCATATCGGACCCAAAATGCCCACCACTCTCCACCCCTCCTCCCAATCCGACATCGACGAGATCGACTCCCTCATCGGATCGTCCCACCCATCCACCGTCCTCCCTGCCCGACATGCCACCTCCTCCGCCTCTCAATCCGGTCACCCTCGCATAATAATAATAAAAGGCAAAACGCCGGAGTTCACCCATGCAAGGCGAATGACTAGCGTGGACAAAAGCGAACGCAACTTTTGAAGACAATGAGGAGCAATACCTTCTCAAAATCAAACAAAGAAGATATCAAAAGTATTTGAGCTTCGTCCAGTCAACCCGAACTTTCAAAAACTTTGAGGGTTCTCAGAAATAAAAATTATCAAGACACCAATATCCAAACACTATCAATGAAGGTTACAAGGCGGCGACTTTCCGCGACAACAAAGGAGAATCGAAGCTAATGTCTCCAGTACAAGGATTACAAGTTGACAATCCTTGTGAAAAGAGATCATAAGTATTGATCTCTTCAAAGCAAAATCGCGGGGCTCACCCGCGTTTCAATTCAAAAGCGGGCACATGGCCCGCGTTTCAATTCAAAAGCGGGCACATGGCCCGCGTTTCAATTCAAAAGCGGGCACATGGCCCGCGTTTCAATTCAAAAGCGGGCACATGGCCCGTTTCAATTCAAAAGCGGGCACATGGCCCGTTTCAATTCAAAAGCGGGCACATGGCCCGCGTTTCAATTCAAAAGCGGGCACATGGCCCGCGCTCGGCTTTAAACGCGGAGCACATGGCCCGCGTTCAAAGCTCAAAACGCAGGCTTCCAACCCGGCGTCCCTGGTTAAAATGTAGGCGGAGGTCTATCCCGCGTTCCTCAAGACTAAATGCACGAGGTTATTCTAGAACGCCAACTTCGCGCTTTTGACTCATTCAAACATGAGTTGAGCGGTTCCTCAACCGTTTGAGTAATTTAAAGGTGGTTACACCCACTAACCCCATTATGGAGCATTTTAAGGGGTGGTTACACCCAACCCTATAAATGAGGGGTTTCACAGCCAAATCAGGGGTTGAAAGGTTTTGGCGGAGAACTAACAAAGGAGAGAACCAGTTTCCTCTGCGCAGCTGTGATCGGCGTGACGATCGGACCTTCATCCGTGGTCTGATCTGAGTGAAACTTGGAGGACAGCCTCAACACTCATCGTTCCTAATTCTGAACGGTGGAGATTGATTTCTACCGGTTGGATCTGGAGATATCGAGGTTTTATCGAAGCTAATTGTGCAGAGAACGGTTTCTTCTGCGCAGCTGTGATCGACGTGATGATCGGACCTTCATCCGTGGTCTGATCGGAGTGAAACTTGGAGGGAAGCCTCAACACTCATCGTTCTTAATTCTGAACGGTGGAGATTGATTTCTACCGGTTGGATTTGGAGATATTGAGGTTTTACCGAAGATCTCCTTTGCTGGCATCAACTCTCCTAGAGAGTTCAACTCGATTACAAGCTCAAACTTGCACGCAGTTCTTCTCCGCCATTCTTGGCTAAAAGGATTACTAATCCTTTTCTAAAATCAACTCTATCAAAGAGTTCTTAACTCGTCCGAGTTCTAAACTTGCTCCGCGAAGTTATTTTTCAACCTCGCCCCACGAGTCAGACGTCGGATCGCCAACGGGATACAAGATTCAAGCTCCCACCGCTACCGTGAACCCAGATTAAATAAAGGGAAGGTTCTCCGTTGATCCTTCTCTTTGTAAATCGCAACCGATCGGGAATTTGTAATTTCTTTTATCTAAGCCGTATAGAGAGAGATTGCATTCGAGAGAGTTGTATTTATTCTTTCTTTAAAATCAATTAGAAGGGATAACATTTGTTTTGCAGCTTTTAATTTTCCTCGCGAACACAAACGTACCTATGACCCGAGCTGTGTCCTGCCGAAGCTTCCCGTACGATCAAGTCGATGACTGTCATATGATAGTGCTATAATCTAAAGACTTCGTATGAAGTTCTCATTTCCCTAAGTTTTAAGTTTGTTAGGAACCTCCTTAATTCCATGAAAGACTATAAATGACAATTATAAAAACTTAATATTTTGAAAAACAAATTTAAGGCATCTATATATAATTACCCAATTAAAAGACCATGAAATTTTACGTGAATAACATAGTAAGAGCAGAGGTGCCAGTAAAGTAAACAAATTAAATAAAGTGCAAGGATACAAGCACATTTTTTGGGTAGAAACGGACTGGGTCCAAATCTCCGTGAGAAAAACGCGCGAGATACACTCTCGTTTAAAAACTCCTCTTCATGATGATCTCCAATCTCCCTCGCTCTTCTCTCCTCGCTCGTATCGGATCCACCATCTCCATATCGGATCCAAAATGTCCACCACTCTCCACCCCTCCTCCCAATCCGACATCGACGAGATCGACTCCCTCATCGGATCGTCCCACCCATCCACCGTCCTCCCTGCCCGACACGCCACCTCCCCTCCCGCCTCAATCCCGGTCACCATCTCCCCCTCGCCCCCTCCCCGTCCGCCTCCTCCCTTCCCTTCCAGTTTGGGTCCCGAACTGACCCGTAATGAGGGGTTTGGGTCCGCGGTGGATACGATGACGGAGCCCGTCTGGGAGACAGTGAAGAGGGATGTGGGTCGGATCTGGAGTAATCTGAAGCTGGTGGTGTTTCCCAACCCGAACCGCGAGGATCCGGGGAAGGCGTTGAGGGATTGGGATCTCTGGGGTCCTTTCTTCTTCATTGTGTTTCTTGGGCTCGTTCTTTCTTGGTCTGCGACGGCCAGAAAGGTAATTTTAGTTGCGTAAATTACAAGATGTTCGTAGGAATTCTATCAGAACTTTGCACGGTATGAGAATTCCGAGTGCCAAACAGGAACAACGAAACGTTTAACTTGCGCCCTTACAAATTGCCAAAGACTCAGAAGATCTGGTCTGTCCAAGACGTTCTGATAGGATTCCTACTCCTTTATTATATCATGTTTCTCTTTTCAAATGATCCCATCATCAAATTTATTCATAGAATCACAAATAGCAATCAAACTTTTAGAGGGTATTCTTGACATATCCCATACGATGGTATCTCCATAATCCTATTCTATTGAAATTTTGGTTGATTTGGTCAAACCATCTGACAGGAAACACACTTTTGGTATGCTTGAAATAAACTAGAAATCGAATTATTAAAAATTCTATTGTTGCCTTCATTCAAAAAGAACCAAAATATCGCTCTAATCCTTCACATGGACACAATGCCAAGAAAATCAAACCTCTCGAAATACGCTAAAACACAGTTTTGCTTGTGCTAATCCTAGCTTGCTTCTTTGATCATGCCAGTCCCAAGTGTTTGCCGTCGCCTTCGCCGTTCTCGCCGCCGGAGCTATAATTCTAACCCTAAACGTCCTCCTTCTCGGTGGGCGCATAATCTTCTTCCAGAGCGTAAGTCTTCTCGGATACTGCTTGTTCCCTCTAGATGTTGGTGCTCTTGTATGCATGATGAAAGATGATGTTATTATAAAGCTTGTCATGGTGACAGTCACAATGGCTTGGAGCTCATGGGCAGCTTACCCTTTTGTGAGTACTGCCGTTGTCCCCGGGCGAAAGGCTCTGGCAATCTATCCTGTGTTACTCATGTACATCTCTGTCGGCTTTTTTATCGTTGCAATCACTTAAAAGGTCACATAGTCTGAAGAAAGTATTCGGTGGTTCTGATCCATAACATTAATGGCCGTGCACCTAATAGATATTGATCCTTCAGTGACTAGAGTTGAGGATTTGTGCCTTGTCAATATTGGATTATGTTTCGTTAGCTATTCTTGATTTATTTTGTACTGGATATTTCTTCGGTTTTAGACGTTTGTTTCTTCAAATTTGGCGGTTACCGGCGATGTTAAAGATTTTGTGACCTCAATATTATCTTAGAGAAATGAAGGTATGGAAAAAGAAAATTCCAATTAATTGTTGAAGAAATAGAGACTGAAATGATTTTGAGATTATATGTCGAGCTATTTGGGGGAAATTGGAACCTTGAAACAAATTTATATCTTGTTTTCTATCTGCTCATACATTTTCTTTTTCTAGGATTAGATTAAAGCTAATAGAGCTAAGTGTAACTTCGTTTACCACATGACCTTAGAGAAAAAAAATTCTTTTTCAGAGTAATAGTATCTTTAAAGTGGAATTTCAATAGAGACAAACCAATGAAAAATGTGTTTTTTATATATATTATTTTTCGTGAGGTCTATGTAACACAAAATGGAAAATTAAGTGGATGCATTGATACGGTGCATCATATGAGTATTTGTGAGATAATACCGAAACATATATGATAAGAGTGTGGCTTCCTCCTAAAGAGAATCAATGGCTCAATGCTACAAACAGATTTTCTAGTATTAGCCTTATATCCTCATTTTCAGCAACCAAGGTCGTCCAGAAAATTTTTTCCAAAATCCGAAAAATTGGAAATGGAAAAGCAAACACCAGATTTTGAAGAAAGATAAAGCCCTCTCAATGTCTAGTGTAGAATTGAAATATAAAAATGTTAAAAGAATAGACAATCAAGCGCCCGTGGCCTAATGGATAAGGCGTCTGACTTCTAATCAGGCGATTGTGGGTTCGAGTCCCACCGGGCGTGCCATCATACTTTTATACATTTTTTTTTTATTTTTTTATTTTTTAGTTTTTTGGGTTAGAGCATTGTCTTCTTTTTTGTTGGGTCCCATATTGAAGTATGAATTTGCAAATATTCATATAATCCTCACTCTTGGTTAATTTAGAGTTTTAGAGCCTCACCTGAACCATTATCAAGTTTTGATAGCAACACAATACCAACTATTGAAGTTCATAATTTTTCACATTATTGACTCCATATCCTCTTTAAATAATATTTATTCCCGTTGCTTTAGAAGAAATTTAGGCTTTGACACCAACTATAATATAAGACCAAGCATTATGATATCAGCAGAAGAAACCAACCCTTTTGACATATACTCAAAATTTAGGCTTTGACCTTTGACATTATGTTGAGCTACAAATTCATCCATGCAGAAAAACTCTAACTGCACCAATATATATATATATATATATATATATATATATATATATATATATATATATATATATATTCTTATTAAATTGATTAAATCTTTAAGTTAGTATACATGAGATTGAAAAATGCGTTATATATGTCATGTCTTTGAACTACTCTTTTGAGCATTAATAAATCCATACACGAAGGATCCCAGCAAGTCCACTAGACCATGCTCTAGTTTTTATATGTCATGGTTTCCAAGAAGCTAATTAGTCAACCCATGAAAACATTTATGTAAGGTCTAACCCATTGGAATTGGGTGCGGATGTGACTCACTCTTCTGTTCTAATAGTTTTAGAGACAGAAAACTTTATAAATTTTAAACTAATTTTATCCAAGTAGAGCATAGCTCTATGTATGTTGATTGTTGACTATTATTGCCTAAATGTCAAGGTTTCTCACCACTCTATGCTACTACCTTCTGCCTTTTACATAGGCAATATTTTGTGTGCTATATGTGTGACTTCCATAGTATGCATATGTTGATATTTTTGACATTATTGAGAATACCAACTCATGGATCTATCAATCTTTTCAATAGCTAAAATCCAAGTTTCCATCAATTATCTTGCATTCTCCTTAATTGCAACAATCAATTGTTTGTCACACCCTGAGTACATATGTACACACACATCAATACAACTCTATGTCCATGATTACAGGAGACAACTGTGTCATACGTTAATTACCATTTACAGCTTAATAGCTGCATGCAGAAAATAGTATATCTATAATTGAGTGATATATTTCCGAGTTATTTTGAATGTATATTAAATTAATTCTGAATGTGTTCGATGAATGTAGACATGATTGCGATGGAGGAAAATCTTATTATAAGCTCTCAGTCTTGATGATTTTGAATAACTTCACATGATCTAGCTATAATGGCTCGCAATATTAATAAATTGTACTAAGATCCGTTAGCTCTCAAAACATTTGTTATTCCTTTGTGCTTATCTCCACCAGCCTCCTCCAAGTTCAAGATCGGTCATAATGCTGATGAGATGCAGCACCAGGCCATGAGATTCTAGAGAAGAGGCCAAGACAAGGAGTAAAAATCCCACACAACCCTCCCTTTTCTTAGCTTGCTTATATCTAAGTCCTCCCTGCTTTTAGTAGTTAATCATATCTTAAGCCTTTTGATTTGGGGTTTTCTTTAATTAGTTTTACTCTCACTTTTTGAAAGGGGGTACAGCTGTGCCTTGGGCCCCACCTATAGACGTCAAGGGAGAGAAACCATGGTCAATGCTAGGTTATTGCAATCCCAAACCTTCCCTTTTGTTTTTTGGCCCCTGCTTGCTATCTCTAAAATAATCCAGGTCCTAAGTCCCAATTGTCAAAAGAAGAGCAAGGGTTGCCTCTAGACTTTGATATGTTGTGTGTTGGGAATATTTTATTTGATATGATCAAACTAATATATATATATATATATATATATATATATATATATA
Organism: Asparagus setaceus; assembly: GCA_012295165.1. Lineage (NCBI taxonomy): Eukaryota > Viridiplantae > Streptophyta > Magnoliopsida > Asparagales > Asparagaceae > Asparagus > Asparagus setaceus. The sequence goes on along the minus strand of CM022703.1, from coordinate 43,665,274 downwards.
TATATATATATATATATATATATATTCTTATTAAATTGATTAAATCTTTAAGTTAGTATACATGAGATTGAAAAATGCGTTATATATGTCATGTCTTTGAACTACTCTTTTGAGCATTAATAAATCCATACACGAAGGATCCCAGCAAGTCCACTAGAGCATGCTCTAGTTTTTATATGTCATGGTTTCCAAGAAGCTAATTAGTCAACCCATGAAAACATTATGTAAGGTCTAACCCATTGGAATTTGGTGTGGATGTGACTCACTCTTCTGTTCTAATAGTTTTAGAGACAGAAAACTTTATAAATTTTAAACTAATTTTATCCAAGTAGAGCATAGCTCTATGTATGTTGATTGTTGACTATTATTGCCTAAATGTCAAGGTTTCTCACCACTCTATGCTACTACCTTCTGCCTTTTGCATATGTTGATATTTTTGACATTATTGAGAATACCAACTCATGGATCTATCAATCTTTTTATTTTTATTTTTAAAGGAAGTCTATCAATCTTTTTCAATAGCTAAAATCCAAGTTTCCATCAATTATCTTGCATTCTCCTTAATTGCAACAATCAATTGTTTGTCACACCCTGAGTACATATGTACACACACATCAATACAACTCTATGTCCATGATTACAGGAGACAACTGTGTCATACGTTAATTACCATTTACAGCTTAATAGCTGCATGCAGAAAATAGTATATCTATAATTGGAGTGATATATTTCCGAGTTATTTTGAATGTATATTAAATTAATTCTGAATGTGTTCGATGAATGTAGACATGATTGCGATGGAGGGAAAATCTTATTATAAGCTCCCAGTCTTGATGATTTTGAAAAACTTCACATGATCTAGCTATAATGGCTCGCAATATTAATAAATTGTACTAAGATCCGTTAGCTCTCAAAACATTTGTTATTCCTTAATTTGTGCTTATCTCCACCAGCCTCCTCCAAGTTCAAGATCGGTCATAATGCTGATGAGATGCAGCACCAGGCCATGAGATTCTAGAGAAGAGGCCAAGACAAGGAGTAAAAATCCCACACAACCCTCCCTTTTCTTAGCTTGCTTATATCTAAGTCCTCCCTGCTTTTAGTAGTTAATCATATCTTAAGCCTTTTTGATTTGGGGTTTTCTTCTTTAATTAGTTTTACTCTCACTTTTTGAAAGGGGGGTACAGCTGTGCCTTGGGCCCCACCTATAGACGTCAAGGGAGAGAAACCATGGTCAATGCTAGGTTATTGCAATCCCAAACCTTCCCTTTTGTTTTTTGCCCCCTGCTTGCTATCTCTAAAATAATCCAGGTCCTAAGTCCCAATTGTCAAAAGAAGAGCAAGGGTTGCCTCTAGACTTTGATATGTTGTGTGTTGGGAATATTTTATTTGATATGATCAAACTAATATATATATATATATATATATATATATATATATATATATATATATATATATATATATATATATATATATATATATATATATATATATATATATATATATATATATAATAAAATCTATGAACTTAAGTTCATAATGAATAGTGGTGCACCAACTTTTCTAACCACTCATCTTGCTTTGGGATCCGTGAAAGATATAAAGGCCACTTTGAGATTTGTGCATCACAAATCTCTAGGCAAATAGTGGATAAAAAGTTGGTGCACCACTATTCATTATGAACTTAAGTCCTGACTCTGCTCTCTCTCTCTCTATATATATATATATATATATATATATATATATATATATATATATATATATATATATATATATATATATATATATATATATATATATATATATATGATTTGTTTTGAACTAAAAGTAAAGAATATTCATAATTTATAGTGATAATGATAACTACAATTGGGATGAAAGCATGATCATTCTAATTACAAATGGATGATTAATGCAAACATGAGAATTATTTTCTTCATGTCGAGTATTGACAAATATGTAAAATTTAATGATATTATGTTTGGATTAGTTAGCTTGTGTTAGTGGCATATGGGCCAATATATGGTTGAAATATTGGTTAATTATTGTGTTCTCATTGTGAATTGGGTTGATTGTTTGTTTGACTTGGAATTAATTAATTAAATTATTCTGTATGGAAAGTAAAAGGAAGGAAGGGACCAACGCCAGCATATCGATGGGTATAGATTTTAAAGGTGATGATAGTACTATTATGGTAGTTTGATTGCAATTCTTGAACATTGTATGTCCGTAACTAATTATAACTTTGAAGAATTAAATTTAGTCTATCTAACTATTAAAAACTATAAAGTTATGGTGAGGATCGATGATTATAATTTTATATTGATTCTAATGCTTGTTTTCTAAAGTAAAAATATGGGGATGACAAGTCTTGTAATATCTGCTAGATATTCTAAGTAAAAACATAGGGATGACAAGTAGTCTTGTAATTATATTCAATAGGTGTCGGAATAATTCTTCTGTTTGCGGGAAAAAAAAAGGTAAACAGCTTTATTTTTCGTAAGCATCACATTATGTAACTCATCCTTTTCTCTCTCGCTGTCCTCCTATAAAGCTTAGCTCACCTTCTTCCTCTTTTCTCATCACCCAAAACTTCATCACCATTGAGATTCTAGAGAGAGAGAGAGAGAGAGAGAGAGAGAGAGAGATGGGTAGAGCGCCGTGCTGCGATAAGGCGAACGTGAAGAAGGGACCATGGTCGCCAGAGGAGGATGCTAAGCTCAAGGCTTACATGGAGGGGAATGGAACTGGTGGCAATTGGATTGCTCTCCCTCAAAAGATTGGTAACTATATATTATCCTTTTTTACTTAAACACCCTATTGATTACTTCTAATCTTGCATTGGATTTATTGTTACTTGAATACATAGGTTCTTTATTAGATTGATAGTTTAACCATATCATGTTAATTCTTTAGCAAATTTCTCCCTAAACTTTGTGTTCTTCTTCATATAATTAAGTTTCTATCTAGTTCAAGGGTAGGAAATGTTTATGGCTCGGTTATGGTTCTCATAGAAAATATCTAGTTAGTTATGTACATAGTTCTTTTTGTTCTTGATTTTGTTTTTGTTTTTTTTCAAAATCATATCATTCATTTCAATTTTTTCTCTTAACCATATTATTCATACGTCAGGGCTGAAGAGGTGTGGCAAGAGCTGCAGGCTCAGATGGCTCAACTATCTCAGGCCTAACATAAAGCATGGTGATTTCTCTGAAGAAGAAGACCAGATCATCTGCAACCTCTACATCAGTATCGGAAGCAGGTACCGATTGTTACACCAAAGCTCTGAAGTTACAATTGTATTTGATGATATAAATTAGTACTCCAACATTCCTCCTTAGGTTGAACATGAATATGCTCAAAATCTGAACTCATGCAGCGATATCTATTTAATTTCGCTCCTGATGTCTAACCCTAATCTTATCCATGAATAACAGATGGTCCATAATTGCAGCTCAGCTGCCCGGGAGAACTGATAACGATATCAAGAACTACTGGAACACAAGGCTTAAGAAGAAGCTCCTCGGACCACCACGCAAGGAGACATCTCGATCTTCTTCGCAACCCGAGCCCAATTCACAAACCCTAACCCTAAGTTCTACAGCTCTCGAAAGGATGCAACTCCACTTACAGTTCCAAGGGATAAACAATACCTTCTATTTCCATAACAACCCTGCACTCTGGTCTAAATTACATCCTCTTGGGAGCACAAATGATTCTTTGATTCCAATCAAGAATACTGAGAATGAGTCGAGTCATAATCAACCTATGGTTGGGAGCATGGATCAAGATTTATGTGAGACTTCCTCCAACTTCAATTTGATGCAGGCCGAGCTGAACAATTTGGTTTATGGATTTGATGAGAAAGCATCGTCGAGCTCTTGGGATTTAGTTTTTCAAGATTATGAAATAGGGTATGATCTTTAGAGTTCAAAGCTTTTATGCATGAAGATTGATGTAAATGTGTGAATATTAATACTACTATTTAGTTGTTCACCTCACTATTGGAACTTAATCAATCTAGTTTCTTTCTTCAAATTCAATTACTTCCTTTCTCATTTTAGAATCTATATTGTTGACACGAAAACATTAGGATGCATCTTGTTTGGCCTTCAATTATCGCTTGAAGTCTCACATGTTAATAAGTAGACAAAGATTACATCTAGTCACTTCTCTTTCTTTGATGAGTAAAAAAGGTATTAATGGCACAGTTGGAGGATCTTAATCTCTTCCTCTTGTTAGTTTCTGGTTGCATTTGGTTTATGCTTGAGCTTTCCACCGGTTACTTATGTTAAATTTATACATCCTTGAATTATGTCAGCAGGGAATATATATATGAGTTGCTTCTCCCACATGCTATGTGCCTAGCTAGCAATATTAATGTAAACCCTAATATTAATTTATCATTGACTTATACACCCTAAGATAGTCTCGAAAGATCCTTTTATTAGTTTGACTTATACACCCTAAGATAGTCTCGAAAGATCCTTTTATTAGTGTTTTTTTTTTTCCCTTCAATATGGTTTATTTTAGTACGCGGAGACTTGAGACTATCAATAAATTCAGTGTTATTCACTTGGTACACATGTTTGATCAACTGATATGTGATGTCCCTGTCATACATATAGAAGATTAAGAGCTATTTAGCAGTTGACATTGCTTTGTAAGATTCAAAATTTAATGACATATGTTAGGGATAAATAACCAGATTAGCCTATAAAGTGAAACTTTTTGACCACTTTGACAAGTTTAAATGATACAATCAATACCAGTATTGCAATTTACTGCTAATGCAATCAGTAAGTATCAATACAATTAAAATAATGTATGAAAATAAATCACGAATTTGGATCCTCTCTACTACAAGACCACTATATTAATCATAATCGTTGGTTTGTTTAATAATTGATTATAATTTATTTCAAATCTAACACTCTCAATGTCCCCATGATTTGTACTCATTTCCTAGTTTACATTCAAAGTCAAATCACAACCTCCATTAAACAAAATAACAGCTATAATCACTACAAAATAATTGGTGGTTAACAACATATTGGTACCCACGTTTGAGCAAACTTTGGGGATGACCAACGTTTGCACTAAAAACGTTGGGAAATTCCCTACGTTTCCTTTGAAATTGTTGGCCTCTACCAATCTTTCTTTAAAACTAAATATCAAACCACTCTTCTTCTCTCTCTACATCCGCTCTCACTCCCAACTTCTTTCATCCTAAAACAAATGCTCACTTTCACAAAAAAGGCCCTAAAAAATGAATTGAGATCTTCTACTAATGCATAGTGCCTCCTAATATCTCATAATGTATCTCCACCTTTCATTGCATAGTAGCTCATTGTATTTTGTACTTGGGCACAAAATTAAAGGTGGAGATACATTAGGAGATATTAGGAAGCACTATGCATTAGTAGAAGATCCCAATCCCCTATAAAATAATGTTTTCACTAGTCTCCCTCCCCACTTTCTTCTTCCCGACAAACTTCTCCAAACCCCGCAAACCCTCCCCTCCTCACCTCTCGGGCTCCATGCGCCGCCCAATTATCCCTTCACCCGCACAACCCCCAAAAATTACCCAAACCTCCCTCAAGAAAATTTCAAAAGACCCCCTCAAAACACCCAACCCCAAACGCTATCATTGACAAGCTCTTCCTCTCTAGCAAACTCTCTCCTCCTCCTCCCATTCAACCACCAGAACCCAAACCCGAACCCGAACCCAGCTCCGGCCGCATCAAAGTTCGTGCAAAGAGAGAAGATCTATGTAATTAAGGAACTTGCCCTACATAGAATAGATCCCCTGAACTAATATCCTTCCATCTGTAGGGATCAAAGCACGATTATATATATTTTTTACTCCCACATCGGAACTTTTTAAGTAATACGAAGCATTTAAAATATAGTTGCTGAATTCATCAGCTCGGCTAAGGAGAGAAGGAAGCTGTTCATGTCCCCCTGTAGTGTTGGCTTTGGATAATAGTATGTTATGTTAGTGGCGGGTTTGATTTAACTATATGGTGGCCCATTGGATGATACACGTGGGCTTTGAATAGAATGTTATATATATATATATGGGCTATGAAACAGATAAATGTTGGATTGGTTTGGATGTACTAATTAAACGAGATAATTGAAATAATTAAATGTTGGCATGTGCGCCAACGTTTTCAATTAAAACGTTGGCATGTGCCGATTGCAACGTTTCAAAAACGTTATTAAATGTAATAATAAATCGTAGTGATCTCTCCATTATTTTTTTTTAAGGGATAGGTTCCGAATCCGCAAATGACCAACATTAAAATATGCTCTACGATAATCTTTTGATCATAAAACTTCAACCATTAATCATCTAAATCGCCGCATATTACCTTCAAAACCCTTTTAAAATTCTCCCTTGAACTCCCGCCATCTCCAACTGCCTTCTTCGCTTGCTTCTTAATCTCTTCTATTCTCTCCCTCATTCTCCTGCCTTCCTCCTCCCTCAAAACCATATTCAGAGCATTAACAATATTCTCCCTCGTCACCGCGCCCTCACTGTCGATTGCCACCCCTATCCTCCACCCCTCGGCCACCATTCTCGCGTTCGCCTTTTGTTCCCCAAAGAACGGCCTGCACACCTGTTGGAGTACTCGTATATAAAATGACAGAAAAAATGAATTTAAACTAATAAATATATGGGTTTAATGGGGATAAAACTCATGTATAGCTCAAGTGCAAATACTCTCCTGCAGTTCTATTGGTGAGGATAGACGTGGTGACTGATTTTTTTTTTTTTTTACTTTTCTAAAAGTAAAGAAATCTAGTTATTATACTTGGGAAAATAGTACAGAGAGTCTACCCACACCAATAGAACTATATGAATCTATTCACAATTAACTCTGAATATGTGTAACAATACCATCGGCACGCCGCTGGTGATGCCCTCCATTATTGAGTTCCAGCCGCAGTGGGTCACGAACGCCCCCACCGCCGCGTGGGCCAGCACCCTAACCTGTGGGGCCCACGCCACGGTGAGCCCCCTCCCCTTAGTCCGGTCAAGAAACCCTGGGGGGAGCCCGTCCCTTGCCTCATCTCTCAACGCCCATAAGAATGGAACGCCGGCAGCTTCTAGGCCGTGGGCCAGCTCCTCTAGGTCGGACCATCCAGGTGTCATCATCGTGCCGAAACTGATGTAGGTGACAGTGGCGTGGCCATGGCGGTCGAGCCAGGATAGGCATTCATAGTCGGCGTTGTTGTAGTTGATCATAGCGTTGTTGAGGAGGTTGAAGGGGCCGATGGGGAGATGGTTCTTGAAGAGGGAGGTGAGATCGGCGTCAATGTCCGGGTTAAGGCCGGCGAAGGTGTTGAGAACGATGGCGGTGGCGGAGTGGGGTAGGGCGAGGCCAGCACGGTGGAGGAGGACAGCCAAGTCGGAGTGGATGTCGCCGGTGACAATGCCGTGGGGGAGGTCGGAGACGCAGAGGACGGAGAGACTTGGGATGAAGTCGAGTTTCTTGTTTAGCTTGTCCCGGTTTGCCTCATCAACTGCGTTTGTAGAGAGCAAAAATTAATGAGAGTTCAACTCCGAGGAACAATACAAGAAGGCTTGACATCATTGATGAATGATGAAGATGATTTAGGTATATTTATACAAGCTGGAGAATTAGTATGGATATTCTAAGAAAAAATAAGGACACGATATACTATCTAATATATATTTATATGCTACCCAATGTTAGAAATAGAATATCCAGAGAATATATACTATTATAATTAGTAATTTTATTATGACCACATATACATACCATGAATCCTAAGATCAGTGCACAAATATCTAAAATTTATTGAATTTAGCGGTTAGCATCTATTTGATGCATCATTAATGTAAAAAACTAAAATTGTTAGATACTCTTTCGAAGAAGGGAGTGGAAGGAGCGTTCTCCTCCACTGCATTTGTAGTGCAACAAATCGATGTCTATTCTTAGATTCTAAGAATCAATTTAAAGAATAGTGTACTTGCTGGTTTAAAAGTATATATTCTTTTGGTATGCTAGTGATGCAACAGATCAAGATCAATAGATACTTCAACTAGATAGGAGGAAAAAAAAAAAGAAAAAAAAAGAGGCAAATCTGATGCAATGTAACTTTTACCTTAATCCAACAAGAGTCACGTAAGACTAATCAGATAAAATTATTGCTTTGATTCTATTGGCACTCAAAGAAAACAAATCATCGTTAAGCAATTAAAATAATGGTTTCTTCATTACTTTTCTTTTATAGAAAAAACATATACCTGGATACAAGACTCCTATTCTGTGCCGGATCTGGTCAGTATAGAGATGCGCCAAGAGGCCCCCCGGGCCGCACGTCCAGAGCGCCACCCACGGCACCCCCATCTCCTCCGCCACCTCTCCCGCCATCCAAAGGAAAGCATCGCTCACAACACGGCTCACTTTCTCCCCTCCAGCGTCCTCTTCCGCCGCCTTAATTCCCGCCCAAATATTCCTTGGCGCCGCACCCACAAACTTCCCAATGCGCTCCACCACATTATCACCTGAGTCTTTCGACGCGCCGTCATCCAAACAATATAGGCGGACATTGTCAGGCCTCGCAGCGGAAGAGAGGGAGGCCAGTGATGCGGCAGAGGAGAAGAACGAGAAGGTGGCGGTTGGAGCGGCGGAGGCAAGCATGCATGCGAAGGTGAAGAGGTTCTCTGGGTGGGAGGCGAAGGGAAAGGCGAAGACCGCTATGTGGGGGTGGGAATTGGCAGCGCCGATAGAGTCCATTGGGGGGTAGGTTGAGGCTTTAGATGGAGGAGGAGGAGTGAAGGGGAGAGAGGGTGGAGGGCTGGCTTTGTCAAAAAAAAAAAAAAGATTTGTTACAGTTTGTAGGAGGAGAGAGAATGAACTCTGGATCGAGTGGGCTTTGTCAAAGATGCGGCCGTTAAGGGTTGAGAAATATCAGCAACTCTAATCACAGACATTTTTTCTGTGCAGTAGGGATCTTCCCCATAGGAGGGATGATCATACACCATTGATTCGATAGTCGCAATTTCCAAATTAACTCTCTAATCATCCGTAATTGGTATAGATCACTCTATTATATAAGGCATTCTGATAGAACCCTTTATTATGTCATGTGGATGTCTAGGATTCACTCTAAATCCATTCTAAATTTAGCCGTTATCACATTCTTCACCGTACAAATAAAAAATAGTGATATCTCAAATATTTATTTTAGCAAACCCAAATCTGTTCTTTCCAGTCACACAGCCAGAGCCAATTAATTTTATCACTAGTTAAATAGCTTTTCATTAAAGATGACGTAGACTGCATTGCGGATGCATTCATGAAAAATCTAGACTGGAAGAAGCGCAAGCAGAGGCTCAGAAAAGGGTTTAGACTTGTACTGGTCGGTTTGGAGAGAGAAGAGGGTAGGGGAGGGGAATGATTGATCTATACCCAAGGGGAGGGAAAAGAGAGGAAGGGAGTGTGATGTAACTGATTGTGTTTGGATAGACAACTAGAGAATGGAGAGGGAGGGAGAGTGATAGAACTAAATTGTGTTTGGATAGAGTAGAAAATAGGAAAAGAAGAGAGCAATTCACTTAAAATCTAATCCAATCCCCTCCTAATCCGTCCACTTTGGGAGGGTTGAGAAAGTGATAAAATTTGTATCATTTTAACCCTCTGAATCCTTCCCCTCACTTACTAAAAAATGTAAACAAACACAATTTTAAAATGGTTAGCATTGTAGACTCCCCAACTCCTCCCCTTCCCTCTTATAAAAAGCTATCCAAACTCACCTGTAATGAAGAACAGACCATAACTCTCAATCTATTGGCCACAATCTAACAAATAACATATAAAATCATGTATTTTCAGAGATGGAGTCAACCAAACTGATTGAAGTTTAGATCGTTGCTGTCCGTTTCATAAAATTCCCTTCGGAGTGAGAGATATCATACTACACTAGTTATTTTGCTATTTTTATTATTGATGTATGAGTCTGTTTTGATTAAGAAATGAATCTAATTTGGTCTCCGATTTGACCAATCAATTTCCTCAATCACAGGGACCCTTTTTAAAGATAGTTATGATGCTTTCCATTCCTAGTAATTTTATTCTTAGTAGAAGTTGCTCATTTTCTATTTAAGTAGAGGATTATAAGTCCTGGAGCCATTGCTTTTGATTAATAGAATACATCTTTTGCTTTAACGAAAGTTGGGTGGAGTTTTATAACTTATGAGGAAGAAAATATATATGTAAGTGTTTACTTGTATGCCTTTGCTTTGAGCTTTTATTTTGCTTTTGCTTGCTTGATATTACAAACATTAGCTAGCTAGCCCTTTATATAGGTGTTAGCTTTTGACTAAGCAACTAAAAACTTTATTTAACATAACATAAAATTATTGTTCATTGACTTTATTTATTGCATTAAAATTAAATTAGGGTTGAGCATTAATTTCCAGTATCCGCTACTTGTTGAGAGCGGAGAGCGATCTACTTCCTCAAAACAATTTCCAGCATGCGTTTAAGATTTTCCCTAGAGCTCCCGCCGTCAGCCACAGCTTGAGCAGCAAGTTCATCGAGCGAGCCAGCTCTCTCCCTCATCCTCCTCCCTTCCTCCTCCCTCAACACCACATTCAATGCCGTAACGATCTCCTCCCTCGCCGTCACTCTTTCGATCACCAACCCGATCCTCCACTCCTCCGCCACCATCCGTGCGTTCACGGCATGGTCTCCGAAGAACGGCCTGCACACCATTGGCATCCTGCTCATTATGCTCTCCATCAACGAGTTCCACCCACAGTGCGTCACGAACACCCCTGTCGCCTCATGGCCAAGAATCCTCACCTGCCAAGAATCCTTTCAGTAGTGTTCTAAATAGGAAATATATAGAAGTTTAAAAAAAAAAAAATCTACAATTAAAGAATGCAATCAAGTGTTGCTGCCTCGTGGCCGAGCGCCCTCACCTGCGGCGCCCACGGCACGACGAGCCCCTGATCTTTCGTCCGATCAAGAAACCCCGAGGGAAGCCCGTCCCTGGCTTTGTCTTTCAATGACCACAAGAACGGGACGCCGCTCGCTTCGAGGCCCAAGGCCAGCTCGGCGAGCTCGGAAGCTGACGGGATCGCAACAGTGCCGAAGCTGACATAGGCAACGGTGGCGGGGCCGTGACGGTCGAGCCAGGACAGGCACCCATAGTCATCGGCGGCAGCGGAGGAATCGAGGAGGCTAGAGGGGCCGATGGGGAGCGGGTTTTTGAAGATGGAGGTGAACTCGGCGTCAATAGCGGGGCTGAGGCCTTGGAAGGTGTTGAGGCCGATGGCGGCTGCACGAGGGAGGTTGAGGCCTGCTCGGTGGAGGAGGACGGCGAAATCAGAATGGATGTTGCCGGTTACGATGCCGTCGGGGAGGTCGGAGACACGAAGGACGGAGAGACCTGGGATGAAGTGGAGGTGTTCGTTTAGCTTCGCTCGGTTTGATTCATCAGCTGCGCGCGCATTTATGTAGAACGAGAAAGAGAGTGAGTTCAGGGCCATGTTTTGTTGAAGGAAAAGTAGAACAATCATTGAAAAGTAAGCTTCATTTTTCTATTTGGTAAATGAAGATTGATTGGAAAGTAAAATCAAAAAAGAAAGTAGTTGAGTAACCGTTACTTTATCACAATCATTGATTATCTATTTGATGGTTAAGATTTTTTTTTCTTTGAGTGTAAATTAGGAATAAGTGTAATTCGGATGTGATAAATGTTAAATTTAGAATGAATTATAGCAACCTACTAAATAATTAACAGTTATCAAAAGTAATGGTCTCCTTACTATTTTTTGATGGTGCAGAGAGTCTAAAACATTTTAGACCTCTTAAAGTTCTCATTTTTTAATAAAGTGAAAGGAAAATGAACAAGAAGAAGAGAGAAAGTTAGTTTTTTGGGAAAATTGTGTCAATGCCCCAAATGTTGAAACATCATGTCTTGCGGCCCTCCACTTTTTCCCATGTGGTTCGGCCCAAGAAATGTGACATATGTCTTTGCAGCTTTTTAATCATCATTACATGAAAGTCGGCATAGAGAAAAAGAAACAAAAAAATCCCAAAATACCCTTGTCTCCTCCATTCTTTTTTTTCTAGATCTGATGTCTATGTCTCCCTCTTCCTCCTCTGCTCTCCTCTCCTTCTCTCTCCTAACCCATTCCCTTCATCCTCTCTCTCTCTCTCTCTCTCTCTTCCTCATCTTTCTCTCAGACACCGACATCCCCTCCGCCGCGGACTTTTGTGCAGCTCGGCATATTATTCATTTTTTTTTCTCTAGCTCTAATGGCTATGGTTCCCTCTTCCCCTCTTCTCTCCTCTCCTCCTCTCTCCTAACCCATCATTTCCCCCAAAACAAAAAAAAACTCAAATTTGGACGACAATAGCAACGGCTAAAACCTCGAATTCATTAGCTTTCTCGTCGGAGGATCTGTCAAATAATAGATCGATGTCCGATACTAAAGGCAAAGAGGTGGTGAAAAACGAGGTGAAGCAGGCGGTGCTGGAGGAGGACGAGGAGGAGCTCGAGCCCAAATTAGACTTAACATGAACCAAGTTAAGTCCAACTTGGTTTATGTCAAGTCCAACTTGGTTCATGTCAAGTCTGTTTTGAATCATGTTAAGTCCAAATTTGGTTCATGTTAAGTCCAACGTGGTTTATATTAAGTCTATTTTGATTCAATTAAAGACGTCAAAATGTCCTTATCTCCTCTATATTTTTTCATGTTAAGTCTAAAAAATTAGACTTAACATGAAACATGTTAAGATTTAAGTCTAATTTCATGTTAAATTCAATTTAATTCATGTTAAGTCTAATTTAATTCAATTAAAAGCGCCAAAATGTCCTTATCTCCTCTATATTAGACTTAACATGAAACATGTTAAGTCTATTTCAACTTATTTTTAAGTCTAATTTCATGTTAAATTCAATTTAATTCATGTTAAGTCTAATTTAATTCAATTAAAAGCCAAAATGTCCTTATCTCCTCTATATTAGACTTAACATGAAACATGTTAAGTCTATTTTAACTTATTTTTAAGTCTAATTTCATGTTAAATTCAATTTAATTCATGTTAAGTCTAATTTAATTCAATTAAAAGCCAAAATGTCCTTATCTCCTCTATATTAGACTTAACATGAAACATGTTAAGTCTATTTTAACTTATTTTTAAGTCTAATTTCATGTTAAATTCAATTTAATTCATGTTAAGTCTAATTTAAACATGAAACTAGACTTAACATGTTTCATGTTAAGTCTACTTTTAGACTTAACATGAAAAATATAGAGGAGATAAGGGCATTTTGCGTCTTTAATTGAATTAAATTAGACTTAACATGAATTAAATTAAATTTAACATGAAACTAAACAAAATTAAGTTGAACTAGACTTAACATGTTGCATGTTAAGTCTAATTTTAGACTTAACATGAAAAATATAGAGGAGATAAGGGCATTTTGCGTCTTTAATTGAATTAAATTAGACTTAACATGAATTAAATTAAATTTAACATGAAATTAGACTTAAAAATAAGTTGAAATAGACTTAACATGTTGCATGTTAAGTCTAATTTTAGACTTAACATGAAAAATATAGAAGAGATAAGGGCATTTTAGCGTCTTTAATTGAATTAAATTAGACTTAACATGAATTAAATTAAATTTAACATGAAATTAGACTTAAAAATAAGTTGAAATAGACTTAACATGTTTCATGTTAAGTCTAATTTTAGACTTAACATGAAAAATATAGAAGAGATAAGGGCATTTTATCGTCTTTAATTGAATTAAATTAGACTTAACATGAATTAAATTAAATTTAATATGAAATTAAGCTTAAAAATAAGTTGAAATAGACTTAACATGTTTCATGTTAAGTCTAATTTTTTAGACTTAACATGAAAAAAATATTGAAGAGATAAGGGCATTTTGGCGTCTTTAATTGAATCAAAATAGACTTAACATAAACCACGTTAGACTTAACATGAACCAAGTTGGCGATGACGGGCCTATTTTGGTTCATGTTAAGTCTATTTTGGTTCATGTTAAGTCTAACTCGGTTCATGTTAAGTCTATTTTGGTTCATGTTAAGTCTATTTTTGGTTCATGTTAAGTCTGTGAAGTCTAACTTGGTTCATGTTAAGTCTATTTTGGTTCATGTTAAGTCTATTTTGGTTCATGTTAAGTCTATTTTTGGTTCATGTTAAGTCTAATTTGGTTCATGTTAAATGCAACCCGGTTCATGTTAATTCTAACTTGGTTCATGTTAAGTCTATTTTCATTCATGTTAAATCCAACTTGATTCATATTAATTCAAACTTGGTTAATGTTAAGTGCAACCCGGTTCATGTTAATTCTAACTTGGTTCATGTTAAGCCTATTTTCATTCATGTTAAATCCAACTTGATTCATATTAATTCAAACTTGGTTCATGTTAAGTGCAACCCGATTCATGTTAATTCTAACTTGGTTCATGTTAAGTCTATTTTCATTCATGTTAAATCCAACTTGGTTCATATTAATTCAAACTTGGTTCATGTTAACTCCATTTTGGTTCATCTTAAGTCTAACTTGGATCATGCTAAGTCCATCTTGGTTCATTTTAAATTAAAATAGACTTAACATGAACCAAGTTTGACGTAACATGAACCAAGTTTGACTTAACATGAACCAAGTTAGACTTAACATGAACCGGGTTAGACTTAACATGAACCAAAATAGACTTAACATGAACCAAAATAGACTTAACGTAAACCAAGTTAGACTTAACATGAACTAAAATAGACTTAACATGAACCAAAATAGGCCCGTCATCGCCAACGAACTTCAAACTGGGCTCTCCGCCTCATCCGCCGTGTTCTTTGCCATCTCTTCGTCTTTAGTGTCGAAAAATATGGCCGGAGTGTGCACTCAAGATCGTGGTGGCAGGAGGGTCAATAGCCGCTAATTTGCTTGTGGGCCCCCTTCTAGCGGCGCGGGAAGAGACCCGTCATCGCCAACGAACTTCGAACTGGGCTCTCCGCCTCATCCGCCGTGTTCTTTGCCATCTCTTCGCCTTTAGTGTCGAAAAATATGGCCGGAGTGTGCGCTAAAGATCGGCGGTGGCGGAGGGGAGGATGTCGGTGTCTTAGAGAAAAAGAAGAAAGATGGGGAGAGGAGGAAGGAGATGTGTTAGGAGAGAGGAGGAAGAAGGAGCCATGATCATTAGATCTAGAATGAAAGAGATAAGGGTATTTTGGGGTCATTTATTTCTTTTCTCTCCCAAATGCTTGGTTGGCGTATGTCGTGACAAAAGGTCTGCGGTCACATTTGGGATGTTTTGAAATTTGAACCACATGGGAAAAAAGTGGAGGGGCTGCAGCACATGATGTTTCAACATTTGGGGCCTTGACACAATTTTCCCTAGTTTTTTTATTGCTCATTTTCTCCCATCCACTTTCCATAATAACAAAACAAAATTACAAGAAGAAAGTGAATTTCAAATCATATATTATCTAATCTTTCTACTTTTCACCAATCAAGAATTTGTAAATAGAAAGTAATGTACAAGTACTTTTTTCAATAAAGTGCTCTCTTTGAATTTTCATTTTCCTTTGCAGCCGCCTAACACACCCCGTACAAAAACCCTCTTTGGGGGTTTCTTCTAAAGCCCCGCAACCTTTTTTTCCCACTGGACCCATTAGAACTTTGAGGTGTCTCACAACCCCACCCCCACCCCCTCCTTCACACTCCAAAGATGAAAAAATAAATAAAATAAAATAAAAAATATCTAATCTGTTGATAAAAATTTCACTTAAGGGTAAGAAATCTCTTTTGAATTTTATCTATAACAAAAGGAAGTATCCCCTTAAAAATCCTCCCTTTATCTCTATGTTGATAAAATTTCAGAATAATCTTTTAGCCTGCAACCAGTGATTACCGCAGACTAATTAATCTGGACCCGAATTGATCATTTTGAAAGGCGAATTTGTTGATATCTCTGGGCAAATATTGTCTTACAAGACACACAGAGAAATTCGTGCAAACAAACCCACAATACAATTTAGGCCTTAATTATCATCTAAAATAATAATAGAAGAAGAAGAAGAATGAAAGGAAATCATGCCTGAATCCAAGACTCCAATTCTTCTTCGTATGTCATCGGTATAGACATGCGCCAGGAGCCCCGCGGCCGCGCCCGTCCACACCGGCACCCACGGCACCTCCATCTCCTCCGCCACCTCTCCCGCCATCCAAAGGAACGCATCGCTCACGACGCAGCTCACCTTCTCCCCACCTCCCGCCGTCTCCATCGCCGCCCGGAGATTCCCCGGCGACGCCCTCACGAACTCCCCAATGAGCTCGATCACGTTCCTCCCGTCGTTGGAGCTCAGTACTCCGACGTCGTTGTAACTGCAGAGGCGGAGGTTGCCGGAGCGAGGGGCGGAGGAGAGGGAGGCGATGGACTTGGCGGAGGTGAAGAAAGAGAAGGCGGCGGTGTCCGGGGCCGTGGCGGCTGCGATGGCGCGGGCAAAGGTGAAGAGGTTGTCGGGGTGTGAGGCGAAGGGGAAGGCGAGGACCGCGACGTGGGGTTTGCTGGCGGCCATGGGACGGAGGGGGTTCGTGAAGAGCTTGAGAGAGACGGTGGTGATCGAAGAGACCTTTGAACAGGGTTGCTGTGTTTTTTATGGGAATTAACGGTACGCACGTAGCTGTTGGAGGTAGGTGTGGTTTTCTGACGAACTGTGTGGTTATATATGTTACACATCGAAGGATAATTCTGTAATTCTAAATGTAGTAAGTAATGCGAGCAAATCTCCTATAAACTTAAGTTTATAGGGAATAGTCATCTATGGCTTTTCTATCTTATTGATGTTGCTTTGGGATCCATGAAAGATATGAAGACCATTTTGAGATTTGTGCATCTCTTGATGGCACAAATCTAAAGGCAACATCAATGAATAAAAAAATTAGTGTATACTATTTCTTATAAACTTAAGTTTATATGAGATTTGCTCTTCAGTAATACTACGCTCAATATATTATTCCTATTGGTACTTGGAGAACGGTAACTACTAGAGCGTATAAAGAAAGGGGATAAATTTCACTTCACCTGTGAAGTTGTTGATGGTGAAATGACCAAAACGTCCCCTTGAAATATTTTATTATAGAGATATCTCCATATAACTTAATTAGTTATATGGAGATTGTGATTGACAAGTACAATGATCCAAGGACTAATTCTCCTTTGCGGCAATTTAATGCCATGGGTCAAGTCCACGCAAATCAAAACGAGCACCTCACAAATTTATTCTCACTGGGGGTCTGTTTGTTCGCAATGAAGTAATCATAAAGTAGTTGAAGTAAAGGAAGTGGAGACTACTTCTGCTACTTCCGATTAAAAAAGTATATTTGTTTCTCTTGACATGCTACTTTCGGTACTTCTCTAAATGATGATGTGGCACCTATGCAGCACAGCTACTTCTGAAATTTTTTTCCATCTCTCAGAGCTCAAATCGAAGTACCTTGAAAGTAGCCAAAATCTACGTCAATTTAGAAACAAAATTATTTTTTTTTATTTTAAGGAATTTCGTCACTCTAAATAATTTAAAAAGATCATCTTTCTCTCTTCCTACTCTCAAAACTTTGTGAAACAAAAAAATGAAAAACATTGAATTAAGAGAAAGAAGTATTATTCCTGCATTTAAAATTTTGCAAAGCAAATTAAAAAAACCACTTCCCCTACTTCCTATTATTATCTTAAAGAGAAAGAAGTATTATTTCTACTTTTAAAATTTTGCAAAACAAATAAAAAAAAGTACCACTTCCCCTACTTCCTATTATTATCTTAAAAATTACTTTTATTATTTACTTCTTATTGTTTTCGACTTCTATCAGCCGGCCCTAGATGAACGGGAGAAAATAAGAAGTGCTGTTAGTGTTTTGTTGATAAACACGCGTCAGAGGGAGATAAACAGGGGTAGGTTGTACTCTTGGTTGCGGTGTTTCCACGTAAGCTTGTAGACCGCCTGTGGCTTGCCTCATTTCTTCACCACGACATGATTGGGAGATATTTTTTAGTCACTGGGGGAATGGTAAGTTGGTAACTACTACTATTGTTACTTATAGCTCGTGTAGATTTCACTTAATTTCAAAATAACTTAAAGACTGATAGCAATTCAATGAGTTGGGGACTTATTTAAAATATGAAAGATGTAAGGTACTTAAAAAAAAACCACCCTACTGAGGATATCATATAGTCGATGAATGGGATCGCCTTCCTGCCCAAATACAAGCATGCTCTTTATAAAGAGCTTTAAAAAAAAAAAGGTAAGAAAAACATGTTGCTGCTATCTCAAAAAAGACCAAACAAATAGAGAAGCGGACGTGGAAACTTTGCCTACTATCACGCATATCAAGTCTTTACGTTCTCTGCAAGCTGAATCTCATGGCATCAGATCCGAAGGTGCATAATAACTATATATATATATATATATATATATATATATATATATATATATATATATATATATATATATATATATATATATATATATATATATATATATATATATATATATATAAGAATAAAGTAGAAAAGAGAATGTTTCTTATTTTATTAAAATCATCTTGGTGGAGATTGTCTTGGCGTCAGTATATGAGGAATCCCTCGTATGTCAATGTCTACATTAATCTCTCTCTACTTCTATATATATATATATATATATATATATATATATATATATATATATATATATATATATATATATTTCTATGAAGCTTAAGTTAATAATGAATAGTGGTGCACCAACTTTTTATCCACTCATCTTGTCTTAAGATTTGTGATGCACAAATCTCAAAGTGGGCTTTATATCTTTCACGGATCCCAAAGCAAGATGAGTAGTTAGAAAAGTTGGTGCACCACTATTCATTATGAACTTAAGTTCATAATGAATAGTGGTGCACCAACTTTTTATCCACTCATCTTGTCTTAAGATTTGTGATGCACAAATCTCAAAGTGGGCTTTATATCTTTCACGGATCCCAAAACAAGATGAGTGGTTAGAAAAGTTGGTGCACCACTATTCATTATGAACTTAAGTTCATAATGAATAGTGGTGCACCAACTTTTTATCCACTCATCTTGTCTTAAGATTTGTGATGCACAAATCTCAAAGTGGGCTTTATATCTTTCACGGATCCCAGCAAGATGAGTAGTTAGAAAAGTTGGTGCACCACTATTCATTATGAACTTAAGTTCATAATGAATAGTGGTGCACCAACTTTTTATCCACTCATCTTGTCTTAAGATTTGTGATGCACAAATCTCAAAGTGGGCTTTATATCTTTCACGGATCCCAAAACAAGATGAGTGGTTAGAAAAGTTGGTGCACCACTATTCATTATGAACTTAAGTTCATAATGAATAGTGGTGCACCAACTTTTTATCCACTCATCTTGTCTTGAGATTTGTGATGCACAAATCTCAAAGTGGGCTTTATATATTTCACGGATCCCAAAACAAGATGAGTGGTTAGAAAAGTTGTGTTAGTTCTCTTGTTTTGATGATGATTTACAAACACCATTATTGGTACTAATTGCTTGTTGAGTGATATTGTAGATTACAAGTTATTCAAGCAATTTAGTGCCTTAATTGGAGGATTGGATGGAACATGAAGCTACAATGATGATATCTAGGAGGTGGAGGCAAATTGGTGAAGCAAAGCTATCAAGAGCCAAAAACAATATGCAAAAGCTTCATCAAGATTTAAGCAAATATCAATTTCAAGATATTGTACTTACATGAGTGAGATATTTGCAATTCTTTATTTCTCTCTAGTACTTAATGTAGGCTAGTAGCAAGTTAGATAACATTTGAAGTTATTGGGATAACACACTCACACATTTTCAATACTGTATTTTGATACTTTTGATAAATGATAAGATTTAACAAATACAAGGACCTTTTACAAAATATCTTTTCAAACATGCACGAACATGCAGCATACACACTTTTGGTTTCTATTGCAAAACAAGTTAAAATTAAAATTTATTGTATTCATGGTTCATTGACTTTTTCACATTAATTTATATCTTATATAAAGTCCATAAACCAAATCACAAGATCTCAATACTTGTTCATGTTCAAAATCATGCTTTTCACATATCATTATTTTTCATGATTTTACAAAATCAGATATACAAATTTCAGAATCTTTGGATTTTGGGGTATTTTGGTCTTTTCAGCCTATAACGGCTAGTAACGGCCAGTTTTAATTTTGAACGTTTTTGCTGGGATTTTCTTGGGTTTTAGGCTTTGTCTCTTCATCCTATATATACCCCATGCCCTCATTTATTTCAGTAACAATTAAGAAGATCTTAAACACATTTTTGAAGAGTTTTGGTGTTTATTGAGCTCAAATTTTCATTTGATTTCACACTTACAAATTCCACATCCCAAGCTTCATTTGAAATCTCTTGCTCTTGCCATAGGGCTGTTGTATAAGAGAGTTTTCTTCCATTTGTATTGTGGAGGGCTTGATCTCGTGGAGATCTATTGTGTTGGTTGTGAGATCTCAAGACAAGATGAGTGGTTAGAAAAGTTGGTGCACCACTATTCATTATGAACTTAAGTTCATAATATATATATATATATATATATATATATATATATATATATATATATATATATATATATATATATATATATATATATATATATATATAGAGCAAG
Source organism: Asparagus setaceus (assembly GCA_012295165.1). Classification (NCBI taxonomy): domain Eukaryota; kingdom Viridiplantae; phylum Streptophyta; class Magnoliopsida; order Asparagales; family Asparagaceae; genus Asparagus; species Asparagus setaceus. Next base: position 43,644,543 of record CM022703.1, on the reverse strand, counting down.
GCTCTATGAACTTAAGTTCATAATGAATAGTGGTGCACCAACTTTTCTAACCACTCATCTTGCTTTGGGATCAGTGAAAGAAGATATAAAGGCCACTTTGAGATTTGTGCATCACAAATCTCAAGACAAATGAGTGGATAAAAAGTTGGTGCACCACTATTCATTATGAACTTAAGTTCATAGGAGCACTGCTCTATATATATATATATATATATATATATATATATATATATATATATATATATATATATATATATATATATATATATATATATAGAGCAAGGCTCTATGAACTTAAGTTCATAATGAATAGTGGTGCACCAACTTTTCTAACCACTCATCTTGCCTTGAGATTTGTGATGCACAAATCTCAAAGATGGGCTTTATATCTTTCACGGATCCCAAAACAAGATGAGTGGTTAGAAAAGTTGGTGCACCACTATTCATTATGAACTTAAGTTCATAAACTTCTTATATATATATATATATATATATATATATATATATATATATATATATATATATATATATATATATATATATATATATATATATATATATATAACTTTCTTGATCAGGGCATAATTGTATTGAAGGGCTGCAGAAATTGTATCACCAAAATTACGTAATTGAAGCGGACGATCCGTATCCTCAGATCAAAATAATTCAGATCCGCTTCTACCCTCTCTGTATCACACAGGCCCTCTGCACCAAATCAATTAATTCAAACTTTATCCTTGAATAGTGATAATTAAATTACCACTCCTACATTATTTCTACACTACATCAATTAATACCATTATTGGATATGGTTATTAAATATCATATCTGATAGGATGTGGTGGATATATTATGATATATCTAGATCCGTGTCGAAATTACAGTATATATTGGTCATATAGTTACAATTGTTTTAATCCTTAAATGAATGGATTTAAGGTTAATTTTGATGATCAAGATATCAAATATTAATTTTTCATGTATAATGAACACACTGATGAGCTCTCTTGTATGATACAAATTATATTTTTCAATGTTATATCGCTTTCTCATATCCGTTTTGTATCTGCATGTATATTATATTCGATTTTAGTGGATATGGATATTAGTTTTTCTTACCGAGACATATTAATATCCATGTTCACATCTGTGATTGATAAGAGGACACAGATATGATAAGTATCCTCTCTGAACGTATTCGAACCATTTGCTCCCTTGAGTCCATGACATTAAATGTGCATGAAAAGAATATCAACCATGAATTATGAAGTCTAATAATCCAAGAAGTTATTTCTTTTTTATGCACATTTGATGCCACGAAACGGATCCACTCGACCGGATTCACCTAAAATATCCTTTTTATGAACGTGATGATTTGGTGGTCCAAGCAAATGATCAAAAAGAGCATCTCACGAACTTACTCTCACTTGGACTGCGATTATCAAATATTATCAAATAGTGATAACTACACTTCTCTTGTGTTACTTGATTTAAAAAACTGAAGTGTTTCATGTAAATTACAATGAGATATTGCTGAATTATTGATAGAGACAGGTTAGCGTCCATTTACTCTTATTTTACAGGGATTTTTTTTATACTAGTCCCTTAAATCTTTAGTAATTTGATATTAGCTCCTCAAATATTCATATTTTGGTATTAATCTCTCAGATCTTCGTTATATATTGATATAAGTCATGTTAGGGTTAGGGTTAAAAACAGTAACCATGGTTAGGTTAACCCTAACCATGACTGGCTAGTTATGAGAATGTCACATTCTTCTGGCCATTACTCTCATTATTCTCTGAACTCTTCATATTCTCATCTAAATCATAATCAACCCAAACTCATCAAAAGCTCTCATCATCAACCCCCTCTTCCTTCTCAGTCTCCTCTACAATCAAAGTGGGTTGAGCTCCAATCGAAGGATTAGCCTCAAGGGGCATCAAAATCTTTGACCTATTAATAAATTGAGCAGAAAGAAGAAAGGGGAAACGGGTTTGGATTGTTCTAAACAGGTATGAATTTTAGGGGGAGTTATTAATGAGTTTGGTTTTGTTAAGTGAGGGTCAAATTGATAAGTAATGGATGGCGGTAAACATGACGGAATATTCCCCTCATTATCACCCCAACTAACCATAAAGACTTATATCAACATAATATGAAGACTTGAGGGACTAATGTCAAAATATATAGATTTGAGCGACTAATATCAAATTACTAAAGATTACTAAAGATGTAAGGGACTACCCCCTATTTTATAACATTGATTCCAAGGATGTGGTTGCTGTCAGGGAGAATAAACAGAGGTAGGCTGGATTCTTGGCTGCGATGTTTCCACATAAGCTTGTACGACACCTATCGATTGCCTCATTATAAGGAGTACTGTCCCTATCAGAACCGCCCGCATGCGATGGACAGTTCTGATGGTCCAAGTGCTAACTTAGTGGCTCAGAACAGGGTGTGTAGTCTTTCATAACTAAATTACACAATTAAATAATCATGGATTCAGTTGTTCCTATGTGACTGAGGGCGGTCTAGAATTGCTTTAGCTTATAATAAATTGTTTATATAAATACCTTATAGAAACAACTTATATGACGCTGAAAAATAATCGTTCCATAATAATATATTAAAAGCTATTTTTAAAATAGGTAAACTATTTGGCAAAATTGTGTTTAAAGATCATTATCAAAAGATAAATGCCATATATGATACATAAATTAAAAAAAGCAAAAGTTGCTTTTAAAAACATCTTGAGATGGCTTCTAAAAGCACCCCCTTAAAAGCAGAAATAATTCAATAAGCATGCCAAAAAAAAAAAACAATCACAAAACACCATTATTGATTGGTTCTCTAAAAAATAAACAAAACCACCCCAAAAGAGTAATACCAAATTGATCCTTAGTTTAACACTCAGCAGTAAAAGATTGAGTAGAGGGCTTTTGTTACTGTTAACAGTAGCTCGGTAGCACAGTTAGTGAGTGCTCCTAACTTTTTAGAGAATTGCGTAATTTTAGGGGCTACTTTAGCAGGAATCTCCAAACAATCTAACGATCAAACAATCTAAAAATTGATGGTAACAGTCTTTTGCTACCGCTGATAGTAGCCCAGCTACACTCTACATATAGTATAATTGGCTATTAAAAATAGTAGAAATTTTATGAGAATACCCTTCTTTAGAGTGATATGTATTATTCGCGAGTTCTTTTATCATTCCACAACCTCTATGCGCGGCTATGAAAGGATTCTTATTCTATTAATAGTAGCAAAGACTTCTACTATCAATTTTAGGAGATCACATATTTTTGGAGTTGTTTTAGCACAAATCCTCAAGCAATCCAGCAATTAAGAATTAATAGTAGAAGCCTTTTGCTACTACTATAAGTAATACATGTTGTGAAACACACCTAATTAGACACATTGGATGAGCATGATTTACCACTCTTTATATTTTAGTAGTTCATTTAACAAAATAAATTGTGGGCTCATAATCAACAAACCATTAGTGTGTACGCACATGGGTGGCCTTCCCAAAAGTTACATTATCATAATCAATTTGAAAGATACACTCCATTCATTTTATCTACATGTTTTGGGTGGTATCTGAGATAAAATATTTGACATATTGAAATTTTATTACTCATTCATCAAGTAATTATTATATAGTTAACAATTTTACAACAATATAACTAAAAGAACAATGTGCGACAAGGATTAAAAGTTCGAACATCAAGAATTTTCATTTACATATATTTTGTGAACATGGGGGCATGGGGGACACAGGACAGTGAGTGTCCCCATGCTCCCCTCATGCCTCTCCCATACCCCTCTTACTCTCCCATACCTCTACCTCCCCTACTCTTCCTCCACACTCACCCCTTTCTTCTATAAATAGGAGAGGTAGTGAGGTAGAAGCGATGAGGTTGTGTGAAGTTTGAGGAGAGAAAGATTAGGCGGTGATTTTAAGATAATCAGCGGTATTTTGAGATCTCAAGTTTGAGATCTTCTGCATTCAAGCTTTGTAATTTCTTGTGGTCAAATAAGAAATTATTTGTGCTGCTCCCGTGAACGTAGGCAAGTTTGCCGAACCACGTAAATCTGTTGTCTCATCTCATTTACTTATTATTTTATCTGTGTATTCGCTATTGCTTGTATTTTGGTTAGTTTCTCTTGGGGGGTTAATTCAGCTTCCGCGGCGGTGTGGGCGTCACCTCGACTCCCAACAATTGATATCAGAGCACTTGATCAGATTGGTGGTGGTAAAACTTCCGATTTGAGGTGGTGCTTGGCTATTGTGTGGAATTCCTGAGAGAAGCGGTTTAACTAAAACAAGCGGAGAATGACGTCTACCAGTAAAACAGTTAAAGTTGGGAAGTATGAGATCGAGAAATTCAATGGGAAGAATGATTTTTCCTATTGGAGGATGCAAATGAAAAATTCGTTGATTTGTAAAAGTTGCACAAAGCTTTGACGGGAAAAGAGAAGAAGCACAAGGACATGTCTGATGAGGATTGGGAATAGCTAGATCTGGAAGCACGGGTGTCGATCATCCTTTGCTTTGAAAGGGATGTAGCTTTCTTGGTGGACGGGGAGGAAACGGCTGCGGGCGTGTGGTTAAAATTAGAGAGCACCTTCATGACGAAGAGTCTAACGAACTGGATCTATTTGAAATCCAAATTGTACACTTGCAAGATGGAGGAAGGCTCGTCAATCCGGGAGTACATCAACAAGTTCGATAGGATCTTATCGGTTTGAAAGACAGTCTTTTGCTACCGCTGATAGTAGCCCCAGCTACACTCTACATATAGTATAATTGGCTATTAAAATAGTAGAAATTTTATGAGAATACCCTTCTATAGAGTGATATGTATTATTCGCGAGTTCTTTTATCATTCCACAACCTCTATGCGCGGCTATGAAAGGATTCTTATTCTATTAATAGTAGCAAAAGACTTATACTATCAATTTTAGGAGATCACATATTTTTGGAGTTGTTTTAGCACAAATCCTCAAGCAATCCAGCAATTAAGAATTAATAGTAGAAGCCTTTTGCTACTACTATAAGTAATACATGTTGTGAAACACACCTAATTAGACACATTGGATGAGCATGATTTACCACTCTTTATATTTTAGTAGTTCATTTAACAAAATAAATTGTGGGCTCATAATCAACAAACCATTAGTGTGTACGCACATGGGTGGCCTTCCCAAAAGTTACATTATACGCAATCAATTTGAAAGATACACTCCATTCATTTTATCTACATGTTTTGGGTGGTATACAGATAAAATATTTGACATATTGAAATTTTATTACTCATTCATCAAGTAATTATTATATAGTTAACAATTTTACAACAATATAACTAAAAAGAACAATGTGCGACAAGGATTAAAAGTTCTGAACATCAAGAATTTTCATTTACATATATTTTGTGAACATGGGGGGCATGGGGGGGACACAGGACAGTCAGGACAGTGAGTGTCCCCATGCCCCTATGCCTCTCCCATACCCCTCTTACTCTCCCATACCTCTACCTCCCCCCCTACTCTTCCTCCACACTCACCCCCTTTCTTCTATAAATAGGAGAGGTAGTGAGGTAGAGAGCGATGAGGTTGTGTAAAGTTTGAGGAGAGAAAGATTAGAGCGGTGATTTTAAGATAATCACACGCGGTATTTTGAGAGATCTCAAGTTTGAGATCTTCTCTGTTTCAAGCTTTGTAATTTCTTGTGGTCAAATAAGAAATTATTTGTGCTGCTCCCGTGGACGTAGACAAGTTTGCCGAACCACGTAAATCTGTTGTCTTATCTCATTTACTTATTGTTTTATCTGTGTATTCGCTATTGCTTGTATTTTGGTTAGTTTCTCTCGGGGGGTTAATTCAGCTTCCGCGGCGGTGTGGGCGTCACCTCGACTCCCAACAATTGATATCAGAGCACTTGATCAGATTGGTGGTGGTAAAACTTCCGATTTGAGGTGGTGCTTGGCTATTGTGTGGAATTCCTGAGAGAAGCGGTTTAACTAAAACAAGTGGAGAATGACGTCCACTAGTAAAACAGTTAAAGTTGGGAAGTATGAGATCGAGAAATTCAATGGGAAGAATGATTTTTCCTATTGGAAGATGCAAATGAAAAATTCGTTGATTTCGCAAAAGTTGCACAAAGCTTTGACGGGAAAAGAGAAGAAGCACAAGGACATGTCTGATGAGGATTGGGAAGAGCTAGATCTGGAAGCACGGGTGTCGATCATCCTTTGCCTTGAAAGGGATGTAGCTTTCTTGGTGGACGGGGAGGAAACGGCTGCGGGCGTGTGGTTAAAATTAGAGAGCACCTTCATGACGAAGAGTCTAACGAACCGGATCTATTTGAAATCCAAATTGTACACTTGCAAGATGGAGGAAGGCTCATCAATCCGGGAGTACATCAACAAGTTCGATAGGATCTTATCGGATTTGAAAGACATTGAGGTGAAAGTGAAAGACGAGGATCAGGCACTTCTACTACTTCTATCTCTGCCGAAGTCTTATGAGAATCTGGTTCAAACACTGATCCTTGTGGGTGACAGTTTGTCGATGGATGAGACTAGAACGGCACTTCTAGCGGATGATCTTCGAAAAATTACAACTAGTGATATGACCATTGGTGGTAACAAGGAGCAAGCTCAGGGACTGTTTGCTAGAGGAAGGGGCAATGAGCGAGGAAAAGACAAGGGATGAAAGTCTAGATCAAAATCGAGACCTCTTGCGGAAAGACCGTGTTTTAAATGCGGTGAGCTAGGGCATTTCAAAGTCAATTGTCCTAACAAGAGAGTAGATGGGAAGAACAACAACAACAAGACTGAGAGGCGAGAAGGCAAGGAAGAGGTGAGCTACGCTTTAGGGGAAGAGAGTGATAAGGAATGCTATGTCGTCACGGGTGGCGAGGATACCTCCGAAAAGTGGATTCTTGATTCGGGTTGCTCTTACCACATGTGCCCATATAGGAAGTGATTTACTACCTATAGAAGCATTGATGGTGAAACCGTATTGATGGGGAACAACCATGCTTGTAAAATGGTGGGGCTAGGTGATATCAAAATCAAGATGCATGATGGAGTGGTTCGAACCTTGACGGATGTGAGGCACGTTCCCGACTTGCGGAAGAATCTCATTTCAGTTGGTGCATTGGACTCGGTGGTTGCAAGATTGTCACGGAAAACGGAGTGAAGAAGGTTGTTCGTGGTTCCTTAGTAGTGATGAAGGGTGTTCGTCACGGTAACTTATATACTCTCTCAGGTACGACGGTGACAGGAGATGCAGCTATAGAAACTGAAAGAAGTGGTGGAGACCCATGTAAGCACACACGGTTATGGCATAGGCGGCTTGGGCACATGTCAGAGAAGAGTCTAGTTCTGCTTGGTAAGGAGGGTTTGCTGAAGAATCTGAAAAAATCTTGCATGGACTTTTGCGAGGATTGTGTGTACGGAAAGGTGCACATGGTCCAGTTTCTGAGAAGCAAGTCTAAGAGCAGAGGGATACTAGATTATGTGCACACGGATGTTTGGGGTCCGGCTCAGACTACTTCAAAGGGAGGTTCCAGATATTTTGTCTCATTCATAGATGATCATTCGAGGTATGCTTGGGTTTATTTCCTGAAGCATAAGAATGAGGTATTTGAGATATTCAAGAAGTGGAAGGCTATGGTTGAGAACAGGACAGGAAGAAAATTGAAGACTTTAAGATCTGATAACGGCACAGAGTATACAGATGGTGTCTTCAAGGAGTTCTGTGATCAGGAGGGCATTACCAGACACTGAACAGTTAGATCTACACCACAGCAGAACGGGGTCGCGGAGAGATTGAACCGAACACTGCGAGAGAAAGCAGTGACTATGCGATCTTATGCTGGTTTGGGCAAAGAATGGTGGACAGAGTCGATTGCTACCGCTTGCTATATAGTGAATCGATCTCCACATTCTACATTGGATGGTGATACACCCTACAGGGTATGGTCAGGGAAGTATGCAGATTATGAGAGGCTCCGAATTTTGCAATACTACTATCACGCCAACAAGGGAAAGCTTGGCGGGAGGGCCAAGAAGGCAATCTTCTTGGGATATGCAAAGGGTGTAAAAAGCTATCGGCTTTGGTGTACGGAAGATTCAAAGTTCATGATTAGCAGGGATGTTACATTTGATGAGAAGTCCATAATTGCTAGGGTGCCCAAAGATGATGGTGTTAGGACTGGGGAGACTTCTAAGTCTCAAGTGATTGAAATAGAACCTAAAGACCAACCAGGTTCTAGCCATGTTCAAGTGAAAAATCGGGTAGATGATGAGCTTGGCGGGGAGGAGGTTCAGCGAGGAGAATACAGGCACTACAACAACAAAGCTCGAGGATAGCTTAGCTTCCACTAGGCCAAGGCGAGCATACAAGCAGTACGTAAGCCGGGGTCGATCAATCCTGAAGCACTATGGGCCTGTTAATTTGGTTGAGTACGCACTCTCGGTGGAGGATGATGAGCCGGTCTCCTTCAAGGAAGCTATTCGGGATAAAGATAGTGAGAGTTAGTTGGCTGCGATGGAGGAGGAAATGGAATCTCTCCAGAAAAACCAAGCATGGGAGGTGGTCCCATTGCCCGTAGGAAGGAAAGCTATTGGTTGTAAGTGGACAAGGTTGCTAATAGCGGATCGCGTCGCGTCGCGGCGAGGTACCGCTAAGGTTATTGCGGGCTATTGCGGCAAAATCGAGGCAAATAGCGCACAGTCAAATAGTGGTCAAATATAAATATATTTAAATATTCTAAAAAATAAGAAAAATTACCAAAAAATCTAAAAATTCTACAAATGCATGTTTGATGCCTAAACATGAAATAGATGTGTAACAAGTGCATAATATTAACAAAGTACTATAATTATAAAGAATAAAAAAGCGTGCCTATTTATCAAAAGACCGTTATTTGTCTCATTCCTTCAACTTTCAAGTCTCTAGTATAATAATGCTCAACAATATAAAAACATTGATTAGTAACATCATCATTATATTAACTATTAGAAATTTGTCATAAAAAATAAAATATTCAAGTATATATAAATGAGCAAAGCAAGATAATATCATGACTGCTGAGGACTTCCCGCCGGAGAGAGGAGAGGAGGAGGACGAGCAGGCGTTGCTGACTGCTGAGGGTGTTGACGAGGACGTCGAGGAGGCCGACTTTGAGAGCAGCCGAGCAGGTGGAGCAGGTCGAGGATGATGTAGGAGGAGAGGCGGCGGTGGAGCGGGTCGAGGATGATGGCGATGATGGAGAGGCGGCGGTGCAGCAGGAGGAGAGGCGGCGATGGAGCGCAGTCAGGGAGAGAGGCGACTAGGGTTTTTTTCTTTCGAATCAGGAGAGAGAGAAAGACAGAGAGGTATGTAATAAATTGATTGTATAAGTTTTTTTTCTTTCGGGTCCGGTTCGGGTTTGGGATGGGTACGGATACGGGTTTGTGTAATAGATGATAGCGGATAATAGCGGATTTGCCCGCTAAAACCCGCTTTTACGCGCTAAACCACCGCTTTCGAGCGAAAAGCGGCTTTTCCCGCTAAACCTCGCCATGGCAGACAAATCGGGTATGAGACTTCAAGGAACGCCAATATAATAGCTATAGCCGCTTATTCGCCGCTTTTTACAACAGTATAAGTGGGTGTATAAAAAAAAGGAAGATCCTTCAGAGCTCGGTGGTACAAGGTACAAGGCAAGGCTAGTGGCTAAGGAGTTTGCACAAAGAGAGGGTGTGGATTACAATGAGATATTTTCTCCGGTGGTAAAACACACTTCTATTCGGGTGCTATTGAGTATTGTTGCTCATGGTGATCTTGAGCTGGAACAACTCGATGTTAAAACGGCCTTCTTGCACGGAGACTTGGATGAAGAGATCTACATGCATCAACCTGAGGGCTACAAGGTTGAGGACAAGGAGCACCATGTGTGTCGTTTGAGAAAGTCACTGTATAGATTGAAGCAATCTCCTCGGCAGTGGTACAAGTGATTTGACTCCTTCATGCTGAAGCATGGGTTTTTCCGAAGCGACTATGATTGTTGCGTTTTCATTCGGAAGCTTGGTGGAGGTGATTATATCTATCTTCTTTTGTATGTGGATAACATGCTTATTGCTTCTAAGAGCATGGTGGAGATAGATAGGCTGAAATCTCAACTTGGTGAAGAGTTCGAGATGAAGGACATGTACGCTGTTAGGAAAATACTGGGCATGAAAATTAGAAGAGAGCGGGCGAACCGACGATTATTCTTGAGTCAGAAGGGCTGCATAGAGCGGGTGATCGCGAGGTTCGAGATGCAAAGTGCTAAGTCGGTGGTGACTCCATTGGCTCCACACTTTAGGCTTTTTGGTAAACAATCTCCCACTACAGCGGAAGAGAATGCGCACATGGAGCGTGTTCCCTATGCTAGTGCAGTTGGCAGCTTAATGTACGCAATGGTGTGTACACGCCCAGATATTTCACAGGCGGTCGGTGTGGTCAGTAGATTCATGGCGAATCCGGGAAAGGCGCACTGGAAAGCAGTGAAGTGGGTCCTGAGGTACTTAAAGGGTACCGTTGATACGGGTCTGTGTTTTGGTGGAGAAACATGTTAGATTGATAGGTTTGTGAACTCTGATTATGCGGGCGATCTAGATAGACGACGATCTACTACTGGTTATGTATTCAGGATACATTGGGCTCCGGTTAGTTGGCGATCGATGTTGCAGGCTACAGTGGCACTTTCTACTACAGAGGCCTAGTATATGGCCATGGCGGAGGGAGTGAAGAAAGCATTGTGGTTGTGGGGTCTTCTAGATGATTTGGGGGTTGAGCAGGAGAACGTGAACTTATGGTGCGACAGTCAGAGTGCGATTCACTTGGCGAAAAATCAAGTTCATCATGCTCGTACCAAGCATATCGATGTCAGGTATCATTTCGTGCGGGATGTCATAGAGAAAGGCGATATTTCGCTCATGAAGGTGCACACGAATGAAAATCCTGCGGACATGTTAACCAAGGTGGTCACAGGTAGCAAGTTTAAGCATTGCTTAGACTTGCTTCATATCAACTCGTGTTAATCTGCCCAAGAGGGCATGGCCCTTCGGGACAGTGATGGGGTGAGGTGGAGATTATGATGGAGAAGTGCAGAACTACGATTAGCTTGATCCCGGTCAGAGGGTATGTAGGCGACCATGGTACAATGGTGCAGCTGGTTTGGTCTGGGATTGGCCCGGTTTGGCGTTCGCGGTATTCTTCTGGTGTTCGTCCAAAATTTGAGGTTTATCAAATATTGTACGAGGTGGAGAATTGTGAACGTGGGGGCGTGGGGGGACACAGGACAGTGAGTGTTCCTTATGCCCCCCCTCTATACCTCTCCCATACCCCTCTTACTCTCCCATACCTCTACCTCCCCTCCTACTCTTCCTCCACACTCACCCCCTTTCTTCTATAAATAGGAGAGGTAGTGAGGTAGAGAGCGATGAGGTTGTGTGAAGTTTGAGGAGAGAAAGATTAGAGCGGTGATTTTAAGATAATCACACGCGGTATTTTGAAAGATCTCAAGTTTAAGATCTTCTCTGTTTCAAGCTTTGTAATTTCTTGTGGTCAAATAAGAAATTATTTGTGCTGCTCCCGTGGACGTAGGCAAGTTTGCTGAACCACGTAAATTTGTTGTCTCATCTCATTTACTTATTGTTTTATCTATGTATTCACTATTGCTTGTATTTTGGTTAGTTTCTCTCGGGGGGTTAATTCAGCTTCCGCGGCGGTGTGGGCGTCACCTCGACTCCCAACATATTTTGATATATATAATTTTAAGAGTTTGGGAATTTGTGAAAATTTTGATTTTGGTTGGTTTTTCAGACCTTCCCTTATCATACAAACAGCCCCTGAATATCACGATCCCATCCTCCTCATCTGCCAAATCCCAATCCCATCCTCATGAGACAATAAATAAAATCCCTTGTTGTCACATGCATTGTAACGAAACTAAGATGGAAGATGATTTTTTTAAAAGCAAAAAAAAAAAAGTAGCAATTACTTTTCCTATTAAATAATAGAAGATATTTGCCAATTTTCTTCAATCAATACTCAGTGTGTCACAAAAAATAAAAAAATAAAAAATAAAAAATGGCGGAGGCAGGAGAATTCAGGTTCTTTCAGTGAAAGTTGTAGTACTCTTTCTCCCACATCATTTAATGTCAAGTGATATTTTACCTACTTTGGAAAATATGCATTACCATTTGCCACCCGATATACACGTCTCCAATTAGAGATGCAGCCAAAATCAAAATGTAGAATTGTATGCCCCAATATTAATTAGATCACACAGGTAAATTACATTGAAGATTCAAAGAGGGATCACCACGAGAAATAACAGGTCATCAAATATCTTGTTCTATCTTCTTTAGAGAGAAAATTTCTTTTTTGCTTGACCTCATCATATGTATAAATCTTTATCGATTATGATTGCGACGGTCAGCTAATCTTATTTTCCTCTATATATCATCATGTTGACAAACATATTTCCATGTGTCAGCAAAAATCTTAGAAACCACTTCATACAACTTATTCCAACGACTGTAGGGTGAAGATGCAAAAATATTCAACATTCGTTTGTTACATGAGAGTTTCTTCATCTTGTAACTAAGTTTTTCCCCACTTTCTGAGGAATATCTTGTAAATAAGTTACCAAGGCGTCGTAGATACCCTAATCTCAAAATGGAAGCAAATAAACGCATGGTAGGATCAAATTTTCATAAAAGCAAGTAATGACATTATTACCCCTGTTGGAGAAAAACCGTCACCATCCTAAAAGTAGGAGCTTCAAAATAGCCATCCTGATATATAGCCCGTTTTTGGCTTGTCGAAAATATGAAGCTCGAGGGTCAGCATCTACATCCACTGTGATCTGCAAAGTAATACAAATATGTCAGTTATATAGCTCATTAAATCAATATGGATCTGTTTTGTCCTCTGATCCCTCCTCTATCTCCTCTTACTGACTTCTTACACCCCTTCTCTATCTATTTTCTTTGGAGATTAATGGATATCATAAGTCATGTGAAAGGTTCCCTCGCATACACTGATGTGGCTAAATCTCGTCCAAGTGTGCTTATGAGGAATTCTTCTTCCATTTTATTCACTTGTCTTAGATTCAGCCACATCACTTTATATGAGAGAGATCCCATTATATGACAATGATACTCATTGATCTCCTTCTCTGGTTTATGACTTTTTCCAACATATTGCCTGGTTACTCCAAAATACAGAAGAGGGGACAATCACATAAGTGCAATGAAAAAAATAACAGGAAGATTGTGCTTATTTACCTCATCAAGCCTTGGGAGAGGATGCATGACAACTGCATGCTTCGGCATCATACTGAGCACTTTCTTGTCCACCACATACTTGCCTCGAGCTGCTTCATAAAGATCTATCCTCTCTCCGAACCTTTCTCGCTGAATTCTTGTCTGATAGATAAGATCGCACTTGGAAGCAACTTCGAATAAATCTGTGCTTTCTTCCCATTCCACCCCTTTTGACGTCAAGTAATCTTTAATGTCGTCCTAAAAATCATATCAAATGCCGGTCAGTTTCAACATCATTTCCTCCATGACACAGTAAAGAGATCTTTTAGATTTCGGTACCTTAAATCTTTCAAAACTTTCAATTAATCAACCAAATCCTATAAGCTTTTCAAAATTAGTCTTCATTGTAAGATGTCACTTGGATTGCGTAGAACACCATCAAACTTAATTTTTTTGACTTGATATTCAAGTTATACCCTTAATTTTAAGTTAAAAATCCAAACCCACACCCAATCCCGAACCCGAACCCAAACCCAAAATTTATCTTCTCCTCCCCAATAGTCATCTTTTTCCACAAACCCATCTTTCCAAAGGCCCTTTCTCCTATCAAACCTTTAAAATCCCCTTTAATTCATTCATAACTCCACCTCAACGCTTGAATGTATTTGACCAAAGGCTACAAAAGGTAATGTTTTCCCGTTGGGTTGATCACTAATCCAACTACAGTTAATAACTGGATGAAGAAAATAATAGAAGGAACAATTTAGAGTAAGTTCTCGGATTTGGAGATAAAATAGCAATGTCAAAGATTTGTTGGTTCTAACTTCAAATAGCAATATCTAAAAAAACCCTACAATAAAAGCAGAAAGTACAAGTTTTCGATTCTTATAAGATTCTGGGAGAGCTAAGAAATAACCATCATCATTATCTAAGATGAGAATTAATTGTTACCTTCATCTTTACAACATCTGGAGAAACAAAATAAATTTTGATGTCTCGGTACTTGGCAATTAGATAAGCCAATGATCTGACTGTCCTGCCATTAGCAAGATCTCCAACCAGGCCCAGTCTAATTCCGTCCAACTTGCCAATTTCTCTTTCAATGGTATAGACATCTAAAAGAGCCTATTCACAAACAAGAACAGTTAGCATCTGAGAAGAAATACATGCAATAAATGTTATGGAAGGCAGTCAATTATAGAGAACAATTTTGTAGGTTAATCAGGATAAACAACAATATCAAAGCCTTTATCTCAAGCTTTTAGGGTCAGCCACGTGAATCCTACTCTTCCACTCAGTTCCGTTGAGGATTATCCTCTTAAGTTAATCATTATCACATCTTTCTTAACTTCTAATCACATTCTCTTAGGCCATGTTTGGATTTGGTATTATTTTGAGGTAATAACCCTTTATCCTTTAAAAAGAAATAGTAATGTGTTTGGTTCAGAATTTTGGAGGAGACTAGGCAGGACTATTTACTTCATTAAAATAAAATAGTCCATAGATTTCGGACTAGATAAAGGACGGAGGGGGTGTTATTATAATCCTTGGACTATTTTACATTCTGAATTAGACCCTAAAAGACCACAATGCCCCCATCTTTCCTAAAATTTTCATGGAGTTTCCTTCTAGTTATTTTTTTCGCTGTAGCCATAATCCATCGAATAGATCGAAAAGAAACAAAAAATCGCAAGACCAAGATTGAAGAAAAAAAACAATGGATGTACCTCATTACTTCACTATTTAATTGTTGCTTGAAATTTCTTCATTCATTGGTAAGTTAATTATCCCACTCAAAGTAATCATAGTTTTGTTTTGTCTTTGCATGACATTGCTCCATCCTTCAAATCTGATGTTAGGTTTTGTTAACATGGTGAAGAATAGGGAAACATAAATATAAGTTTTTTGAAGACTTAATTTGCAATGATTGGGCATTTAATTCAGATATTATAAAAAAAAACCAATAGATTAAAACACAATGATAAATATGATCGAGTAAATTAGATGTCTGATAGAAAAAATTTAACGAAACACAATCAAAATTGATGGAAACTTAACTAAAATCCTGGCCGATAGGCAAAGGGCATTATGGACATCTGATGTTTTGTTCCAATCCTATACCACCTTACAATGAGAAGTTCCTAAACGCAACGTGGTATTAGAGGTGTTAATAACAAATTGAACCAAACATATTATTAAAATTTTAACTCGCTACAGTCTCCAGCATTATTGTATCCCGGGACTATAGTGAGTTAAATTAATCCTAGGATGAAACAAGTCCCTAATCCAAACATGGCCTTAGAGCTAACTATAGTCCTCGCTTCTCGATTAATTGTTATCCTATAACTTCTCCTAATTGGCGCATTTAATTTCCTCCACTGTATAGTAGGTTAATCAGGATCACAAGAAATCATTGTTCATCATGCAATGTAGAAATCAATCATTTTGCTGCAATTATCTACTACACGTTGAACAATCATATTGAGGAAGCTATTCATGGTGCCGTGAAGGCCTCATGGGAGCAAAATAGAAATGCAAGAGAGAAAGCGGGCATGGCTGTATGTTGATGAAAGTAGTCTGAGGAATAAAGGTCGATAGTTTCATGAGCATACAATTTCCAATGTTGGACAAATAAGAGAACAGACGTACAACATACAGACATCAGATTGTTGTGTTTGAAACAAAAGGATTATCTCAAGAAGTGCAAACGCATTGATATTCAGAAAAGAATACATAACATTCATGTCGACGGAGACTTCTGTGATGTTAAGCTAAAAACACTTTCGAAGGCAGCAACACTGCACTAACTGAAGTCTGTTTTCTTGTATTATTAAAATGCAGGATAACGTTACAATCAAGGATCCGTACAGTAATGGGCTACTTAATAAGTAAAATGGAATTGAAACGGATCAAACTGATGCATCTGCTTTATAATGATGATTTTGATGAAACCTGTCTAGAATTTAAAACAGTGTGAATTAAAAGATTTGCATGAAGATGAAGGGGCAAGGATCAATTGGATTGATTGATGTCTTTAATGTAGTAAAGGCTTAACATTATCCCCAATCAATTAGTTTAACAATCATCTACACCATAAAGCAAATTCTAGTACACGGTCTAAGTAAATGCAGACTGTTCATTTTCCTTATCACCGTATCCTTAGTCAACCAATAAAATGGTTATGAGGTGCCAAGTTACTAAGCTTGGATTAGCATCTCTTGAACTCACAAGTGGCATGGAAGCCTGACAGTTCTACAAATAGAACATTAGAAATTTAGATATCTATGTTTTCATGCTATATTTGTAAACCACAAACATAACGCCTTCTTTAAATATGACAATTTACTTGTGCATCATGCCTTTTATAAACGAAAATCTCAAAGGTTTTGAAAGAAAAACACTCTGGTGAACACAAAGGAGTCTGTTAGGTTGACATTCTAGCTCAAATTTTCTTCTCTCTTCTACCCTCAGAAACCCCTCAGTTGGTGTCGATCATGTAGGTTGCTCTGAGGGTCAGCATGTGCTCATCGTGACCCCAAATTTATGTTACCACTTTAAGTAATTCACAACTTTTTACATAGTCTGGAACTGTGCCTAATGGCCACCATAATCCAAGAAAGTGACAGATAGCCACCCTTTGGAATAACACATAAATAGTAACTTCAAATTCTTCTTAGCTTAGTGAACTGTGCAAATTTTACATTATAAGAAAAATAAAGTTTGTATATACTTAACCATTGTCATATTAAGGGTTCCCACATTATTAAGATGTGTACCAACCCTGTCTAATACGCTCCCCCCACCCACCCACCCCCACCCCAAATTTTAACCAACCAAAACCCTTGCAGGATATTAGCAATGCATCACGTTTTATTGTAAAATATGTTTATGTTATAATTTCAAGGGAGAAACACAAAATTTTGGTTTTTAAAGATAATATGCAAACTGCAAAAGCATGTAAATTTTGATTCATATTTGGGCCGCCTCCAGGGCAACAACAACATCATGTTGACATAAAATAACGTTGTCTGTGCTTAACACATTCTATCAGTAAGTTGTAATAAATGTGCTATATGTTTGAAGGTTCTTTATAGACTCAAATGTCGAAGAATGATAACCTCCAAACAAAAACAGTATAAATTTTCAGTAAGAGGCTACATAGAAATAACCTTAAAGACGCATCTTTGGAAAAGACCATATGTACCACAATATCATAATCTATGAAAAGGAGAATATTAATAAATACTGTAAAACATAAAAATTGTAACTCAGTTTATCAAGCAAATTACTCAAAGATTTCAATCATTTGCAGAGGAATTGCTAAGAATTAAAATCTCGCTAAAAGGGAAAAGTTGAAAAATATGTTGAACTTGTCTATAACATCTTCATGCAAGGTTTTGGTAAGAAAACACCAATTCAAAAGTTATATTTATGGAATTATACATGTGGTAGCAATAGAGATTTAAATCGGTTTAAGGTACCTGAGTTGGATGCTGTCCTGGACCATCTCCAGCATTAATAACAGGAATAGTTGCTGTGGAGGCTGCTCTTCTTGCAGCTCCACTTTCAAAGTGCCGCATGACAATTATATCCGAGTACCCTTCGACAGTCCTTATAGTATCTGCAACTCAAATTACCTTATCCATCAAACAAGGGAAATCATAAACTATTATAAAGTTCAGAAGTATAATGTACCTTCAAGAGTTTCTCCTTTTGCTGCTGAAGAAAATTCTCTTGCATTCTCGGTTGTCAACACTTCTCCACCCAATCTTTTCATGGCTGACTCAAAGGATAGTCTAGTTCGAGTTGAGGGCTCATAAAATAAAGTGGCCATGAGAAAACCCCTTAAGATTTTGCTCCCAGGTGAATTCTTTTCAATCAATTCCATTTCTCTAGCCACTTTGAATATTCCATTTAAAATGTCCCTATCAAATTGCTGAGCCTCAATAACATCATCAAGTTCAAATTTTTACCCAATGAGAAGGGAGATTTTTTATCAGTGACTGAATAGCATGTAATTCCACTTCCGTGTACCGAATTCATTGTATGAGCCATTTGTAAGTGCCCGGCAGTAGACAAACGTTTATAACTGATATTTGAAAAGGTGGATGTTTTGTGCAGTCCCTCGTAATATTTGGAAACGGAACTTCCCGATGATCTCAGACCAACCAGATTATTGTGCATAGTACAAGCTGATAAAGTGGACAGAGCCATCGCAATGTACGGAACTCTGCAATATAGTAAGGTCTTGACCTTCGAGAACCTTTTATGTTTTAAGAAAGTAAGATTATTGGAGCACTGCACAAGAGAGCATATCAAATTAAATGGCTACTGAGAATAACAATAGACAATTCATTAAACAAGAGCACATTTTTAAGTTTTTTTCCCCCCTTCTCATTACAATAAAAGGAAATATTCTATTCAAAACTTAAAAATGTGGTTCGCCAACTAAATGTAAATTTTCAAAAAAAAAAACATAATTTTGACCGTTTTAGAGATAATTGCCCATAGCTATTTTAATTCCCCCAAACCCCCCACTAACTTTGAGGGGTTTTGCACATAATTCTCTGAACTTTTTTACTTCACTAAACCCCTTGAAGATTTTTCACTTTAAGCCTCCAAAATAAGACAATCAAGTCTAACATGTCATGTTGCAAGCACGTGTCCAGAGAAAAGGCAAAAATATTCCCTCAGCCATTAATTATTTAATGGAAATAATAAAAGGATAAAAGGATGACTATTTGAGGGTGAGGGTATTTTTGAGACTTGCTCGGCATGTGACACGTTAGACTTGATGGTGTTATTTTGGAGTTTAAAGTGAAAAATCATAGGGTTTAGTGGAATAAATGAAGTTCATGTGGGTTATGTGCAAAACCCCTCAAAGTTAAGGGGATATTGTGGAATTAAAACTATAACGGTTATCTCTAAAGTTGGCCAAAGTTAAGGGGTTTTTGTGGAATTAAAATAGTTAAGGGTTTATCTCTAAAGCGGCTAAATTTACCATACAATGTGTTTGGATGGGGGTTAGCGGAGGGACTTAACTCCAAGTTTTTGTTTAACGGAACCTTGATTGTAGAGAATGCCTATAATTGATTTGGTGGGCTAATACTATTTGTTCATCTCAGTGGGACCCACAATAAAAAGTATTTTTATATTATTTAGATAATACATATCATTCATGGGTCCATCGATGAGAAGATTTAATCGATGAGTTGTAGGTATTCTCTACAACCAGGATCTGAAGGATCTCAAAAGGTAGGGGAGGCAAAATTTCCATAAAATGTTGTCATTTTGCTCCCACCGAAATTGAGAGTGTAGAGGGGAGGAGAAGTGATCATAAGACGTTTAATGTTTGGTGACTGACTTGGCCCTCTCTATCATCATGAATCAACGACTGAGATTTGATTTTGAAACCCTTCGTTTCCCTTCCCTTCCCTTCCCTCCTTTGTTACAACTCCCAAACAACATTAAAAAAAAGCTCCAAGTCCCAAACAATATATATTATATTCTCCCTCATTCTCCACATACCCTTTCCCTATTTCATCTTTCCTTCCCTTCCAATATAAGAAAGATGAAGAATTGAAGATAAAAACAAACCAATAACACATTAAGAACTAGTAGCACATTCATCTTCCAAATTCCATGATGCAATAATCACTCCAACAAATATAAAGAGAAAGAAAAAAAAATACACTAAAACTTGTTTGTAATGATGATGAAAGTTGAGAAATCTAGTTTATACCCTAAAAAGATTGAGGGACCTTTTTTCTCTCCCCCCTAAACAAACCAAGTTTCTTAATTACATACGTCCCCAATCTCGGTGTTTCATGCCCTAGTTTAGAGAGAGAAGCAGCAAGTCTTTACCTTTAATCGTCAATGGAGGGCGCATCGTCGTCGGCGACCTCTGATTTCGGCCGGCGATCAGGCTGCAATAGCGGCGGCGGCGCCTCGCTCGTGGGGGCGGCGATAGGGCTTTTGTCGAGCGCGAGGGTCGGCGAGGCGTAATTCGCTAGGCTGAGTGAGGTTTTATGGTTTTATTATACTAGTCCCCCAAAAATATTTAAGCGTTATGAATTAGTCCCTCAAATCTTCATACTTTGAAACTAGATCCCCATATATTTTAATTGTTTTGAAATTAGTCTCTCAAATTGTTGGAATTGCCGTTATGTACCCCAATTGAATAACTTGCAATGCAACCCATTTTTCCTAATAATTTATTTTCTTTATATTCAATTTTCAACTACATTTATTATTTTATTACTTGTATCTCAAGTTTATTCAATAAATTTTAGGATAAACTTCAAAAACCAACATCTATTTAGAAACACATCTATTTAGTTTCTAGGGTCAAAATCAGTATATTTTAGAAAACCACCACGAAATGTTTATTTTTGTAAAATCAATGATAATATGCAGTGGTAACAAAGTGCCACAAAGCCATAATTTCCATCAATTTTTTGTTAAATCAGAGTAAAAAGTGGTACAAATGCCCCTCATGACTAGCTTTTAAAGGGGATGAGTGGAGATATCTTAAGATAGAATTAAAACTCTTTAAGAGGGTTGACTAAATTTTGAAGGGAAGTAAGATATTTTCTTGGGATGAGAAAAATATAATAAGAGATAACTGGATCATATGTCCTCAATAATTTATAGTAAATTGAAACTAGTTAGAAGGATAAAATTAGAAAGATCTAAAGCCACTCTAACTATCATCCACTACTTGGTAACTCACGCCACTCCCCACTTTTTCTAATGGTAAGATACTTTATATTACTTTTGTCATAAATTTTCTAAAAATATATTCATTTAGCATTGATTATTAAGGTGTTAAAAACAATTTTGTATGCATCAATTTACTATGTAATGGACGCATCGCATGCACCAGAGAACTAATTAATATTTAAAGCATCTATAATATTCTATATACAATGTGGTTAGTTGATCCTCGTATTTTGCATGTATGTCACTTATTGTGCTGAACTATTTTATTAGCGCATACGTCTCCCCATCGAATTTCTAGTTTTTATTTTTGACCCAAAAGGGGTCTACAAGTAAAACAAATTTCTGTCTCTCCTCCTCTCCTCCCACCCACCCTCTCACTCTCTCTCGCACACGATTCAAAGCTGTAAATTAGGTCGTCATCTCTCCCATCTCTCCTTCCAGTGGTTTGATCTCGTCAGTGATTTAAAAAAACGCTAATTATAAAAAATTGAAAGGAAAAAAAAAAAGCAAGTTAATGAGGGATATGTGTGTAATTAACCTTTTTCTCTTATAGATACAATTTTATATGGTTGACATAGATGAATTTCCTTCAATAGAGTGGATCTATTATTTTATTTCATCACCTCTGCATCAAAGATTAGTTTCTCTCTTCTCATATGCTAATTATTGCATTAAAGAGAGCTAGATTTAGCCAACATTTTGAACATCATGGTCTTGAGTCATACCAATAATCTTGTTGGTTTATCTTTCCAAATCAGAGGCCTAATCCAATTTTTTTTTTTTTTTTTTGGGGGTTTACAGCTTTTCACATTAAAGATCTTCTTTATCCCACCTTTATCCTGTTCCCTCCTGAAGCCCACGGGAAAGTTTCCAACTAACCAAGTACGTTGAAGAAAGTTCTGATCAAAAAGCCCAAAGTTACAAAAAGAGGGAAAACAAATGGCCAAATCTCAGAAAACCCTCCTTAACTTTAGACGATAATTAGATAATCATATATAACTTTCAGAAAACACCCTCTTACGTTTAGGATTATAAGAAAACCCCATTCAATTTTAAGATTTTTCATAAAACCTCTCTAATAGCATTAAGTGCAATTTTTACATGAATAGATAAAATTACGCAAATGGATATTTTTACCATTGAAAATTGTGATTGACACCTTTTGGAGAATTTTTTTTGGAAAACATTGAAAGTTGATGGGGGATTTGCTCATAACCCCTAAACTTAAAAGAGGGTTTTCTGATATTCTGTGAGTTAATGGAGGGTTATACAATAATCATCCAAAATTTAAGAGTTTTTTTTTTTTTTTTAAAATGAAATTTAGTCAAACAAAATTACACACAAAAGGGCCTTCACTAACATTGGTTAATCCTTTACAAACCAGAAGAAAAAACACAAAATTACATAATTCACCACCATCGCAATCTCAAAACGACGGCACAATCCCATAACCACCGTCACCCATCATCC
This sequence comes from Asparagus setaceus, assembly GCA_012295165.1. Taxonomy (NCBI): domain Eukaryota; kingdom Viridiplantae; phylum Streptophyta; class Magnoliopsida; order Asparagales; family Asparagaceae; genus Asparagus; species Asparagus setaceus. The sequence goes on along the minus strand of CM022703.1, from coordinate 43,622,038 downwards.
CCGCCACCATCGCCGGCGACGAATACAACCCCTCAACCTCGGTCTCCACCTCGGCCCTCTTCGCAAACCTCCCCTTTATCCTCGGCCTCGTCTCTGCGTACGCCTTCCTCGACGCGTACCTAATCGTCTTCTCAAACCTCCTGTTCTTCCTCTTCTCTCTGTATCTCATCACCCTCGCCTCTCGATCCATGCTCGTCTGACTCCCCGACCGCCCGCTCACGTAACCCGTCGACACGTCTCCGAAGGTGTCCGGGACAACTCCAACATCCGACGAACACATCTGCACGTAGACAGAGAATAAAAATTACAATAAATTAGAATAAAAGTATAAAAACCAAGAGAAAGGAATTACGCTGTATGTGCTGTAAGAAGGCTGGGGCGCAGCAAAATCAAAGTTGGCAGCGGTCGGCTGCACCGCCGGAGCACCGACGCTAACATGAGCCTTGGCCGGCTGCACCGGGACCACGCTATCAGCGTAGTCCAGGTCGACGTACGGGTCCACATCCGCAAAGAAATAATCCGCCGACTTCAAATCGACCTCCTCCCCCTCCTCCCCGCCATTATTATGAACCTTAACGGCGACAGCGGCGGGAGAGTGGAAGAAGGGGACGACGGGGAGGCGCTGGTGGCGGCGGGCGAGAGGGTTGGCGGAGTGGATGTCGGAGTCGCAGGAGGCGCAGAGGGAGGCGGCGTCGGCCTTGCAGGTGACGGCGGCGGGGGCCTGCTCGCAGACCTCGCAGAGCCAGACGCGGTCGTGGCGGGAGGCGAGCCTGTTGGCGGAGTGGACGCGGGAGTCGCAGGCGGCGCAGAGGAAGGCGGAGTCGGCTCGGCAGAAGAGCACGGAGGGGGACGACCCGCAGGAGTCGCAGGGTTTTGAGGTTATGCCCCAGTAGCTCTTCTCCTCGCTCGGCCTCTCCACCTCGCTACTCGCCATGTCAAACTTTTCTTTACTCTCTCTCTCTCTCTCTCTTTCTCTGGAGTTTCTTAGTTTCTCTCTCTCTCTCTACTTCTAATTTTTCTTCTTTAGGATTGGGTGAGGAGGAGGATGATATGGGTGAGTTTTAACGGATGGGAGTCTATCTATCTAATAGGGCATGAAGATCGGATTGCCGGCTAATCGGAGATCGACAAGTGGATGCATGGTGGCCACATGAAGTGTTTTCTCTTTGACATTTTTTGGAGAGGGGAAATGGTGATTTGGGGGGGGAAAATACAACCAATTTTGCTAAATAAGCTATAAAAGCATACACTAAAGCCTCGTTTGGTATACGCTAAAGCGCCGTTTGGTACGCGAGAATGAGTGAGAATGAAATATCAATTCTAATTCCTTCCTACCAGACACAAATATCTTTTTTAAAGTTGGAATGGGCATTCCCACTGAAGTGGGAATCAATAAAATATAAAATACGTCCATTTCCTTTTCATTTTATAAATTGCACCCAAACATGATAATGAAAATGAGTATCACATTCTCACATTAATTTCATTCCATTCTTTAGTCCATTCCATTCTTTAGTCCATTCCATTCTTTAGTCCATTCCATTCTTTAGTCCATTCCATTCTCATTTCACTCGATCCTCACATACCAAACGAGTATGGTAATTTCAATTCAGCTAGTAGATATTGTTTGGTAGCTCATTTCTAAATGAAATATCAGTTCATATTAATCAGTATCCTGCTTGTTGGCAACATATATCCGTAGATATATCCAAATTTATATGCTCAAAATATGCACTAATATTAAATATTAATATTTTATAGAATATTGTTATCTTTCTTGGTCCTTTGTAGGATTACAAATACCAATATATGTGAAACATTAAGATTGAAAAATATTGACTTTCCACCAGTGGTAAACCAATTTGATGATTCAAAAATATAACCTCATATTTTAAGATACGTCAAAACAAATTTTAATTTAGAAATTCCATGCTATTTTAAGCAACTTTTGTATCAAATAACCAATACATTTCTCAATCCCATCTGCTACTATTTCGTATGCACTCTAAATTGATGCAAGTCACTAATCGGTTAACTAATGTTTGGTTCCACTGTACTTGTTTGTCTATGCGTATAGCGCACCTGATGAAAAGCGTGTCATGGGCTAAGCAAGCGAGTGGGCTGGGCCGGGAGATGGGTCCCACGATCTGGAGGAGATAAGGGGGAGCTGATGAGGATGGAGTACTAGTGACAGATATATATACATTAAACGCAGGCCCTGGGACCCACTCGCACATTGAAATCTTCTTGGATCAACAAGCATGAGTGATCTGGATTGTTGAAAAGTTTCAATATGACTTTTACGACATTGAGTCCGAATTCAAGCTGGGTTATCCAAAAAAAAAAACTCTCTAATAGCATTAAGTGCAATTTTACATGAATAGATAAAATTACGCAAATGGATATTTTACCATTGAAAATTGTGATTGACACCTTTTGGAGAATTTTTTTGGAAAACATTGAAAGTTGATGGGGATTTGCTCATAACCCCTAAACTTAAAAGAGGGTTTTCTGATATTCTGTGAGTTAATGGAGGGTTATACAATAATCATCCAAAATTTAAGAGTTTTTTTTTATAAAAAAAAATGAAATTTAGTCAAACAAAATTACACACAAAAGGGCCTTCACTAACATTGGTTAATCCTTTACAAACCAGAAGAAAAAACACAAAATTACATAATTCACCACCATCACAATCTCAAAACGACGGCACAATCCCATAACCACCGTCACCCATCATCCCCGCCACCATCGCCGGCGACGAATACAACCCCTCAACCTCGGTCTCCGCCTCCGCCCTCTTCGCAAACCTCCCCTTTATCCTCGGCCTCGTCTCTGCGTACGCCTTCCTCGACGCGTACCTAATCGTCTTCTCAAACCTTCTGTTCTTCCTCTTCTCTCTGTATCTCATCACCCTCGCCTCTCGATCCATGCTCGTCTGACTCCCCGACCGCCCGCTCACGTAACCCGTCGACACGTCTCTGAAGGTGTCCGGGACCACTCCAACATCCGACGAACACATCTGCACGTAGACAAAGAATAAAAATTACAATAAATTAGAATAAAGTATAAAAACCTAAGAGAAAGGAATTACGCTGTATGTGCTGTAAGAAGGCTGGGACGCAGCAAAATCAAAGTTGGCAGCGGTCGGCTGCGCCGCCGGAGCACCGACGCTGACATGAGCCTTGGCCGGCTGCACCGGGACCACGCTATCAGCGTAGTCCAGGTCGACGTACGGGTCCACATCCGCAAAGAAATAATCCGCGGACTTCAAATCGACCTCCGCCTCCTCCTCGCCATTATTATAAATCTTAACGGCGACAGCGGCGGTGGAGGCAGGGGAGTGGAAGAAGGGGACGACGGGGAGGCGCTGGTGGCGGCGGGCGAGGGGGTTGGCGGAGTGGATGTCGGAGTCGCAGGAGGCGCAGAGGGAGGCGGCGTCGGCCTTGCAGGTGACGGCGGCGGGGGCCTGCTCGCAGACCTCGCAGAGCCAGACGCGGTCGTGGCGGGAGGCGAGCCTGTTGGCGGAGTGGACGCGGGAGTCGCAGGCGGCGCAGAGGAAGGCGGAGTCGGCTCGGCAGAAGAGCACGGAGGGGGACGACCCGCAGGAGTCGCAGGGTTTTGAGGTTATGCCCCAGTAGCTCTTCTCCTCGCTCGGCCTCTCCACCTCGCTACTCGCCATGTCAAACTTTTCTTTACTCTCTCTCTCTCTTTCTCTGGAGTTTCTTAGTTTCTCTCTCTCTCTACTTCTAATTTTTCTTCTTTAGGATTGGGTGAGGAGGAGGATGATATGGGTGAGTTTTAACGGATGGGAGTCTATCTATCTAATAGGGCATGAAGATCGGATTGCCGGCTAATCGGAGATCGACAAGTGGATGCATGGTGGCCACATGAAGTGTTTTCTCTTTGACATTTTTTGGAGAGGGAAAACTGTTGGGGGGGGGGGGGGGTTGGATACAACCAATTTTGCTAAATAAGCTATAAAAGCATACACTAAAGCCTTCGTTTGGTATACGCTAAAGCGCCATTTGGTACGCGAGAATGAGTGAGAATGAAATATCAATTCTAATTCCTTCCTACCAGACACAATCTCTTTTTTAAAGTTGGAATGGGCGTTCCCACTGAAGTGGGAATCAATAAAATATAAAATACGTCCATTTCCTTTTCATTTTGTAAATTGTACCCAAACATGATAATGGAAATGAGTATCTCATTCTCACATAAATTCCATTCCATTCTTTAGTCCATTCCATTCTCATTTCACTCGATCCTCACATACCAAACGAGGCGTATGGTAATTTCAATTCCGCTAGTAGATATCGTTTGGTAGCTCATTTTACTAAATGAAATATCAGTTCATATTAATCAGTATCCCTGCTTGTTGGCAACATATATCCGTAGATATATCCAAATTTATATACTCAAAATATGCACTAATATTAAATATTAATATTTTATAGAATATTGTTATCTTTCTTGGTCCTTTGTAGGATTACAAATACCAATATATGTGAAACATTAAGATTGAAAAATATTGACTTTCCACCAGTGGGAAACCAATTTGATGATTCAAAAATATAACCTCATATTTTAAGATACGTCAAAACAAATTTTAATTTAGAAATTCCATGCTATTTTAAGCAACTTTTGTATCAAATAACCAATACATTTCTCAATCCCATCTGCTACTATTTCGCATGCACTCTAAATTGATGCAAGTCACTAGTTAACTAATGTTTGGTTCCACTGTACTTGTTTGTCTATGCGTATAGCGCACCTGATGAAAAGCGTGTCATGGGCTAAGCAAGCGAGTGGGTTGGGCCGGGAGATGGGTCCCACGATCTGGAGGAGATAAGGGGAGCTGATGAGGATGGAGTACTAGTGACAGATATACATTAAACGCAGGCCCTGGGACCCACTCGTACATTGAAATCTTCTTGGATCAACTTAGCATGAGTGATCTGGATTGTTGAAAAGTTTCAATATGACTTTTACCGACATTGGGTCCGAATTCAAGCTGGGTTATCCAAAAAAAAAAACCTCTTCTTAGATTATGATAGTGTTTTGAGACTTTGAGCGTGAAAACAAATTAGTCTAATTTGGAGTCGCAGGAGGCGCAGAGGGAGGCGGCGTCGGCCTTGCAGGTGACGGCGGCGGGGCCTGCTCGCAGACCTCGCAGAGCCAGACGCGGTCGTGGCGGGAGGCGAGCCTGTTGGCGGAGTGGACGCGGGAGTCGCAGGCGGCGCAGAGGAAGGCGGAGTCGGCTCGGCAGAAGAGCACGGAGGGACGACCCGCAGGAGTCGCAGGGTTTTGAGGTTATGCCCCAGTAGCTCTTCTCCTCGCTCGGCCTCTCCACCTCGCTACTCGCCATGTCAAACTTTTCTTTACTCTCTCTCTCTCTTTCTCTGGAGTTTCTTAGTTTCTCTCTCTCTCTACTTCTAATTTTTCTTCTTTAGGATTGGGTGAGGAGGAGGATGATATGGGTGAGTTTTAACGGATGGGAGTCTATCTATCTAATAGGGCATGAAGATCGGATTGCCGGCTAATCGGAGATCGACAAGTGGATGCATGGTGGCCACATGAAGTGTTTTCTCTTTGACATTTTTGGAGAGGGAAAACTGTTGGGGGTTGGATACAACCAATTTTGCTAAATAAGCTATAAAAGCATACACTAAAGCCTTCGTTTGGTATACGCTAAAGCGCCATTTGGTACGCGAGAATGAGTGAGAATGAAATATCAATTCTAATTCCTTCCTACCGCATTAACAATCTCTTTTTAAAGTTGGAATGGGCATTCCTTTGAAGTGGGAATCAATAAAATATAAAATACGTCCATTTCCTTTTCATTTTATAAATTGCACCCAAACATGATAATGAAAATGAGTATCACATTCTCACATTAATTTCATTCCATTCTTTAGTCCATTCCATTCTCATTTCACTCGATCCTCACATACCAAACGAGGCGTATGGTAATTTCAATTCCGCTAGTAGATATTGTTTGGTAGCTCATTTTACTAAATGAAATATCAGTTCATATTAATCAGTATCCCTGCTTGTTGGCAACATATATCCGTAGATATATCCAAATTTATATACTCAAAATATGCACTAATATTAAATATTAATATTTTATAGAATATTGTTATCTTTCTTGGTCCTTTGTAGGATTACAAATACCAATATATGTGAAACATTAAGATTGAAAAATATTGACTTTCCACCAGTGGGAAACCAATTTGATGATTCAAAAATATAACCTCATATTTTAAGATACGTCAAAAACAAATTTTTAATTTAGAAATTCCATGCTATTTTAAGCAACTTTTGTATCAAATAACCAATACATTTCTCAATCCCATCTGCTACTATTTCGCATGCACTCTAAATTGATGCAAGTCACTAGTTAACTAATGTTTGGTTCCACTGTACTTGTTTGTCTATGCGTATAGCGCACCTGATGAAAAGCGTGTCATGGGCTAAGCAAGCGAGTGGGTTGGGCCGGGAGATGGGTCCCACGATCTGGAGGAGATAAGGGGGAGCTGATGAGGATGGAGTACTAGTGACAGATATACATTAAACGCAGGCCCTGGGACCCACTCGTACATTGAAATCTTCTTGGATCAACTTAGCATGAGTGATCTGGATTGTTGAAAAGTTTCAATATGACTTTTACCGACATTGGGTCCGAATTCAAGCTGGGTTATCCAAAAAAAAAAACCTCTTCTTAGATTATGATAGTGTTTTGAGACTTTGAGCGTGAAAACAAATTAGTCTAATTTGGATGTGATATTCTCTTGTCGATACCCTTCAATCTAGAATTTTCTAATTAGTGCACATTTTTTACTTCTCTCTCCATAAAATTTTAGGAACTACAAAACCACATATATCTAAAGAGGTTAATGAATATCATATATCATGTGAGGAGATTTCCTCATATACAATATGATAGTCATTAACCTAAACAGATAGATACTGAATTTACAATACAAATAGATAAAAATTGTAATCATACTATCAAAATAGAGCTATAACGCGGGTTCAATGCTTATGGGTATAAATACAACGCTTGTGGAATTATATATAGAGATATCTCAGCTAAGATGATAGCAAACCGCGTATTTTTGTAGATCCATCGATGATACCAGAAGGGTGGACCTTCATCCCCAATTGATCCATAAAGATGCTTGCATTATTTGTGTAAAGTTAGGGTCCTTGATTGATTTGTAATGTAAGGCACCACATGTGATTATGCAAAGCTAATAAATGAATCCTAACTGAATGCGCTCATCCTAAAAATGACATCAAGTCTAGCTGTTGCCTAGAAGGAAAGTGACATAAATTGCAACCAAAGAAACACATAGATACCTAATCTTCTTTAGTATGCTAACGTTACAATCATAGTACACATAAACTGCATTCTCCAATGTTTCCTCGCTATTGAGATTTGGGGAGAACACAACAGGATGTGATCCAACATCCACACTGATCACTAAAAATATTCAAAGCCCGATGAACGAAACATCAACAACGCAATTACCCGCTGCGTTTCATATGAGCAAAAATTATATGAATGGAACACCAACACCACAAATTAATCATGTAAGCTTTTCAAGACATCTCATTCACCGTACCATCCAAGTTTTGTTGTTTGAATCTTATCATGTAGGCTTCGAAAATAGGTGATAATCAATTATAGATTTCTTGTATCAGCCTTTATAACTGCAAATACAGCTATTTTCATACTAACAAAACAAAGTATAGTCTAACCTGTGATGATGATACCATCTCTAAACTGAAGGAGCCATATGCACAATTGGCACTCAATGTTGACGTGCTAAAAACAGGCATCTTTGAGATATCATGCAGCAACTGACTGTGCCAGATTTAGAACAAAAGAGATACATGAGATATGGACATACTTCTCATTGATTAATAAATCTTGAGACAACTAGCATGAGGACATGTAAGCATGTAGATATGTTTAGGTAACTTGGTGGTGACAAGTACCCAACCCTTCGGATGCCAGGTGTCAGATGCCAATACGCATTGCATCGTCCTGCACTGCTAATGTTTGAGCAGCTGATCCACAGCCTGCCTGCTTTATATGTGCACGTGAATCCTATCATCTCGTGTGTTGATAATTTGATCCATTAAACTTTTCACAAGGCAACGTGAAACCAATGAAGATCTATCCAATTTTTTTCGAGGATCGCTCTGAGCAATTGCCCAATAAGTTTGGTTTTACCTAAATCAATTTAGTCCTAGCCCAGGAGGGAGGTACAACAGGAGGGAGGTACAACAAAATTGAACCAGTTTAAGACCAAAATTTGAACTGGTTCAGACCCAATTCTTGTAAGTCGTGGCCCGGGGAAGTTGTCAAGTGTTCGGATATTTTAGATAGAATGCGACCCACATTCAACAAATCCTCAAAGAATCGGGGCATTTCTAACTACCCTTTGATATCTACGCAACAGCCCATAATCCCGCGACCAAATTCCCACACCAATCATCATATAGTAGTCATTGGGGGTTAAGCAAAAAAAAAAAATTTCAAAAAGTAAAATGAGAGTTGTTTGAAATCCACAAACTTATTGGGGATTAGAGAGGTTTTCAAAACTTTCGGGGGTTAAGTGCCAAACACCCAAATTTATTGGGGGTTTAGTGAAGTTTACCAAGAAAATATAAAGATTGGGCAGTTTTTCTTCCACCTCTTCTTCAATTTAGTCTTCAAAATTCACTCCAAATACGGTTCAAAAACGTAATATCCCTCATGATCCCACAAGAAGAAGCATTATTTAAACCCTGTATCAAATAATGAGGCACTAGCTGTTTCAGATCAATATCAGGTAGCTTAGGTGTCAAGAGGCAAAAGTATGAAATCTCCTCCAAATATTTCAGATGTCGTGGGACCCAGTGCCAGACCGGTAGGTCCAAAGCGTAAAGGCTCTGGAGATAAATATGCAGTCGATGTCTGATAGAGGCAAGCTTGTTCGTTCCTATTTATGTTAGCGTCAAAGCTGAGAATGTATGCACTTGAGTTGATGTTTAGACTTTTTGAAATGAGACGGGAGAAGTGAGCAATTGATACACGGCTATTTCGCAATCTGGACGATTCTAACATTTTCAGGGTCCCAAAACTCCCACAGCTATTTGTTTCACTGTGACTAATAAGTACACTCGCGACTACGATTGCATAAAGGTCTCAAGTTACAGCCCACCTGTTCTGCAAATTTTGGCAAAAATTGTAACCTTTCAAGCAGCGAAGGAATTTAAATTGCATTCCAATTGGGACCAATAGAATTCAATGAAACCTTTTACCCAAAATCAAACCTTAAATGCATATTATAAAATTTTAAAACAGAACCAAGCAACTACAAACTAAAACTACATGCAGCAGCAATTGAATGCAACCGACACTTACGAAATTAAACTAGCAGCGAATCAAAAATCCCCTTCAAGTTCTTATATAAAGGTCCATGGCTACCAGTAGCAAACATGACCAAGCTAGTATTAACAAAGCATCATGACATAAAAGCAAACTTCACAGTGCAAACCTCTGCATGATGCACCAACCACCAAGATAGATACTTGTCAGCCATCATTTCCCTCTGAGAAAAAAAATTGAGAAAGAGGTAAGAAACTTAAAAGCATATGAAGCCGAAGAAAAAGACTGAAATAAAGGAAAATGTCTTTCCGAGTATGCTTACGTGTTCATCATCAATGTTATGTTGTCTCCTTTCAAGAGAATCCTTCCTAAGAAAATACAAAGAAGCATCTCAGTTTTTAGGAAATATAAAAAATGTGAAAATTAAGTATAAATGAGAAGACAAATGGTAAAACTCACCTAATGACTTCCTGGTGTTCTTTTTCACATTAAGCTCCTCTGCATCATCCAGAACCAAATTCATGTACTCATCAAAGCCCTAATAATACAAAAGATGAAATCAAGCAGGGTTACTAAGATGGAGAATGTATACTATATATATATCACTACAACTTAATAACTTGGGATAGTTTCAAATAGATTGGTATAATAGAACAACATTATTTCAAACAAACGCCTCAAAACAAAGCAGACACCTTGTATTAGCAAGCAGATGAGTTAAGGCAAAAAAACAATACTTAGATCAAATCAGATGAAAACAAAACTTGAAACATGTGGAAAAGTAGATGTCACCTGGATCCCAGTTTTAAACCTGATCCTACAGTGTAGTATCCAGATCAATAATGGTTGGTGATTCACAACATAACAGGATTGGCTGTGTCACACTAGGCACACAGATACCTGAAATCACTTATTCAAGAAAGTACTTCACAGTCCCTACGAACCACTAATCTTCGTAGGACTCTGCGCTCTGGATACCTGAGGCTAAATCAAGGGTGGTGTAAGTGTAACACAGATACAACCCAGTGATTTATATGTAAGGATTAGATTCCTGACAATACCTAGTTCCAGATATACACTACTTTCAGTCTTGTATTGCACTCTTCCATTGACCAATATACAGCTTCTATAGATACCATTTAAGATTGTTAGATGAATGGTTCTTGTCACTGTACAGACATTTGGCTGGATACCTTGTGAGTTGTTCAAAATAAAGATGATCCTTGTTTCGTAACAACATGAAACTATCTTTTCACACCTAGAAATATTGAAGATGTGACTTGAGTACCATCCATCCGACAATCCAATTTTGTTCAAGCTGATACTTCTCACACCGTCTCCACTCTCCAACCTCCATAAGGCCAATTCTTTTTGCATAAATTAGTTCATGTGCCAATGTATGACAAGCCAAAATCATTCCCTTTAGACTCGTGCCTTGTAAATTTCTACATCATTAATTGTTGCCAATCCCTTCAACTTCAAGCATTTTTTCTTCATATAACCTTTCTCCATTAGCCTTTTGTACCAAGTAAACTTGTAAATAATTAATTGTTGACAAATCCTTCAAGCAGTTTTCTATTCTCTCTTAGTACCATACAATATGATTCTAAATGCTATCCACCCAACATTGAAACCCTAACGCCCATTGGGAAAAGTCGACTCTTACTATGGGTTATCTATCTCCATTGATGTATTGATCATCATTTTCAATTGTTTCCTCAGAGAACTCAGGCACATTTCTTCAGAAGTTGGCATCTCAGTAAGCATCTCCACACTTTTTTTTACCACAGCACAAACAATAATATAATGGATCCAAATCCTAACTGCATCATCAAGTACAGGGTAGGTAAGGGTAAGTTTGAACGACTACGAAAACAACAAACTACATATTTTAGACAGGACAAATCAATAAGAACTCTTAATTCAGAGTTTAGAATTGCCCTTTATTATGGAATTAAGTTGAAAATCCAACTCCAGTTTAACCGAAGATGGCTTCAGAAACTGGACATATTCAGTGTGTGATGACATTTAAAGCGTATCATGTGTCCCCTTTATATACACATATGAATGTTGACATTTAGAGAACCAAGGCCAAATTCTAGCAATTCTATGGAAATAAAAAGTCTTAGGGCTTATAACAAATGCATAAATGGGCAAATATAATGAGAGAGCTACAAACACAAAGAGGGGAGATTCATCACTGTTCACTTAAGGAAACTAGAGCTTTTCAGCTTCTTGCCTAAAAAATTACAGTCAAGTAAGCTTGAACTCCCAAACTATCACAGGTAAAAGTCTTAATATTACAACTTCTGATGGGATTCGGATCCTCTCCACTACTAAAAAGTAGTGGAGAGACTGTTACTTTTCTTATATTCATTGATTGATTAATAGAAGGTTGTGATTTGTCTTATTGAGTGTAAAATAGAAATGAGTGCAATTCACGGGGATATGATAAGTGTCAGTTATAGAATGAATTACAATTGTCCTTCACTGCCCATTGAATAATCAACAATTTGTATTATAAAAGGAGTGGTCTCTCCACTACTTTTAGTAGTGGAGAGGATCCAAATTCCTTTATAGAGCAATAGATTCATGTAGGTATCACAATACAGAACTAGGATGCCAGGTGGTTAAAAACCCCGTAGTTGGAACCAATCCAAGAAGACCCTGATTTATCTGATCTACATGCTTGGGGTTGAGAATTTCAATACTGTAGACATATCAAAGATATTTGAGATTGCTACAGGGCCTGGTCAAATGTGGGATGGTCCCTGCTTAATTGAGGCTAAAGCCCACAAAAGCTAGACAGACTTGTATATGCACATGTAATACAACTCTTATTAACCCGACAAAGGAATGCACCAAAAGGCTGAATAGAGCTATCCAATAAAGACATGAGAACCATGAGAATAATAGTTATCATATTAAAATATTTCACGCGACCTACAAGAAAATTACTAATTATAAGGCTATGCGATCCATAATAATTCTTCATGCCTTTCAGCTTCCTAAACCACGTCTAACTCTACAATTCTATTTCCTTCACTTTCCTCCTAAGACAATGTTGTCTAAAGCAATTTCACTATTCATTGGTAGACAACGCTATCTGAAGTCAACTCTGCAGAAATATAAATGGACATGGCAAGGTTTTAAATATCGGTTATATGAGATATATCGGACGGCCGAATTTCATATCGGATACGGTTATCAAGGATATATTGGGGATAAATAGTAAAAAACGGAATGTCATATCGGATGGTGAGCATATATAATATAATGTCCTAAAATGTAATCTAAGCACATTTAATGAAATATCGAGAGAGGGTCTTCGAGAGAGGTCGTCGACAGAGATCTTTGAGTGAGAAATTTGCAAGCGATTTGGGGGAGAGAATAGTGAACGCGGAGAGCATTAGAGTTACATGATGAGCGGATGTGAAATGGAATAGGATAACACAGTTTTTGTTTCGTAGATGAGGGTCGGGTATGAAAAAGAGGGTTTTTTTCCTCCAATCCCGAACCAGTTCACTTAGAATATAAATTGTATGAAATCGGGTGATTTTTAACCCACGACAAATCAGGCGCTTTGTTCTAGATCTGAGAAGTATGGTGAGTGTTTATGCCTTTCTTCAGTGGTGCTTGATTTCTCTGAGTCTTTGAATGCTGAATATCTTAGATTTAAGGATTTCTTGCTGGTTTCTGTGATTCTTGGAAAAGAAATTTCTAGTCATAATCTAGAATGCAAGGTTTTAAATATCGGATATCGGGGAAATATTGGATGGCCAAAATTCATATCGGATTGCGGATATCAGGGAAATATCGGGGATATGTGGTAAATATTGGATTGCCATAACGGATGTTTGCATATATAGTATAATGCACTAAAATGTAATCTCAACATACTTAATGAAATCTAAACATACAAAATGTAAATAATATATGTTTAGGATCACTAATCAACCTTGTAAAACAAACAAAAGTACAAATCCACGTTGCAACATTTGGTCTGATTTTTTTAGGGCAAATTGTCATTTGATACAATGGGAAAATCATGATATCTTGCCCAAAACTTGTCAAATATGGTATATTGTTTTGCGACAAGCCATATAAAAAGATATATCAGTCCACATATTGGCCGATATATCGACCATATTGGGGATATATCACCCAAAATAGCCAAAAAGCGGTAAATGATATTTAGAGACCATCTCGGTTGCGGCAAGCTCTGTAAAAGGATATATCGGGGGATATATCGGGCCATGTCGGGGATATTTAAAACAATGCTAGAATGTAATCTGAGAGCTAGATTTCTTGTTATTTCTAATTGGGAGATTAGTGCTTTATCGAATCAGAAAGTTTTAGTTAAAGTCATTGTATTAAATATCGGCCGATATATTGATATATCGGCCGATATATCGGGTTTGACGTGATTCCGAGACGATATTCATGAAAATATATCGTTTCCGATTTTTGGCGATTTTTTCGATATATCGGCCGATATATCTGGTATATCGGCCGATATATCGGAAAAACCCCAAAAATCGGCCGGTTGTGTTGTTTTGAGTTTGGCTTGACTTTTGGGTCGTTTCATGAATTATAATGCAATTTCTTATGTTTAGAATACAATAAATATGTTTAGATTACATATTACAATGTTATGTTGTATATAATCATCATCCGATATGACAACTGATATTTTTACATATCCGATATATCCCGATTTCAATCCGATATGGATTTGGTCGTCCGATATTCGATATATCCGATATTTAATACCATGGTTAAAGTTGCTCCTCAGGATAAGATGTCAGAAATTGCTTCGATGAATATCATATACACAGCTAATTTCAAGTCAAAAGTTAAACAATGGTCGGGCTATGATGATGATATTAAAAAGCCTAGATTTGTTAGAGTTTGGATAAAGCTTATTGGTGTTCCTCCTTTTTTTTGGAATATTGATTCATTTTCTAAGATGGTGAAACACTTTACTGATTGTATTGACATTGATGATTCAACCAAGAAGGGTTTTGAGATGGTGGAAGCAATTAGGGGTGGTAAACGATCGAATCGAATCGAATACTAAGGTGTTCATATTTCTATTTGTTTAAAATTATCAAATTCGAATGCGGACTCTAATATTCATATATGGGGTTTTGAATTGAACTTCGAATACTTGGTATTTGATAAATATTCATGAATATTCATGAATACTTATTGAATACCAAAGTATATTTATTCACTAAAGAATTTGATTTTTAAATAGTATTTAAATTCATAAATAAAAATTATTCCTTTATAATATATGATGTATATATAATTAAATCAAAATTTTCATTAGAAAATAGATTTAAGGTTACTTAAGTCTTAAAATTAGTACATAAAACGTAAGTAGAAATGGTAAGTGTGTTAAAAATATGACATTATATGTGCAATAATACAAATAATAAGTGATCAAATTTTAAGCGAATATTTGATAGACAAATGAATCGAATATACACCTAGTTAAATTCTATTCGGTAGTAAACTCGAATACTAAAAATATTTGTTTAGTGGTAAATGAACCGCGAATAGTTACTCGAACAATTATCGAACTATTTGTTAATTATTTGGTTCATTTCCACCTAGAAGCAATGTTGTATATTCAAGTTGTTGATGTTCAGGATATCCCAAAAGTTTTGAATATTTTCTTTGGAGTACATCAGTATGTTGTTAATGTGGATATTGCATCTGTTCTGAGAAAAAAGGCAAGAAGGTAATAGCTGATGATGACACGGGGAGTAAGATGAATTCTACTTTTGGTTCAAGTTCATATAATGGTGGTCCTAATCAAAATTGATCATTTTCTTCAAACGGTTCTATGAACACAGCTGCTTCTGGTGCTCACTGGTCAAGGAGGAATGATTATAGGAGTTGTCCTACTGATCCTGCTACTCTTAAACAATGTGATCATGTGGCAAGGCTAGCTGCTTATCTTGCCCAAATGAAAGAGAGTTCCAATTCTGAAGAAGAGGCCCCTATACCATATTCTGATTCTGAAACATCTTCAGGTGAAGGCTTGGCATCTAAAGTTAAAAAAATTTCTATTGCTGAAAGTGTGAAAAGTGATCAGGGTGATCTAGTGCCTTTCGAATTAGTGAATCCTTTTGAAGACTTAACTATCCATGACTGCTCAACTCAGATCTACTGCTGTTATGGATGAGGATAAGGTGTTGGACCCTTTAGGTCAAGGCTTTTAGGACTTGATACCTTGCTTTGGAGATCAGAAGGAATTTACTGGTGTTCAGAATACTAATGCTGATATTTAGTATATCTGTATATGACTGAAAATATCAATCAAGATTTAAATTCAGCTGCTCAGTGTAAGATGTTGGTGGTTGCTCAAGATGTGCAAGAAATTACTAATGCTCAAAATGCTATCACTACCATTGGCATTGATCAATTGGTGGTAGAAGATGTGGATCCTTTGAATGTAATTCCTCCTCTAGCTGATTTTGACAAAATTGTTGGAAGGAAATCTCCAATGAATCAGGGTCATGTTCAAAGGGGTTCTAGGCTTCAAGGTTCTACTCAAACAATGATGAAGAAAGCTATTGACAGAGCTGCTAACAAGGACTCCTCTGTTTCCTCTACTTATCATGGTAAAAAAAATCAGCTCAGGGAGGTACTTATTTTTCTTCCCTTTGATCTACTTTTATTGCTATTTTGTTTGATTCTTATAGTGATAATCAACTGTCATGTTTGTCCTCCGAATGCTCTATGATTTTTATAATAAGCATAAGTCAGATCCCATTTCATATATTAGACAGTTAGAGAGGGTAAGAGCTATCTTGTGAGTGACTCTTTCTTTGGGGTGTTATTTTCTCATGATTTGTTCTTGGAATGTAAGGGGTTTAGGGGAAGATAGTAAGAACAAAGAAGTACTGTGTGAGGGATTTCTATGTGATGAACAAATTTGATTTTGTTAGCTTTCAAGAGACCAAGCTTGAACACGTCTCCCCATCTGATTTGAGGAAATTAGGGGGTAATTTCTATTCTGATTGGTCTTGTTTACCTGCTAGAGGGGCTTCTAGTGGCATTCTAGTTCGCTGGGTTGCTCATAAATGGCAAAAAGTTAGAGAACTTGTGGGTCAATATGTTATCACTGTGTGCTTTCAAAATCAAACTGATAATATGAGTTGGTCCTTGTCCTCTGTGTATAGACCTCACAATCACAGGAGAGCATGGATTTTTAGCAAAAGCTTCATTTTCCTGGTCCTTGGGTAGTGGCAGGTGACTTCAATACAATAATATTGAAGATAGGAAAGGCTGTGTGAATTATATACAGGAATTAGAGGACTTATCTGATATTATCAATGAGCTTGAACTTGTTGACATTCCTTTCCTAGGTAGAAAATAAACTTGAACCAATAAAAGAGACTCTCCTACTTTTGCTAGGCTTGATAGATTTCTTTTTGATGTTGAGTGGGAAAATATGTTTCCTCTATCTTGTCAAAGAGGACTTGCCAGTCATTTATGTGATCGTGTGCCCATTGTTTTGGATTTTCTCTAGGAGAGTCCAAAATCCAAACTTTTTAGATTTGAAAAAATTTGGTTGAGTGAAGAATCTTTTACTCTGTGTGTTAATAGATGGTGGAGAATAGCTCCATGGAAAAGTTCTGCTGCCGCTAACATTGTGGGAAACTTGAGATTTCTTAGAAAAAGAATTAAAGAATGGGCTAAGCAGAATTTCTATAGTGTTAGGTTAATCAAAAAGAGATTGTTGAATGAATTACTAGCCTTATATGTTTTGGAGGAAAATAGTAGTCTTGATGATGATGAAAAATTAAGAAGAGAAGAAATTACATCTGACTTGAATGTGAGTTTGGAGCAAGAAGAAAAATGTGGAAACAGAGGTCAAAGACTGACTGGTTAAAAACGGGATCAGAATACCTCCTTTTTCATAAAGTGTCCTCTAGTAGGAAAAGAACTAATAACACACCTTCGTCTGTTAATGGTGTGGATATTTGTTCTTCTGAGGGTATTTTGATGTGTTTTATGATCATTATAAACACATGTTTGGTCAGATTGTTGATAATAAGCATGAGTCAGATCCCATTTCATATATTAGACAGTTAGAGAGGGTAAGAGCTATCTTGTGAGTGACTCTTTCTTTGGGGTGTTATTTTCTCATGATTTGTTCTTGGAATGTAAGGGGTTTAGGGGAAGATAGTAAGAACTAAGAAGTACTGTGTGAGGGATTTCTATGTGATGAACAAATTTGATTTTGTTAGCTTTCAAGAGACCAAGCTTGAACACGTCTCCCCATCTGATTTGAGGAAATTAGGGGGTAATTTCTATTCTGATTGGTCTTGTTTACCTGCTAGAGGGGCTTCTAGTGGCATTCTAGTTCGCTGGGTTGCTCATAAATGGCAAAAAGTTAGAGAACTTGTGGGTCAATATGTTATCACTGTGTGCTTTCAAAATCAAACTGATAATATGAGTTGGTCCTTGTCCTCTGTGTATAGACCTCACAATCACAGGGAGAGCATGGATTTTTAGCAAAAGCTTCATTTTCCTGGTCCTTGGGTAGTGGCAGGTGACTTCAATACAATAATATTGAAGATAGGAAAGGCTGTGTGAATTATATACAGGAATTAGAGGACTTATCTGATATTATCAATGAGCTTGAACTTGTTGACATTCCTTTCCTAGGTAGAAAATATACTTGAACCAATAAAAGAGACTCTCCTACTTTTGCTAGGCTTGATAGATTTCTTTTTGATGCTGAGTGGGAAAATATGTTTCCTCTATCTTGTCAAAGAGGACTTGCCAGTCATTTATGTGATCGTGTGCCCATTGTTTTGGATTTTCTCTAGGAGAGTCCAAAATCCAAAATTTTTAGATTTGAAAAAATTTGGTTGAGTGAAGAATCTTTTACTCTGTGTGTTAATAGATGGTGGAGAATAGCTCCATGGAAAAGTTCTGCTGCTGCTAACATTGTGGGAAAATTGAGATTTCTTAGAAAAAGAATTAAAGAATGGGCTAAGCAGAATTTCTATAGTGTTAGGTTAATCAAAAAGAGATTGCTGAATGAATTACTAGCCTTATATGTTTTGGAGGAAAATAGTAGTCTTGATGATGATGAAAAATTAAGAAGAGAAGAAATTACATCTGACTTGAATGTGAGTTTGGAGCAAGAAGAAAAAATGTGGAAACAGAGGTCAAAGACTGACTGGTTAAAAAACGGGGATCAGAATACCTCCTTTTTTCATAAAGTGTCCTCTAGTAGGAAAAGAACTAATAACACACCTTCGGCGTCTGTTAATGGTGTGGATATTTGTTCTTCTGAGGGTATTTTTGATGTGTTTTATGATCATTATAAACACATGTTTGGTCAGATTGTTGAAAACGGGATAAATTTACAGTGGGATAATTTGTTTCAATCTTTTGATTGGAGGGCTGACTCTTTAGAGATTCCTTTCTCTGAAAATGAAGTTAAAGAGGCAATTTTTGCTATGGGAAGTGATAGATCTCTTGGTCCTGATGGGTATCCTGCTCTCTTTTTTCAAACTTTTGGGAGGTGATAAAGAATAATGTGATGAGACTTTTTCTGAATTTTATGAAGAGAGATTGGACATTGAGAGATTAAACTATGCTTTTATTGAGTTTATCCCCAAAAAATCAGCAGCTGAGTGTGTAGGGGACTATAGATCAATTAGTCTCTTGAATGTCCTCTATAAGATCATTACTAAGGTGCTTACAAATAGGCTCAATGAGAAATTACATTTGTTAGTTGATCATGTACAAACAAGCTTTATAAAAGGAAGACTTCTTTTGGATGGTGTTGCTGCAGCTCAAGAATTAATTTCTCTGTGTTATCAGAAGAAAATTGAAGATGGCATGCTTCTCAAATGGATTTTGCCAAGGCTTATGACATGTTAGACTGGAGGTTCGTTATTGATGTTTTGAAGACTAAGGGTTTTGGTGCTAGGTGGATCTCTTGGGTTAGCTCTTGCCTTAAGGGAGGGAAGTCTTCTATTATTTTGAATGGTCTCCCTAGTAGATGGATAGTATCTAGGAGGGGTGTTAGACAGGGAGATCCCCTCTCACCTCTCTTGTTTGTTCTTGCTGCTGATGCCTTCACCAAACTCATATCTAAAGCTATGGAAGCAAATTTACTTCAAGGGTTAGGGCCTATTAATTCTAATATTAGAGTTGCTACTTTGCGGTATGCTAATAACACTTCACTCTTTTGTAAAGCCAACCCTGATTCTATTGTAGTGCTCAAATTGCTTTTATATGGATATGAAATGGCATCTAGCTTGAAGATTAACTTCTCCAAAGCTCAGTTATGATTCTTGGTGATAATGAGTCTCTCCAAACTCAGATGGCAACCATGGTAAATTGCAAAATTGGCACCTTTCCCTTAACTTATCTTGGTATCCTTTTAAGACCAGGTAAGCTTTAGAAGAATGATTGGTTGCCTTTACTGGATAAATTTGATAAAAGGTTATCTGCATGGAAAGGATGAACTCTATCCAGAGGGGGAAAATTGATCTTAGTGAACTCTGTTCTTTCTAGTATGCCCCTTTTTTGGATGTCTTTTTTCGAATTCCCTTCTTGGTTGTGTGACAAGTTAGATAAGTTGAGAAGATTTTCTGGGTTGGAACTGATATTAATAAAGGAGTTTCTAACTTGGTTAAATGGGAGGAAGTATGTAAACCCAAATGGCAAGGAGGTTTGGGGGTTTTGAACCTTGGAATGATGAATAGAGCTTTACTAGGCAAATGTATTTGGAGGTGGTTAGATGAATCAAATGTTTTGCAGAAAAAAATCCTTGTGACAAAATATTACACTGATGGGGACCAATTACACATCTCTAGTAATAAGAGGAGGGTTTCTAAATTTTGGAGAGATATTCTGAAAAAGGAAGAAACTTTTGTATGTAGTTCTTTGGTTAATATTGGCTCTGGCAATAAGACATTGTTCTGGCTTGATAAGTGGATTACAGATTCAAGTTTGGCTGGCTTATATCCTAACCTTTTTAGTATTGCTGTTAATCCTAGAGCAACTATTTTTTCTTATAAAGTGCATGAGAGATGGCATATACCCTTTGTGAGACAGTTGACAGGCCCTTTGGTTCTCATGTTTTGGCACCTTATGCATCTCATCTCCTGTGCCTATTCTCCCTAGAGTTGATTTGAGGAAATGGAGATGGAAAGCACCAGGGAAATTTTCGATTCTTAGTTATTATCAGTTTTTGATTGATGGAGGGATTAGATTTTCTTGTATGTCTAATTGGTCTTTACCTATCCCTCTCAAAGTGAAAGTTTTTCTTTGGTTAGCCATCAAACTGAAGCTTAACACTAAAGATATTCTGATTAAAAAGGGGCGATCACTGATGCTATGTGTGTGCTATGCAATACAAATGCTGAATCTCACTTTCATCTTTTCAGTGAGTGTCCTTTTATTTCTTCTCCGTGGAGAACTTTGAAACATCAATTTGGAGTATTAGGAGACAATCCTCAATTGTGTGAACTCTGGTCAACATGGCGTGAGCAAATTGTTTCTCCCAGTTTTAGATTACAGTGGGTTGTTCATTGTTGTGCTCTGCTTTGGTGATTTGGTTTGAAAGAAATTCTTGTATTTTTACACAAAAAGGCAGACATTCACTGCAACTTTTGGGATAAACTAAAAATTTTGCTATGTTTTTGTTAGGTCATGCAAATCTAAGTGCTTGCAGAAGTAGATTCTTGCAGCGGAGAGAACAACGTCAACAAAATGCTGCAGCTTCAATGGCTTTTGGTGATGCTGGAAGAGAACCTACAAGGCCTATTGTTTTGGACTAGTGATGCTTTCAAAGCTTTCTTTTGGCTTATGGGAAACTGCTTTATTCCTAATCAGCTTTCTATGTCTGGTTCTACTTTTATTTTGCAGAAATGTGATGCATATATTGCCGAGACTTGTAAGCTGTGTGTTTATATGTTTAGGGGTGTTTTGAGACGATATTTTGTAAGTTGACTGGGATTTTATAGGTCTTGCCTTTGGTGTTGGGGGCTAGACTCTTTTTTGTACAACCAGTTTTGTTACATGATAGTCCGGTTGGGATCTTTATGATTCCATCTTTTTTTCTCAATACACACACACACACACACATATACATATCTATCTTGACAGATCGGTCAAAAGCGATATGCGATAATTTTTTTGCAGAAATCGTATCAGCAATGTCCCAAACCCTATATATTGGCAATAAATCGATAAAATTGGCCTATTTTTGAAACACTGGGACATGGAGCAAGAACAAATCAAAATTTTCATGAAGAACAATAAAAATATGCAACTTGTAAATGAAATTAGAATATGATGAATTTTACAAAACCCCTTAAGTTTGGGCATTTATCAAATAATCCCCTTAACTTACAAAATGTCACAAGCCACCCCCCTCCTCTTTTAAGTTTTGTCAGAAAAACCCCTGAACTAACGGAGTTACTTCGAACTCTCATTCTAACTTAAGGGGGTTTGTGAAGCCCTTTGAGTGTGGTTGTTTCTTAAATAACCGTCTTAACTTTGAAAATGTCACAAAACCCCCGTTTAAGTTTTGTTAGAAACCCCCCAACTAGCACCGTTAGAGGAGTTTCTGAACAAGCTTAAAGTTGAAGGGGGATTTTCTGAGAACCCCAAAAAAAAATTTGTGGGGGGTTGTGACATTTTGAAAGTTAAGGGGATTAACTGAGACGTCCAAACTTAAAAGGAGATTTTGTGAAACTTACGATAATGCGCCCTTCAATTCTCAGGTCCTTCTGCTCAAAGAGCCAGATCTGTATGCGAGCTTTCTGCATCAATTGAAAGCTCATCGTTACAACAAAGGATCGCCCATTAAATAATCAAACAAGAAATGGAATTTTCAGAAAGACTTACACTCTGAAGAAACCTGAAGATGAGATTCTGAGCACAAAGAAACAAACTTTGTTAGGTCAAAGCGAAATCTAATTTTAAAAAATTAGGGTTTGTGAGGGGAGAGACGAACGTACGATGGGCTGGGTCATAATCCTCTGAACTCTGGTGGTCGCCATGGCTGCTGCTGTTGCTCTAGGGCCGCAATCTAGAGAAAATTAGGGTTTATGAGTCGAATTGGAAACGGAAGTAAAACCCTAGAAACAGCAACGAGGCGATTTTGGTCGCGGACTTCTCGGTTGGCCTAATTTTATTGTGCCGAGAAATGATTGTGGGCTTTCCCTTTTCCAATTGGGCCTGCAAATTTGGGCCTTCCTAAATTGTTATTCGATGTGGCCAAATAGCCCTTAAATACCTTCACTTGTTTTTCGGCAAAAATACCAAATTGGTATATTTTGTTTACCCTTAGTGACAGTTTGGTATATAATTTTTTTCCGGCGACATATTGGTGTATTTTTTTTCCCTCCAGTGACATATTGGTATATTATGTTGACCACGACGACAAATGGACCTATATTTTAGCCGGACCCAAAATTCCGGCGAAAATTGCTCACGTGGCACCTCATGTGCTGCCAACGTGGCTGCCAACATGCGCATACGTGGCAGGACAAATCAATTAACCTAAAATTTTCCCCCCATTCTCTTATTCTCCTCTCTTTCTTGAGCATGAGAGCATGATCATCCCCAAATTACAAAGACTCATTTTGTGCATGGAGATGGGTAACTCTGAGCTTTGATCTCTTCCATCTACATTAAGTCTAAGATGAAGAGCTTGACACTGATCTTGACCTTGACATTGAGGCCCAAGATGAAGAGCATGATCATCCCTTGTTTGCTTCTTCCTATGCTCGTGCTTGACACTGATCTTGAGCGACAGCTTGAAGATGAAGAATCCATCGCTAATTTCAATTCCACTCAACCTAACCCTAACCCTAGGAGGAAGAAGGAGGAGGAAGAAGAAGGGAAGAAGAGGAGAAGCCTAACCCTAATCTAAGAAAAACCCCTTTCAAAGAGAGTAAAACATCCTCTACTGTCACACTGGAAGCCACGTTGGAGCCACGTTTGCATCACGTGAGGCGTCACGTGAGAAATTTCGCCAGATATTTGGGTCCGGCGAAACTTAAGGCCCATTTGTCGCCGGAGGAAAAAAAATATACTAATATGTCGCCGGAAAAAAATTATATACCAAACTGTCACTAAGGATAAATAAAATATACCAATTTGGTATTTTTGCCCTTGTTTTTCGTAGTACCTTAAGTTGTTTAAAATTAACATGTTGGTGTCCTCTATCATGCCAAAGTGAATAATTTCATCATAAATGTTCCTCTATGATATTTATAAGGTAATAATAGAGTTTTCTAACTATAAATATTTGTTAAATTTATTGTTAGGCCAACCTCAACTCTCATCTAAAGTATAACTAGTATAATTTTATAATAGAATTTTGGTAGATTTAATAGTAAATTTAACATATATTAATACTTAAAAGCTATATAATTAGTCTACGGTATCATAGAGAAACATTCTTGTGAAAATTTTTACGTTTGCATGATTGAACTTACTAACATGCTTGTTTTAAACATCCTAGAGTATATAAATGTTACGAAAACAAATGAGCATACATAAATGCCAAGTAAGTGAAACTATGAGGTGTTTAAGTGTTATTTAGCCTTTGGATATCAATCAATTTACATGTTGCGCTAAAACCCGACATCTGAAAAAGAGGCCAACAATATGAAATTCAGTTAAAAAAGTAAATAACTCAACCGCTCAGAGCCAGCCAAGCGGAGAATTCAGTTAAAAATGTAAGCTTCCTCGAAATTTACCTCAGCCAACGAGGTAACGACATATGTTATTCCTCTTCTCCGATTTAGCCTCCAAAGGTATAGTTGGTTAGAAAAATCATAAGTTCTGCCATACACATTTTCTGCTATTTTTTAACTTTTTCTCCAAGTTACATACTTAAGCATCATAGGTGATTAGCATAGTTTATATCATTTTATGTTCATATTTATCTTTATTTTTGTATATATTTAAATGCTACTTGGTTATTTTTAGTGTATTTATAGGAAAATAGTTTTAAATGAAGAAGATCCCAAAGAAGCCCATTGAAGTTCTAGAAGTATCAATCAAACCTCAATCAGATCTACAGTATGGAATTAAAAAAAAAGTAAATATCAGTTACTTGAAAATCAAGGAAAATAAAATGAGGTCAAATTCGGATTCAGATTTTCAACCGCAAAGGAAAGTCAATATCTCTCAATCCAAAGTCAGAATCTAACATATTATATTCGATTTTGATAGAAATTGAAATTAATCACCTTAGGTTATTTTTAGAAATAAAGTAGAGCCTTATTTGGAATAGGGAGGAATAAATCTAGTTTGATCTTAGATTTGACCGATTTATTTCCTCAATCTTATCTTCAATAACTTGAAGACCAAGTTTAATCTTACATTTGTGAGGGTTCCTATCCTATGGTTGTGAGCGATTTATGTATAGTATAAATAAGAACCTAGAGCCCTCTTGTTTTCATCAATTCATCAATTCTACAATTGATCTTGTAAATAGTTGAGCGCTTACTATCTAAAAGGAATGCTACAGTCATTGTAAAAGTTCTTTTCGTAAGTTTTGCTTAAGAAAAGTTTTTCTTCTTCTTGTATTTAATTCTTGTAATGTCTTCTTTTTCTTCTTTTAGTTTTGTTTGTTTTTCTTTTATGCATAGCTAATTTAGTTTAGGTTGCTTAGGATGATGAAGCAAGGGTAATTTTGCTTAGATTATTAGTTCTTCCTCTTGAGCTTATTATATTCATGTTCGAATTAGTCTAGGCTACTAATCAATAGAATCAATAGAACAATTAGACTCGGTAGGTTATAGACATTAAAATATGGTATAGTCTATGCTTAGTTGATTATTTCTAGGGTTATCTTTTAGTCAAGATTAATTAATCATGAGATATGTTATGACATAGAGCTGACTAAGTGTTAATCAACACCAGGAGTCGACATGTGTCGCAAATTAACTGTGCATCATCTCAACTCGACCCTATGAGGATGGGTCTAGTAAACGACATCACTCGACTCTTACCAAGAATGGCCGAGTAGAAAGGCGCCCTTACTCGAACTCTGTAATTAAGGACATCTCTATGCCTCCTCATTTCTCGAGATCGGGTCGAGAACCTCCCAGTACAAGGTGGCCGAGTAAAAAGCCATCTTTTATCGGTCCACTCACAAAATCGAGTCGAAAGGCGGTCGCTCTCGAACCCCATGCCGACAGTTGATCACCATCACATTAAATGCATGGTCAGAGTCATCATTACTCCAGCCCTGAAAGTCTTAATGATTCATCAGACCTCGTCAGCACTTGACTTCCTCTGTCACCCTCGTATTAATCATGAAGGTGACTCATGTCATCCGCAGCCGACACATGTAAAGCGTTAGTCGAGTAAGCTGACTGCTTAGACTCGGTCGAAGTTACAAAATTGCCCTCCCGAATCTGTTATAAATAGGTGTTCTGCCTACTGGATGGAGGTACGCGACTTCAGCCTAAAAAGCACACTACAGTCTTACTTTTCTCCTCCACTTAAGCTCTCTGCTGACTTAACCGTCGGAGGAACCACCGGAGATTCCAACTCCGATCCTCTCACGCGTTGTTTTGTGTGCAGGACTGAACCCTCAGCTCAATAATCAACCGCCAAGAAAGAAGATTGAGGAACCCTAAATAGAACATAACCTACACTAACCCCTATTTGATAACTAACATCAACCAGATCTATAACTTGCTAGGTTTTAAATTGATAGGTTATAGACATTTAAATATGGCATAGGCTATACTTTTTAGATCTAAGTAAATAAGATAATTGTTAATCTACTAGGTATTAGATTGATAGGTTATAGACATTTAAATATGGCATAGCCGTATGCTTTTAGATTTAAGTAAACAACATAAAAAGAGAAGAACTAATATATCTAAGTAATTATCAACCTAGTTAATTCTATCCTACGTACCTGCTTAGTTCATAAATAGTTTCAAAAACCAACCAACAGTCAATCTCTCGATAAAAGATTTTATGAAACTCCATCTTCCTATGAATCGACCTTTATGGATTACAACTGGACAACTGTATACTTACAGTAATTTTAGGACTTAGAAATCCCATATCAATAGAGTCATCAGAGCATCTAGCTCTGGTGCATCCACCCTTTGATTGATCTTGTAGAAGAAGTTCTAGCCCCTCAATTTGTCAGCAGAGAAATTGAGAGCCCCTCAACATTAACCCTCATCTCTTCAAGAGTCTTATCAACTAGTTTTCATCATAAATAATTTTGTCACCTATCGAGAGTTCTATCTTCGACTTAAGTGAGGGTCAAAGTAATAAAATAAGGAACATGTAACATTGTTGATGGTCGACAATGACCGATATGCCAACCACTTCCAATATCATTATTCAGAAACTTAATTTTTTTTCTCCCTTTTCTGCTTCATTAATGCTTCATTTCCTAATGGCAACCAAACTTGCGAGTGAGAATAAGAATAAATATTTTATTTTTCACATCTATTTCATAGTATTCCTTGCTTCATTCTATTCTTATCTAACTCAATTCCTGGGCACCAACTATGGCATTAGTGAATTGATATTGCTTAAACTATAGGACTATTGCCAAACTATTGAAAGAGTAGTATAATTAAGGGAGCTCAAAGTGTTGTTAAGCAACTAAGCTACTGACCATGTTTGAAGTGAGAAGGGCACACGAGTTGCTATTGATGATCATGATCATTAAAGCTTAAGTGTGGGCACTGGGCCGGTCAGCCCACGAAACCCCTTGCTCGGCCTGCTCTTTTACTTGGCTCGACTTAGCCCAGTGCCAGAGCAGGCCCAACTTGTCATGCTACATTGATGGGCCGCGGGAGGAGCTAGGTCAACCCGGCAGATCGCGGAATGACAGCTAGTAGATAAGGACTAGCAAGCTGGGCTTCAAGTAAGCGAGCTTGCTTTCGTCTTAATTTGTGGATCTGTATTTTGTTGCTATTATTATATATATATTTTACATATTGTTCTAATTTCTTATGTTCTCTTATGTTTTAAAATTAGTAGAATAATTATTTACTGCCCAGGGATGTAGAATATACTCTTAACCACATTAAGTCTATGTGTTTGTGATGTTTTCTCTCAATCAATGTGTACACATATACAATTTTACTTAATAAAATTATTTTTTATTTCTTATAATTGTCACATATTTAGTTTGTTATTTATATATAATTTTTAATTGTTAAATAATGCTTAAAAAACTATTAAAAATAATTAAAAATTAGAAAAAATAATGGCAAATAATTTAGTGGGCCGTGCGAGCCAGCCCGTGCCTTGTCCGCCTCGCTTGTTCTCGGGGTCGTGAGTGGACTAGGCTGGGTTGAGCTCTAGGCCCGAAAACAAGTGGTGAAAAGCATCTCGCTTGACTCATTGAGATCCACGAGCTGGCTTGTTGCGCTAATTGGCCCGAACGGGCTAGCTCGCGAGACGAGCTACCACGGTTTGCTCGCCACCTCTATTATATCTCATAGTCTAGTTCTCTAAATTTGATATAACCATCTAATAAATAAAGTTAATTTGGACACTAAACTTGAGATTGATCCCAAGTCTCTATAAACAACCCTTTACAAGGACTCATATAGGGCGACGGGAATGAAGACCATACTTAGATATAATATGAATCTTGATACACACATTATTAGTGATTATCAATATAGTCGGGTTTTCTATCGGTGTAGACCATACTTAGAGGAATAATTCGATAAATACTAGACAATTTGACTCACTAATAGTTCACGATTACATGAAGATTCATTCTAGACCGATATTTTCATCTCGAGAATAATCTTTGATAGCATTTTCCTAGAGAGTATTGTGCACTCTTGGAGACATGTATTGATCTTCAATATTACTTAATATATGGTTTTTAGAATATAAGACATGTCTTGACGGTTGGAAGATTTCAATATAGGTCCCACAGTCTTAGATTTGATTTTGGATTGAGTTATTAAAAAAAGAAAAAGAAAAAAGAATATAAGACGGGAACAAAATTTATACATCTCGCATACACTTCGAACATGTGGAGGAAATTCTATTTACTAAATTTTCTGGCATGTTTTGGGTTTGTATCCTCTTTACAACAAGTTACTTATTTCACCAAGATTCCTCAAATTCATCTTTTATTACATTAATTAACATATGTTGTAGCGTCCTCAAATTAACCTTTTATTGCATTAATTAACATATGTTGTAGCCTTCTTTTCTTAATCTCTACGTATATAATTACATACACTAAAATAAGAACAGAGTAAAAAATTTGATTTTGGACGGTCATTGGTTCTCCTTTAAAACCTAGGCATTTCTTCCTTTGAATTGAATTCAAAGGATAAACTAGGACCATACATTGGTAATGTATTATTAGGACCATACATGAGTTTAGGGAGCACAAAGTCTTGGTAAACAACCGAACGTGCTTGAGTAAGAGGCGTACACCTGTTGCTGTCAATGTCAATTATAAGTCTTGGTCATTAAAGCTTAAATATTCTAGTCTACTAGATTATATGTAACCATCTCAATGATAAAATTAATTAAGTAGTTTTCATCAAGAAACTAAACTTGAGACTGAGCCCAAGGTTACTTATGTCTTGTCATTTAATAAATTTGTAGAATGTAGTGGACATTGACCTCTAATTTCTAGCGCATTTTATTTATTTCTTTTGGGATGTGTCTATGTTTGCATCAATCTTGGGTGGGTTAGGGTGGTTTGAAGTAATTATTATATTATAATATATAAATATGCAGGTTTCTATAAAATAAAATAAATATTTCCAAATTAAGCATCTATTTGTGTTTGTGATCTACAATCTCTGGATCAAAACCCAAATAAAAACTTTTGTCTGCTAATCCAAGTTCAAATGGGAGATTGAATTTCCTTTCAATATTTTCCAAATACTAATTCTGAGAATTTAATAGGTTTTTCATACGAATTATTTGATTAAATAGTTCATTCATACGAATTATTTGATTAAATAGTTCTTTCCATTTGATTAAAAATTATGGTAGATTCCATAACGCAACCTCTTATTTTACCATTGAACCAAATCTCACTAATAAATGTTTAGACTTATATGGATTTGGACCACCGATAATTCTAAGATACAACAATTAGAATAATACTATTAATCGTAAGCAATTGTCACTCAGTAGATGATTGTGTTTGATTCTAAATGTAGTACATAGAGGTTTGCATAAAAGATAATAAATTTTCATTTTAACAACAAAAGATACAAATCAACGAGCTTACCTCCGAGTTAAAAAGTTTTTTTTAAATAAAATATTATCCACCGTCTAGAATCTGAATCTCATGATAGGTTCTCTCTTACTTACCACTACATCAAAAGCATCTCTTTGTCAGAGAGAACAGGAGCAGATGGAGAGGCGATTAGGTGGGCGATTAGGAGGGAGATTAGTAGAGGCGGCTCCTTCTTTGAGGCGTCAAGTAAGATTTACGAATGGAGGCTTCTCTATTTCCAAGCCTATCTCTGTTTCACAAACATGTGGTTTCGAGTTGTCTAATCCCTCTCGTCAGCGGCCACAACCTTTCACCTCCCCTCCGTTGCGACCCCCTACCTCCACTGACCCCAAACCTTTCACCTCGTTTGCTGATCTTTTCAAGCATCAGGCTCCCAGTTCTGTTAAGGGAATCCTCCCTCTCCCATCTTCAGATCTTGCTGTCGACTCTGGTTGG
This sequence comes from Asparagus setaceus, assembly GCA_012295165.1. Lineage (NCBI taxonomy): Eukaryota > Viridiplantae > Streptophyta > Magnoliopsida > Asparagales > Asparagaceae > Asparagus > Asparagus setaceus. The sequence continues at coordinate 43,591,940 of CM022703.1, read as the reverse complement.
ACCACCGTCATCAACAAGAAAAGATTTTGGAGATCCAGGGCTCCTCAACAGATCCTCGCATCTCAAGCTCCTAAAAGGTGTTTCTTTTGTGGAGATTTTGGACATATGGCTAGATCCTGCAAATTGGGGACTTTCAAATGCTTCAGGTGCAACAAGGTTGGCCATACATCTAGATCTTGTCCATCTCTTGTGCCCCCTCAGTCTGCATGTTTGCATCCAGCGGTTGTTCCTATCATTCAGACCCTAATTCTATCATAGACAAGATTTGCAAGTTGTCGTCTTTTGGTATTCTTACCCTAGGTATCGGCTCACCATTAGTGGAGGAATTGAGAGAGATGTTGGAGTACAGATTTAATATTAAGCAATGAAAGTTCCAGATTATCAAATCGGATCCAACTTCTTTTATGGTGCAATTCCCTTCTCTAGATCTCCTACAGCAAGCGGTTTTGGCAGGGATACATTGATATGGGTTTCTTTGGAGGAACTTTTTATAAATGGACAGAAACTAAAGGCATGCAAGTCCACCCCAAGCCTGAACTGTACTGGATTAAGTTGTCAGGTATCCTCTTGCACCTTTGGGATGGAGAATTTCTTTCTAGACTTCTGCAGGATTATGGTGAGTTATATGCGAGTTCCCATAGTGTTATGTTCATGGAGGATATATCAGCTTATAAGGTTTTGCTCAAGACCAGATGCAAGAAGGATATTCCTAATGCTATTCCTTATCGTTATGTTTCTCCAATCAATGGATGGCTATTAGAGGGTAAAGCATCCATAGAAGTATTGGGCCTTCCAATGTCCGAGGAGGCTTTGTCTACTAAGAAAGGTTCGGAATTCTTAGCTAATGAAGGAGAGCCATCATCGAATTTCTCCTGGAAAGACTTGTAATGTCTGTGGGATGCCATGGAATCTGAAGTTCAACAGCCTCTTTCCTCTGACGAACCACAACCTTCGGGTGACAAGGGCAAAAGGGTCATTGACTCTAATTCAAATGCAACGAAATTGAGGAAGCAGTTAAGGTAACAAATTTGGTGGCACAATCTCAGAAATTACGGCTTGGCAACAGTTCGCTCAATCCTGTTTCTACGGATATGGTGGAAGTTATGGTAGAAGGTAAATCTCTTTTTTTACCAAGGGCTACATGGGCAAGTATTTATGAGGGTATCAAGCGAGGGCCTTCTGTAGGGCCAAGCTCCTCTATGGACCCTACCAAGAAGAACTCCATCCCCAAATCCTCCTTCAGACAAAGTCCAGATGCCATCTCCTCCACCGCTCAGCCGCTAGGATTTGAGAGACCGCCGAAACTTCGACGGCGTAGGATTGCACCAATTTCTCTCTACCATAAGCCTTATCATCGGTTCATGGCTGGCGCTAGCAAGCCTCCAATCATCCCCAAGGGTCAGTCCTCATCAACCTCCACACCTTTTCTGCCCATTAATTCTTTATCTGAAGAATCTCTAGTTAATTTAGCTTCTAACTGTGGCATCAAAGATCCATCGATGAAAGACTTGCTGGACAAATTGAAAGAACTAGGGATAGAGAGAGCTCTTTTAGCCTCTCAGTAGTTTTCTCTTTTATTTTTTGTTGGTTGGTATTTTATCTGGTATCTGATGAAGATTGGTTCATGGAATGTCAGAGGGTTGAACAACCCAATTAAAAGAAGATTAGTGAAAGACTGCGTCCTCTTCTCCGGAGTGGATATCGTAGGTTTACAAGAATCTAAACTTAACTCTGTTAGAACTAGAACTCTTAACGCCTTAGGCAGCTCTAGAATCAATTCATGGCTTTCTTTAGTTGCTGTTGAGTCTAGGGGTGGTGTGCTTCTAGGTTGGAACGATAACTTGTATGAGTGTTTAGATTCTTACATAGGTATCTTTTCAGTATCTGTTGTTCTCTGCCATAAGTTGTCTAAGTGCAAATTTCTGGTTACCTCTGTGTATGGCCCTTGTGAGAGAGAAGATAGAGATGTTTTCTGGTGGGCATTACGTAGAATTCATTCTATTTATCCTATGTCGTGGGCCATTTTTGGTGATTTTAATGTGACATTGAGTTTAAAGGAAAGAAAAGGTAGGTCTAGCTCTATAAGAGACATTAACTCTTTTAAATCGATAGTAGACTCTCTTTTCCTTATGGACCTACCGCTTAGTGGAAGACAATTCACTTGGTCCAATATGAGGGAGGATCCTAGTATGGCCAGGTTAGACAGATTTCTCATTAATGTAGATTTTGAATCAGCATTTCCTTCCCTTGTTCAATATGCCTATCCAAATTCCTGCTCTGATCATTCTCCTATTATCCTAGATTATGCTCCATCTCCTAAACCTTTCTTCAGATTTGAGAAAGTATGGTTATCTCACCACTCTTTTAGAGACTTCATAAAATGATGTTGGCTTTCCTTTTCCTGTAAGGGAAACCCTGTAGAGGTGTTTAAATCTAAACTTCATCTTATCAAAAGGAGAATTAAGTGGTGGCGGAAAAACATTTTTGGTTCAATTAACCTTTCCAAACAAAAAACTCTGTCTAACATCAAATCTCTAGATCTTATCCAAGAATCTAGACCTCTTTCTGCATCTGAGGCATCAAACAAAAAACTTCTTCTTTCCAATCTTCTCCTGGTGGCTTCTCAGGAAGAAACTTATTGGAGACAAAGGTCTCGGGTCACTTGGTTGAAAGAAGGAGACAATAACACTTCTTTTTTCATAAGTCTGCTTCTTTCAACAGAAGCAAAAGTTTCATTCCTGCTATCTTACACAACGATACCCTCATCTCCTCTGAAGTTGAAAAACAAAAGTGCTTTTTTTATTTCTTCTCAAACCTATTCTCTGCTCCACCTCCCTCTTCTCTCAGTTTATACTAGTCCTATCTCTACCCTAACCAGGTTCAAGGTTTGGATTGCCTAGATGTCATGTTCACTATGGATGAAATCAAATTGGCTGTTTTTGGCTTGCACCCTAATAATTGTCCTGGTCCAGATGGTTTTCTATTCTTTTTTACCAAGAATTTTGGGAATTGATTAAGCATGATATTTTCTCAACTTTTCAATCCCTAGTCATGGATGCCTCTTCTCTCCACTCAAGTAACTTCTCTCATATCTCCCTGATCCCCAAATTAGATGGAGCTAACCAAGTTAAAGATTTCAGACCTATAAGTTTGCTTAATGGTTTTTTCAAAATTTTCACCAAAGTCTTAGCTAATAGATTGGCTCCGTTTCTTCCCTCACTAGTTGACCCCTCTCAATCTGCTTTTTAGAGTGATAAATCGACTTTGGATTCTTGTGCAATTGCACATGAACTAGTTCACCACTGCTCATCCAAGAAGAATGAAGTCTGTATGATCAAAATTGATTTCAGGAAAGTCTTCAATTGTGTTAACTGGTCCTTTATCCTCAAACTTTTAAAAGCTAGAGGCTTTGGACCTTACTGGTGTTCCTGGATAGATTATATACTCAAATCCTCTAAGTCTACTATCATTGTCAATGGTTCTCCTACCAATTTCTTTCAATGCTCTAGAGGTTTGAAACAAGGTGACCCTCTCTCACCTATGCTATTTATTATAGCTATCGATGTCCTTAATAAAATGCTCACATCTAGTGTAGATTGTGGAGATCTATCTGAATTGCACCTTAAAGGTAAATTAAATGATATCCGCTCTTTACAATTTGCGGATGACACTATCATCATGAGTAGAGCTACTACATCTAACCTTTCTATTCTCAAATATATTTTCTACATGTTTGAGGATATTTCTGGTCTTGGTATAAATTTTGCTAAAACATATCTATACTACTTTGGTAAATCTCCTATCAAAGGGGCTGCACTTGCCAAAATTCTCAATTGCTCTCAATCCTTCCCTCCTTTCAAATACCTAGGCATTCCTTTGAAGAAGGGATCTTTACTCAAAACAGATTGGCAACCCATCCTTGATCAATTTTCCAAGCGGTTATCCTTATGGAAAAGTAAACTATTATCTATTGGAGGGCGTTTGATTCTTATTAACTCAGTCCTTACCTCCATTCCTCTTTACTTTTTGTCTTTTTTTCAGTTACCTAAATGGCTCATAAAGGCAATGGATAAAATTAGGAGGAATTTCTCATGGAGTGTGTCAGATAAATCTTTTGCATGCAAATCTCTTGTTAACTGGAGTGCAGTTTGCAAATCTAAAAAGGAAGGGGGGCTAGGTATTATCAATCTCTCAGATTTCAACTTGGCTCTTATGTCAAAATGGATGTGAAAAGTTCTTTATGATGAGTCTTTGTTAAGCAGAGTGCTCAATTCCATCTATTCCTCTAATCTTCCTAACCCTAGTTGCATACCACCAAGTTTCTCAGCATCTAAATTCTGGAATGATGTTTGTTCCAGTAGTCTAGCATTTAGAAGTTTGGTTCAATGGAAATTAGGTGAGGGAACTTGTATTCATTTCTGGGAGGATAAGTGGACTGGCAACAATACTCTGGCATCTCTATTCCCTAAGGCTTTTAAGCTTGCCTTATCAGGAAATGTAAGTGTCAGATCCCGAGGTTATGTTCATCATGGTCAATGGCAGTGGCACCCCTTGATCAGAAGACCTATCTCCCCTCAAGAGAAAGAAGAAGTTCATGGTTTATATCAATTACTCTAGCCTCTTAACCTATGCACAAATAGTGGACAAGATGAGGCTTGGTGGCCTTACCATAAGTCTGGAATTTTCACAGTTAAATCCCTTTACAGCATTCTTAATGCCAGTGTTTTAGTCTTTAGAGGGTACCGAATGATTTGGAAATCCTTTAATCCTTTGAAAGTGAAAGTGTTCTTCTGGTTATTGATGAAGAGAAAGTTAAACACTAAACTCAACCTAGTAAACAAGAGTTGGACAGGGGATACTCTTTGTCCCTTATGCAAGTTAGAACCTGAAAGTCATGAACATCTCTTCATACAATGCAAGTTTACAAGGGATGTATGGTGTTTCTTTCTACCTTTACTCAAAATTGCTAATCGTCCATATGATTTTAGTGAGCTTGTAGATCCCATGGGAACTTTCCTGCAGGACAGAGGTAGTAAAGACTTATGGCCAATTGTACTTCCATCAATATGCTGGTGCTTATGGCGGGCGAGGAACAATTCTATCTTCAGTCAATCTGTTTTCACTCCAAGGCAACTGGCGTCTAATTCCTCGTATTTCATCCTTTTATGGACAGGGACTCATTCCTCCAAGCGTTCAGATAGGATCAAAGACTTAGTGGATGAAAGGGACTTTGCTAAGCTGCTGTTAAGAGAAGACTCATCTGTGGTTGAAGCGGAGGTTGAAGACAACTTCTAAGACAAGTGCTTCCTTGCAAAGTTTTAAAAGTTGCTGTTATCTGACTATATCTCTTTTGAAAACTTTGGGTTGGTTTTGTTTCAGTTTTTTAGATTTACAGTTGTATAAACTTAGCTCCGGTGAGCTGGACAACGATGGTTGTTTATAGCTTTTTACAAGGGTGTTTTTGTTAGGGGTAGTTTTGGTTGAAACATCTATAACTATAGTAATAGGTGACAGCTATGGTCCTCTCCCTATTCTAAGTATGAACTGTTTTAATAGAAACTACCTCCGACAAATACATCCGAGACCAAGCTATTTGTTTTGTAAAAAAAAAAAAAAATATATATATATATATATATATATATATATGTTTGGTGTAAAAATCTCCTCTCGGATTTGTATTGTTTGAGTTGTTTGTTTACAAATCAAGAATAGGTCTTTTACAAGCGAAGGGAAGGCCCTTCTTGTTTAACGTGGGTTCGTCGGTGGCGGTGGGGCGCCTCCCTCGATGCTCGAATCGAGTTAAGCTTCCCTTGGACGATCCGATCGGCGTTGCGGCCGAGCTCGGTCTGTGATAGAAGCTCCGTGGTTGAGTTCGGTTCTACCGAGCACGCTTGGATAGGGCTCACGATGTAAGAGTTTGCAAAGAGCTCAAGAGCCTCGGATCTGAGAATTCAGATTCAGACCTCCCCAAAAAGATGCCCCTTTCTCATGTGGAGATGGTGGCTTATAAATAGGCAAGGAGAGGCATGACCACTTCCTTGATTTGTGGGATATGGCCATGCCCAGTTGAGGAGAGCCATACCCCCTGTGGGATGTGACCACCGTGAGGGGAACCATGCTCTCTGTGGGATGTGACCACTATGGGATGTGACATCTCCCATGCTTCAAGTGGGCAGTCTTGGGAAGCCTGCGGGCGAGCTTGCCTTATGCAAGGCGAGCTTCAAGCATGCGGGTGAGCTGGCGACTCTGCAGGCGAGCTGGCGACTCTGCAGGCGAGCTTGGTATGGATGGCGAGCTCGAGCTACAGTGTAGGCAAGCTCAAGCACAAGTTGGGCGAGCTCCGGCCTGGCCTTGAGCTCTTGGTCTTTAGGCAAGACTAGATCATACAGCGAGCCTCGTCAAACCATTTGTTGTGGGCGAGCCTCGTCAAACCACTGTTGTGGGCGAGCCTCGTCAAACCACTGTTGTGGGCGAGCCTCGTCAAACCACTGTTGTGGGCGAGCCTCGTCAAACCATCGTTGTGGGCGAGCCTCGTCAAACCATCGTTGTGGGCGAGCCTCGTCAAACCATTGTTGTGGGCGAACCTCGGTCAGTGAAGAGCTTATTTGCTTGGCGAACCTCGCTCGAATGAAGAGCTTATTTGCTTGGCGAACCTCGTCGAATGGAGAGTTTATTTGCTTGGCGAACCTCGGTTAAATGTCGAGCCGTTGCTTGGCGAACCTCGTCAAACCATTGTTGTGGGCGAACCTCGTCGAATGGAGAGTTTATTGCTTGGCGAACCTCGGTTAAATGTCGAGCCGTTGCTTGGCGAACCTCGTCGAATGGAGAGTTTATTTGCTTGGCGAACCTCGTCACGAATGGAGAGTTTATTTGCTTGGCGAACCTCGGTTAAATGTCGAGCCGTTGCTTGGCGAACCTCGTCACGAATGGAGAGTTTATTTGCTTGGCGAACCTCGTCACGAATGGAGAGTTTATTTGCTTGGCGAACCTCGGTTAAATGTCGAGCCGTTGCTTGGCGAACCTCGTCACGAATGGAGAGTTTATTTGCTTGGCGAACCTCGTCACGAATGGAGAGTTTATTGCTTGGCGAACCTCGGTTAAATGTCGAGCCATTTGCTTGGCGAACCTCGTCACGAATGGAGAGTTTATTGCTTGGCGAACCTCGTCGAATGGAGAGTTTATTTGCTTGGCGAACCTCGGTTGAGCGTCGAGCCACGCTTGGCGAACCTCGGTTAAATGTCGAGCCGTTGCTTGGCGAACCTCGGTTAAATGTCGAGCCGTTGCTTGGCGAACCTCGGTTAAATGTCGAGCCGTTGCTTGGCGAACCTCGTCGAATGGAGAGTTTATTGCTTGGCGAACCTCGGTTAAATGTCGAGCCGTTGCTTGGCGAACCTCGTCGAATGGAGAGTTTATTTGCTTGGCGAACCTCGTCACGAATGGAGAGTTTATTTGCTTGGCGAACCTCGGTTAAATGTCGAGCCGTTGCTTGGCGAACCTCGTCACGAATGGAGAGTTTATTTGCTTGGCGAACCTCGTCACGAATGGAGAGTTTATTTGCTTGGCGAACCTCGGTTAAATGTCGAGCCGTTGCTTGGCGAACCTCGTCACGAATGGAGAGTTTATTTGCTTGGCGAACCTCGTCACGAATGGAGAGTTTATTGCTTGGCGAACCTCGGTTAAATGTCGAGCCATTTGCTTGGCGAACCTCGTCGAATGAAGAGCTACGCTTGGCGAACCTCGTCACGAATGGAGAGTTTATTTGCTTGGCGAACCTCGGTTGAGCGTCGAGCCTCATTGCCGAGGCGACCCTCCTCTTTTAATGGGGAGCCTCGCGACTTTGCGACCTTCCTCATATGCTACGAAGAGCGGTCGTAACTTCCAAACCGTATATCGAATTGGGCCGAATTATATATGAAAATCGACTATCTCGGCGAGGCGGAGCCAACCAAACCTACCGAAGGGTTCGGTTTCTCGGTCATTTTGCCCAATTCCTTCGGTTTGAGAGATATCGGCACTTTTGTTTATTTTGGGTTTAATGCGGGGATTACGGCAATTTTGTTGCCTACAATATATATGAGATTAATGGGTATCATTGACATATGAGGGATTCCTTCATATCTGTTGATGGCACAATCTCCACCAAGTATGATTTTAATAAAATAAGAGGCATTCTCTCTCCTACTTTATTCTCTCTCCTACACTTGGTGGAGATTATGCCACCTAGCGTATATGAAGAAAATCCCTCATATGTCAATGATACCCATTAATCTTATATATATATATATATATATATATATATATATATATATATATATATATATATATATATTTCTTGTCACGCAACTGGAGTCTGGAGAGCGTCCAGGGATCTCTAGGTGAGACGGAACTATGTACCGCATAACTGATATTATATAATTAATATATATTTTGTCATATATATACTAGTGGGATATACACCTTACTTTCCTAGCAATCTAGAAATTACTTTTTTAAAGCCTTCTAGGATATAATCCTTAATTAAGTTATTTTCGGGTTCACTTAATTTAAGTTTTAGAAATTTTGCACTCCAATTTGAATTTTCAAACAATTTATGTTTACCATTTACAAATTAGAAGCTCATATCCATTCAGGTCAATTCATATTAGTGGTCCATTTTTATTTAGATAAATAGATACTTCTCCCATATAATTTTCTGGATATATACACCACTATCTACAAACATCTATACTTCTTCTTAAGCTATTCGCTTATCGCATTTTCTTCTAACAAAACCATGCTAATTAAGACTTTTATCCTGAGAAAAAGTGAGAGCAGTAGAAATCAATCAAACATGCATGCTGAGTTGTGGTGATATATGACATTGCAAAGCCACACAATTGAAGATCGTTTGGTTCTTCTCGTCAATCGGTGTCTATGGAATGTCTATCCCCAATTTCTAATTATTAGACATTATAATATTTGTACTATTCACCTAGATCTCGACTGTGAAAGAGAGATCCCATGTCCCGAGATTTACTTGGCTGGTATTAAGCCAAGGTTTCCCGCACCAAAAAAGGAGTTTTTGCTTATAAACCCATAGTTCTACTTGCAAAAAGTTTTCTTATCTTCAAATCCAAAATGCAGAATATGAAGCGATATAACTGTATATAATAATTTCATTATAATTCCAAAGTAAATAGCTATACACTAAAATCTAAATATATATATATATATATATATATATATATTTCTTGTCACGCAACTGGAGTCTGGAGAGCGTCCAGGGATCTCTAGGTGAGACGGAACTATGTACCGCATAACTGATATTATATAATTAATATATATTTTGTCATATATATACTAGTGGGATATACACCTTACTTTCCTAGCAATCTAGAAATTACTTTTTTAAAGCCTTCTAGGATATAATCCTTAATTAAGTTATTTTCGGGTTCACTTAATTTAAGTTTTAGAAATTTTGCACTCCAATTTGAATTTTCAAACAATTTATGTTTACCATTTACAAATTAGAAGCTCATATCCATTCAGGTCAATTCATATTAGTGGTCCATTTTTATTTAGATAAATAGATACTTCTCCCATATAATTTTCTGGATATATACACCACTATCTACAAACATCTATACTTCTTCTTAAGCTATTCGCTTATCGCATTTTCTTCTAACAAAACCATGCTAATTAAGACTTTTATCCTGAGAAAAAGTGAGAGCAGTAGAAATCAATCAAACATGCATGCTGAGTTGTGGTGATATATGACATTGCAAAGCCACACAATTGAAGATCGTTTGGTTCTTCTCGTCAATCGGTGTCTATGGAATGTCTATCCCCAATTTCTAATTATTAGACATTATAATATTTGTACTATTCACCTAGATCTGGACTGTGAAAGAGAGATCCCATGTCCCGAGATTTACTTGGCTGGTATTAAGCCAAGGTTTCCCGCACCAAAAAAGGAGTTTTTGCTTATAAACCCATAGTTCTACTTGCAAAAAAGTTTTCTTATCTTCAAATCCAAAATGCAGAATATGAAGCGTATAACTGTATATAATAATTTAATTATAATTCCAAAGTAAATAGCTATACACTAAAATCTAAATAGTATGCAGTTATACACCATATAGTATATAGCTATATAGCCTACACTAGTAGAAAAATGCGCAATCTAGACGGAAAATTCCGTATAGATTGCTCAAAATCGTCTCGGTTGACCAAACTAGACGGATATCCGTCTAGAATAGTCCGTCTAGATTGAATCAAACTAGATGTAATTTCCGTCTAGTTTGGTCAAGCGAGGCGGAAAACAACTAGGCGGAATTTTTTCCGTCTAGAAATCAACCTAGGCGGAAAATCCGTCTAGGTTGCTACCTAGACGGATTTTCCGTCTAGGTTGCTACCTAGACGGATTTTCCGTCTAGGTTGCTACCTAGACGGATTTTCCGTCTAGGTTGCTTGTGCTTCTGATAGTTTTTTTTTAAGAATCTACTTATATGTGCACAATTTTGCACCAACACCAAATCACATTCATATGTGCACAATATTGCACAACACCAAATCATATTCATATCCAACACAATCTAATTATATTCAAATAATACATTCACCAAAATACTAGAGCAATACAATCTAATTATAACATGTCTCATACATTCAAAAAACACAATGCACAAGATCAAATATCCACAAACTAATCAACAACGCCAAATAAACAAATCCATAACTAAAAACATGATTACAACGTCTTTACAAACATGTCAATATCCCCACATAATTGAAAACATGATCCCCATATCTTCACAAACATGCCAATATCCTCACAAGCAAGTCCAAGCCATAAAGTAATACAAACTAGATAAACAAATGTGTAAATCGCATACTTGTATGTCTGAGATACAAAATATTAAAAACTCACTACGTGAGGCCTTCCGCCTCATCGATGTTATCATCTCGATCATTACCGGTGTCTCCATGTCGACGATTGCTAACAACAAAACAAATTCATATAAGTTCAGTTGATGCCAAATTTAAAATTTAAGATAATTGAAGGAATTAAATAAAATGAACTCAAATTTAAAATGTTTCTTTTACTTATTGCTAGAGATCAAATAGCTAAGCAAAAGCTTATCCACATACACAAAAAGAGTTTCTTTAACTTACTGCTAGAGATCAAATAGCTAAGCAAAAGCTTTTTGTCTCCATGGTAGAGAAAAAAAATAAAAAGGAAAAGAGAAAGGTTGGTCCATGCATACTGACCAGTTTCACTCCAAACCGGGTTCAAATTACTCTTGATTACTTTTGTTTGGACTTTCTGCAAAACCCATAGAAAAAGCCAACTATTAGTTTCTCGCTGCAACTTTTGAAACAATAAAGGACAACACGCTCTAGAATAATAACCAACCTGCTCTCCAAGAAGCAAAATGACATAAGGATCACTTGATCTAAAATCTTTGATAGCTAAATTAATGCCTCTTCCTACTTTAACCTTCAAAGTTCCAATAAGCGACAACATGAAAAAGGAATAGCATCAGTTTCCTTAAACGAACATAGCATGCTCTCAAATTCAAGTATCAATCCAAGTCCTGGATTTTTACAATATCACCTGCAGACACAAAATAGGAACAAAAGTACCTACCGCAACTCACATTAATCAAGTCCAAATTAATTTTTCTTCCTAATAAAAACTGATCAATAGAAAATTAGCATCTGAAGAAATCAAAACCCTAAGGTTAAAAATGAAGCTGACCTTGGATCGGTGAGTATCGATTCGAGCCCTAGAGCTCGAGATCGCCCCCATCTTGCTCAGCCTCGCCATCCACTCCCTAGGGTTAAAAACGAAGCGGTCGACGGAGGGGATAGAGGGAAACACGAAAAGAAACTAGGCTGGGGTTCTTTTTTACGGCTTTACCAAGAGTGGAAGTTATATTTTAAAAGGGCAAACTGCAGATAACACCCCTCATCGATACCTCTAGTAGCACCTATCGGCCATTGACTATTTTATTAGCATTTTAACACCCCAAAAATCACAAGGAGAGGAGGACTATCTCAATTTATTCTTCAAAAAATATCAATGCAAGGGTGTCACATGCTAACAAAATAGTTGAGGAGCGACAAGTTCAGGACAACACGTATGGACAAGTTACAGATAAGGGGGATTCCAGAAGATGATTCAGTTTGCGAAATTTTTCAAGAGTTCAGGAATTCGTGAAGCTCTCCAAAGTTTAGAGATTCTTTCTCTAATTTGTAAAGTTCAAGGGGTTCCATGCAAATCACCCAAAGTTCAAGGGTGTCATCTGAAATTTACCAAAAAAAAATTGAAATTTTCAAAAAGAGGGCTTACATCGGTGACAGCGGGACTGAACATCTTAGGTGAGGCATCGACCAAATACACGACAAACTCCTTGCTCGCCTCTCTCCTGAAAATAAATCCATCATCAAACTTAGAGATCAATCAAAAGTGGGGGAAATCAAAGAAATTGAGGGTCTTTCACCTGAAAGAACTAGTTATCGGAGATTGGATATATAACACATTATTGAAAATTATATTGTGTTATATATCACTCTATTGTATGAAATTTTTTAAGTTCATGTATTATCACATAATTAAGGTCTCAAGGAATTTCTATGATGTAGGATTCATAATACCAACCTTAACAAAAAATCTCTTAAATTTGACGATTTAATATTTAAAAGTGAAAACATGACGGGTTTATTTCATTGATATAATTTAGCAAGCATAATTATCAACATTGTCACCAGACGACTTTTGTTAAGAATAAAACATAAATTAAAATGACATATCCAATAAAATTAGCCAAAATTACTCTAAAATCAATCAAAAAGATACGAGCTCTAATGAAACCAGAGAGCAAAAGTGGAGAAGCGGCGGTGTCAATCCCGTTCTCATCTACATGCCCAATGTTAATCTGCTGAGGCATGATCCTTAGCCGTAATCAACCGATTCATCACGAACTGAATAAAATTAAAAAATCAACAAATGAAACCCTAGATCAAGAGAAATCAATCGGATAATGTTATATTGATACCATTTTCTAGGATAGAGACGACGCTGCCTCTTCTATCTTTTAGAAGAAAATCAATTGGTAAGGGAGGAGGGGTTCGGGTGAGGGGGGCGAGGGGAGGCGGTGCGGAGGGGCGGCAAAGAGGAGGCTGAGGGGGCGGGCGGAGGGGAGGGGTGAGGGGGGTGAAAGGGAGGGGCTGAGGGGAGGGGTTAGAGGGCGGGGTAGGGGGAATGGGGGCGGGTTCAAGGGGAGGCTGGGTTTTGTTTTGGGTGCGGCCGGGGGTGTTTGGGGGAGGGGGCGGTTTAGGATTTTTATTTTTATATTTTTTAAATGATTAACCAACCTAGACGGATTTTCCGTCTAGGTTGTTTTATTTAAAAATTAAAAATAAAAAAGCAAATTTTGGACCAAATTAGACGGAAAAATTCCGTCTAGTTTGATCCGTCTAGATTGTTAAAAATACGTTGCTTAGGTGATTCATTAGACAGAAAAAATTCCGTCTAGTTTGATCCGTCGAGATTGTTAAAATTCTACTAGTGCTATAACATGTAGCTATATATACACATACAGCCATACATTTTGTATTATATATTTTGTATGTTTAAAAGTAAGCAAACTTTGTATTTTGGGTTTACTAAAACATATAGAGCTAGGTGGGTTTTCTGGAAAATGGGAGTAAAATTTTGGACTAATAATTAAAATCCAATCTATTTGTGGATGCAACTGTTAATATCTCAATCACTCCATGCTCCAAAAATAAAAAGATCTGTCCACGGCCCCATTAATGTATGCGGCAGTTGCTTAAGTAACGAGTATCTTCGCTAGTTTATTGTTCCAAAGCCCCAAATCTCCCTCTTCTTCTTCTTCTTCTTTACTCCATGCTCTAAATTACAGAAGATCATAGAGAGAGTTTGATAGAGAAGTCCAAAGGAGGTCTAAATGAAGAGACCGATGATGAATATTTTCCCTCTTTTTCTCTTAACACCTTTCTTTTATTTCTTCCTGGGCCGGCAAGCTAAGCTTGTCTCGGCCCAGGATGGTGGTGCAGACGTCGGAGTTGTTCTTGATTTTGAGTCGTCGGCGGGGAAAATGGACTGGGCGAGCATCTCGTTGGCAGTCGAGGATTTTTACGCGGCGGCGGGCGGTAACGGCACCGGGAGGGTGGTTCTGCATGGCAGGGATTCTCGCAGGAATATCGTAGGCGCAGCCTCTGCAGGTACGTTTTGTGTTGGTCGTTTCCTAAAAAAGGGGTAAATTGAGGTTTAGAGAACATGCACGTGAGGCAAAAGTTTGGATCCTCTATTGAAAATATCAATTGAGCCCAAAGTTTAATGAGTTATATTTGACTAGAAAAGCAGAATATGTGTCTTGTCTTATAAAAGTTGTAGAAACAAAAACTGTAGCCAGAATGAAATATTGATATAAGTTAAAAAGATAGCTAAATTTTTTTCCATCAAAAAAAATCCACAATGAAAAACTACAAAAAGGATCATTGATCATCTATATTAGCTGACAGCTATAATATATGTAGTGATTTTCAACCACCACGCGCAACTGCATCAGTTGTTACACCACCCTGGATTGTTATATACATGTGAAAGCAAACTAAGTTATTGATACAAATTTTTTCATTTATAGCATATTTAGATATTCCTTTTTCGTTGATATGTGTATTGACGCAAATTACACTATTCACATGTGTGTGTTATATATCATATTTATAAGATTTTGGATACATTTTCCTTGGAATTAAATAGTTTTCAACATAACCCATTATTTAAAAATCAGATATTTTGTTATTTTTAGTGTGTCCTTTTAGAAGGATTAGTTTTGTTTTTCTGCTACCAAGCACGGAAATTTTCTGTCCACTTTCTTTTCTCTAAACTAAAATGTTCGTAGAAATATATTATTGGCCTTGTTGTACATTTAATATAACTTTATTACTATTTCCTCCAAAATCTTATGAAATGATTCCATGACTTTTAATCAAAAGCCCTACTACGTTCTAGTTATATAAGTCTGATATCTACTTACATAGCAAGTAACTCTAAAATGGAATTAATTAGAAAAGCATATGATGATAACACTAGCACAATAATTGCTTTTCACTTGGACGTTGGTTTTAGAGTATAATTGAATATTTTAAGTATTAGTTAGCAATGGTTGAATTTAAAAATTTTAGATTAGTCAAGATTATCAAAACTAATCAGGTAAAATTTTCTGTTAGTTTGACTATGCAAATCCAGCTTTCGAGTGTGAACAAGTCAGAAGAAAAAGTCCTTGTCCCTCAATACGTGACGATGACATCATCTTTGGACTCAAAAGTGACGTCAAAACTTTTTATTGCTCTAGATTGGATTAATAAAATTTTGCTGGTTATAAATTAGATTATAAAAGTGTTGTTATTTGGAGTAGTACTAAGTAGACGAAGCCATGAATTTGTTGAGTTCCGTTACTTTTGTCTTTATTATAAGCGTATAGTATACTTTAGTTACCATTAAGCCTTATATTTTTATATGATGAGGATACATCACGGGACCCTATTGCTCTATCATTAGTCTACAGAGGACGATCTATACTGTGTGGCGCACTTCAAGGTTAAATCCTTGATCTCCAATCAGTGATGACAAAATAATAAATTGAAGATTACTATTTTATTGGTATAAAAGGCTATTACAAATTCTTTCATAAAATTATGTAAAATTTGTATTAAGAGACATGACAAACAATAACAAAGATTTATTCCATTACTTTTATCATTTATTATAAGCATATATTATACTTTAGTTACCATTAAGCCTTATATTTTTATATGATGAGGATACATCACGGGACCCTATTGCTCTATCATTAGTCTACAGAGGACGATCTATACTGTGTGGCGCACTTCAAGGTTAAATCCTTGATCTCCAATCAGTGATGACAAAATAATAAATTGAAGATTACTATTTTATTGGTATAAAAGGCTATTACAAATTCTTTCATAAAATTATGTAAAATTTGTATTAAGAGACATGACAAACAATAACAAAGATTTATTCCATTACTTTTATCATTTATTATAAGCATATATTATACTTTAGTTACCATTAAGCCTTATATTTTTATATGATGAGGATACATCACGGGACCCTATTGCTCTATCATTAGTCTACAGAGGACGATCTATACTGTGTGGCGCACTTCAAGGTTAAATCCTTGATCTCCAATCAGTGATGACAAAATAATAAATTGAAGATTACTATTTTATTGGTATAAAAGGCTATTACAAATTCTTTCATAAAATTATGTAAAATTTGTATTAAGAGACATGACAAACAATAACAAAGATTTATTCCATTACTTTTATCATTTATTATAAGCATATATTATACTTTAGTTAACATTAACCTGTATTTAATTAGAAAAGCATATGATGATAACACTAGCACAATAATTGCTTTTCACTTGGACGTTGGTTTTAGAGTATAATTGAATATTTTAAGTATTAGTTAGCAATGGTTGAATTTAAAAATTTTAGATTAGTCAAGATTATCAAAAACTAATCAGGTAAAATATTCGAGGTTGCAACACGTATCTAGGAGTTGTAACAAAGTTGCTCACGTCTTAGCTAAAAAAACTTTAGATCTCTCTAATATGATTGTATGGATGGAAGAAGCACCTGATGATATTGTGCATCTTCTTCTTGCTGATTGTAGTAGCGCAGTTCCTTAATTTATAAAATCTCTTAATTTTCCATCAAACCAAAAAAAAAAAAAAAACTAATCAGGTAAAATTTTCTGTTAGTTTGACTATGCAAATCCAGCTTTCGAGTGTGAACAAGTCAGAAGAAAAAGTCCTTGTCCCTCAATACGTGACGATGACATCATCTTTGGACTCAAAAGTGACGTCAAAACTTTTTTATTGCTCTAGATTGGATTAATAAAATTTTGCTGGTTATAAATTAGATTATAAAAGTGTTGTTATTTGGAGTAGTACTAAGTAGACGAAGCCATGAATTTGTTGAGTTCCGTTACTTTTGTCTTTATTATAAGCGTATAGTATACTTTAGTTACCATTAAGCCTTATATTTTTATATGATGAGGATACATCACGGGACCCCTATTGCTCTATCATTAGTCTACAGAGGACGATCTATACTGTGTGGCGCACTTCAAGGTTAAATCCTTGATCTCCAATCAGTGATGACAAAATAATAAATTGAAGATTACTATTTTATTGGTATAAAAGGCTATTACAAATTCTTTCATAAAATTATGTAAAATTTGTATTAAGAGACATGACAAACAATAACAAAGATTTATTCCATTACTTTTGTCATCAATTAGATAATAAAAGTGTCCTCATTTGGAATAATACTAAGTAGAGAAAGCCGTGAATTTTTTGAGTTCCATTACTTTTATCATTTATTATAAGCATATATTATACTTTAGTTAACATTAACCTGTATTTTTATATGATGAGGATATATCACAGGGCCCATATTGCCCTATCATTAGTCGCTTTACAGAGGACGACGCAAACCGTGTGGAAAATGAGTGCATTTCAAGCCTAAATCCTTGACCTCAAATTAGTAATGACAAAAATAATAAATTGAAGATTGCTATTTTATTGGTCAAAAAATTGGCAAAATACCAATTTAGCCTATAAAGTGACACTCTTTGACCAATAAGGCCTAAAAAGTGACGCCGGCGACCTATAAATTGACACAGTTAACCACTTAAACCTACTCCGGTAGCCTGAATTTTGATTTGTGCAAAAAAAAAAATTTTTTTTTGCATATATACCCCTCATATTTCTCACACTTACATATTTACCCTCCAATTTTAAAATATTTATAAAAATTCCTCTTTTCTCTCTCTCTCTCTCTCTCCCCCAATCATCTCCTTCATCCTCTTCTTCTCCCCTCTATCACATCCTCTCCATTTTCCTCCTTCCCAAAATACTTTCCCCCCATTTTATCCTTCCCAAAACTCTCCACTTAACTCTCTCTCTCCTTCTTTTTAACCTCTCTCTTCCCATTCTCCTCAATTTCCTCCTCCACTTCCTCCACTCCCTTCTCCACTTTTAAGTTAGTGTTTGAGGGGAGAGAGGAGAGAGGAGAGAGGAGAGGAGGGACGGGAGGAGAAGACTAAAGATGAGAGAATAGAGAGGTTAAGGAGGAACATGGGTGGAGGAGGGAGAAGAGGAGGTGAAGAGCCTTAAGGAGGATCTTGACCATGCTCACCGCGGCATGGGACTCGCTAAGGAGAGATTGGCGTATCTCGAGTAGGGCCGAGCCGAGAAGAGGGAGAAGGAAGATGCCTTCGACAAGGCTCATGCTGCTCGAATCGAGTAGGAAGAGCTGTGGGCCAAACTGAATGAGGAGGTGGCTCTTCATAGAAGCTGAGAGATTCACCTCCAAGGACGGAGACCATTCGTCAGGAAGTTTTCCGAGTGACTGCCGAGGTTGAGCTGCCGCGTAACTCTCTCCACGCCTAGGTTCAAGAGCTCGAGACCGTGATAGCTCATCTAGAGTCGAAAGCCTTTGAGACAACGATAATCGAGAGATATCACAGTAGTTACCTGGGTAAGCTCGAAGTGGCCCTCAAATGTAAGGCGAAGTTCAATTATCTGAAGGGTCGGCTCCCTCCCGAGCTTCTGGTGAAGAAGGATCGCTTCAAGTATCCCTCCCAAGTGGCCAACTACCTTGATGTCCTCAAGACGCTCGAGGTGCAAGGCGGGCTAGGGATAGTGTAGGAGGAAGAGGCGGAGGTCAACGAAGGGGAAGGTGAGAAGGCTGCAGGCAAAGATGTTGGCAAAGGCCTTGATGACGACGCTAGTCCTTCCTCCTCATCGAGGAGTTCACCTCTGTGGATGTTGGTCTCGTATCGCGGCGTTGTCTTGACGCCGGACGAGTGGCTCGGCGAGTTGTATAAGCTCATGTCGATGCAAGCGAGGGTTTTGTGGTGCATATGGCGGCTGATCTTGGCTCGCGGCTCTTTCAGCGCGTACGTATATGCGTTATACTATTAAAAATATAAAAAATAACAAGAAAGAATATTTTTCCTATTAGATTTATTTTAATCATTTCTACCACGTGCAATGTTAGACTTCTTGTAAGGGGTTAAGTTGACATTTGTTAAGTTTAGGGAGTTTTTCCAAACTGGGCCAAACAATTTTTATTTTTAAGGTTATAAGTCCACTATTTATTTCCTTTCTACAATTCTACCTAATTACAATTTCTGTATAAATAAGATACCATATATTCCTTATTTTCTTAATTTCCTTAATGTTCTCTATTATTTATACAATGAAATTATTCTTGAAATGTAATCAGAAGTTAATTTCATATAAAGAGGTAGGTAAATGGTGGTCTGGGAATATATACGAATCAAGATTATAAACATAAAAAATGGAAAGACGCATGTACCCTTTCTATCTTAAAGTACAAATTACTATCTTTTTTCAATTAAAAAATTTCAAAATGCCTGTTATCATCGGAGCACCAAAGTAGAGCGCTTAATTATAATCTTATCATTTCTCGTCTCTGCAGCTCTGGACCTACTGAAAAATGTCAAGGCCCAGGCGATCATCGGCCCGATAACCTCCGCCCAGACTAAATTCGTCGTCGACCTCTGCGACGGCTCCCAAGTCCCCATCGTCTCCTTCTCGGCCACCAGCCCCTCCCTCTCCTCCGCTCGCACCCCTTTCTTCGTCTGTGCCACCCTCAACGACTCGTCCCAGGTCGTCGCAATCGCCGCCCTTGTCAGCCTCCACGGATGGCGGGGCGTCGGTGTCGCGAGGATACATTGGATCCGCATTGTCCCATTCCTCATCGAGGAGTTCACCTCTGTGGATGTTCGGGTCTCGTATCGCAGCGTTGTGCCGCCGAACGCTTCGGACGAGTGGCTCGACGCGGAGTTGTATAAGCTCATGTCGATGCAAACGAGGGTTTTTGTGGTGCATATGACGGCTGATCTTGGCTCGCGGCTCTTTCAACGCGTACGTATATGCGTTATACTATTAAAAATATAAAAAATAACAAGAAAGAATATTTTTTCCTATTAGATTTATTTTAATCATTTCTACCACGTGCAATGTTAGACTTCTTGTAAGGGGTTAAGTTGACATTTGTTAAGTTTAGGGGAGTTTTTCCAAACTGGGCCAAACAATTTTTTATTTTTTAAACACCTTCAATGTTCAAGAAACATTTGCACGTACACTTTGTGGTTGCAGGCTCATGCTGCAGGGCTAATGAGCGCAGGCTACGTCTGGATAGCGACCGACGGCGTTACGAACCTTCTAGAAACTCTGGGCCCCACCGTGCTAGACTCCATGGAGGGCGTGCTCGGGGTGCGCTCGCACGTGCCACAGTCCAACGCGCTCGCCTCCTTCACCTCCCGCTGGCGTACGAGATTCGCACGTGACAACCCAGCCGTGCCCTTAGCTGGCCCCACAATATACCAGCTCTGGGCCTACGACGCCACATGGGCTGTAGCCCTTGCGGTCCAAAAGGAAGGAAAACTGGACCGCAGTTTTACCAGCCCACTACGTGGCAGTAACATCTCGACTGATTTGGCCCAACTCGGGGTATCAAGAAGCGGGCCGAAACTTCTGAATGCAATCTTGGGGGCCCAATTCCGCGGTTTGGCGGGAGATTTTAAACTCGTAGATGGGCAACTACAGTCCTCAGTCTTTGAAATAGTCAACGTGGTGGGAAAAAGAGGAGGCAGAACCGTCGGGTTCTGGTCACAAGCGGCGAAAATAACAAAGACTCTAAATAACAGGTCGGATTCAGGCCTGAAGACGGTGATTTGGCCCGGTGACCTGAAGGAGGTGCCGAAGGGGTGGGAGATACCGACGAATGGGAAGAAGCTGAAGATAGGTGTGCCGATAACGAGGGGGCGTAACCAGTTCGTAGATGTGAAAACGGATAAAGATACGGGGAGGGTGACCGCAATGGGATACTGTATTGATGTTTTTGAGGCCGTTATTAAAGTGCTACCGTATTCCGTTCCGTATGAATACATGCCTTTTGATTGTGAGTCATATGATGCATTGGTGTCTCAGGTCTACTACCAGGTTAGTGTATAAATTGGGCTTTAAGTTCTTCAATAAATCCTAAAAATAAAACAAGATATCACAAAATTTAGATTGATTGTTTGTCTTATTTGCTTATTTTGTTTTTATTGGCAATAAAACATTTAAACATCCATCATATACTGATTATATATTGATTGTACTGATTTAAAATTTTAGGTGTTTGATGCAGTAGTGGGAGACACGACGATCATTGCCAATCGGTCCTTGTACGTAGACTTCACTCTTCCGTACACAGAATCAGGTGTGTCAATGATTGTCCCTGTGAAAGACGACAAGAACAGGAATGCATGGATCTTTTTAAAGCCATTGACGACTAATCTTTGGCTCGCAAGCCTAGCCTTCTTTTTCTTCACTGGCTTCGTCGTGTGGGTGATCGAGCATCGCATCAACATGGAGTTTCGAGGGCCTCCGTCGCAGCAGATGGGCACCATTTTCTACTTCGCCTTCTCCACACTAGTCTTCGCTCATAGTAAGATACATTATTAGTCAGTCATATGTTTACAACTAGATTTTTAGCATGTCTAATGTCATAAAACACCTTTCAACCGCATCAAAACTTTGAGGCACTATAAAGTTTCTAATGCATTGAAATGAACTTTAATATGACACCAAAACAAATCAGGTTCAAATCTCATTAGTCATGTATTTAAAACGGATTAAAAAAGATATCTCTACATGAGCTACGGTTTAGGTTTATGAAAAGAATGCTCAATGCATGCAGACATACTAGAGCAAAGGGTTTAGATATATATACACTAGATGTACCGTGATGATGTAGCCACTTGTCTCTAAAATATTTTTATTAGTGCTTACACATCTTGGCACACACTCAAACAATGTTAATATTTTGCCCTGGATGTACATAGGGCAATTGGTTCTTCTTTTCCATTTAAACAGAGGGAAAAAAAGAAGGCAACTTATTTCCATGTGATTCTCACTTGACATGTGAAGCAGACAAAAGAAAACAGATCGCCTAGAGTTTAAAGGGTTTGAGTACAAATAAAATAATTGAGATTGTACAGATAACCACAACTTCATCGTACAGAAGGTGCAACTATAAATAACTCTAAAAGAAAATTTATTATCATTCATTCTCACCACAACTTTAAAGTTTTGATGGATTGGCTTGTATGTAACTAAAAATTTTCTGTGTGTGCAGAGGAGAGATTGGAGAGCAACCTGTCGAGGTTTGCAGTGATCATCTGGGTCTTCTTCGTGTTGATACTAACATCAAGCTACACTGCCAGCCTGACATCGATGCTCACCGTGCAGCAGCTGCAGCCAGCAGTCACCGACCTGAGAGAGCTCATCAAGAATGGCGACTACATCGGATACCCACGTGGGTCCTTCGTCGTCGAGTTCCTGAAGCATCAGCTCAAGTTCGAGGGGAACAAGCTCAAGAACTACAGTAGCCTTGATGAGTACGCTGAGGCTCTCGCTCGCGGCAGCAAGAACGGAGGAGTGGCAGCGATCTTCGACGAGATACCGTACCTTAAGCTGTTCTTGTCGACGCATTGCCAGAATTATACGATGGTGGGCAGTACTTACAAGACCGACGGGTTTGGATTTGTAAGTTATGAAATATCATCATATATCATATATATGATATCTGATTAATTGTGCAATGTGCATAGTTCATGTTTCATATGAATTAAACACATGCTATATATAATCATCAATTTTTATCACAATTTTTATGAAACAATAATAATGCAACACAAGTGTCTTATCTGATACATAATCAGCAGTTTTGATCACACTTTTACGGAACAAAACCAAAAATCATGACAGACAAACTATAATAAGCAACACTCGTCCTCCATACCAGTGTGTTTTCCCACGATCTAATATTGATGCATTCTTTCCAATCTTTCAGGTTTTTCCGAGAGGCTCCCCTCTTGCATCAGACGTCTCAAGAGCCATCCTCAACGTAACCGAAGGCGATTCCATGGCGGCAATCGAGAAAAAATGGTTCGGCGACCAAACCACCTGCCCCTCCGACACGAGCAGCGTCACCTCCAGCAGCCTCGACTTCCGAAGCTTTGGCGGCCTCTTCCTCATCACCGGGTGCGTCTCCTCCCTCGTTCTCCTCATCTTCCTAGTCACGTTCCTCTACAGAGAATGGGGCGAGATCAAGATCACCGCGCCTCAGAATTCCCTATGGACGAAAATCAAAGAATGGGCTCGGTACTATGATACTAAGGATCTCAGTTCTCATACTTTCAAGGATTACGCCGCTAGTATTAACATTGGGAGGTCGATTAACAGTAATAATATGGTCGGAGATGCTGCTGCGACCACGCCTAACGTCAGTTCACAGAGTCCGGTTAGGGCGAATCTTTCTGACCTCAACTTTGGTTCGCCGGGTGAAGGGATCAGGTCGTTTAGAGAGAGGGGCGAGGAGGTGATCGGCCAGGCTGAAGAAGACGAGGATGCTGAAGAAATGGTTGAAATCAGCCTTCAAACTTGACTTGCAGACCGAGAAAAGATTTATTTGAATAGAAGTGGAAGTTAGATGTAAATACTGTATCAGATTCTATGCTATGTCAAAGAAATGCATTAGAGTGAGATGAGCAGTTGGGATGTGTAAAATTCAATTGAAATTTTTATTTATTTATATTTATATATATTACATATATATATATAAATTATAAAAGAGGATTGTGGTGTTAAATCTTTTGATTGCCTCTTTTACTCTTTCAAATTAATTTTGATAATTTACAATAATGCCTTGAAATTTATTCAATTCATTCTATTTATTACACTATAAATATTAGTGCAATAAACATAAGAACTAATATTAAAAACTAAACTTATATTATAAACTTTAATCATATTCCTCAAATTTTATTGAATTCATTCTATTTATTACACTATACTTATTCTTGCAATAAACATAAAACCAATATATATCATAAATTTTAACCATGTTAGTCTTATGTTAAATAAGATAAATATTTTACTTTAGATATTAGGTATTAAACAATAAATATACAATTTTAATATTTAAGATAATAATATCATAACTTATATTTATAAATTATATTGTAATTTAATATAATTTAATATTTAATTAAAAATCTAACATCTAATCTAATACTATAATATATAAATATGTGTGTTTGATATATAAAAATTCGTGGAGAGGAATACTAATATAAATGTTAACCTCTTAGTGTGTGTAGTCTAGAAATAGCATATAAAACTATCATAATATATATTACTAACTATTGCAATATACTTATCATAATATTTGGATCTGAGATAATTCTGAGCATGCAGAATTCCAAGCAGTGTGGAAAGCTATTATATTTGCTCTTGACACTAGATGTGGAAAGATAGTTTTTAAAGAAGATGTGGAGGTGATAATTGGAGATATCCAAAATGGAGCCGAGCAACACTCCGAATTTCGAACACTTTCTGGATGATATTCAGCAATGTTGCACACGATCGAGAAATGAGATTTTCAGGTAGTTCGTTAAACGAGAAATGTAACGGTTCATGTGTTGGTCTGAAGAGCTAAAAAATTGATGATTTTGTGGTATGGCTCAAAGACCCACCACCATATTTACACAATATTCTGCAGTCTGATAAGGGGCAGCGTTTATCCACATTCTTTTATTGCGCTTTTGTGTTTTTTAGTTTAGTTTGGATATGTCTAAATATTTTTTTCATAAAAAACTATTGAAATATAATAATTAGATCCTACTAACAAAGTAATTTATGACATCTGCTCTTCTGAACCTACTAATAATGCATTTAATATGAATAGTAGTGAGAAATGAACCTAAAATTAAAGCATTCATGTATCTTCTCTCACTGACTAATCAAATTCTCTTAATTAATTATACACTAATTATTTCATAACTAATCTACTTCTATAAATATTCCATTTGGATCTCAAGAGTGCATAAAATTATACTATATATGGATGCTCAAATGCACAAAAGAAAACACTACAAGACTCCAAAGAAAAAAATGGAGGAAGAGAGAATTTTGATAGTGGAGTCATCCCAAGATTATAGTAACCGCGATACCTTGTAGTCAACAAGATTTCACAGGTAATAATTGAGAGAGAAGATTACATTGCTTTTCTTTAGAGGAAACGAATAGATCTCGACCGTTTGCACCTAAAACATCAATCTATTAGTTATACAAGTATGCAAATTAGCGGAGAGAAACTAAAATAAATGTCAATAAATTTCCCTTCAAATGTTTAGTCTAATATCATTACTTAATATGCATTACGTGCAAAGCATGTGTTACATACTAGTTACATATAAAGAGGATTGCCTTGTCAAAACTTTTGATTTTCATTTTGCCCTTTCTAAGTTTCATAATTCTCAAATATATCATTAGTTATAATTAATTATTCACTAATTATATGTAACCTCTTATTAATTATGCATTTCCTCACTTTTTCAAAATATTTGGTCACACTATTATTTTATTATTTAATTATGTTATTTAATAAAAATTTTGAAATTTATCCTAATTTATCTTCACATAATATTTAAAATTTTAAAAAATAAAAATTCATTAGGCTTATGTCTTATGCCTTTGGGTTTCACCTATTATGGAGGACTACCCATTACCTTTCATCTTATTAGCCTCTTAAAAGTATGATAATAAAATGAAAAATAATTTATATTTATTATAATTGTAATTGTATTAATAGTATAATGATTTTAATAGTATTTTTAAATTAATAAATTACACTCTAATTTAATAATTATACAATTTGGTAAATTATTTACTAATATTGTAATAAACTAATTATGAAATTAAAATATAGTTACTAATAGTATTATAATAATGCTATGTATAATATTATTATATTTAAAAGAGAAGAAATTATTTAATATATTATAATTATTTTAATAAATTAAGAATAAATTATAACAAATATCCAAACTATAATAATTAATCATACAGTTCTTTATACATATTTTTATCGTATAATTTATTCTTTTAAACAAAATTGTAATTGTTCGAATTTATATTGCTATACAAATCATTTTATTATTTTGCAACCAACAAAAAATTTGAAAAATACAAAACAAAACAGGTATCCTCTCGTGCAAAGCACGGGAGTTTAATAAAAATGAAATAGTATATTTACACACATCAAGCTGTTCAAGAATTGTGCTGCCAAGATTCATACTGACATTTCCAGCTTAATAATGTCCTCAAAATCTGACTCAAACTTGTCCACATGCACCGGCAATCTTGTACACAAGATCAATCCACCCTAGTCTAGTCATGTACTTATAAGCTACCAACGAAATAGACATACTAAATATCATAATCCAGAAATCAATACAGTTAAAGAGACCTTGGATAAGTGGGATTTTAACCAAAAGTTAATCAAAACTCCTGAACCTGTTGAATTCTAACAATTTGTGTTGCTCAAAAGTTTGATCCCAGCCGTTGTATCATGATAGTCAGCAGTCAAGCAACATGGCAATAACAAAGTGTATAGTTATCGCTCGAGTTAAAATAATTTTTTGCAGAATATTCTTAATGCCGTTTACATTCAATGCGGTGAGATCATCCTAAATTTCATTATATAGTGTTGCACCTGTATCCATATCCCAGTGGTTATAACACATCCGTAATTTTTCAAGAATATATGCTTTACAGTAGAAATTGAATGACTGTCGTGTTCTTTTGGACTAAAAGTTAAATTAGATTAAAATTTAGACTAATAAGTAAAACTAATTTCTTTTCATACCAAATTATTGGGTGTCACTGTGCTTAGGAACAATAAAATATAATATAAATAGTAATAGTAATAACAACAACAATTTTTTGGGACTTTATAGTGATCTTAGAAGTAGATAGGTTTAAATACAATGAAGTAGATCTTTAATTTACGAAGGAATAAAGCCCTTTATGTGAGAATTTAGGGCTTAAAATAAATTAGGTGAAGCGTGGGATCTTTAGGAAAAATTTCAATATATATTAATATATTATACTAGTTGGCAGCCGCTATTCCTACATTGCCTTGGAAGTTGATACAGTATAATTCTTTTTGGGCTAAAAAGTTAAATTAGATTAAAGTTTGGACTAATGAGTAAAACTAATTTCTTTTCACACCAAACTATTGGGTGCCATTAAAAATGGTGGTAGACCCATTAGTTTTAGTATATAAATAAATTGAATATTTTAAGTATTAGTTAGCAATGGTTGAATTTAAAAATTTTAGATTAGTCAACATTATCAAAAACTAATTAGGTAATATATCCTGTTAGTTTGACTTTGCGAATCTAGCTTTCAAGTTTGAACGAGTCAGAAGAAAAAGTCCTGCCCCCAAATACGTGACGATGACGTCATCTTTGGACGCGAATATGACGTCAAAAACTTTTTTCTTATTGCTCTAGACTGGATTAATGAAATTTTGCTGGTCATAAATTAGATTATAAAGTGTTATTTTTTGGAGTAGTACTAAGTAAAGAAAGCCATGAATTTTTTGAGTTCAATTACTTTTGTCTTTATTATAAGCATATATTATACTTTAGTTAGAGACAAGCTTTATATTTTTTATATGATGAGGGTACATCACGACATCCATATTACTCTATCATTAGTCGCTTTACAGAGGACGGTCTATACTGTGTGGAAAATGGGTGCAATTCAAGGTTAAATTCTTGATCTCCAATTAGTGATGACAAAATAATAAATTGAAGATTACTATTTTATCGGTGTAAAAAAAAAAGTATGTAAAATTCGTACCAAGATGATGGAAATGGGATTGGGGTGGGGGGGGGAGGGTTTGAATAGGATTGCTACAAATTTTTTGGATAGACACAAAATATGCAGCGGAAAACAAAAAATGAAAAACTAAAAGCAACCAACACAGGAACACACAAGATTTTTATAGCTGTTCGGATCAAAATCCTATATTTTATAGTAGTTTGGATCAAAATTCTACGTCCACCCTTCCTTCTCACGAGGGGCATTTTTCACTATGACCAGAGTCATTCTTGAATCACAACTCGATTTAGTAGGCTTTACAAACATGACCCTGTAATCTACCTAAAATCAGTTGAGATACCCAACTCCTCACAATGACCAAAAGAAAGCTAGCCCTACCTAGCCACACTAAATTACCCTGGCTTGAGCATGCCAACCCTCAATTACCTCGGCTTGAGTACACAGTGAAACTCACAAGCTGGAAATATAAGACCAACCCTAAAAATAATTAAAGCGCAATTAAAAAGACCTTACAGCCCTTTTAATAAATCACCCTTCAAATTGATGACATTGAAGATCCGTGAAGAAGCGGTGTTGAAGTCGAACACAAAGGGCACTCCTTCTCTCCGAAATAATCTCTTGATATTAAGCGCGACGAGAAGAAGTTGAACGAGGCTCAGGGAATCAAATTCTTACTCAAACTCTCACAAACCCTTAATTTTGATAACTTAAACTTATGCAAATATTCTCTCTCTTTCTTGTTGTTAATCTCTTCTCCAACCACTCTTTAGATAGACCTTGATTGCATTAAAAAGAAGTCCTCTAATCAGCGTTGAAACAGGAGATCAAATCTGTGATCAAAACGGTTGAGATTAAATCTGAAAATCTGCCAAAACATGTCCAAACAATCGATGGTTAAACTCGATCATCGATGGTTCCCTGTAGTCCATCTATTATGTAAATTCTGATTTCTGAAATTCACAGATTGTTTACTGTATAGTCCATCGATGGTTGAAGCAATCATCGATGGTTGAAGCAATCATCGATGGTTGACTATAGTCCATCGATGGTTCTATTTCTCATTTCTGAAAAATACAGATTGTTGACTGTAGTCCATCGACGGTTGCCTCATAATCATCGATGGTTAAAGGCTAAAAATCAACTGTTCATGTTGATTTTTGCATCGTTTTGAGTCATAACTTGTCCGTACTTGTTTATTCCTGAAATGTATCATCTCACAAATTTATTAGTATCAAATGAGAGTTTGTTATTGACCAAACAAGACATATTGCATGAACAACGTTCTACCCGGACAAAGTTCTAACATAAGAGAGATGACAACAATAAGAAAGATTTATTCAATTGCTTTTGTCATCAATTAGATAATAAAAGTGTCCTCATTTGGAGTAATACTAAGTAGGGAAAGCCATGAATTTTTGAGTTCCATTACTTTTGTCATTTATTATAAGCATATATTATACTTTTACTTAGCATTAAGCTGTATTTTTATATGATGAGGATACATCACGGGGACCATATTGCCGTATCATTAGTCGATTTATAGAGGACGATCCATACCGTGCGGAAAATGGGTGCATTTCAAGGTTAAATCCTTGACCTCCAATTAGTAACGACAAAATAATAAATTGAATATTACTATTATATTGGTCAAAAATGCCATTAAAACCATTTCATGAAATTATTTAAAATTCTTATTAAGAGATGTGACAACAATAATAAAGATATATTCGAACTTTTGAATATTATTCTTTCATTCGACTCTATTTTAAATTATGTTATGCATCGCATACTTCTTTATTGTTATTGTCCCTTTTGATTAATTATAATCATATCATTTCTTGTCTCTGCAGCTCTGGACCTACTGAAAAACGTCAAGGTCCAGGCGATCATCGGCAGATAACCTCGCCCGGACCAAATTAGTTTTGACCTGCAAGCGACTCGAGAATCCCCATCGTCTCCTTCTCGGCCACCAGCCCCTCACTCTCCTCTGTCTGCACCCCTTTCTTCGTCCGTGCCACCCTCAACGACTCATCCCAGGTCGTTGCGGTCACAGCCCTCGTCAGCCTCCACGAATGGCGGGAGGCCGTCCCGGTCGAGGATACCGACTACGGATCCGGCATCGTCCCATTCCTTATCAATGAGTTCAACTCTGTGGATGTTCGGGTCCCGTACCGCAGCGTTGTGCCGCCGAACGCTTTGGACGAGTGGCTCGATGCAGAGTAGCATAAGCTCATGATGATGCAAACGAGGGTTTTTGTGGTGCATATGACAGCTGACCTTGGTTCACGGCTCTTTCAACGTGTACGTATATGCATTATACTATTAAAAAGAACAAGAAGGAATATTTTTTCCTATTAGATTTATTTTAATCATTTCAACCACGTGCAATGTTAGACTTAAGAGAGTTACATTGGCGATAACTTGTAAGGGGTTAAGTTGACATTTATTAAGTTTAGGGGAATTTTTTCAAGCTGGGCCGTTTTTTTTTGGTGTTTGGGGGTTGGTTAATGATTTTTTTTTCCTTTTTGTAAAATTTTCTTTTAACACATTAAATGTTCAAGAATAATTTACACATTTTGTGGTTGCAGGCTCAAGCTGCAGGGCTAATGAGCGCATGCTACGTCTGGATAGCGACCGACGGCGTTACGAACCTTCTAGAAACTCTGGGGCCCACCGTGCTAGACTCAATGGAGGGCGTGCTCGGGGTGCGCTCGCACGTGCCGTAGTCCAACACGCTCGCCTCCTTCACCTCCCGCTGGCGCGCAAGATTCGCACGTGACAACCCAGCCATCCCCTTAGCGGGCCCCACAATATACCAGCTCTGGGCCTACGACGCTACATGGGCCGTAGCCCTTGTGGTCCAAAAGGCCGGAAAACTGGACCGCAGTTTCACTGGCCCACCACACGACAATAACATCTCTACCGATTTGACCCAACTCGGGGTGTTAAGAAGTGGGCCGAAATTTCTGAATTCAATCTTGGGGGCCCCATTCCGCGGTTTGGCGAGAGACTTTAAACTCGTAGACGGGTAACTGCAGTCCTCAGCCTTTGAAATAGTCAATGTGGTGGGAAAAGGAGGAGGCAGAATCGTCGGGTTGTGGTCACCAGCGGCGAAAATAAAGAAGACTTTAAATAACGGGCCAGATTCAGGCCTGAAGACGGTGATTTGGTCCGGTGATCTGAAGGAGGTGGAAAAGGGGTGGGAGATACCGACGAATGGGAAGAAGCTGAAGATAGGTGTGCCGAAAAAGCACGGGTTTAACCAGTTCGTAGATGTGAAAACGGATAACGATACGGGGAGGGTGACTGTAATGGGATACTATATTGATGTTTTTGAGGCCGTTATTAAAGCGCTACCTAATTCAATTAGGTATGAATACATGCCTTTTGATAGTGATTCGTATGACGCATTGATAGTGAAGGGATCAGGTTGTTTAGAGAGAGGGGCGAGGAGGTGATCGGCCAGGTTGAAGAAGACGAGGATGCTGAAGAAATGGTTGAAATCATCCTTCAAACTTGACTTGCAGGCTGAGAAAAGATTTAGTTCAACAGAAGTAGAAGTTAGATGTAAATAATGTATCAGATTCTAAGGTATGTCAAAGAAATGCATTAGAGTGAGATGTGCAGTTGGGATGTGTAAAATTCAATTGAATTTTAATAAAAATGAAATAGTATATTTACAGACATCAAGCTGTTCAAGAATTGCGCTGCCAAGATTCATACTGACATTTCCAGCTTTATAATGTCCTCAAAATCTGACTCAAACTTGTCCACATGCACATGTAATCTTGTATACAAGATCAATACATCCTAGTCTAGTCATGTACTTATAAGCTGCCAACGAAATAGACATAATAAATATCATAATCCAGAAATCAATACAGTTAGAGACCTTGGATAAGTGAGATTTCAACCAGAAGTCAATCAAAACTCCTGAACCAGTTGAATTCTAACAATTTGTCTTGCTCAAAGGTTTGATTCCAGCCGTTGTAGCAAGATAGTCAGCAGTCAAGCAACATGGCAATAACAAAGCGCATAGTTTTCGCTCAAGTTTTAAAAAAATTTGCAGAATATTCTTAAATGTCGTTTACATTCAATGCGGTGTGATCATCCTAAATTTCATTATACAGTGTCGCACCTGTATCCATATTCAATGGTTATAACACATCCGTATTTTTTCAAGAATATGATGCTTTACAATAGAAATTGAATGACCATCTTGTTCTTTCTGTTACATGAAAACAGACAAGAACGTCAGATGATCTAAGATATTCTAAAAGAAAGGAGAATTTGTTCCAATTATACTAAGCACTATATATCAAATATCAATACCAAGTAATTTGAAGAGAATAAAGTCCAGCAAAAACGATTAATGATGCTATATACTGGACACTGCTTAAGCCATCTATATGCACATAGGTACTCTCACCCTGCCAACCAATTGACAGCTAAAAAAAATCATCAAAATTTCACTCTGTACAGTGTAATTCAATTCAATACTGAGTTTGCTAAGGAATTACTCTCCACTTACCATGAGAGAGTGATGAGGTACTCTTTTTATATTGATGATGCTTGAAAACTCAAAATCGAGAAGAAAAATTGAGAAGCAAACTTCACAGTGCAAACCTCTGCATGATGCACCAATATAGATACTTGTCAGCCATCATTTCCCTCTGAGAAGAAAAATTGAGAAAGAGGTAAGAAACTTAAAAGCATATGAAGCTGAAGAAAAGGACAGAAATAAAGGAAAATGTCTTTCCGAGTATGCAAACTTCACAGTGCAAACCTCTGCATGAAAATTAAGTATAAATGAGAAGATAAATGGTAAAACTCACCTAATGACTTCCTGGTGTTCTTTTTGACATTAAGCTCCTCTGCATCGTCCAGAACTAAATTCATCATCAAAGCCCTAACAATATAATAGACGAAATCAAGCAGGGTTGCTAAAAAGGGCAATGTATACTATATCTCTACAACTTAATAACGTGGGATAGTTTCAAATAGATTAGTATAATAGAAAAAACATTATTTCAAATAAACGCCTCATCACAAAGCAGACGCTTAGTATTAGCATGCAAATGAGTTAATGGTTGAAAAACAATACTCAGATCAAATCAGATGAAAACAAAACTTCA
Organism: Asparagus setaceus; assembly: GCA_012295165.1. NCBI lineage: Eukaryota > Viridiplantae > Streptophyta > Magnoliopsida > Asparagales > Asparagaceae > Asparagus > Asparagus setaceus. The sequence goes on along the minus strand of CM022703.1, from coordinate 43,558,987 downwards.
AACATGTCGAAAAGTAGATGTCACCTGGATCCCAATTTTAAACCGATCCTACAGTGTAGTATCCAGATCGATAATGGCTGATAGTTCACAACATAACAGGACTGTCTGTGTTACAATAGGCACACAGATACCTGAAATCAGTAATTCAAGAAGGTACTTCATAGTCCCTAGAAATCACTAATCTCCATAGGACTCTACTCTCTAGATACCTGAGGCTAAACCAAGAGTGGTGTAAGTGTAACACAAATACAACCCAGGGATTTATATGTAAGGATTAGATTCCCGACAATACCCAGTTCTAGATATATGCTACTTTCAGTCTTGTATTGGACTCCTCCATTGACCAATATACAGCTTCTATAGATACCATTTAAGATTGTTAGATGAATGGTTCTTGTCACTGTACAGACATTCGGCTGGATACCATGTGAGTTGCTCAAAATAAAGGTGATCCTTGTTTCGTAACGACATAAAACTATCTTTTCACACCTAGATATATTGAAGATGTGACTTGAGACCATCCATCCGACAATCCAATTTTATTCAAGCTGGTGCTTCTGACACCCTCTCCACTCTCCAACATCCATAAGGCCAATTCTTTTTGCATAAATTAGTTCATGTGGCAATGTATGACGAGCCAAAATCATTCCCTTAGGTCTCGTGCCTTGTAAATTTCTACATCATTAACTGTTGCCAATCCCTTCAACTTCAAGCATTTTTTTCTTCATATAACCTTTCTCCATTAGCCTTTTGTACCAAGGAAACTTGTAAATAATTAATTATTGACAAATCCTTCAAGCGGTGATCTATTCTCTCTTAGTACCATATTATATGATTCTAAATGGTATCCACCAAACATTGAAACCCTAACGCCCATTAGGAAAAGTCGACACTTACTACAGGTTATCTATCTCCATTAATGTATTGATCATCATTTTCAATTGTTTCCTCAGAGAACTCGGGCACATTTCTTCAGAAGTTGGCATCTCAGTAAGCATCTCCACACTTTCTTTTTTACCACAAACAATAATATAATGGATCCAAATCCTAACTGCATCATCAAGTACAGGGTAGGTAAGGGTAAGTGATGGGGAACGACAAGATGGAGATTCTTGATAGAACTTATTTGGATGAAATAAAATAAAAATACAAATAGTAAAATTGCACTCATCATTTAAGAATAGAAAAGATACAAATATGGGCTTCACACCCGGGCACCTCACATGCCAACACCTTACATGCCTAATACTAGCTGCAATTCACATGCAGATTTCTCACAAATATTCTTCTCTCCTATTTTATTAAAAAAAATACAACCTTATTTATAGAAAAACTAAGAAGATAAATAGAATCCTAACTAAATTCTAATAAAAGAAAACAAGTCTAACAAAATAAATCTCAGAGATCCTAACAATCCTAAATCAAATCCTACGGAGATCTTTACCTAAAATTGGCGATTACATCAAATATTACTAAAATAACAAAGATTCTAGTAAATCTATAAAATTCATGGTCAACAGCTAATGATTGTCCTGCATCAAATCTCCCCCTCTTGAAGAAACTCGCCCTCAAGTTTAAAATTGGCGATGTTGAAGTTGAAATGATGGATCTCTTCGTCTCTGATACCAAATGATGGGGAACAACAAGATGGAGATTCTCGATAGAACTTATTTGGATGAAATAAAATAAAAATATAAATAGTAAAATTGCACTCATCATTTAAGAATAGAAAAGATACAAATATGGGCTTTACACCCGGGCACCTCACATGCCTAATACTAGCTGCAATTCACATGCATATTTCTCACAAATATTCTTCTCTCCCCTCTCAAATGAAAAAAATACAACCTTATTTATAGAAAAACTACGAAGATAAATAGAATCCTAACTAAATCCTAATAAAAAGAAAACAAGTCTAACAAAATAAATCTCAGAGATCCTAACAATCCTAAATCAAATCCTACGGAGATCTTTACCTAAAATTGGAGATTACATCAAATATTACTAAAATAACAAAGATTCTAGTAAATCTATAAAATTCATGATCAACGGCTGATGATTGTCCTGCATCAGTAAGTTTGAGCTACTACGGAAAAACAACAAACTACATATTTTAGACAGGACAAATCAATACGCACTCTTAATTCAGAGTTTAGAATTGCACATTATTATGGAATTAAGTTGAAAATTCAACTCCAGTTTAACCGAAGATGGCATCAGAAACTGGTCATATTCAGTGTGTGATGACATTCAAAGTGTATCACGTGTCCCATTTATATATACAAATGAATGTTGACATTTAGAGAACCAAGGCCAAATTCTAGCAATTCTATAGAAGTAAAAAAGTCTTAGAACTTAACAAATGCATAAATGGGCAAATAATATGAAAGAGCTACAAAAAAAACAAAGAGGGGAGATTCATCCTTGGCCACCTAAGGAAGTTAGAGCTTTTCAGCTTCTTGCCTAAAAACTTACAGCTAAGTAAGCTTGAACTCCCAAACTATCACCGGTAAAAGTCTTAAGATTACAATTTCTGATGGGATTTAGATCCTCTCCACTACTAAAAAAAAAGTAGCGGTGAGACCGTTACTTCTCTTATATTCATTGATAGATTAATAGAAGGTTGTGATTTGTATTATTGGATGTAAAATAGAAATGAGTGCAATTCATGGAGACATGATGAATGTTAATGTTAGCTATGAAATCAAATACAATTGTCCATCACCACCCATTTAATAATCAACAATTTGTATTATAAAAGGAGTGGTCTCCCCACTACTTTTTAGTATTGGAGAAGATGCAAATCCCTTATAGAGAAATAGATTCATGTAGGGATCACAATACACAACTAGGATGCCAGGTGGTTAAAAACCCCATAGTTGGAGCCAATTCAAGAAACCCTTGATTTATGTGGTCAACATGCTTGGGGTTGGGGGATTTCAATAATCAATACTCTAGACATATCAAAGATATTTGAGATAGCTACAGGGCCTGGTCAAATGTAGGATGGTCCCTGCTTAATTGAGACTAAAGCCCACAAAAACTAGACAGACTCGTATATGCACATCTAATACAACTCTTATTACCCCGACAAAGGAATGCACCAAAAGGCTGAAAAAAACTATCCAATAAAGACATGAGAACCATGAGAATATTAGTCATCATATTAAAGTATTTCACGCGACCTACAAGAAAATTATTAATTATAAGGATATACGATCCCATAATAATCCTTCATGCCTTTCAGCTTCCTAAACCAAGTCTAACTCTACAATTATATTTCCTGCACTTTCCTCTTAAGACAATGCTGCCTAAAGCAATTTCAAAGGTAGACAATGCTATCTGAAGTCACCTCTACGGAAATATAAATGGACATGGCAAGGTTTTAAATATCGGTTATTGGAAATATATCGGAAAGCCAAATTTCATATAGGATACCGGTTATCAGGGATATATCGAGGATAAGTAGTAAAAATCGGAATGTCATATCGGATGGTGAACATATATAACATAATGTCCTAAAATGTAATCTAAGCACATTTAATGAAATATCACGAGAGGATCTTCGAGAGAGGTCGTCGACAGAGGTCTTTGAGTGAGAAATTTGCGTGCGATTTGGGGAAGAGAACAGTGAAGTTGGAGAGAATTAGGGTTACATGATGAATGGATGTGAAATAGAATAGAATAGCATGATTTTTATTTAGTGGATGCGAGTCGGGTATGAAAACAGTGTTTTTTTACCTCCAAACCCGAACCAGTTCACTTAGAATATAAATTGTAGAAAATCGAGCAATTTTTAACCTATGAGAAATCAGACTCTTTATCGGATTTACACCGATATATCAGGACAGATTGGTCAAAAACGATATGTAATAAATTTTTGTAGAAATCGTATCGGTCTTGTCCCAAACCCTATATATCGGCGATAAATTGATAAAATTGGCCAATTTTTAAAACACTGGTACATGGAGCATGAACAAATAAAAATTTCATGAAGAACAATTGTTAATACCAAAAAAAGAAAAAAAAGCTGCAACTTGTAAATGAAATTATAATATGAATTTTTTTTAAAAACCCCTTAAGTTTGGACGTTTATCAAATAATCCCCTTAACTTACAAAACATTACAACCCACCCCCCTCCACTTTTAAGTTTTGTCAGAAGACCCCCGAACTAACAGAGTTACTTCGAACTCTCATTCTAACTTAAGGGGGTTTGTGAAGCCCTTTGAGTGTGGTTGTTTCTTAAATAACCGTCTTAACTTTGAAAATGTCACAAAACCCCCGTTTAAGTTTTGTTAGAAACCCCCCAACTAGCACCGTTAGAGGAGTTTCTGAACAAGCTTAAAGTTGAAGGGGGATTTTCTGAGAACCCCAAAAAAAATTGTGGGGGGCTGTGACATTTTGAAAGTTAAGGGGATTAACTGAGACGTCCAAACTTAAAAGGGGATTTTGTGAAACTTACGATAATGCGCCCTTCAATTCTCAGGTCCTTCTGCTCAAAGAGCCAGATCTGTATGCGAGCTTTCTGCATCAATTGAAAGCTCATCGTTACAACAAAGGATCGCCCATTAAATAATCAAACAAGAAATGGAATTTTCAGAAAGACTTACACTCTGAAGAAACCTGAAGATGAGATTCTGAGCACAAAGAAACAAACTTTGTTAGGTCAAAGCGAAATCTAATTTTAAAAAATTAGGGTTTGTGAGGGCAGAGACGAACGTACGATGGGCTGGGTCATAATCCTCTGAACTCTGGTGGTCGCCGTGGCTGCTGCTGTTGCTCTAGGGCCGCAATCTAGAGAAAATTAGGGTTTATGAGTCGAACTGATAACGGAAGTAAAACCCTAGAAACAGCAACGAGGGCGCTTTTGGTTGCGGACGTCTCCGTCGGCTAATTTTATTGTGCCGGGCAATGATTGTGGGCTTTCCCTTTTCCAATTGGGCCTGCAAATTTGGGCCTCCTAAATGTTAGTTATTTTGATTTGGCTAAAGAGCCCTTGAATACCCTCACTCGTCTTTTTAGCATTTTATACACCTCACTTGGTTTTCGTAACATTTATACACCTTAAGTTATGTTGATGTCCGCTATCATGCCAAAGTGAATAATTTCACCCCAAATGTTCCTCAATGATATAATTTTATAATAGAATTTCAATAGATTTAATAGTAAATTTAACAAATATTAATACTTAAAAAGCTCTGCAATTAGTCTGCAGGTATCATAGAGAGATGTTCTTGTGAAAATCTTCACGTTTGCATGATTGAACATACTAACATGCTTATATTAAACAACTTAGAGTATACAAATGTTATGAAAAACAAGTGAGCATACATAAATGCCAACTAAGTGAAAGTATGAGGTATTTAAGTGTTATTTGGCCTTTGGATATCAATCAATTTACTTGTTACCCTAAAACCCGACATCTGAAAAAGAGGCCAACAATATGAACCCACGTGTACCATGATTCATCAATGAGTCAACTCAAGCTCGGACCAAAAAGATTGGACTAGTGAACACTTAGGGTCGAACACCGTGGATCTGATTAGAAGCGCGGGTCACCTACAACTCTAGCTCGACCAACACGGCCTGAACCTGGCTCATCCTCAACTAAAGAAAAAAAAATTCAAATAACTCTTACATGAGGAATAATTCCTCACACCAATGCTGGCTGGGGTAACTAACTCAACCGCTCAGAGCCGGCCAAGTGGAGAATTCATTTAAACAAGGAAGCTTCCTCATAATTTACCTCGTCTCCGATTTAGCCTCCAAGATCAGTATAAATTGAGGTATAGTTCGTGAGAAAAATCATAAGTTCTGTCATACACATTTTCTGCTCTTTTTTACCTTCTTCTCGAAGTTACAGACTCGAGCATCATAGGTGATTAGCATAGTTTATATTATTTTTATATTCCCGTTTATTTTTATTTTTTATATATTTAATTGTTACACGGGGTATTTTTAGTGTATTTATAGGAAAATAGTTTTGAAATGAAGAAGAGTCTAAAAAAGCCCATTGAAATTCTAGAAGTATCAATCAAGCCTCAATCAGATCTACAGTAGGGAATCAAGAGAAAATTAAAATATCAATTACTTGAAGGGGTGTTTGTTTTCATGCAAGTGAAGGATGAAAGTGAGAAAGTGACTTTCTTTTATCATTTTAAGTGTTTGTTTGCATGGAAGTGATTATGAAAGTGAAATGCAAAAAAGTTGCCACATAGGATTTAATGCAATTTTAACTTCCCCTAAAAAAGTGTTTAAGTCACATGAAAGTGACAAAATAGTAATTAATTTTAATTAAATGATTTTAACTATATTTTATTTATTAATCATGTTTTGTCACATCATCTTCACATTGCACTTTCAACAATTATTTCATTTTTCAAACAAACAGTGTATTTCACTTGCATGCTGACGTGGATGTAAAAGTCATTTGCAAAAAAAGGTAACTTACACCATTTCATTTAACTTTCAAATTGCCAAACACCCCCGAAAGCCAGAGAAAATAAAATCAGGACTGCAAAAGGAAAGGTAATATCTCTCAATCCAGAAGTCAGAATCTAACATATTATATTCCCGATTTTGATAGAAATTTGAAATTAATTAGTCTTAGGTTATTTTTAGAAATAAATTAGAGACTTGTTTGGATTAGGGAACAAATCTGGTTTGATCTCAGATTTGACTGATTTATTTCATCAATCATATGTTCAATTACTTGAAGATCAAGTTTAATCTTACATTTGTGAGGTTCCTATCCGATGGTTGTGAGCGATTTATGTATAGTATAAATAAGACCCTAGACCCCTCTTGTTTTCCATTAATTCATCAAATCTACAATTGATCTTGTAAATAATTGAGGGCTCGGTTATCTGAAAGGAATGCTACCTTCATTGTAAAAGTTCTTTTCTATAAGTTTTGCTTAAGAAAGGTTTTCTTCTTCTTGTATTTAATTATTGCAATCTCTTCTTTTGCTTCTTTTATTTTTGTTTGTTTTCTTTTATGCATAGCTAATTTTAGCTTTGGTTGCATATGATGATGAATATAGGGTAATTTTTGCTTATATTATTAGTTCTTCCTCTTGATCTTAATTTATTCATGTTCTAATTAGTCTAGGCTATTAATCAATTGAGTAATTAGACTCAGATAGGTTATAGACATTTAAATATGGTATAGTGCATTGCTTAGTTGATTATTTCTAGGGTTATCTTTTAGTTAAGATTAATTATTCATGAGATCTATAATTTGCTAGGTTTTAAATTAATAAGTTATAGACATTTAAATATGGCATAGCCTATACTTTTAGATCTAAGTAAATAAGATAATTGTTAATCTACTAGGTTTTAAATTGATACTTTATAGACATTTAGATATGACATAGCCTATGCTTTTTAAATATAAGTAAATAACATAAAAAAAAAGAACTAATATATCTAACTAATTATCAACCTAGTTAATTCTATCCTAAGTGCCTAGTGTAGGCTGTCAAAATTTTACTACTGATAAGCCACGACCCACTAAGACATCGTCGAACGAAGTCACAGTCTGAAGGCTTCTAAGTAAACAGAGTAGAGCCACAAACACAAGGATAAGACTCAACCAAGAGGATAACCTCTTCAGAACAAACCAAGAGGTTTAGCACCGCGTCTAAGCTCAAAACGCGGAGCTCTCAGCCGTGTCCAAGCTCAAAACGTGGAGCTCTCAGCCGCGTCCAAGCTCAAAACGCGGAGCTCTCAGCTGCGTTTAAGAGCAAAACGCGAAGCCTTCAGCCGCGTTCAAAGCTCAAAACGCAAAGCCTTCAGCCGTGTTCAAAGCTCAAAACGCGGAGCTCTCAGCCGCGTCCAAGCTCAAAACGCGGAGCTCTCAGCCGCGTCCAAGTTCAAAACGCGGAGCGTCATGGCCATGTTCAAGGCTGAAAACGTGGATCTCAACCCCCGCGTCCTAGTCCTAAGCCAGAAGCGCGAGGGTCATCTAAAAAGAAGAGAAAACGCGGGTCTTTCGCGTTTTTGCTCTTTAAACACGACTTAAACGGCTCCAAAACCGTTTTTCACGATTTGAGGGCCACGAATCCTCATTCTAAGGGGTCAGTTACACCCCTAAAATACCTATAAAAGGCAGAAGAAAAGATTTTTTTGATTCGGAAGTTGAGTGGAAGATAGAGATTGAAGGAGGGAATTAGCTTGGGAGAGAGTTCAAGCCGCTTCAACGCCGGTTCTTCTTCAATTTGGCTTGGTTTATAAACTCGTGCAGAGTTACAAAACTCGTTCTTCGGGTTATCAAACTCGTTAGAGTTAGAAGCTTGCTTTGCGAGTTCTTAAACTTGTCTAGCAAGTTCTTTTCGACGTGATTCCACGAGCAAGACGGTCGGATCGTCAACGGGATACAAGGTTCAAGCTCCCAACGCCACCGTGAAGAACCCAGATTAAATAAAGGGAAGGGTCTTCGTCGATCTTTCTCTCTTTTGTAAATCGGGCAACCGATCGAGGAGTTTATAATTTCTTTCTTTTCGAAATCAGTGAGAGAGAAAGAGATTATTTGAGAGGGTTGTATTTATTCTTTCTTTAAAATCAATTAGAAGGGATAACATTTATTTTACAGCTTTCTCTCGAAATTTTCCTCGCGAACACCTAGTTAGTTCATAAGTGGTTTCAAAAACTAACCAACAGTCAACCTCTCAACTCTTTTCTCAATAACTTGATAAAAGATCTTTTAAAACTCCATCTTCCTATGAATCGACCAGTATGGATTACAACTGGAAGCTGTATACGGGCAGTAACATTAGGACTTAGAAATCCCACATCAATAGAGTCATCAAAGCATCTAGCTTTGGTGCATCTACCCTTTGATTGATCCTGTAGAAGGAGTTTCAGCCCATCAATTTGTCAGCAGAGAAATCGAGAGACCCTCAACATTAACCCTCATCTCTTCAAGTGTCTTCTCAACTAGTTGTCATCGGAAATAATTTTGTCACCTATCGAGAGTTCCGTCTTCGACTTAAGTGAGGATCAAAATAATAAAATAAGGGAGATGTACCATTATTGATGGTCGACAATGACCGCCACTAATGTCAACCATTTTTAATATCATTATTCGGAAATTGAATTTTTTTTCTCCTTTGTCTGCTTCATTAATGCTCCATTTCCTAATGACAACCAAACATGCAAGCGAGAATAAGAACGAATATTTCATTTTTCACATCTATTTCATACTATTTCTTGTTTCATGCTATTCTTATCCAACTCAACTCCTGGGCACCAACCGCGACATTAGTGAATTAATATTGTTTAAACTACATGATTATTGCCAAACTATTGAAAGAGTAGTATAATTAAGAGAGCTCAAAGTGTTGTTAAGCAACTAGGCTACTGACTGCGTTTAAAGTGAGAGGTGCACACGAGTTGCTATTGATGATCATGATCATTAAAGCTTAGGGGTGGACACTGGGCCAGGTCAGCCCATGAAACCCCCTCGCTCGGCCCGCTCTTTTACTCGGCTCGACTCGGCCCAGTGCGAGAGAGGGCCCAAATCGTCTTGCTACAATGATGGGCCGCGGGATGAGCTAGATCGGCCTCCAGCCAGATGCGGGACGGAATCCCGCTCGGCCGATATGGACCAGCGAGCGAGCTAGGCTTCAAAGTGGGCAAGCTAGCCTGCTTGTCCTGGCCCGTGGATCTGTATTTTATTGCTATTATTATATTTTTTACATATTATTCTAATTTTTTTTGTTCTTATATATTTTAAAATTAGCGAAATAATTATTTCTTTGCCGGGATGTAAAATTAAGCTCGAACCATATTAAATTTACGTGTTTGTAATGTTTTCTCTCAATCAATGTGTACAAATATACAATTTTACTTAATAAAATTACTTTTTATTTTTATAATTGTCACATTGTTAGTTTGTTATTTATATATATAATTTTTAATTTTTAAATAATACTTTAAAACTATTACAAATAATTAAAATTTAAAAATAATAATAAATAATTAAGTGGGTCGTGAGAGTCGGCCTGTGCCATGGCCCGCCTCACTTTGTTCTTGGGCCTGTGAGCGGGCTGAGTTGAGCTCTAAGACCGAAAACAAGTGGTGAAAAGTGTCTCACTTGACTCGCTGCGATCCACGAGCTAGCTTGTCCTGCCAGTAGGTCCAAACGGACTAGCTCGTGGGACTAGCCACCACGGTCCACTAGCCACCTCTATTATATCTCATATTCTAGTTTTCTAAATTTGATGTAATCATCTCAAAAATAAAGTTAATTTGGACCCTAAACTTGAGATTGATGTCAAGTCACTATAAACAACCCTCCACAAAGACTCATATAGGAAGCAGGGAATGAAGATGTTAGATATAGTATAAATCTTGATACACACATCATTATTGCTTATCAATATAGTTAGATTTTCTATTAATGTATACCATACTTAGAGGAATAATATTGATTAATACTAGACAATTTGACTCACTAATAGTTAATAGTTATGTATAAATGAAGATTCATTCTAGACCAGATATTTTCATCTCTAAGAATAATCTCTGATAGCATTTTTCTAGAGAGTATTGTGCATGCTTGGAGACATGTATTGATCTTCAATGTTACTTAATATATGGTTTTTAGAATATAAGGCAGGTGTACCCACTTCGGGTAGTCTTGACGGTTGAAAGGTTTCAATATGACGCCCACGGTCTTGGTTTCGATTTTGGATTGAGTACTTAATTAAAAAAAAGGAATATAAGACTTGAATATAATTTATACATCTCGCATACACTTCGGACATGCGGAGGAAATTCTATTAACTAAATTTTCTGGCATGTTTTGAGTTTGTATCCTCTTTACAACAAGTTACTTATCTCACCATCACCAAGATTCCTCAAATTCATCTTTTATTGCATTATTTAACATATGTTGTAGCCTCTTTTCTTAATCTCTACATATATAATTACATACACTAAAATAAGAACAAAGAAAAAAATTTGATTTTGGACGGTCATTGGTTCTCCTTTCAAACCTAGGCATTTCTTCCTTTGAATTGAATTCAAAGGATAAACTAGGACCATACGTTGGTAATGTATTATTAATTAGGGCCATGACTTTCCTTTGACGGCCAAAACCAGCCAAATTACTTTGAAGAAGGAAGAGTGATACGCCCAAATCTCATCAAATTTAGGATGCTGGAATCTTTACTAAATTCATGTACAGAAGAGTTAGATCAACGGTCAATTCCTTTCTCAGGCCTTATTGCTAGCCTTTTTAATTAAATAATTAGATACTTACGTAGAGCACATGAATGTCGATCATTGTCAAAATTTAGCGTACTAACAAGTGCTAAGTAGCTTAAGTCATATTTAATTAGAGCAGCTCCTTAAGAATAATCAACGGAGTAGGTTATCTAGAAGATGGTCCCCAGGAATTTAATCATTCTCATTATGAACTATGGATGTTTGTAACAAAATATCAATATATTCTCCCAAATGATTTTAAAAGTTAACAAAAACCAGTAGCTTTACATTCCAAATATATGGTTTGGAGTCATTTTCTCTACTCTTTTGACCATGCCTATTATATTGAGGTTATTAACATGTAAGTATAGTCTCACATCATGTAGGAAAAGAAAGAGTGAATAGTTTAAAATAGCAGTTGGAGCAAATACGTACCTAGTAACTATACCTTTTGAGTTAAAATTAGTTCATAGACTCTGTTTAAAGTACATTAACTATAGATTGAACCCGATTTCTCCCCAACATAAAAGTTATTAAAAACCTAGTTCGATCATCTCTATTATATCCTCTTTTCCCGATGTTAACATCACCCTTTATGCTTTACACCAACTCAGTTCTCTGTCAATTAAAAGATTGTAATTAGGGCTAAGATCCAAATTAAAGATAGAGACATGAACCCTTTACTTTAAAAATACGTTAACCACCATAAACAGTCAAACTTAGTGCTCGTCATGAGAAACTACAGAGAAAGTTTCACCGGATTTGACATTCTCTTATTGGAGATTTCATAATGTGAAACTGCTCAAAGCTTTCCTTTGTTGCTTTGCATGAAAGAAAGCTTAGCTTTACAATGATGTTTGACTCAATGAGTTCATATACGATGATCTTTCTTTGTTTGGCTGCTTTTGTTTATTCTTAGTTGATAGACGCCAATACGGTTGCTATCATATTTGCAATGTACTTGGAAAGGGAGCTCATATTGAGGTTCTTTTTGGATGGTATATATCGATCAAAATTAAACAATATTTTGATTGGTCGGAGGCCTTGTAGTTCTTGTATTGGCTACTTGGTTGAAATTTTGAACAGGTAACTTTGGTCTCTATCTACTCTTTTTCGTACGATACAGGTGAAGAAATTACAAAGATTTCTAGAATTCTAATGAAAATTGGATTGGGAATTATATAAAAATTTCAAACTGATTCATAGACTTCTACGTGAAACTTGGTTTCGAAAACATGACTTTTACTATTATAGAGCATACATTGATAATTTTTTTAATCTAAATCAATATTAATAGTCCATCAGGAAATCAACAATAAATTTAGTATCTGTTCTTGCTCCAATATCTCCATAAAATTTCAATTACAATGTAATTAAAACAAACTTAGCTAATTGTCCAAAAGAAAAAAAAAGAATATTGTAAAAATATAAAATACCACCTACTTGAAGGGATTTCAAGATGAACAAGATGTCAAAATATGGAATATGGTAAATCATGAAATTGTAAGCATTGGCTTTATTTGATATTTTGCTTAAATTGCAAGACCATTCAAATTGCCAAGCTATTGAATAAGTCTCCGTCATTTGCAAGACCATTTTTATTTAGATAAATTGATGCTTCTCCCATATAATTTTCTGGATATATACATCGCTATCTACAAACATCTATACTTCTTCTTAAGCAATTCACTTATCACATTTTCTTCTAATAAAGCCATACTAAGACTTTATCCTGAGAAAAAGTGAGAGTAGTAGAAATCAACCAAACATGCATGTTGAGTTGTGGTGATATATGACATTGCAAAGCCACGCAATTGAAGATCGTTTGGTTCTTCTCGTCGATCCGTGTCTATGGAATGTCTATCTCCAATTTTTAATTATTAGACATCACAATATTTGTACTATTCACCTAGATCTGAACTGTGAAAGGGAGATCCCATGTCCCGAGATTTAGTAGGTTGGTATTAAGCCAAGGTTTCCCGCACTGTTACGGTCCTTTAACAGCCCAGATGCCAATCTGCATTTAGCAACAGATAAGCGCCTCACGCCAAGGATAAGCCAACCAGTCCCCTACGGCCTAAGCATCAGTTCTTTAGGCCAGGTCGACCCGAAAGGCGGGATGAGTTGGCATCCCTCGTCAATGTTCGCGTCGGAAATTGCTTTCGTTGCTTTTGAACCCATTACAACTTCAATTTTGTTTACAATGAACTCAAAGAAAGAGAAAATGAGTCTTTTTTATAAGACCTCTTTACAACAAAGACAATCTCCTAGAAACAAACGCAGAGGATGTTTATCACCCACTGCTTGTGTGGGTTCTTTGCCTGTGCCGGGGACGCGTCGTCTGTGGACCACCTGAGCAACGCTTCAAATCGACGATGTAGAAAGGTCAAAATCAATGTTCCAATGTTGAAACAAAGATTTAAGCAGACGTCTTAGCAAAGTAAGATATCTACTCTTCTCAAGAATAAGACAAGGCTTAATCTCGAGGGATCTCCAAAGAAAGCTTCAAGAACGCTCTTGATTTGATGAAGAATTCTCTTTTTGTGTTTGAAGTTCACCAAAGGACTCCTCTCTGCTAAGATAGATATCCCCCTCTCTGTAAAATGACCCCCACAATAACACGTGTTAAAGGGGTATTTATAGGTTTTAGGAAGCATAAGCTGCAAAAGAAGCATAAGCAGTTCATGTTCATCGTCTGAAGTTAATGAGATACATAAATCGCCTCGGACAAAGGGATTTTTTCTCTAGTTTTCGAGACAATTACAACTATCTCGGCCAAAAGGCCATTGTAACCGCTATCCCATGACTTTAAAACGTGTTAAATGGCCCATTTATCACGCTTAGTGGGCGTATTTCAAGGGTGTAACCGTCCACTAACAGTAATGGATGTCCCCACGTGCATATAAAGTCAAATGGGACCCATAAATACAAACAAATCTCTCCTGTTGACAAGATAACTCCTCGGTGTCTCGACCATAGCCAAGACACTTTTTATGTCTCGGCAAAAGGCTCTTTGGCAGTTTTGACTGTCTTGATTGTTTTGGCCATAACTCCCTCGTCCGATCTCGGAATGAGGTGATTCAAGATGCGTTGAAAAGCTGGAGAAGATATCTACAATGTCTCATTAATGAGATACTTATGGCATGAGCAAAACAAGGCTCTTTGGCCGCGACACTTTTTGTGTCTCCGCCAAAGGCCGCTGCAGTTTTAACTGTCTTGATTGTTTTGGCCATAACTCCCTCATCCGATCTCGGAATGAGATGATTCAAGATGCGTTGGAAAGCTGAAAAAGATATCTACAATGTCTCATTAGTGAGACACTCATAGCATGAGTAAAACGAGATTCTTTGACCGCGACACTTTTCACGTCTTGGCTAAAGGCCGCGGCAGTTTTGACTGTTTCGATTGTTTTGGCCATAACTCCCTCGTCCGATCTCGGAATGAGGTGATTCAAGATGCATTGGAAAGCTGGAGAAGATATCTACAATGTCCCATTAGCAATACACTCATGGCATGAGCAAAACACACATGGTATTCTGTAGCTCCCGGCAGAGTTGTTTCTTCGTTGTTTTGCCGTTCAATTGACTCGTATGCTTTGCCAATTCGTTTCATATGCTTATTAGTTTACCTGCAGTATTAGACGATCCTCTTTGACTCAGATAATGATGTTCATCATCTTTTCTCTGGTAAATTAGAGTTCCATAGGCAATTTTTGATGCCTACAGTCAACTCGGTCGAGCTCCAGTGCAAGTTGACCCGTTCTCTTCGGGTCGACCCACTCTGATTTTGGTCGACCCCTATCCACCGAGACGAGCCCACATCCGTCCCGGTCTAGTATCTACCTGGCCATTGTCGGCCGACCCCTCTGATAGCTGACTAGAAATGCGGTGCTTCTCGGTACCCCTTATGACAGTTCGCAGAGACACTGTAACCTTGGTTCTCGTGCTTACAAGTTGTCACCATTGCATTTAATGCTGACCAAAGCCATCATTTGCTTCGCCCCTAAGACTTTAAGACACATCAGACCATGCCGAAACTACCATTCTGCCATCAAATCTCATTTAATGCGAACTAGACTTCCATCACCCAGCAAGCGACACGTGTAAAGGGAGATCTGACTCAGCCGCCAGCCCATGCCTAGTCGAAATGACCCTCCTCCACCCAGTGAGTGACACCTATGACGCCAGATCTGACTAAGCCGCCAACTCAATCTTGGCCCAAATGACAGAACCACCCCTAACGCAGGCTATAAAAGGCAAAACTGTTCTCATGCCAAGGGTAAGCTATTCTGGACTCAAAAAAGAAGAACCATTAGAATTCCTGCAATTCCCTTTTCCTTGATCGTCCCCTTTTGGGCACCAACTAACTTGATCGTCGGAGGAACAACTGGGGAGCTAGACCCCGCCCTCTTACGGTTGTCTTGTTGTGCAGGATTGCATTAGCCGATTTCCCACCAAATATTCGGAGAAAGATTGTGAGCTCCTATCAATCAACCGAGACTCCCGTGACTAATTGGCTGTTTGATTATAACCATCAACACGCACCAAACAAGGAGTTTTTGCTTATAAACCCATAGTTCTACTCACATTTACCAAAAAAAAAAAAAAAGGATCACGTAGTCTATATTTGCGAATAAACTCAATATACAAAGTTTGTTTATCTTCAAATCCAAAATACAGAATATGAAGCGCATAACTATATATAATAATTTATGTATAAATTCGAAGTAAATAACTATACACCAAAATCCAAATAGTATGCCGTAGTTATACACCATATAGTATATAACTATACAGCCTATAGCATGTAGCTATATATACACCTACCCATACGTTTTGTATTATATATTTTGTGTTTAAAGGTAAACACAAACTTTGTATTTTCACTGGAACGTATAGAACTAGGTGGGTTTTCCAGTAAATGAGAGTAAAACTTTGGACTAATAATAAAAATCCAATCTATTTGCGGTTTCAACTGTTAATATCTCAATCACTCCAAGCTCCAAAAATAAAAAGAATTGTCCACAGCCGCGTTAATGTATGTGGCAGTTGCTTAAGCAACGAGTATCTTCGCTAGTTTATCGTTCCACAGTCACCACCATTTGTTTTTCACTAGTCAACCTCCATACGTACGAACCTACCTCCTTATATACTACCCAAACCCCCAAATCTCCTTCTTCTTTCTTAATTACAGAAGATAGAGAGATTTTTAAACAGTTGATGAAGGGACCGATGATGAATATTTTCTCTCTTTTTCTCTTCACACCTTTCTTTTATTTCTTCCTGCTGGGCCGGCAAGCTAAGCTTGTCTCGGCCCAGGATGGTGGTGTAGACGTCGGAGTTGTTCTTGATTTTGAGTCGTTGGAGGGGAAAAAGGACTGGGCGAGCATCACGTTGGCCGTCGAGGATTTTCACGCTGCTGCAGGCAGTAACGGCACCGGGAGGGTGGTTCTACATGGCAGGGATTCTCGCAGGGATACCGTAGGCGCAGCCTCTGCAGGTACGTTTTGTGTTTGTTGTTTCCTATGAGGTTTAGAGAACATGCACGTGTGTCTTGTCTTATAAAAGTTATAGAAACAAAAACTGTAGCCAGAATGAAATATTGATATAAGTTAAAAAAGATAGCTAATTTTTTTTTTCCATAAAACAAAAAAAATCCACAATGAAAAACTACTAAAAAGGATCATTGATCATCTATATTAGCTGACAGCTATAGTATATGTGGTGATTTTCAACCACCATGCACAACTGCATCAGTTATTACAACACCCTGGATTATTATATACATGTGAAAGCAAACTAAGTTATTGATACAAATTTTTTCATTTATAGCATATTTAGATATTCCTTTTGTCATTGATATATATGTGTATGAAAGCAAATAAGCAAATTACACTATTCATATGCGCGTGTTATATATCATATTTATAAGATTTTGGATCCATTTTCCTTGGAATTAAATAGTTTTCAACATAACCCATTATTTTAAAATCAGATATTTTTGTTATTTCTAGTGTGTCCTTTTAGAAGGATTAATTTTTGTTTTTTCTGCTGCCAAGCACGGAAATTTTCTGTCCACTTTCTTTTCTCTAATAAACTAAAATGTTCTTAGAAATATATTATTGGCCTTGTTGTACATTTAATATAATTTTATTACTATTTCCTCCAAATCTTATGAAATGATTCCATGACTTTTAATCAAAGCCCTACTGCCTTATATTTATATAAGTCTGATATCTACTAACATAGCAAGTAACTCTAATGGAATTACTTAGAAAAGCATATGATGATAACACTAGCACAATAATTGCTTTTCACTTGGACGTTGGTTTTAGAGTGTAATTGAATATTTTAAGAAATAGTTAGCAATGGTTGAATTTAAAAAAAGGTTTTTACATCAAAACCATCTAAACTTTTACTCAAATTGATGGTTACCGCCTACCATTTTTTTTATGAAAACCATCTGAAATTGCTTACATGCTTGCAATGTCACACAAATCTTTATTTTTTTATCACATCAAAACCGTCTATTTTCTGTAGCTAATGTCTCATCTGTGGTTATGTTTGTTACATGTTTTCAAAATTTTGGTGGTAATTGTGATTTTCATAAAATAGCAGGTAGTTCATGTCAAAAGTTTATAAAGGTAAGGTGGTATACATATTAAGTTGTGTTTTGTAAAGGTGGTAACCATAAGAAATATAAAAGTTTAAGTGGTAAGAGATATAAAAGTTTAGGTGGTAACGATAAAAAAAACATAGATTAGTGTGACATTGAAAGCATGTAAGTAATTTTAGGTGGTTTTCGTCAAAAAAAAGTAGATGGTAACTATCAATTTGAGTAAAAGTTTAGGTGATTTTAATGTAAAAACCCTTTAAAAAATTTAGATTAGTTAAGATTATCAAAAACTAATCAGGTAAAATATTCTGTTAGTTATGCAGATCCAGCTTTCAAGTGCGAACAAGTCAGAAGAAAAAGTCCTTGTCCCTCAATACGTGACGATGACGTCATCTTTGGACACCAAAGTGACGTCAAAACTTTTTTATTGCTCTAGATTGGATTAATGTAATTTTGCTGGTCATAAATTAGATTATAAAAGTGTTGTTATTTGGAGTAGTACTAAGTAGACAAAGCCATGAATTTTTTGAGTTCCATTACTTTCGTCTTTACTATAAGCATATATTATACTTTAGTTACCATTAAGCTTTGTATTTTTTATATGATGAGGATACATTGCGGATCCCTATTGCCCTATCATTAGTCGCTTTACAGAGGGCGATCCATACTGTGTGGCGTAGTTCAAGGTTAAATCCTTGATCTCCAATTAGTGATGACAAAATAATAAATTGAAGACTACTATTTTATTGGTGTAAAAAAGGCTATTACAAATACTTTCATAAACTTATGTAAATTTTGTATTAAGAGACATGACAACAATAACAAAGATTTATTCCGTTACTTTTGTCATCAATTAGATAATAAAAGTGTCCTCATTTGGAATAATGCTAAGTAGAGAAAGACGTGAATTTTTTTAGTTCCATTACTTTTATCACTTATTATAAGCATATATTATACTTTAGTTAGAATTAAGCTATATTTTTATATGATGATGATACATCATGGGGCCCATATTGCCCTACCATTAGTCGCTTTATAGAGGACGATGCAAACGGTGTGGAAAATGAGTGCAGTACAAACGGTGTGGAAAATGAGTGCAGTTCAAGGTTAAATCCATGACCTCAAATTAGTAAAGACAAAACTAATAAATTGAAGATTACTATTTTACTGGTCAAAAAAAATTCCATTAAAAATTATTTCATAAAATTATGTAAAAATCGTATTAAGAGTTGTGATGACAATAATAAAGACTTACTCTGAACTTTTTGAATCTTATTCTTTCATTCAGCTCCGTTTTAAACTATGTTATGCATCACATACTTCTTTATTGTTATTGTCCCTTTTGATTAATTATAGCCAACAGCTTCGGTGCTTCAATTGACTATCGAAGCGGTTGACAAAATTAGTTTCAATGGAAATCTCTCTGACATGCCTATTTTATAGGGATAAGGCGGTTGGGAGGAGTTCCATACCCAAAATCGTAAATTCACTTAGATAAAAAGTTATTTTAGGAAGTATAAATAAGAAGAGGATATGATTGGCTACAACTCTACAACTAACTAAAAATGTTTTTAATTCCAGCACAACTTAAGGTAGTTAACCTATTTCCTTTAAAATTTAATAACCTGTCCAAATTTGAATCATATTTATAATTTAAATTTTTATTGTCTATGAAATTTCAATCTTCTTTTCTTTTAACTTAATTATAGATAAGATTCCACAATATGGTTTTGATTTTTAAGGTTATAAATCCAATATTTATTTCCTTTCTACAATTCTACCTAATTACAATTTCTGTATAAATAAGACACCATATATTCAGATTTTAAAAAAATGGAAAGACGCATGTACCCTTCCTATCTTAAAGTACAAATTACCATCCTTTTTTCAATTAAAAATTTTCAAAAAACCTGCTATCATCGGAGCACCAAAGTAGAGCGCTTAATTATAATCTTATCATTTCTTGTCTTTGCAGCTCTGGACCTACTGAAAAATGTCAAGGCCCAGGCGATCATCGGCCCGATAACCTCCGCCCAGACTACATTCGTCGCCGACCTCTGCGACGGCTCCCAAGTCCCCATCGTCTCCTTCTCGGCCACCAGCCCCTCCCTCTCCTCCGCTCGCACCCCTTTCTTCGTCCAGGCCACCTCTTCAACGATTGTCTCGCCGCCGCGTCGGCCTCCATTCGGATGGAGGGAGGCCGTCCCGGTGTACGAGGATACCGACTACGGATCCGGCATTGTCCCATTCCTCATCGATGAGTTCACCTCTGTGGACGTTCGGGTCCCGTATCGCAGCGTTGTGCCGCGGAACGCTTCGGACGAGTGGCTCGACGCGGAGTTGTATAAGCTCATGTCGATGCAAACGAGGGTTTTTGTGGTGCATATGACGCCTGATCTTGGCTCGCGGCTCTTTCAACGCGTACGTATATGCGTTATTATACTATTAAAAATATAAAAAATAACAAGAAAGAACATTTTTTCCTATTAGATTTATTTTAATCATTTCTACCACGTGCAATGTTAGAGGTTCAGTTGACATTTGTTAAGTTTAGGGGAGTTTTTCCAAACTGGGCCAAACAATTTTTTATTTTTTAAACACCTTCAATATTGTTCAAGAAACATTTGCACGTACACTTTGTGGTTGCAGGCTCAAGCTGCAGGGCTAATGAGCGCAGGCTACGTCTGGATAGCGACCGACGGCGTTACGAACCTCCTAGAAACTCTGGGCCCCACCGTGCTAGACTCCATGGAGGGCGTGCTCGGGGTGCGCTCGCACGTGCCACAGTCCAACGCGCTCGCCTCCTTCACCTCCCGCTGGCGCGCGAGACTCGCTCCTGACAACCCAGCCGTGCCCTTAGCGGGCCCCACAATATACCAGCTCTGGGTCTACGACGCCACATGGGCCGTAGCCCTTGCGGTCCAAAAGGCCGGAAAACTGGACCGCAGTTTCTCCACCCCACCACGCGGCAGTAACATCTCGACCGATCTGGCCCAGCTCGGGGTATCAAGAAGCGGCCCGAAAATTCTGAATGCAATCTTGGCGGCCAAATTCCGTGGTTTGGCGGGAGATTTTAAACTCGTAGATGGGCGACTGCAGTCCTCAGCCTTTGAAATAGTCAATGTGGCGGGAAAAGGAGGAGGCAGAACCGTCGGGTTCTGGTCATCAGCGGCGAATATAACGAAGACTCTAAAAAACGTGTCGGATTCAGGCCTGAAGACGGTGATTTGGCCCGGTGACCCGAAGGAGGTGCCGAAGGGGTGGGAGATACCGACGAATGGGAACAAGCTGAAGATAGGTCTGCCGAAAAGCACGGGTTTAACCAGTTCCTAGATGTGAAAACGGATAATGATACGGGGAGGGTGACCGCAACGGGATATTGTATTGATGTTTTTGAGGCCGTTATTAAAGCGCTACCGTATGCCGTTGAGTATGAATACAAGTCTTTTAATCTTGATTCGTATGATGCATTGGTGTTTCAGGTCCACAACCAGGTTAGTGTATAAATTGCGCTTAAATTCTTCAACAAATCCAAAAAATAAAACAAGCTATTACATAATTTAGATTGAGTGTCTTATTTGCTTATTCTGTTTTTAGTGGCAATGAAGCATTTAAACATCTATCATATACTAATTGTACTAATTTAAAATTTTAGGTGTATGATGCAGTAGTGGGAGACACGACGATCATCGCCAACCGCTCCTTGTACGTAGACTTCACTCTTCCGTACACGGAATCAGGTGTGTCGATGATTGTCCCTGTGAAAAAGGACAAGCGCAAGAACGCATGGATCTTTTTAAAGCCATTGACGACTGATCTCTGGCTCGCAAGCATCGCCTTCTTTGTTTTCACTGGCTTTGTCGTGTGGGTGATCGAGCATCGCATCAACAAGGAGTTTCGAGGGACTCCGTCGCAGCAGATGGGCACCATTTTCTACTTCGCCTTCTCCACGCTAGTCTTCGCTCATAGTAAGATACGTTATTAGTCAGTCGTATGTTTACAACTAGATTTTTAGCGTGTCTAACATCACAAAACACCCTTCAACTGCATCAAAACTTTGAGGTACTATAAAGTTTCTAATGCATTGAAATGAACTTTAATATGATATCAAAACAAATCAAGTTCAAATCTCAATGGTTATGTATTTAAAACGGATTAAAAAAGATATCTCTACATGAGCTACAGTTTAGGTTTTTGAAAAGAATGCGCAATGCACGCGGAGATACTAGAGCGAAGGGTTTAGAGATACACTCGATGTACCATGATGATGTAGCCACTTATCTCTAAAATATTTTTATTAGTGCTTACACATCCTGGCACGCACTCAAACAATGTCAATATTTTGTCCTGGGTGTACATTGGGCAATTAGTTATTTTCCAGCTAAACTGAGAAAAAAGGTAACTTATTCCCATGTGATTCTCACCTGACATGTGAAGCAAACAAAAGAAAATAGATCGCCTAAAGGGTTTGAGTACAAATAAAATAATTGAGATAGTACAGAAGACCACAACTTCATCGTACAGAAGGTGCATCTATAAGTAACCCTGAAAGAAAATTTATTATCATTAATTCTCATCACAACTTTAAAGTTCAGATGGATTAGCTTGTATGTAAGTAAAAATTTTCTGTGTGTGTAGAGGAGAGATTGGAGAGCAACCTGTCGAGGTTCGCAGTGATCGTCTGGGTCTTCTTTGTGTTGATACTAACATCAAGCTACACTGCCAGCCTGACGTCGATGCTCACCGTGCAGCAGCTGCAGCCAGCAGTCACCGACCTGAGCGATCTCATCAAGAATGGCGACTACATCGGATACCAAGATGGGTCCTTCGTCCTCGATCTCCTGAAGCAGCAGCTCAAGCTCGACGAGAAAAAGCTCAAAAACTACAGTAAACTTGATGAGTACGCTGAGGCTCTCGCTCGTGGCAGCAAGAACGGAGGAGTGGCAGCAATCTTGGACGAGATACCGTACCTTAAGCTGCTCCTGTCGAAGCATTGCCAGGATTATACGATGGTGGGCAGGACTTACAAGACCGACGGATTTGGATTTGTAAGTTATGAAATATCATCATATATCGTATATATCTGATTAATTGTGCATGGTTCATGTTTCATATGAATTAGAGACATGCTATATATAATCATCAATTTTTATCACAATTTTTATGAAACAATAATAATGCAACACAAGTATCACAGCTTTTATGAAACAATAATAATGCAACACAAGTATCTTATCTGATATATAATCAGCAGTTTTGATCACATGCACTTTTAGACAAACTATAATAAGCCACAGTCGTCCTCCATATCTAATAAGCTTGATGCATTCATTCCAATCTTTCAGGTTTTTCCAAAAGGGTCCCCTCTTGTATCAGACGTCTCAAGAGCCATCCTCAACGTAACCGAAGGCGATTCCATGGCAGCAATCGAGAAAAAATGGTTCGGCGACCAAACGGCCACCTGCTCCTCCGACACGAGCAGCGTCACCTCCAGCAGCCTCGACTTCCAAAGCTTCGGCGGCCTCTTCCTCATCACTGGATGTGTCTCCTCCCTCGCTCTCCTCATCTTCCTGGTCACGTTCCTCTACAGAGAATGGGGCGAGCTCAAGATCACTGCGTCTCAGAATTCCCTATGGACGAAAATCAAAGAATGGGCTCGGTACTATGATAATAAGGATCTCAGCTCTCATACTTTCAAGGATTACGCCGCTAGTATTAACGATGGGAGGTCGATTAACAGTAATAATATGGTCGGAGATGCTGCAGCGACCACGCCTAATGTAGGTTCACAGAGTACGGTTAGCGTGAATCTTTCTGACCTGAACTTTGGTTCACCGGGTGAAGGGATCAGGTCGTTTAGAGAGAGGGGCGAGGAGGTGATCGGCCAGGCTGAAGAAGATGAGGATGCTGAAGAAATGGTTGAAATCAGCCTTCAAACTTGACTTGCAGACTGAGAAAAGATTTAGTTGAATAGTAAGTGGAAGTTAGATTTAAATACTGTATCAGATTCTAAGCAATGTCAAAGAAATGCATTAGAGTGAGATGAGCAGTTGGGATGTGTAAAATTCAATTGAAATTTATACTTTTATATATATATATATATATATATATATATATATATATATATATATATATATATATATATAAAGGAGGATTGCCTTGTCAAAACTTTTAATTTTCATTTTGCCTTTTTAAGTTTGATAATTCTCAAATATATCATTAGTAGTAATTAATTATTCACTTATTATATGTAACCTCTTATTAATTATGCATTTCCTCACTTTTTCAAAATATTTGGTCACACTATTATTTTATTGCTTAATTATGTTATTTAATAGAAAACTTGAAATTTATCCTAATTTATCTTCACATAATATTTAAAATTCTAGAAAAAATAAAATTCATTAGGCTTATGCCTTATGCCTTTGGGTTTCACCTATTATGGAGGACTACCGTTACTTTTCATCTTATTAGCCTTTTAAAAGTATGATAATAAAATAAAAATAATTTGTATTTATTGTAATTGTAATTGTATTAATAGTATAACGATTTTAATAGTATTTTTAAATTAATAAATTACACTCTAATTTAATAATTAAACAATTTGGTAAATTATTTACTAATAGTGTAATAAACTAATTATGAAATTAAAATGTAGTTACTAATAGTATTATAATAATGCTATGTATAATATTATTATATTTAAAAGAGAAGAAATTATTTTAATATATTATAATTATTTTAATAAATTATGAATAAATTATAACAATTATCCAAACTATAATAATTAATCATACAGTTCTTTATACATAGTTTTATTGTACAATTTATTCTTTTAAACAAAATTGTAATAGTTCGAATTTATATTGCTATACAAATCATTTCATTATTTTGCTACCAACAAAAAATTTGAAAAATATATAACAAAACATGTATACTCTCGTGCAGAGCACGTGCATTATACTAGTTTATTAAAAATAAAATAGTATATTTACACACATCAAGCTGCTCAAGAATTG
This sequence comes from Asparagus setaceus, assembly GCA_012295165.1. Classification (NCBI taxonomy): domain Eukaryota; kingdom Viridiplantae; phylum Streptophyta; class Magnoliopsida; order Asparagales; family Asparagaceae; genus Asparagus; species Asparagus setaceus. The sequence goes on along the minus strand of CM022703.1, from coordinate 43,534,142 downwards.
TGCTGCCAAGATTCATACTGACATTTCCAGCTTAATAACGTCCTCAAAATCTGACTCAAACTTGTCCACATGCACCTGCAATCTTGTACACAAGATCAATACATCCTAGTCTAGTCATGTACTTATAAGCTACCAACGAAACAGACATAATAAATATCATAATCCAGAAATCAAAACTCCTGAACCAGTCGAATTCTAACAATTTGTGTCGCTCAAAGGTTTGATCCCAGCCGTTGTATCAAGATAGTCAGCAGTCAAGCAACATGGCAATAACAAAAGTGTATAGTTTTCGCTCAAGTTAAAATAATTTTTTTTTCGCCGAATATTCTTAAATGCCGTTTACTTTCAATGCGGTGTGATCATCCTAAATTTCATTATACAGTGTTGCACCTGTATCCATATCCCAGTGTGGTTATAACACATCCGTATTTTTTTCAAGAATATGATGCTTTACAGTAGAAATTGAATGACTGTCGTGTTCTTTCTGTTACATGAAAACAAACAAGAACGTCACATGATCTACGATATTCTAAAAGAAAGGAGAATTTGTTCCAATTATACTAAACACTATATATCAAATATCAATTTTTTATTATTTTAAAAGTGACGATATTTTTATCCTTTTATTTCTAATCAAGCAATTTTCAATCTTTTAATGTAAACAAAAGTTCAGTATAGTGATCTTATTATTTTTATTATTTTCTATAGTTTTTCTTTACTGTGAGAGTTCTATAGATAATTTACAATATTTGTTTATATATGGAGTATTATCCTTCAATGGTCGACCTATAAAACAATATTTTCATTTTCAATGCTCACAATCATATTCATGTTTTGTATGAGTATATATAATTTTCATATACTAAGTAAGATCTACATTTACGTCTAAATTAATCTCTTGGTAATCTAAATGAAATTTTGCAATAAGGCAAAAAGAAATTTAAAACATAAAAATAAGGAACTGGGTATTTACTTTTCTAGCGTTCATTGATGAGATTATATGAAAAAATACACTATGTTTCATATTATTAAAATCATAAATTATGAAGTATCTTCTAAATATTACTATATTTAGGCGTGTCCCCGTACCCTATCTTTTACAAAATTAGAGTGTCTCGTACCCGTACCCGTACCGTGCAACATAGGTTATCTATCTCCATTGTATTGATCATCACTTTCAATTGTTTCCTCAGAGAACTCATGCACCTTTCTTCAGAAGTTTGGCATCTCAGTAAGCATCTCCACACTTTTTTTTTACCACAAATAATAATATAATGGATCCAAATCCTAACTGCATCATCAAGTACAGGGTAGGCAAGGGTAAGTTTGAGCTACCACGAAAAACAAACTACATATTTTAGACAGGACAAATCAATAAGCACTCTAAATTTGGAGTTTAGAGTTGCACTTTATTATGGAATTAAGTTGAAAATTCAGCTCCAATTTAACCGAAGACAGCTTCGGAAACGGGTCATATTCACTGTGTGATGACATTTAAATTGTACCATGTGTCCCTTTATATACACAAATGAATGTTGACATTTAAAGAACCAAGTCCAAATTCTAGCAGTTCTATAGATGCCTAAAAGATATTAGGGCTTATAACAACTCTACAAATGGGTAAATATTATGAGAGAGCTACTAAAACAAAGAGCAAAGATTCATCCTTGGCCACCCAAGGAAGTTAGAGATTTTCAGCTTCTTGCCTAAAAACTTACAGTTAAGTAAGCTTGAACTCCCAAAATATCACAGGTAAAAGTCTTAAGATGACAACTTCTGATGGGATTCGGATCATCTCCACTACTAAAAAAAAAGTAGTGGCGAGACCGTTACTTTTCTTATATTCATTGATAGATTAATAGAAGGTTGTGATTTGTCTTATTAAGTGTAAAATAGAAATGGGTGCAATTCATGGAGACATGATGAATGTTAGCTATGAAATCAATTACAATTGTCCATCACCACCCATTTAATAATCAACAATTTGTATTATAAAAGGAGTGGTCTCTCCACTACTTTTTGGTAGCGGAGAGGATCGAAATCCCTTATAGAGCAATAGATTCATGTAGGCATTACAATACAGAACTAGGATGCCAGGTGGTTAAAAACCCCATAGTTGGAGCCAATCCAAGAAAACCCTGATTTATCTGATCAACATGCTAGGGGTTGGGGGTTTCAATACTGCAGACATATCAAAGATATTTAAGATTGCTACAGGGCCTGGTCAAATGTAGGATGGTCCCTGCTTAATTGAGACCAAAGCCCACAAAAACTAGACAGACTCGTATATGTACATCTAATACAACTCTTATTAACCCGACAAAGGTATGCAATGAAAGGCTGAATAGAACTGACCCATAAAGACTTGAGAACCATAAGAATATTAGTTATCATATTAAACTATTTCCTAAGAATATACGATCCATAAGAATATCAGAACTAATCCTTCATGCCTTTCAGCTTCCTAAACCATGTCTACCTCTACAATTCTATTTCCTTCACTTTCCTCCTAACACAATGCTGCCTGAAGCAATTTCACAAGTAGACAATGCTACCTGAAGTCAATTATATGGAAATATAAATGGACATGGAGCATGAAAAAATTGAAATTTTCATGAAGAACACCTGTTGATCCAAAAAAAAACTGCAACTTGTAAATGAACTTAGAATATGATAATATTTAAAAAAACCCTTAAGTTTGTCTTCTTCTTTTTTTTTTTGGGGGGGTTGAGGAGGTGTTGTTCTGTAAAAACGTTTAAAATTGAAGGGGATTTTCCTGATAACGCCAAAAAAAAGTGGGGAGTTGTGACATTTTGAAAGTTAAGGGGAAAACTGAGATGTCCAAACTCACGGGCATTTTGTGAAATTTACCCTTCAGAATATGCTAGAACACAACTCTAACAAAGCCATACTTCTTGTTTACAAGAATTAACGGAGCAAAGAACTATATAAAAATCTCAAATTGAAATTAAATTAATATGTCATGAGAATCTTACGATAATGCGCCCTTCAATCCTCAGGCCCTTCTTCTCAAAGAGAAGGATCTGGATGCGAGCTTTCTGCATCAGTTGACGGCCCATCGTTACCAAAAAGGATCGCCCATTACATAAACAAACAATAAAGGGAATTTCCAGAAAGACTTACACTCTGAAGAAACCTGAAGATGAGATTCTGAGCACAAAGAAACAAACTTTGTTAGGTCAAAGCGAAATCTAATTTTAAAAATTTGGGTTTGTGAGGGGAGGGACGAACGTACGATGGGCTGGGTCATAATCCTCCGAACTCTGTTGGTCGCCATGGCTGCTTCTGCTGCTGCTGTTGCTCTAGGGCCGCAATCTAGAGAAAATTATGGTTTATGAGTCGAATTGGAGAGGTAAGTAAAACCCTAGAAACAGCAACGAGGCGCTTTTGGTCGCGGACTTCTCGGTCGGCCTAATTTTATTTGTGCCGGGAAATGATTGTGGGCTTTCCCTTTTCCAATTGGCCCTGCAAATTTGGGCCTCCCTAAATGTTTGTTATTTTGATTTTGGCTAAATAGCCCTTGAATACCCTCACTCGTCTTTTTAGCATTTTATACACCTCACTTGGTTTTCGTAGCATTTATATACCTTAAGATATTTAAAATTAGCATATTGTTATCCTCTATCATGCCAAAGTGAATAATTTCACCCCAAATGTTCCTCTATGATATAATTTAATAATTGAATTTTAATAGATTTAATAGTAAATTTAACAAATATTAATACTTAAAAAGCTCTACAATTAGTCTGCAGGTATCATAGAGAGATGTTCTTGTGAAAATGTTCACGTTTGCATGATTGAACATACTAACATGCTTATATTAAACAACTTAGAGTATACAAATGTTATGAAAAACAAGTGAGCATACATAAATGCCAAGTGAAAGTATGAGGTATTTAAGTGTTATTTGGCCTTTGGATATCAATCAATTTACTTGTTACGCTAAAACCCGACATCTGAAAAAGTGGCCAACAATATGAAATGTGAAATTCAGTTAAAAAAGTAACTAACTCAACTGCTCAGAGCCGACCAAGTGGAGAATTCAGTTAAAAATGTAAGCTTCCTCGAAATTTACCTCAGCCATCGAGGTAACGACATATGTTCTTCCTCTTCTCCAATTTAGCCTCCAAGATCAGTACAAATTTAGGTATAGTTGGTAAGAAAAATCATAAGTTCTGTCATACACATTTTCTGCTATTTTTTGCCTTCTTCTCTAAGGGGGTGTTTGTTTCGCTCTTTCACGAGCGTGAAAAGCCTTTCACGCCTCTGACAATGAAGCCAGCTCGATTTTTTCCCCAACCCTTGGTTTTTTCCCCGTTTTGGTTCGTTTCTCCGCCTCTTTCCTCCAGCCACGAAAACCCTCGCCACCTCAGCTCTCATCCTCTCCCCATTTCCTTCGAAAAAGAGAGGAAATCGGTGCAAAACTCTCCAGATCTGTACTATTGTCAGATCTAAGGTTTTTCGGTGCAAACCTGTTGGTGGCTAGGGTCACCACCGCTTTCCCTCGCTTTTTCCCCCTCTTCGCGCCTCGGTTCCTCTCTATTGCCTTTGGGAGCTCTGAACATTTTGGTTTTTTGGTTGATTCAAGCCTCGGTTCCTCAAAATCGGGTTTTTTTGGTGGATTTTGCTAAAAAGGCAGCGTCTTCATTGGAAAAAATTCATGTTTTTGCTGGATTTTTTTCTGGATCTTGATCAAAAAAGCCTCCGAAGGTATGATTTCTACATTTTTTAGAAATATTAACATAAAAATTTGATGTTGCAATTTTGTAAAATTATTGGGAAATTCACATGTTCATGTTGGTTAGTTATTTTTTAGTCGTGCACTTATTTTTGATAATATTGTTAATATTAGCGCTGTGCACTTGTTCTTGAGTAAAATTTTGAGCAAATGGCTAAAGAATCAATTTTCGGCTATTTTGAGCAAATGGGCATGTTGGTTAGTTAGATGGATTTTCGGCTATTTAGCTAAATGTTGGGAATATTTGGTTAATTGTTGGGAATACTCGGCTCTTTAGCTAAATTTTCGGCTATTTTGAGCAAATGGGCATGTTGGTTAGTTAGATGGATTTTTGGCTATTTAGCTAAATGTAACGGGAATACTTGGTTAATTGTTGGGAATACTCGGCTATTTAGCTAAATTTTTAGATATTTTAAGCAAATGGGCATGTTGGTTAGTTAGATGGATTTTTCCAGTTTATGTTAATATTTTAGAATACTAAAAAAAATTTCATTGAACTTGTGCAGGTTTTTTATAAGTCACCATATATATGACAATTAAAAAAATTGTATGTTAGCAACCTACAATGTATCTACATTGTATTGGATGGCTGCTGCAATGTCATGAGTTTTAATTGGTAATTTTTTTAACTTATAGGCTATGATGATTGTTAAAAATTTTGATTTTAGCAACTGCAATGTTTTCAATATTGCCTTTGGATGGCTAACAATGATGATATTGACCAAGTTCTGAGCCCACATCCATAACTCAGTTCCCTTAATTCAGGTACGTATTTCATGCAATTATCAATAATCATGTTATTACAGGTTACGTGTGTGTTTTTTCATGTCAAACAGGTCTCCGGATGTTAAATTAGCAAAGTAACTATATTTTTGTACGAGTAATGTCATCATGATAAGCATGACTATCTCTTCAATCCTTGAAAATTGCCTTTTGGGTGTCGGGTTGTTTATAGTTATTTTTCAGTGCATTATCTCTCAAATAGATATTTAAATTAGGTATTTTTCATCTCAAATAGATATTTATGACTCATCGGGTTGTTTATCGTTTTCTGAGGTTTTACGGGTTTCATAAGAATTTATTGCTAATCAGTGCATTATTTAATAAACTTATGAATAATCATGTTATTACAGGTTACGTGTGTTTTTCATGTCAAGCGGGTTTGGGATGTTAAATCGGTATTTTTCATGTCAAATCGGGTAGATAGTTCATAACGATTCACGATTAGCATGTTATTACGAGGTTTCATTATGTTTTTTATGTCAAACAGATAATTATGATGAATTTGGTTAGTTACTGCTTTTTCATGTTATATTTTGGTAAGATTACCTCTCATAACGATAAAAAATTAATTTATCTTTAGTGAGTGGTAAACTTACCATTGGTGACTACATACATTTTCACTACACACTTCAATACCAACCAAACACATGAAAAGGGGAAAATGTCTAATCAATGAAAGTTTTCCCTCTTTTTTTTACCAACCAAACACATGAAATGTGTATCATTGTGTTTCCTCCCATGTTTTCATACCAACCAAAGCTAAACATTCACTTTTATTGAAAAGTGTAGAAAACCAAAACATCCCTTTTCACTACATGAAATGTGTTTCCTCTCAAACATGGAAATGAACTAAATAGCCCTAAGTTACAAACTTAAGCATCATAGGTAACTAGCATATTTTATATCCCCATTTATCTTTATTTTTATATATATTTAATTGCTACTTGGGTATTTTGTGTATTTATAGGAAAATAGTTTTTAAATGAAGAAGAGCCCAAAAGAAGACCATTGAAGTTCTAGAAGTATCAATCGAGCCTCAATCAGATCTACATTCGGGAATTAAGAGAAAAATAAATATCAATTACTTGGCAACCAAGGAAAATAAAATCAGGTCAAATTCGGATTTAGATTATTAACCGCAAAGGAAATGCAATATCTTTCAATCCAGAAATCAGAATCTAACATATTATATTCCCAATTTTATCAAAACTCTGAAATTAATCAGCCTTAAGTTGTTTTTAGAAACAAATTAGAGCCTTGTTTGGATTAGGGAACAAATCTGGTTTGATCTCAATTTTGATCGATTTATTTCCTCAATCATATGTTCAATTACTTGAAGACCAAGTTTAATCTTACATTTGTGAGGATTCCTATCCTATGGTTGTGAGTGATTTATGTATAGTATAAATAAGACACTAGACCCCTCTTGTTTTTAATCAATTCATCAATTCTACAATTGATCTTGTAAATAGTTGAGGTCTTGGTGTAGGCGTTAAAATTGCTTATCGATGCGAACAAGACTAAGTAGCGGTGGGTTGACAACCGACGATCCATCCGACGGACAACCGCCCGTCGACGTGATTACGCGAAAAGATAAAGCGAGTCGGCGAACCCATGAAGTGAGTCGGCGGCGCATAAGCCGGAACGACGGCGTCGTGGAGAAAACCCGACGAAGCTCAACGAGGCGAAGTTGGCTAAACTCAAACGTCGGCGAGGCGGAATCAAGCGTACTTAGTCCGTCGATGCAAGCGGCGTTTGAGCTCACGAAGTTGATCGGACACGGACTCAAACCCAACGCGACATCACCGAGCAAAACTAAGCCCTAAGACCGAAAGAGTCGACGGAAAACGACTTCGAACCGGCGTAAGCGGGACCTCGGCCAAATGGCGAGGTGGCTCGGCCAACATGGCCGAGCCTCCTCGACAAATGGCGAGGTGGCTCGGCCAACATGGCCGAGCCTCCTCGACAAATGGCGAGGTGGCTCGACCACTATGGTAGAGCCACCTCGACCAACGCTGAGAATACCAGGCGGCAGAATGGCTCGACAAACATGGTAGAGCCTCCTCGACAAATGGCGAGGTGGCTCGGCCAACATGGCCGAGCCTCCTCGACAAATGGCGAGGTGGCTCGACCACTATGGTAGAGCCACTGAGATGTATAAATGGGGGTCTTGAGTGATTCGGGGGATTTTTGGATTTTGGCGGACTTGAAGAGCCCTCGCGAGATCTACGACCACGGCCCGAAAGCACCGCGAGCTCAAGTCCATTCGACGCCGATCTATAGGAAGGTAAGCAAACTCGGGTCGAACTCTGAGATACCCTCTAGGTTAAGCTTGTCTTAACCTCGGGGATAGCTGCGGATTTCTCCTTGTAGATCTCACCGCTCCGTGATCCTCTCCTTCGTGAGTGTGATCCCGGCGATCCTCTCCTTCGTGAGTGTGATCCCCTCGGTAACCGTTTCCTTCGTGAAGCGAGCCCCTCGTCTGTAATTCGAACAGGGTTTACACGGGGATCGAATTGCGGCGATGGTCAACGGACGAACAAAAGTCCCCGCGACAGCAAAGAACCCATAGCGAGGATCGGGAAAATAGAGATCCTCGTGTTTGTTCACAAAAGGAAGAAAGTTGTAATTTTCGTTTTCATTATGCGCCTAAAATAAAGGCATTTTCTTTGTTTGAAATTTTGTTGTAGGCCAACGGCCGTACACGAGTTCAAACAAGCAATGAATAACATCCCAACTTTTACCGCCAACAAGCCGCACCACAAGGGAGCCAACGGCCAACAAAGAAGCCGTCGCGGTCGCAACCGCGATCCCGATCCGGTCATCGAGGAGGTCGAGTTCGAGTTCGACGTAAGAAGTATGAAGAATACCTCTCCTCCTCGTCGGATCCGGTTCCCCGCAAGTCCAAGATGGTCTCGGCGCAAGGAAGACCCAATCGGCCTCGAGATCTTGAGGAAAATCCACCACCACCGTAGTCAAGGCTGCGGACAGCGGTGGTTCCCGGCTAACTGCGGCCAAACCTTGAACCCTGTCTTCCGCGAGTCGGTCCCGCCAATGGCGTCGTGACTCTATCCAAGAGAGCGTCGGAGGCGACGTCGGCGCTGGCGAAACAATTAGCCCGGCGAAAGAATCAATGGATGGGGTCGCTATGAGGCGGATCTAAGATCAAGTTGACTCGAGAGGATCGAGATAGCGATTCCTCTGGCGACAAGCGAATGGGTCCAAGTCAAGCGGAATCATTCCACGCTTGAGAGAAGTATCCGGGCGCCGCGGCGCTCCGGCGCAACCGCGAGCTTTGGTGCATCAAGCCCGTGAATTGAAGAGGCTGACCAGAAGTCGTCGACAAATCGGCTAGCTTGGAAGCCCAAGTCCGTCGAGGCTTCAACCCGGCGAACCCAACATCAAGCCTAACTGCATACGAGCCAATCACCTCTCGTGCTCAAATCGAAATTGTGAGCACCTCGGCAAAGTGGCGTTGACACGAAGTCACCTCCGTCTGCCCGAACTTCCGTGAAGCTAACTTTCGCCGACCAGTGACTTACCGTCAGGATCGCCTAGGTCCGTTGAAGGAATCGCGGGTCACTCCTATCTGAAGTCGTACCCACAAAGATAAGAAGAAACGCAAGCTGCTGCAGGGCTTCAAATCGAAGTCAGAGCGTCGAAGATTCACACTCGCTGGCGTCGTCGTGGCGGGTGACTCATGAAAGGCCTATTTGTTCTCGAAGGAGGCGGCTCTCATCGGCGATGACAGCGTTATACGAGAAGTCGTGCCAACACACGATAGGTTGCTCGGTATTCATGCCGACGAGTTGTACTATCGTAAATCGAAGAGGAGCGAATCAAACATGCCTTGCTTGTGCTCAAACCGATCAAGGCGGTGTTATCGAGTGCAATTGCTAAAGCGACTCGGAAAAGCGTCGGTTTTGATAGGCTCGGCACGAGAATGCGAACCAAGTCAAGGCGCTTTGCAAAAGAGATGGAAGCCTCAGGCGATGAATGCCGAGTGTTACCATCAATATGACCAGGAGGGGCGTCGTCACATGCGTTCGAGGGCATCGCATAGCGAATGACTTCGATTGCGGTGGAATTGTTAACGACAATTATCGCAAGATGCGAAGGATTACCCTCGAGATGATGAAGTGTCGGATGCGGCTCATAATGACTTAGATAGTACAATTTCCGCATAGGACAACCTTGCGGCGTTCATGATCAGCGGATCAAGTGTCCCGAGATGCTTGAAGAGGCCCTAACCAAGCAAAGGGCGGCTTTAAGCTTGAAATGGAAGCGGCCATGCGGCGGATGAGAGCAATGCATGACCAGCAGATCAGGCGATAATGAACCGCCAAGGCGAGCCAAGTCGTCGCAATAATGTCAATTTAACGGATAGCGCAGACGAGAGAAGGGGCGGAGCGTAGATGATCATCTTTGCTCGGCAAAATGCTAGCGATAACACGTAGTTCCTCCCCAAGTTTACCCGAGCGGAGATGTAGGGAAAATGAGAAAATAAAAGACCTCGAGAGCAAAATCAATACTTTGATTTCCGCTCAAGAGGTAAAGAAAACGTGTATACCATGTCCTTACCCAAGGGAGTGGGAATCAATCCCGTATCAGACAAAGTTGACCTCATCAACTTCGCCATTTGTGGAAGGGATCACCCACTCGACACTTGATCTACTTCAAGTCTCATCTAGGCGTTATCTCCGCAATGAGCCCTTGATGGTTCGGTCATTCGTTGGCACCCGCCGTGGAGTGCCTTCAATTGGTACCGCCGTCTCAAACCGAGGGCGTTAATAGGCTGGGATGATATGGAGGCTATGTTTCTCACCAATTTCTTCGGCGATGACAGAGGTATCCATCGGTCTTTGTTGAGACGAAAGCGAAAAACGAGGAAAGCAGTGGACAACTTTGTCAAGAGGTTGAGAAATAAAGCGATGAATTGCGAGACCGATATGGAGAAGTTCATTCTCCAAACTTGTCATAACAACTTGTCATTGGGCGTGTTGGAAGCAATGGGAGCTGCCGTCGAGACTTGGAAAGATTTAAGGATACGTGGAGAGCAAACTGTTTGGGTGAAAGTTGATTCCATTGCAAAACTTGAGAAAAATTACACTTTTATTCTCGGTTACAAAGAAATTAAATAACTTTCTTACAAACTCGAACAAAAGATACTACAAGTGTAGATCTCTGTTTTGTGGGACTTTGCTTTGTCTTGGGGGCAGCGTAATCCGTGGACCACCGGCGGCGATCGTCGAATCGGCGGGGTTTAGTTGATGCTGCAAAGGAAACAAGAACTTGGTAAATATCTTAGCAAGGTAAGATATCTACTCTTCTCAAGAATAAGGCAAGGCTTAAACTTCGAGGAATCTCCGTGTATTTTGAGACAATCCTAAGCGTAGGAAGGTTTGATTGCTCAATATGAGGAGGAGTTCACTCTTGGATCTCCACAGTTCACCAAGGACTCCTCTCTCGACCTCTTGATCTCGCCGACTTCCCCTCACCTCCCACGATAACCGTGTTAAAAGGGTATTTATAGGCTTTAGAAAGCATCAGCGAAAAGAACACAAGTCGTCAAGTGTTCAAACTTTGCGATTAAGCGCGGCTCGAGCATCTCGCTGAAAGCTGCCACCTCGAAGGCGAGGCAATGTTAGGCTGCCGGCTGGCGGCGAGACACACAAAATGTCTCGGCTGGCGGCGAGACACACAAAATGTCTCGGCTGGCGGCGAGACACACAAAATGTCTCGGCTGGCGGCGGTGTAATCAATTTCTTTGTAGCGGTTTTCTGCTTCTTAGACGCGATTAAATGCCCTAGAATCACGCCTAGTGAAGTATCTTCGTGTAACCGCACATTAAAGTATTTGAGCGTCTCTGCTGATAAAGTCAAGTGGGCCCCACCGGCATTGATTTAGACCCTTCAAGAGCTCATTCCACATGTCACGGGTGTCTGCGGCTGGCGGCGAGACACAACAAAATGTCTCGGCTGGCGGCGAGACACAACAAAATGTCTCGGCTGGCGGCGAGACACACAAAATGTCTCGGCTGGCGGCGAGACACACAAAATGTCTCGGCTGGCGGCGAGACACAACAAGGTGTCTCGCTAATGGCGAGACACATACCGATGTCTCGGCAGCGAGACTCAAGCAAGTGTCTCGGCTGGCGGCGAGACACACAAAATGTCTCGGCTGGCTGGCGAGACACAATCTTCGATGTGTTGACTTCTTGAGATTAGGCGGCGTTGTCTTTCGATCTTCTTATGATTTAGTTATATTTGGGGTTCCTCGGCAATTTTTTATGCCTCTGAGATACCCCTCCAAAGTTTTGAGACTCCTCGTATTTTGTCGAAGTGCGGAATACTTTGGATAAGATATTCCGTGCTTACGTCCATCGTTGGACTTTATAGAAGAGGTTTATCTCTCGCTTCAACTCTTGGGCCACGGCTCTGGCGTCGTCGTGACCATGATTTTAGGACCAATAGCTGTTGCATTTTGTATGTGGCTGGTTGAAATAGCGAAGTCAATTTGAAGCCCGATCATCTTCATCTTGAAAGTCACCACTTGAGTTCACGATTGAAATACCTTGAGAATCATTGAGAAAAGCGTCATCGGTTCTCGAACATCAGATTTCGGGAAAGCTTTTGAATCGATATGGGGCTAATTTGCCTTGAATATCTTGCTTCAAATCTCGTGTGGAGAATAACCATTGAGTCGAGACGGTTTAGTGCCTCTCTTTGTGTGCGGCGGTCGAAGGTGTTCTTGTTGAAGAGGTGTGCTTTCGGCGATCACCTTTGTTAGCTTGAAGAAGCATCTTGTGGCGATTCGGCTGTCGCGCCCGAAGAAGCTGCTGAGAATAAATGCGAGTGTGCTTGAGCTTAGGAGGCGATGTAATGACACATTTGTACTAGCAATGAGTTACAAAGTTCATTAAAATGGCGGTGGGAGAAAGTGCTTAATCCGGCGAGGAGGAGGCGAACCGGTGTATAAGTTATTATTTGTATGATAGATATAGGATTTTTGGCAAACCCTCGACCATCAGCGGTTTGATGAGCCTTTACCAACTACCGTTTGAGTTGGGCTAGCATGTAGTTTGTCTAAGTCCGTTCTACATGTTACGTTGTGCTAAAAGAATGAACTCTCTTAGACTTTGTGCTCACGATATTGAATACGTAGACTTGATCAATTATCACGGGAATTGACTACCCGGCAGCATGTATTAGATGCAGACTTATCTCTGGTAAGAGGCAGAGATAACATCCCTATGCATGAAGGCATAGTTTAGGTGTCATTAGATAATGACATCTATGCTACGATTTTGAATCGTGAAGCTTGTGGAATTTATGTTTTCTCTTGGGGCGAAAATGAACCCTTTGTGTCTTCTCTTGGGGCAGCGAACCACATTGTCGGAGTAGACCTCTCATTCATGGAAGGAATCGAGAGGGATTTTGACCGTGGTCCTAAGCTGTAGGAAGGTTTGACCAAGTGGGAGTGAAAATTAAAAATGATCCTAAGCGTAGGAAGGTTTGATCGGGATAAGAGTTTTGAGACAATCCTAGCTGTAGGAAGGTTTGATCGCTCAATCTGGAAGTGGACCTCTCATTCATGGAAGGAATCGAGAGGATTTTGACCATGGTCCTAGCGTAGGAAGGTTTGACCACGATAAGAATTTTTGAGACAATCCTAAGCTGTAGGAAGGTTTGATCGCTCAATCTGGAAGTGGACCTCTCGTTCATGGAAAGAATCAAGAGGATTTTGACCATGGTCCTAGCGTAGGAAGGTTTGACCACGATAAAATTTTTGAGACAATCCTAAGCGTAGGAAGGTTTGATTGCTCAATGTTGAAATGGACCTCTCGTTCATGGAAAGAATCGAGAGGGATTTTGGCCATGGTCCTAGCGTAGGAAGGTTTGACCACGATAAAATTTTTGAGACAATCCTAAGCGTAGGAAGGTTTGATTGCTCAATGTGGAAGTGGACCTCTCGTTCATGGAAGGAATCGAGAGGGATTTTGACCATGGTCCTAAGCGTAGGAAGGTTTGACCGGGATAGGAGTTTTGAGACAATCCTAGCGTAGGAAGGTTTGATCGCTCAATCTGGAAGTGGACCTCTGATCATGGATTATCCACCCGGCTTTCTTTGCAAAGCTGGGTTGCATTCATCTAATTGGTGGGTTATTCTTAAGAATATTAGATGTAACACTCTCGAGGCTGCCCAATAGTTGTAGAAAATAGTTTATACTCATATACTGTCAGTGGGGAGGCGGTTTAACCTCTTATACTCGTCGGAGGAAAAGGCGGTTTAACCTCTTATACTCGTCGGAGGAAAAGGAGCAGTTTAACCTCTTATACTCGTCGGAGGAAAAGGCGGTTTAACCTCTTATACTCGTCGGAGGAAAAGGCGATTTAACCTCTTATACTCGTCGGAGGAAAAGGGCGATTAGCTTATTTTGGCGTTAAGGCGACCCGACAAAAGCTTGGATGATGGCCTTGAGAGCTAAGCAATCCTTAGTAGGATGGAGGATCCTCACGTAGTGCGCCACGATATTTAGGGTCGAAATCTTGTCGACCTCCTCGATTTGTAATAGGTGGCAACTTGATTTTGTTCTTTGTCGAGGAGGTGTTTGAAAATGATCGAACTTCTTCATCTACGAAGAGTGCGTCTGTGTAATTGATTTAGGAGCTTTTGGCGTGGTTGTTGCGACGTTTGACCAACGGCGATCCTGGATGCCTTTCCTCTATTACGAGAGGAAAAATTTATACGAGGGTCAGCCATCTTTTAGCCTCTTCGGCTTTCTTCCTTCGAGGAAGCGTTAAACTTGTTCTCCTTGTATTTTTAGGTCTTTCCACGTAGTTGGTGGGGCGACCCCCATGACTTCGGCAATTCTATAGAAAGATTGTTGTGGCAAGTCTTCAATATGAACTTTGATGGTGGATCCGCAATTCATAGCTTTGCGGAATGACTAGCAAGGTGTCGATTGTCTCCCCACCTTTACGCTTTTAGGTCTAGGAGAGTTCCAATTGAGACTTGATTGTAGTCATCGAAGAAGTTCTTTGAAAAGAACTTTCCATGTCCTCCATGATTAATACTCCGGCCTTGAGTCTTGATACCAATCGAAGGCGACTCATGAAGTCTGGAAACGAATGACCGAACCATCGAGGCTCGTTTCGAGAGATTACCCTAAATGTGATTTGAAGTAAATCGGTGTTGTGAAGGTGACCCTCTCGTCCAAGCGTGAAGTTGATCAAATTGAATTTGGGATAAGGGATTGAATCCCATTCTCGGATCGGACCGGGATACCAGTCCTTTTGACTTCTGTGTGGACATCAAAGCATTGATTTTATCTTCAAGCTCTTTCATCCTTTCGCCATCATCTTCCCCTTGTTTTGGATTATTTCCAATAGGAAGAATTGGATCATTTCCACCTTGGCGTGATCGACTTTCTTTGGAGGTTGATCGGGGTAAATGTGTTCATCAATCTCGAATCGTGTCTTCAACATTATGGTGAGTTACTCCACCTTGTTGGTTTTGGTTTGTTATTGGACCCGAGGTTGTGCACCTTGGATTGGGTTTGCAACTCCCTCATCTGTTGCATGGCTAACTCCATCTCTGTTCTCATTTGGCCTTAAGCTCTTCTCTTTGCTTAGCTAAGGCTTCTTGTAACATTTGAGCGGGACATCGGGGTAATGGTAAAAGCTTCTGGGATGGGGACCGGCACTTGACATTGTGTCATCGGAAGCTATCGCGAATTCTTTGTCGGAAGCTTCATCTTGGATGACTCTTCCTCATGCATCCTTCTATAGTCGATCGTTGGGTAGCTTCATAATTGTAGCAAGAGACATCTGTTTGGGAAACTTCGGGTGTTGACTTTTCTGCGGGGTGAAGTCGGGATCACGAATCCGTCGCGGTCCTTTCCTTTGTTCACCATGTTGATAGTCGCCGGAAACTCATCAATTTGGATGGATGATCTCCTTTTTCTTCGATGTCGTCTTGGCTGGCTGATTTTCCGTTCTTGTGAAAGGATTCGAATCTTGAAGCTCTTTGCGGGTGGCGTTCGACTCGAGCAGGGCACATCGACAACAACGTTTTGATTAGTTGTGCACAAGAACAACCTATTTCATCGATCATCCTCTTTAGGTGTGTTGCCACGGCGATGGTGTGGTTGATGTGGTTTATCACAAATTGCACTTCCACCCCAAGTGTAGCGTTGTCCTTAGTGGAGGACCGTCTTCTTTTGGGGCGTCGACTTTTGATTTGAGAGACAACTTCCATCGCTTGGCGTTGTCATCTGAAGTTATACGTATGAATCACAAGGGTTTGGTCATCTCGTGATTTTGCGAGTCACTTGCCTCAACTTATTCTTCTCGGGACCGTTGGACCCCTTGTGGGATGCTCAAACGAGATGCAATTGGAATTTTAGAAGCACGAGATGTTTCGACTTGCTCGGGACTCTTCGGCTGGGTAATCAAGCGTTTCTTCCTTTGAACCTTGCTTTTATTTCACGGTTGTGAACCAAGACGACTAAACAAGAAGTTGTCGGTTCCGGACAAAGATTGATACCTCATCAGGAGAAGTGGAAAGGCGGAATAGCCCATCTTTTATCAATGCATGGAGGGCTGCCTCGCTGGCGGCGATTGAACTATCTCTTGGCGCGAGCGGATTTACTTACTGTATTGGCGGCGGCTTAGCTGTCTCGGCGCGGCTCGAGCAATCTCGGTGAAGAATTACGGCGGTAGAGACAAACCAATTTTGGCGTTGACTTGGGACCCATGCTTGGCGATTTTGAGCCGTTCTTTGGGTTGCTTTTGACTCTGCGCCTTGCGAACAACGGCCGTGCTCGAGCAAAGCGTGCCGCGGCGTTTGGCCGCTCCTTCTTTGTCAATCGGGCCCTTTTGGCGAGAACCCATTCTTCCTTGGGAGGAGTCTTGTGGTTGAGAGATTGCGGTTTGTTGATGCCTTTGATCCGTGAGTTCGATAGTGAACTCCATCCGTTGACTCGAGCCTGCGGCCCGCGGGCCATCTTTTGGCGTCGTCTTTGGCGAGCTCTCTTCGTCGAATCGGTTGAGATCTTGTTGAGAGGAAATCGCCTGCATGCATAGCGAGCGAAGATTGTGCACATCATCTGAGCGAACCTCCCTCTTAGGGGATGAAATCCTCCGATATTTGCGGGATGAGGAGGATTTGATGTAGAAGAGGAGAGATACTCTTAATTTGGCTTGATCGAAGAAGTAGTCTATTCCATCAACCATGAGTCGGCACGATTCTTTGCAAGGCTGCGACACAACGATCTCGGGCTTGAGACCGTTGGCTCCCCAGTGTAATTAGCCGTGTTTGGGTCGAAAGTTGATTCCATTGCAAAACTTGAGAAAAATTACACTTTTTATTCTCAGTTACAAAGAAATTAAATAACTTTCTTACAAACTCGAACAAAAGATACTACAAGTGTAGATCTCTGTTTTGTGGGACTTTGCATGCTTGGGGGCCAGCGTAATCCGTGGACCACCAGAAGCGTGATCGTCGAATCGGCGGGGTTTAGTTGATGCCATAGGAAACAAGAACTGGTAAATATCTTAGCAAGGTAAGATATCTACTCTTCTCAAGAATAAGGCAAGGCTTAAACTTCGAGGAATCTCAGGTGTATTTTGAGACAATCCTAAGCTGTAGGAAGGTTTGATTGCTCAATATGAGGAGGAGTTCACTCTTGGATCTCACAGTTCACCAAGGACTCCTCTCTCTGACCTCTTGATCTCACTTCTGACTTCCCCCTCACCTCCCCCTGATAACACGTGTTAAAAGGGTATTTATAGGCTTTAGAAAGCATCAGCACTGAAAAGAACACAAGTCGTCAAGTGTTCAAACTTTGCGATTAGCCTTTCATTTGTCGCGCGAAAACTGCGCCTCGGCGAGGCAATGTTGGCTGCCTCGCTGGCGGCGAGGCAATATGGACAGGCAATGTTGGTAGCCTGCGTGGCGGCGGTGTGGGCATTTCGCTATCTGGCGGCGGTGTAATCCCCTCAGTAGCTGTAGCGGTTTTCGCTTCTTAACGCGATTAAATGCCTAGAATCACGCAGTGAAGCGTATCTTGATGTAACCGCACATTAAAGTATTTGAGCGTCTCTGCGATAAAGTCAAGTGGGCCCCACCAGCATTGATTTAGACCCTTCAAGAGCTCATTCCACATGTCACGGGTGTCACCGGCTGGCGGCGAGACACAACAAAGTGTCTCGTCTGGCGAGACACAACAAAAGTGTCTCGGCTGGCGGCGAGACACACAAAATGTCTGCTGGCGGCGAGACACACAAAATGTCATTGTGGCGAGACACAACAAATGTCGCTAATGGCGAGACACATACGATATGTCGGCGAGCGAGACTCAAGCAGAATGTCTTTCGTGGCGAGCCACGGACAAGTGTCTCGCGTAGCGAGACACAATCTTCGATGTGTTGACTTCTTGAGATTCCGGCGGCGTTGTCTTCGATCTTCTCATGATTTAGTTATATTTGGGGTTCCTCGGCAATTTTTATGCCTACAAAGCGGCGATTCACGAGAAGGAAAAGCGGAGAGGTCGACTATGGTGGATGCCCACAAGCGAACTTAGTCCCGTGGCAAAGGTAAAGCAGAGCCAAAGTCATGTAGGCGCTAATCAAGCGTTATTTGCAACCACAGCGGTGCAACAGCGTGCACCACGGCAATCCACGACCTCAATGGCCAACAAGCTCGGAACGAGCCGTCCGGTTCGAGGGTTTCCCAAGACTTACTGCGTTCAGGGCGAGGAAGTTAGAGCATCTTCAAATACCTTACGGAAAATAACAAAATCCGGTTGCCCCGATTGTAAACCAAGAGGAGGCAAACAAGGTTCTGATCCTAAGTCTTTGTGCTTACCACGGGCGTACATCATCCTACAAAGTTACGCTACCATCTCAAGGACAAGATTCAAGCCTTGATGCGATGTTGGAGTCATTACTCCAAAACCCTCTAAAGATAAGAAGGTGGGAGCAAATCAGTCTCTATAAGCGGATCAGTTCCTTGGTTGGTTCCAGCCGAGCGCCCGTTGAAGGTAGGAATGAAGATGGTGAATGAAGATCCTCACGAACAGCGTAGAAGGGGCGTTACGCTGCGGCGACAAGCGGAGAAATTCTTTGGGTCCACCACGACTTCTGGAAGGCGATCGATGGACTACATCTTGACCATAAAGAAGTCCAAGGAAAAGGCAAGCTATGCCATCTTTGCCAGCAATTCGAAGAAGAATGATGAAAAAGTAGCCACCTTCCAATTTCACGAAGAGGCGAAGTCTTCGCTACTAGGAAGGACACGAATATAGCTCTGGTATCAGGAGGCTCAAACCCAAATGCTAAGACACTGTCGGTGGGGGTGACCACAACTCCTCTCACTCGTCTTGAAGAAGAACAACAGCGACAATTGCTAAAGAAAAAGCGGTGAAGCAAAGGAAAGCGACCTGGATCGAGGAAGCTCAATGTAGGGCGTAAAAATTCTGAAGGCGGCCAATATCCGCGAAACACTAGCGATGAAGGTTACAAGGCGGCGACTTTCCGCGATGACAAAGGAGAATCGAAGCTAATGTCTCGAGTACAAGGATTACAAGTTGACAATCCTTGTGAAAAGAGATCACAAGTTTTGATCTCTTCAATTCAAAATCTGGGCTCATCCGGCGTTTCAATTCAAAGCAGCGGAGCACATGGCCAGCGTTGAAGCTAAGCGAACACATGGCTGCGGCCAGCGTTGAAGCCTAAAGCAGCGGCACATGGCCAGCGTTGAAGCTAAAAGCGAACACATGGCCAGCGTTTCATTTTCAAAATCACGAACCGTGGCCCGCGTTTCAACCAAAGCAGAGCACCGCGGCCGCGTTGAAGCCTAAAGCAGCGGCACATGGCCAGCGTTGAAGCTCAAAAGCAGCGGCTCACATGGCCAGCGTTGAAGCTCAAAAGCAGCGGGAAAAACGCTCGAACGCGAACCGGCGTTTTGACTCATTCAAACATGAGTTGAGCGGTTCATAAACCGTTTGAGAGATTTAAGGGGTGGTTACACCCCACTAAACCGATGAGGAGCAATTCAAGGGGCAGTTACACCCCTTTAACCCCTATAAATGGGGGGTTTTGACAGCCAAACAAAGGGGGTTGAAAGGTTTTTGGCCGGAGAACTAACAAAGGGGAGAGAACAGTTTCTGCTGCGCAGCTGTGATCGGCGGGAAGATCGGATCTTCATCCGTGGTCTGATCGGAGTGAAACTTGGAGGGCGGCCTCAACACTCGTCGTTCCTAATTCTGAACGGTGGAGATTGATTTCTACCGGTTAGATTTGGAGATATCGAGGTTTTACCGAAGCCAATTGCGCAGAGAACGGCTTCTTCCGCGCAGCTGTGATCGGCGTGACGATCAGACCTTCATCCGTGGTCTGATCGGGTGAAACTGGAGGAAGCCTCAACACTCATTTTTCCTAATTCTGAACGGTGGAGATTGATTTCTACCGGTTAGATTTGGAGATATCGAGGTTTTACCGAAGACCTCCTTTGCTGGAATCAACTCTCTAGAGTTCAACTCGATTAGAGTTTTCAAACTTACACGACAAGTTCTTCTCCGCCATTCTTGGCTAAAAGGATTATTAATCCTTTTCTAAAATCAACTCTATCAAAGAGTTCTTAACTTCGGCGAGTTCTAAACTTGCTCTGCGAGTTATTTTCAACCTCGTCCCGCGAGTCAAGGCGGTCGGATCGTCAGCGGGATACAAGATTCAAGCTCCCACGCTACGTGAAGAGCCAGTTAAATAAAGGGAAGGGTCTCCGTTGATCATTCCCTCTTTTATCAAAACGGGCAACCCGATCGAGAATTTGTAATTTCTTTTATCTAAGTCAGTTAGAGAGATTGCATTCGAGAGTTGTATTTATTCTTTCTTTAAAATCAATTGGAAGGGATAATCTTTATTTCGGCTTTAATTTTCCTCGTGAACACTCAACTCGGCGGTCGATTCAATGCTGGGTGTGAGGATAGGCCGAACATCGACTCTCCATACCGTTTGACGTCATGGCGGTGGCGAACATCGGCGAATAACTCTCTGAGTTGCTCCGGTTGTCAAAGGAAGCAGGACTCTACAAAGCTCTGCATTACAGGTGTTTCTCACTCGGATCAAGCGATTAGGAAGAATCTACACAACAATGCAACAGCAGCCAAGCACTTCCCGCATTACTTTTACAAAGGAGGATATGCGAGCGAGAGATTCCAAACACGATAGGCGCTATATTTCACCGGGTATATTGGCTCTAGTGAAGTTAACAGGATCCAAGTCGATCCGGGTTCGGCCATGAGCATTATGCCCTACGCCTCATGTATCACCTTGGAATCCTGCCCGTGCGTCCAGCGAACACAATGATCTATGGGTTTAACACCGCGGTCTCGTAGCTTGGTAAAATCGGATAAAGTGCCAAATGGGGATTTAAAGTCGAAGTCACGCTATGTGATTGTGAGAGACTTCCTATAACTTATTATTGGATTGACCTTGGATCCACGGTAACATTATAGTCCCATCTACTCTTCATCGGTGTCTCAAATATGTGACCGCGAATAATGAGTCAAGGCGGTGGTCGGACAGCGACCATTTAAGGGGTGGAGAATTATTTCTTGATTCTCTCCTCTCTGATAATGAGTCGGCGGAATCATCGGCCCAAGGCAGGGCGGCGGTGAAAGTACGGCCGGGCTTGATTATAGTGGTGGTTTTGTTTTGAATGACATTGTACCTTGTAATCAATCTTGGCGATGAAGAATCGTCGGATGAACATTGTAATTGGCAAATTGCCGATGAATCAATAAATGGCGATTTAGAGTACCCTTTGTCTTTGAATGATGTAATAGCGAGGTTTATACATGACCTGAATTGCACTTACCAACTTCGGTCATCTTGCTTTACAGCGATTCGAAATTCCTTAGGGACAACGCTCATCATCCCGAAGATCAAGTAGTGAAAAGACTTGGTTTCACGGAAAGGAGATGCGGTTCCAGCGAATCATTTCTTAGAAGAAGATGAAGATGACGGGCCTATCCCCAATACATTCAGATATAGTCGGAGACGGGTATCATGAAGAAGTGGGGTACAACTTGACACAAGGAGAAGGTCTATGTTTGGGCGAGGTCCTCGAGTCCCTCCTAAGCGGCATATGTCCCAAAGGGAAGCGGATAACTACTACGCTGAGAGATGGGGATTGGGATCTGAATCCTCCTCGGAAGATGAATGCTCATGGTGATTGATAATAATCCACCGAAGCGAGGGAGATGGACATGTCGATTCTTGGCTTGGGATTACGACACCGACCTCGGAGAAGCTTTCAAGGCTTTGATGTCAAATATGGCTTCGATTGATCACTGCTCTTGTTGAGAGTGATGAAGATATGCCAACATGGGAAGACCCATGGATCCATCAACTCGAGGCGGTTTGGAGATAGTCGAACAAAGAGAACCCCCACTAGGGCGAGGTAGTCGAGGTTAATATGGGGAATGAGGCATCCTAAGCTCATAAACATCAGTAATATTCTTCCCTCGGAAGAAAGGAAAGTTGATTGCCCTAATCGGGGAGTATATTGGCGTATTCACTTGGAGCTACGAGGATATGCGGGACTTCGACCCTAATGTGGCGACACATCGCCTCAACATCAACGTGGATGTCAAACTGTCAAGCAATCGCAAAGGCGGTTTCATCCACAAATCTTCTGACGATCGTAGGCGAGGTAAAGAAACTCATAGAATGGGATTCATCGAGGAAATTCAACATCCAGTTGGGTGGCGAATATAGTCCGGTCATGAAGAAGAATGGTTCGATTAGGATGCGTGTCATTCTGAGACCTAAATACTGCCTGAAGGATGATTTCCCTCGCGATCACCGGCGTCATAGTTGACAATACATGTGGATTGAGGAGGATGTCCTTTATGGATGGCTTTTAGGGTATAATCAAATCAAGATGCACCCGATGATGCCAAACACGGCATTCAGAGCACCCATCGGTATATTTTGCTACGGTCATGCCGTTCGGCTTAAAACGGCGCAACATACCGGCGAGCAATGGCGGAGATTTTCAAGATCATCTCGGGAGCGGTCGAATGCTACGTCGATGACTTGGTCGTGGCGTAATAAGAGATCACATCAAAGATCTTAGAGCGGTATTGAGCTCATGCGGACTCATCGACTAAAGATGAACCTGCCAAATCCTTCCTTGGGATGTCGATGGCAAGTTCCTCGGCCGTCGTCACCGACAAAGGAATCCCGTCGATCGACAAAGTGAAGGCAATTCAAGAGTTGCAACCTCAGAAATGCGAGAACTTCGAGGGGTTACAAGGGCGATTGGCGTACATCCGGCGGTTCATATCGAACCTATCAGGAAGTGCCGGCCGTTCTCCAAGTTGAACAAGAAGAGGCGTGTCGTTTATTTGGGGCGGCCTTTGTCGAGCGTTTGAAGAGATCAAGTCGTATCTCGCTAAACCTCTGTTCTTGTTGCACCGCGTCCGGAAAACCGTTCTGATCTACGTCAAGGCAGCGGATCACTCGTTAAGCGCCTTACTGCTGGGGGCGGCGGCGGTCAGCGAGCGATGTATTACGGCGAACATTGGTGGTCTTTGAGTCGATACCCAATGGTGGCGGTGCCCCATTAGTGTTAGCGATTGAGGAAAATCGACACTATTTAGTCGGACGGGCGATTTATGTCATCTCTAGCGTAAATCCGGTCCGAATATTTATGACCAGCCGGCTTCAATGAGTTGGCGTTTGGCGAAATGGGCCTTGCTCTTGTCCCAATCGACTGCACTTCAAACAACGAAGTCGGTCAAAGGCAGCGATTCGCGATCTCGGCAACCGACAGCGGGCCGCGGTTGAGTTATATGATGATCTTCGGATGAAGTCGGGGAAGTCAACACTCGTCGCACCAACAAATATGGCGATTGTACTTTGGCCAGACTTCTCGGGCCACTAATGTAGCAAGTACCCCGGATGTTCTAAAATCTCATTTGGAGTCGGAGTTGTCTTGATTTCCAGGGAATCATGTCATGCCCGTGCTTATTCACTCACGAACCTTGTTCCAATAGCGTGGCGAATACAGCGTTACTTATGGGACTGCTTCGCCAAAAGAGGGGTCGAATATCTCGAAGCATCTGGCGATTCTGGCGATAGTTAAGCGGTCGGTGGTGACTCTGAAGTGAGGAACCGATCCGGTCCCCTATCATCGGTAGCCGTTGAAATGGCGGACTCATTGAAGGATTCTTCATCGAATATATCCCGCCTCCAAAGCGCTCCGCGGATGCTGGCGGCGTTAGGCGTGTCGTTAGCACAACCTTAGAGACCGAGCAACTAGTTACGGTCAAGACTCACCAACTCTTCCTACCATTATCTGATGAGGCACAAGAAGGTAAGGGGTAGTTACCAAAAGTACATGCAACCCAAACCAAGTTGGAGCCGAGATTGGCTTTCCTATCATCGATTCGTCTTACATGGTATTAGGAAGGCGTGAAGGAGAAGAGTCAATCGGCGAAGAGCTCCCAGTTCTTTTGACGAAACCGGATGCTATATCGTAGGGATACGATGGTCTTTACTCCGATGCCTTTCAAACAAGAGGCGAGAAGAGGTCCCGGGAAGCACCACGAGGGAATGTGGTGCACACGGCTGGTCCCAAACTCTGATCGAATCGGGAGAATGGGCTACTTTTGGCCCACAATGATTAATGGCCTTGCGATCGAGTCGCTCCGAATGCCATGCGTGTCAAATTCCAGCGTATATGCATCGACGCCCGAGCGGTTGCATCCTTGACCACATCACGGCCATTGAGACATGGGGAATGGGCGTTGTAGGTCCCATTTTCCTCCGTCGGTTAAAGGAGATCGGTTTATTCTAGCGATCACCGACTACTTCTCCAAGTGGTGAAGCAATCCCACTAAAAGAGGTCAAAGCTGATGCGTCGTCAAGATTCATCAAACACCATGTCATCTATCGACATGGTGTCCCTGACGGATCGTGCATGACAGCGGTCCCCAATTTATCGGCAATTCCTTCATCGGGTTTTGCGAAAAATTCAAGATACAAGATGTCTCGTCGGCTGACCTATAATCCGGCTGAATGGATTGGCGAGGCATTCAACAAGACAATCATCAAAATTTTGTCGAAGCTTGTGAAGAATAACAAAGCGGGATGATAAACTTCGGAGAAGCACTCTGGGCATATCGCTGCTTGATGCGATGCATGGCAGGAGCTACCCGTACTCTACGGTTTCACGGGTGTGAAGCAATTCTCCGTTGGAAATCAGTTCGTCACTGGCGTCGCCCACCTTGAGATGATGGCCAGAAGAACAACATCAAAAGCGTCTCGAAGAGCTTGAGATGTTAGATGAGAAGCGCTGGAGGCTCAACAATGCATTGAGTTCTATCAAGCTAGGATGTGAGGGCTTTCAACAAGAAAGTTCGACGGAGAACCTTTAAGGAGGAGATCTGGTCCTCATTGCTAGGCGGCGATAATTCTCAACTCCAAAAGAAAGGTAAATTCGAACCCAAATGGGAAGGACCGTTTATAATAGACCGCGGTCTATTCAAGCGGTGCATATCGCCTTATCACCTGAGAATGGCGGCCAAATTAATCTAGATAAATGGGAAGTTTACGAAAAAGTATTATCCTTAATACATTCGGGATAACCCGTTTGATGGGAAGTTCCTCGGAGAATATCTCACTCATTGTCATGAGGATAACCCTAAGTTATTGTGTTTTCCTCCAAAATTCTCTCACCAATCAAATTCATTGGCGGTGGGCCCACTAAAATCTCTGGTCCAACCACCGGCAAAATCCTCTCGATTCCCTCCCGAGAGAGGTCCACTCAAATTGCGGTTGCTTGATCCTACAAGCGGAAGCTATCCGTACCATTCAAGATTCTCGGTGGAGATCCCATTCTTAGTTTCTCATGGGAAATAGAATACATTCTTCCTTTCCACATTTTACGGAGATAGAATACATTCCTCCTCTCGGAAGCAGAGATAGAATACATTCTTCCTCTCTTGTCTTAGATTCTCGGAGTGAAGATCACTCTTAGTTTCATCTTTCAAGATTCTCAAAATGGAGATCCCATTTTTAGTCTCCTGGAAGCGGGACAAAAATCCTTTCTTTCGGTGTCAGGAGATAGGAGACAAGATCCTCCTTCCTCTCCATCAATAAGAGATAGGATACAAAACCTTCCTCTCTTATTTCAAATTCGTGAGCACACGGAGATAGGACACAAAACCTTCCTCTCAGCGGCAGAGATAGGATACAAAACCTTCCTCTCTTGTTCATCCCTTAACTTGGAGATAGGAGACAAGATCCTCCTTCCTCTCCACCTTAGGAAATAGAATACATTCTTCCTTTCCACCTCAATCAACCTTATGCGGTTCAATCCTTCTCCGGTCAAAGAAGCCAAGATTCATCTTGGGGTATTTCATCGAAGCCTAAGAAGGGATGAAGTCGGCCTTGCAGCGTCGCCGGTTTAGTCTTTCTCGATTGAAGAAGACACGAGTTCGATTAGGGCATTTTATCCGAAGCCTAAGAAGGGATAAAGCCCGGCGTCTCTGCAGCGTTCGGGTTAGTCTTCAGTGAAAAAGCGAAGCCTACGTATTCAACATCGTAGCATTAAGTCTAAGAGAGTCTCATTCTTTTAGCACAAATCGCGTCGCGGGCGGAGCGGATAATCCGCCGCTAGCCCAACTCAAGCGGTAGTTGGTAAAGGCTAATCAAATCCGTTGAAGGGGCTGGGGGTTGTGATAACCTTAAAATCGGCGCCTCACTGTGGCGTTGCGGTTTAGTCTTTCTCCGATTGAAGAAGACACGA
Source organism: Asparagus setaceus (assembly GCA_012295165.1). Lineage (NCBI taxonomy): Eukaryota > Viridiplantae > Streptophyta > Magnoliopsida > Asparagales > Asparagaceae > Asparagus > Asparagus setaceus. Next base: position 43,507,777 of record CM022703.1, on the reverse strand, counting down.
GTTCGATTAAGGGTATTTCATCGAAGCCTAAGAAGGGATTAAGCCAGCGCCTCCTGCAGCGTTAGGCGATCTCTTGCGTAAAAATGCAAACCTATGTATTCAATATCATAGCAACAAGTCTAGAAGAGTTTCATTCTTCGGCTAGCGTCGCGTCTTGAGCGGATCGGATAATCCGCCGCGCTAGCCCAATTCAAGCGGTAGTTGGTAAAGGCTAATCAAATCCGTTGGCGGTGAGGTTTGCCAAAATCCTATAAGTATTATGGTTAATTATTTACGGCGAAATAAAAGAATCATAATAGAGCACAAAGAAGACGAAATATGTTTATCGATAAAAGGCTGAAGTTACACAAGTTTTCTAAGCGGTTGTGACGGAAATGCTTTATTGAAAAGCTTGCTGAAGTTCCTCGATTCGACGCGAAAGCTCCTCGTTGCCATTAAGGGCCTCATGATCTCCTTCTTGATATCAACCGGCTTAGCGAGAGTTCAAATTTCTCGACGCGACCCGCGAGTCTTTTCTTTGTTGGCCTTCGTCGGCTTCAAGGCGATCAGGCCCTCCCTCGCCGCTTGGAATTCTGTTGAGCTCTACTATCCTGCTTATCCGGCGGTGACACAAGACCAAAAATGTCTCACGGAAGATGAAGCTTCAATGTGATGTCTCCAAATGATGCCTAGTCTGTGCATTTGAACTTGAGTCGGTAATAGCATAAGCATCTGTTAGGCTGTCGGTGAGCCTCTGTCTCTATCTCTATAAATAGGGAGCCACGGCTGCTTCAAAATCTTGTAGACTTTGGAGCTTAACCTCTAAATGGTGAAATCATCGGCAATGGGACACGGGCGGACTCAATCTTCGGATGTTCTTCCGGGCAGCAGCCCTACTCCAAATAGGATTACAGTATAAACTAGTTCCTAGCGAAGTTCACGGAGAATATTACCATATTCTTAAGGATAACTTCGATAACCCTCAATTTCCTCGGTGGGACCTCAGGAGGATAAAATTACGGCGAGGCTTATATCGGCCGGACAGCAGCTCTACCTCGAAAGGACTCCTCCCCTTTATGTCAGTCCGATTCATGCGTCGCTTAGAGGGCCTACCGATCAACAATTGGGAAGAATACCTCCCACCGTGGATGAACACTGCGCAATGAGAATGTCGCGTGCCGGCGTAACCAGCGGCGTGCGTCGACGAAGGATTCACCGATCAGCGGTTCGGATCGAAGAATTCCCGATCAGCGGAGGAACCTCGATGGTCAATTGGGCGACAATCCACAGAGCCGCGAGTAACGACAAATGAACTCAATTAGCTTCTGTTTGAAATTAACGGTCAAGCAATAAATCACGACAACACCCCGGGTATCTACAAAGCGGAGAACACGAGAGGTTGGAGGAATCAAATCTGGAGCCAACCTCAAAAGAAATTCATCTATCGACTTGGTCAAGATTTGCGTAGCGGTCCCGAGACAAAAATGGGTACATAATAGCCGGCTTCAATCCTACAAAGCTTGGGAAAGAAGGAATGGAGAGATCAAGCGAGGTCATTCACAAGTCCTATCAGCCAATTAAAGTGAAGGGCTCATCATGTCCAAGCATCGGACTCATCAAGAATCGGCGAGGCGGCTTTGGAGGGGTATCTGTGGCGTTAAAATTGCTCGGTGCGAACAAGACTCGTAAGCGATGGGTTGACAACCGACGCATCCATCCGGCAGCGACCCGAAACGCCGTCGGCGTGATTACAGCGCGCCAGCGGTCGGCGAACCCATGAAGTGAGTCGGCATTAAGCCAATAACGGCGCGTCGTGGAAAACCCGACGGCGAAGCTCAGCGAAGCGAGTTGGCTAAACTCAAACGTCGGCGGGCGGAATCAGCTATGCTAGTCCGTCGATGCAAGCGAGCGTTTGAGCTCACGAGGTGATCGGACACGGACTCAAACCATGGCGGTATCACGAACAAAACTAAGCCGGAAGACGAAAGAGTCAGCGGAAAGCGACTCGAACCGGCGTAAGCGGACCTCGGCCAAATGGCCGGTGGCTCGGCCAACATGGCCGAGCTACACCGGCAAATTGGTAGAATTATCGACAGTGGGCGAGGTGGCTCGACCACTATGGTAGAGCACCTCGCAACAGGCAATTACCGGCTGGCGAGTGGCTCACCGAACATGGCGAGCCTCCTCGACCAGGCGGTGGCTCGACCAACATGGCGGCCTCCTGCAATGGTAGAGGTGGCTCCGGCGATTGGTAGAGCCACTGAGATGTATAAATGGGGGTCTTGGTGGTTCGAGGGGGATTTTTGGATTTTGGCGGACTTGAAGAGCCCTCGCGAGATCTCGGCCTGCGGTTCCGAGCACCGGCCGAGCTCAAGTCCGATCGTCCGGATCTATAGAAGGTAAGCAAACTTCGGGTCGAACTCACAGATACCCTCTAGGTTAAGCCGTCTTAACCTCGGGGATAGCGTGATTTCTCCTTGTAGATCTCACGCTCGTGATCCTCTCCTTCGTGAGTGTGATCCCCTTGGCGATCCTCTCCTTCGTGAGTGTGATCCCCTCGGTAGCCGTTATCCTTCGTGAAGCGAGCCCCTCGTCTGTAGTTCGGCCGGGTTTACACGGGGATCGAGTGCGCGGTGGTCAGCAGACGAACAAAAAGTCCGACACAGGCAAGAACCCATAGCGAGGATCGGGAAAATAGAGATCCTCGTGTTTGTTCACAAAAGGAAGAAAGTTGTAATTTTCGTTTTCATTATGCGCTAAAATAAAGGCATTTTCTTTGTTTGAAATTTTGTTGTAGGCCAGAAGCTGTACGAGTTCAAACAAGCAATGAATAACATCCCAACTTTTCTGTGAACACTTGGCTATCACGAAGGAATGCTACCTTCATTGTAAAAGTTCTTTTCTATAAGTTTTCCTCAAGAAAAGTTCTTCTTCTTCTTGTATTTAATTCTTGCAATGTCTTCTTATTCTTCTTTTATTTTGTTTATTTTTCTTGTATGCATAGCTAATTTAATTTAGGTTGCTTAGGATGATGAAGCTAGGGTAGTTTTGCTTAGATTATTACTTCTTCCTCTTGAACTTAATTTATTCATGTTCTAATTAGTATAGGCTATTAATCAAAAGAATAATTAGACTCGATAGGTTATAGACATTTAAATAGGGTATATAGCCTATGCTTAGTTCATTATTTCTAGGGTTATCTTTTAGTCAAGATTAATTATTCATGAGTTTTGTAATTTTCTAGGTTTTACATTGATAAGTTATAGACATTTAAATATGGCATAGCCTATACTTTTAGATCTAAGTAAATAAGATAATTGTTAATTTAATAGGTTTTGAATTGATAGGTTATAGACATTTAAATATGGCATAGCCTATTGTTGATGTATATAATCACAGTCACTAACCTCGGATGAGTTTAGCTTTAAAGAAGCGAGTCAGCTTTCTCTCTAAAGCCAGTATGACTCGGTAAAGTTCACATATGAAGAAGGAGGGACAGCGGAGTTAGGATCTCGGTGGTTCCTCCAGGCGGTCAAGTTAGTAGAGTGGGGATAGTCTAATAGAGCGAATTCCTTTCGAAGAGATTGCTTACCTTCTTAGGCATTCACGTTTCTCTTTATAGGTAGGGTTAAGGGGTATTTCCGTCTTTCCATTAGTTTAGGAACCACGGTGAGTCAGCCCTCCCCCTCACGTGTGAGCAGTTGGTGAACATTCCTCCTTTGCTAGAGTGGGCAGCCTTTCAGTGTGTGGTAAATGTCGAGGGTTGGTGTGGTCTATTAAGCTATTAATGGGATGGGATTGGCTTTGTAGGCGCATGGGTCAGAGGTGCCTTATCTTGTGTGAGAGATGGGAGAATTAAAGAAATTTCGGTGCATTTAATCACGATGTTGATGGGCTCGAAATCTTGTGTGGCCGTCGTTTGAGTGGAGAGAATCCGCAGGGTGAGAGAGAAGGGGGGTGGCGGATGCTGACTCATCTGACCTCTTAGTCCCGCAGGATGATTTCTTGAGGGGCGATTAGGGGCCTTATCGTCGCCAAGGACGAGTGGCCGAGAAGGTAGGCTGGATTCGTTCCATTGTTTGGAGAGTCGACAGCAGGAAGGGATCGTATGGTGGCGGGGCAGTGACACCGCACCGCGTCGTCAGAAGAGAGAGAGAAGGCTCGATGGGCCGACTTCGCCAGCGTCGGTCCTTGGCGCGGTGATCTAATGGGCCGGGCCCGGAATGATTGCTCTGAAGCCAGTCGGTGGGTTGAGTGTGGAGGTTCTTGTCGGTCCTCATTGGTAAACAGTCCGGATCGGCAGGCTTTTCTCCTTAATCACGATTAGTGGTTATGACCATAACAGGTTGGCCTTTCGCTGGAGTCGGTTGGAAGCGAGTCCAAGTGAAATAATAGCGTTACTTACGGCGATTCGAGGGATTGAGCGTTACATCGATGGGGCGTGGCGTCGGCCGGCGATTTCTTGGCCATGGCGCCTTACAGGCGTAGAGGTGGGGCCTCTGGGTGCTTTAGCCTCGGTGCCTTGCGGGAGTGGGGTTTAATCCTCTCCGGTCCTTGAAAGGCTAGCTGTCCGATTAGGTCCCGGTATAAATAGAGAGGTGGCGGAGGAAGGCATTCGCTTTCTCTTCCCTCGTCACAATTCGGCGATTTTTCGTGGGTGGTAAAATCCGAGCATGGATTAGATCGTCATAAGCAATCTACATAACCACTAATTGATTAAGGAGAAAGCAGCCAGCGGGCCGAGCGGCTTGTTTTAATGAGGACCGACAAGAACCTCCACTCAACCCACCGGCAGGCTGCATGTACCGGCCATCGGTCCATTAGGCGGCTGCCGCCATGGCCAAGCGAGCGGTGCGGGTGGCCCATCGGCGATTCTCTCTCTCGGGCGGCAGCGGAAGGCGGTGTCAATCGTCGCCGGCTCCGATCCGCTTCCACGGTGCCGACCTCTCAAACAATGAGCGAATCCCTTCTTCACTTTCCTCTAGAAGCGGCATAAACTCCCCTCGTCTCGGCAAATCATCAGCCCTAAGAGGCGTTATGTAAACCCATCCGCCCGGCTCTCTCCTGGTGATTCTCTCCCGCTCGGCGGCGATTTCGGCCATCAACATGTCGCATGGCTAAACGCTATAATTCCCCATCTCTCATTTCAGGCACCGGGACCCATCGACTGCGGCAATCGCTCCGTTAATAGCGATGACCACACCACCCCGGTGCGTAGTGACACAGGCAACCACTCTGGCGTGAGATGTTCGACCAGTCACCGACAGACGCGTGGAAGGCGATAGCTGGTTCCCAGGCTAAATGGAAGGCGATATACTGGCTTACTGCTAAGAAGCGTGAACGCTGAAAGGTAAGCAATCTCTTACGGTAATTCTGCTCTGACTCACTCTACTAACGACGTCGAGGCCGATACGACTCAGCATAACTTCGCGGAGTCCCTTTGTTAGCGAATACTTTGGAAGAAGCTTCAGCTCTAACACAAGCTAAACTCATCAGGTTAATGATGATACATACACCTATGCTTTTTAGATCTAAGTAAATAACATAAAAAGAGAAGAACTAATATATCTAAGTAATTATTAACCTAGTTAATTCTATCCTAAGTGCCTAGTTAATTCATAAATAGTTTCAAAAACCAACCAACAATCAATCGCTCAACTCTTTTCTCGATAACCTGATAAAAGATCTTTTGAAACTCCATCTACCTATGGATTGACCTATAAGGACTACAACTGAACACCTGTATACTTGCAATAATTTTAGGACTTAGAAATCTCACATCAATAGATTCATCAGAGCGTTTAGCTCTGGCGCATCGACCCTTTGATTGGTCTTACAGAAGGAATTCCAGCCCATCAATTTGTCAGCAGAGAAATCGAGAGCCCCTCAACATTAACCCTCATCTCTTCAAGAGTCTTCTCAACTAGTTTCCATTGGAAATAATTTTTACGCCTATCAAGAGTTCCATCTTCGACTTAAGTGAGGATCAAAATAATAAAATAAGAAACATGTACCATTGTTGGTGGTCGACAATAATCGCCAGTAATGTCAACCACTTTCAATATCATTATTCAGAAACCGAATTTTTTCTCCCTTTTCTGCTTCATAATTGCTTCATTTCCTAATGACAACCAAACATGCAAGTGAGAATAAGAACGATTATTTTATTTTTCACATCTATTTCATAGTATTCCTTGCTTCATTCTATTCTTAAGTAACTCAATTCCGGGGAGCCAACCGCGGCATTAGTGAATTGATATTGCTTAAACTACAAGACTACTGCCAAACTATTGAAAGAGCAGTATAATTAAGGGAGCTCAAAGTATTTTTAAGCAACTAAACTACTGACTGCGTTTGAAGTGAGAAACGCACATGAGTTGCTATCGATGATCATGGTTGTAGGCATCAAAAATTGCTGAAGAACCTCAAATATGACTAAATCATGAGAAGATCGAAGGACAACGTCGTCGAAATCTCAAGAAAGCCAATCTGAGGAAGATTGTGTTTATTCTGATCGCGAGACACTTATGTGTGCCTCGCCACTAGCGAGACACTTTGATGTGTCTCATTGCGGCGAGACACTTCGTGTCTTACGCCCGCGAAGCGAGACACCTTGATGTGTCTCGCGACTAGCGAACACTTACTTGTGTCTCGCCATAAGCGAGACACCTTGATGTGTCTCGCGACTAGCGAACACTTACTTGTGTCTCGCCAAATCTGAGACACCCGAATACTTAAAATGAGCTCGAAGGGTCTAAATCAATCTTTGGTGGGGCCCACTTGACTTTATCAACGAAGGCGTTGAACCGTTAATGGTTACCGCAGTGAATCGCCCACTGGTAATTCTAGAGCATTTAATCATGCCTAAAAGCGAAACCGTTCTGGCTGAAGGGCGATATTGCCTGCGCTTGTCGTGGCGGCCTATCTTGTCTGCGCTGGCGAGAGCGGCCTACTGCTTGCCTCGCCCGATTAGCGGCGGCTTAGCGCTGAGCGCTTCAGTAGCTTAACGCAAATTTCTGCACTTATGACACTTGTGTTTCGAAGAGGCGTTCCCAAAGACTATAAATACCCTCCTACGTCCACTTGAAGTGAAGCCATCGAAAGGAAAAATCAATCCAAGCTTAGGAGTTCAAGAACACGATCCACGGAGATTCCTCGAGTTTAAGCTTTGCCTTAATTCTTGAGAAGAGTAGATATCTTACCTTGCTAAGATATTTGCTTAAGTTCTTGTTTCCTTTGCGAAGCATCAACTAAACCCCGTCGATTCGACGATCGCTGCTCGGTGGTCCACGGATTACGCGTCCCCGGCACAGGCAAAGTCCCACAAAAACAAGAGATCTACACTTGTAGCGTCTTTTGTTCGAGTTTGTGAGAGAGTTATCTAAAATTTCTTTGTAACTGAAAATCAAAGTGTAATTTTCTTAAGTTTTGTAATGGAAACGACAAAGAAATCAACTTTCGACCCAAACACGATGGCGACCACGATGGGAGCCAGCGGTCTCGAGCTTAGATGCGTTGTGTCGCGACCTTCGCGAATCGGTGACCTCATGGTTGATGGGCTAGACTACTTCTTCGATCAAGCCAAATTGAAGAGTATCTCTCCTCTTCCACATCGAAGTCCTCCTCATCCCGCAAACATCGGAGGATCTCATCCCCTAAGAGGAGGTTGATTCGTTGTGATGTGCAGCGATCTTCGTTAAACTGCGCGGCGAGGCCCCTCTCAACAAGATCTCAAGCGATCGGCGAGGGCTCGCGGCGGCGTCAAAGATGGCTCGTCAATTAGCTGAGCCACAGGTCGGCGGATGGAGTTCACTATCATACGAACTCACATGATCAAAGCGTCAACAAACTGCAAGCTTCAATCCGTCGGCCTCCTCCCAAGGAAGAATGGGTTCGTCAAAGGGCCCGATTGACAAAGAAGGGCGTGCTCAAAAGCGCGTGCGCTTTGCTCGAGCCGCGTCTTTGTTGTTCGCAAAGGCATGAGAGTCAAAAGCAACCCGATAAGCGGCTCAAAATGCGCCAAGCATGGATCCGTCGACATCAAAATGGCTCAAAGTACGTCTGCGCCAAGTTTCGGCGAGGCGATGTAAAGCGCCTCGCGCCCGGTGAAGCGATCTGAAGTGCCTACGCCAGCGGCGGTGTATACTTATCTCGGCGCCCGGTGAACGGTGAAGCTGCCTCGCTAAAAGCGGCGATCCTCCATGCATTGACAAAAGATGGGCTTTTGCCCCTTTCTTCCACTTCTCGGGATGAGGTATCAACCTTTAAGTGCGGAAATCCGACAACTGGTGTTTAGTCGTCTTGGTCTACAACCGGAAATAAAAGCAAGGTTCGGTGAAGCGGCTTGGATTACCCGATTCGAAGAGTCTTGAGCAAGCGGAAATATCCAGGTCTCTAGAATTCCAATTGCATCTCGTTTGAGCATCCCACAAGGGTCCACGAGTCTGGCGAGAAAGAAGAAGTTGAGGCAAGTGACTCGCAAAATCACGAGAGATGACCGGACCCTTGTGATTCATGAAGCAACTTCGGATGGCAATAGCGATGAAGTTGTCTCTCAAATCAAATGGCCGGCGTCCCCAAAGAAGCGTGTCCTCCATTAAGGACAACGTTACACTTGGGGTGGAAGTGCAATTTGTGATAAACCACACCAACCACACCATCGGTAGGGGTAGCAACACGAAAGAGACGATCGATGAAATAGATTGTTCTTGCTCGTGTGCAAAATGATTAAGGCGGTGATATCGGGATGTGCACATTACAATTGAGCAGCTCACCACAAAGAGCTTGATATGAGCGGCTTTCCACATGCGACGGAAAATCTGAAGCCGCAGTCAAGGCGACGTCGAAGAAGAAAGAGATTATCCATCGGTTTGATGAGTTTCGAAGTGACTATCAACATGGTGAACAAAGGAAAGGACCGGCGACGGATCACGGATCGACTTCACTCTGGAGGAAAGGTTGGGTTTGATTTCTCAAAGAATGTCGGTTACAATTGCGAGCTGCTCAGCGCATCGACTATAGAAGGATGCATGAGGGAGAGTCATCCGATGTGAAGCTTCGACATCAATTCGGCGATAGCTTCCGATGACACAATGTCAAGTGTTGGTTGTCATCGAGCTTTTACCATTACTCCCGATGTCACGCTCAAATGTTACAAGAAGCCTTAGCCAAGCAAAGAGAAGAGCTTAAGGCGAAATGAAACGAGAGATGGAGCTAGCCATGCAACAGATGAGGGAGTTGCAAACCCAGCGGTTGCACAACACAGTCGATCAACGGCTGAATCCGATCAACAAGGTGGAGTTACCCACCATAATGCTCATAATGTCGAAGACAGCGATTAGGAGATTGATGAACATATTTATGCGATCAACCTCCAAAAGCTCATCGATGCTCAAGGTGGAAATGGTCCAATTCTTCCTATTGGGCGATCCAAAACAAGGGAGGATGATAGCGAGAGGATGAAAGAGCTTGAAGATAAAATCAATGCTTTGATGTCCACAGGGAAGTCAAAAGGTGGTATCCGTGTCCATATCCTAGAGAGTGGGATTCAATCCCTTACCGCGAAATTCAATTTGATCAACTTCCGCCATTTGGCGGAGAGGTCACCTTCACAACACGATCTACTTCAAATCACATTTGGGGTGATCTCGAGAGCGAGCCTTTGATGGTTCGGTCATTCGTCGGTACCCTTGGCGGGCTGCCTTGATTGGTATCGAAGACTCAAGGCGGGAGTATTAGCTGCTGGGAGGACATGGAAAGTTCTTTTCTCGGCAACTTCTTCGATGGCGACACGAAGTCTCAATTGGAACTCTCCTAGGCAGCGAAAGGTGGGGAGACAATCGACACCTTCGTTAGCGATTCATAATAAAGCTATGAATTGCAGGGATCCAATTACTGAAGAGTTCATATTGAAGACTTGCCACAACAATCTTTCTATAGAATTGCTGGAAGTCATGGGGGTCGTCCCACCAACTACGTGGAAAGACCTAAAAATACGAGGAGAACAAGCCGAGCGCTTCCTCAGAAGGAAGAAAGCTGAAAGAGGCGAAATGACGGCTGACCCCTCGAGTAAATTTTCCTCTCGTAATAGAGGAAAGGCATCTGTATTTCTTTGTTAGTCAAGCGTCGCAACAACGACCGCGTCAAAAAGCTTCTAAATCAGAATTCCACAGGACATACTCTTTCAAGGACGAAGAAGTTCCAATCATCTTCAAACACCTCCTTGATAACAACAAAATCAAGTTGCCTCCAATTACAAATCAAGAGGAGGCTAACAAAACTTCGGACCCTAAATCTGTCATTACCGCGGGAGGATCCTCCATCCTACAAAGGATTGCTTAGCTCTCAAGGCCATCATCCAAGCCTTGGTTGAAGCGGCGTCTTAACGCAATAATTGAATCAAGCTGGACTCCGACAGTATCGAGTATAAGCTGCTCCCTCGTACTCGGCGGTATCACAGTATAAAGCTGCTCCCTCGTACTCGACGGTATCTGAGTATAAGCTGCTCCCTCGTACTCGAAGCGGTATCACAGTATAAGCTGCTCCCTTTCCTCAGATGAATATAAGAGGTTAAAGCGCTCTTCCTTCTTACTCACTCCGGCCCAATTTTGCGGGGTGGATAATCCATGAGCGAGAGGTCCACTTCACATTGAGCAATCAAACCTTCCTACAGTTAGGATTGTCTCAAAATTCCTATCTGGTCAAACCTTCCTACAGTTAGGACCACGGTCAAAATCCTCTCGATTCCTTCTATGAGCGAGAGGTCCACTTCCACATTGAGCAATCAAACCTTCCTACAGTTAGGATTGTCTCAAAATTTCTATCGATCAAACCTTCCTCTGATTAGGATCATTTTTAATTTTCACTCCCACTTGGTCAAACCTTCCTCTGATTAGGACCACGGTCAAAATCCTCTCGATTCCTTTTATGAATGAGGCGTCTACTCCGTGCGGGGTTCATTTTAGCCCCAAGAGAAGACACAACGGGTTCGTTTTAGCCCCAAGAGAAGACACAACGGGTTCGTTTTAGCCCCAAGAGAAAACACAATTCCACAAGCCTCGTATTCAATATCGTAGCATAGATGTCATTACCTAATGACACCTAAACTATGCTTTCATGCATAGGGATGTTATCTCGTCCCTTATCGGAGATAAGTGCGCATCTAACACATCTTTAGGGTAATCAATTCCGTGATAATTGATCAAGCCTCATTATTCAATATCGTAGCATAGATGTCATTACCTAATGACACCTAAACTATGCCTTCATGCATAGGGATATTATCTCGTCCCTTATCGGAGATAAGTGCGCATCTAACACATCTTTAGGGTAATCAATTCCGTGATAATTGATCAAGCCTCGTATTCAATATCGTAGCATAAAGTCTAAGAGAATTCACTCTTTTAGCACAGCGTAACATGTAGAGCGGTTCGGATAATCTACATACTAGCCCAACTCAAGCGGTAGTTGGTAAAGGCTCATCAAATCCGTTGATGGTGAGGGTTTGCCAAAAATCCTATATCTATCATACAAGCAATAACTTGAGGCAGTGGGTTCACTCTTCTGCGGGTCAAGCATTTTCTCCTACCGTGATTTTAATGCACTTTGTAACTCATTGCTAATGCAAATGTGCCATTACATCGCCTCCGGAAGCTCAAGCATGCTCGGAGACGGATTACGGTCCTTTTGGCGGAACACTTGGATTGCCCTTCGCTTTCTTCAAGTGGGACAATTCGGATATTACATATAGAAGCTTTCACGGAAATCGATATTGAGAAAACAGGCGGCGCTTTTTCTGAATGATTCTCAAGACATTTCAATTATAACCCAAGTGGTGACTTTCAAGATGAAGATGATTAGTCCAAAATCGACTTGACATTTCAATCAATCAAATACAAATGCAACGACTATTGATCCCAAAGTATGGTCGTGACGCGTAGCCGAGATTCAAGCTGAAGCAAAACATGGGCCTCTTCTACAAAGTTCAACGTTGAACAAAAGCAAAGCATCTTATCCAAAGTATTCCGGACCCTCGATAAAATACGGAGGAGTGCGAAAACTGGAGGGTATCTGTAGGCATCAAAATTGGCGAAGAACCTCAAATATGACTAAATCATGAGAAGATCGAAGGACAACGTCGTCGAAATCTCAAGAAAGCCCAATACAGGAAGATTGTGTTTCGCTACGGTCGCGAGACTTATGTGTGCCTCGCCACTAGCGAGACACTTTGATGTGTCTCGCGACTAGCGAGACACTTTGATGTGTCTCGCGACTAGCGAGACACTTTGATGTGTCTCGCGACTAGCGAGACACTTTGATGTGTCTCGCGACTAGCGAGACACTTTGATGTGTCTCGCGACTAGCGAGACACTTTGATGTGTCTCGCCAAATCTGAGACACCGAATACTTAAAATGAGCTCGAAGGGTCTAAATCAATCTTTGGTGGGGCCCACTTGACTTTATCAGCAGAGGCGTTCGGTGCGTTAATGGCGGTTACGCTGAAGATCATACTAGGCGTAATTCTAGGGCATTTAATCATGCCTAAAGCGAGGCGTTACGGCGGTGAAGGGGCGATATTGCCTCGCGTGGTGACCATCTTTACCTACGTGGCTAAGCGGCGACCCTGCTACCTCGCCGGTTAGCGAGGCGGCTTAGCGAAGGCGGCTCGGTACGCAGCTGCTTCCTAAATTTCTGCACTTATGACACTTGTGTTTTACGAAGAGACGCGTTCCCAAAGATTATAAATACCCTCCTCGTCCACTTGGCGAGGAGTCGGCCATCGAAAGGGAAAAATCGAAATCCAAGCTTGGGAGTTCAAGAACACGATCCACACGAGATTCCTCGAGTTTAAGCTTTGCCTTAATTCTTGAGAAGAGTAGATATCTTACCTTGCTAAGATATTTGCTTAAGTTCTTGTTTCCTTTGCGAAGCATCAACTAAACCGTCGATTCGACGATCACGCTTCGGTGGTCCACGCAGTTAAGCGTCCCCACGAGGCAAAGTCCCACAAAACAAGAGATCTACACTTGTAGCGTCTTTTGTTGAGTTTGTGAGAGAGTTATCTAAAATTTCTTTGTAACTGAAAATCAAAGTGTAATTTTCTTAAGTTTTGTAATGGAAACGACAAAGAAATCAACTTTCGACCCAAACAATGGTCAATAAAGCTTAGGGGTGGGCACTGAGTCGGGTGAGCCCACAAAACCCCTCGCTCGACCAGCTCTTTCACTCGGCTCGACCAAGCGGTGCGGGAGCGGGCCTAACTCGTCCTGCTATAATGGTGAGCCACGGACGAGCTAGGTTAGCCCCCAACTAGATGCGGGATAGCAACCTGCTTGGCCGATAAGCACCGTGGAGGCCAAGTGAAATGAGTGGCTCGCGCTTCGTCTCGGCCGCGGATGCATTTTTGTTGCTATTATTTTTTTATATATTGTTCTAATTTCTTCTATTCTTATATGTTTTAAAACTAGTAGAACAATTATTTGTTGCCCAAGGATGCAGAATTCGCTCTGAACCACATCAAATCTTTGTGTTTGCGATATTTTCTCTCAATCAATGCGTATAAATATACAATTTTACTTAATAAAACTATTTTTAAAAGTATTTTTTTATTTCTTATAATTGTCACATCATTAGTTTGTTATTTATATATAATTTTTGATTGTTAACCAATGCTTAAAAAACTATTAAAAATTAGAAAAATAACAATAAATAACCAGGAGTCGTATGCGAGCCTACTCGCGGATATGGCCCGCCGCTTGTTCTCGCCCGGAGCTGCTAGGGCCGAGTCTCGAGCCTGTGAGCAGGCTGGGCTGAGCTCTAGGCCCGAAAATAAGTGGCGAAAAGTGTCTCGCTTGACTCATTGCGATCCACGAGCTGGCTTGTTCCGCCAATAAGCCCGCACGGGCTAGCTCGCGGGACTAGCCAGCACGGCCCGCTACCCACCTCTATTAAAGCTCATATTCTAGTTTTCTAGATTTGATGTAACCATCTCAAAATAAAGTTAACTTGGACACTAAACTTGAGATGGATCCCAAAGCCTCTATAAACGACCCTACACAAAGACTCATATAGGGAGAGGGGCATGAAGGTGTTAGATATATCATGAATCCTTTTTCTTTTGTTTTCTTTCTTTTTTTTTGGAGAAGAGATATACTATGAATCTTGATACACACATTATTATTGATTATCAATATAGTCATATTTTCTATCAAGATAGACCATACATAGAGCAATATCTTGGTAAATACTAGACAGTTTGACTCACTAATAATTGATAGTTATGTGTAGATGAAGATTCATTCTAGACTAGATATTTCATCTCCAAGAAGAATCTCTGATAGCATTTTTTCCAGAGAGTATTGTGCACTCTTGGAGACATGTATTGATCTTCAATATTGCTTAATATATAGTTTTTAGAATATAAGACTGGTATATCCACTATAGGTAATTTTAACGGTTGGAAGGTTTCAATATAGCTCTCAAGGCCTGAGATTCAATTCTAGATTGGGTTATAAAAGAGAAAAAGAAAAAAAGAATATACGACGGGAACAAAATTCAGACATCTCGCATACAATTCAAACATGTGGGAGGAAATTCTATTTACTAAATTTTCTGGCATGTTTTCAGTTGTATCCTCTTTACAACAAGTTACTCATCTCACCAAGATTCCTCAAATTCATCTTTTATTGCATTAATTAACAGATGTTGTAGCCTTCTTTTCTTATATATAATTACATACGCTAAAATAAGAACAGATCAGAGAAAAAAATTGATTTTGGACGGTCATTGGTTCTCCTTTCAAACATAGGCATTTCTTCCTTTGAATTGAATTCAAAGAATAAACTAGGACCATTAATGTCCTTTGTGTTGAAGTTAATCCTAATTCTAAAAGGATTTGAATTAGTTATCTTTAGAAATCATAATCACACTAGGATTTGAGTTAGTTATCTCTAGGAATTATAGTCATATTAGAATTCTATTATGAAACACTTTGTAAAGTCTTTAAATAGGCATTCAAACTGTAGCTACAGTAACCCGAGGTTTTAACTTTTTTTATTTGCTATTTTTGTTCCAACACTTTGACGGCCAAAACCAGCCAAATTAGTTTGAAGGAACAGTGAGACACCCAAATCTCATCAAATCTAGGATGCTGGAATCTTTTACTGAATTCATAAAAGAGTTAGATCAATGGTCAATTCCTTTCTTAGGCCTTATTGCTAACCTTTTTAATTAAATAATTAGATACTTACGAAAAGCACATGAATGTCGATCATTGTCAAAATTTAAAATACTAACAAGTGCTTAGTAGCTTAAGTCATATTTAATTAGAGCAACAGTACCTTAAGAATAATCAAGGGAGTAGGTTATCTAGAAGATGGTCCCCAGAAATTTAATCATGCTCATTATGAACTATGGATGTTGGCAACAAAATATCAATATATTCTCCAATATGATTCAAAAAGTTAACAAAACCAATAGCTTTACATTCCAAATATGTGGTTTGGAGTCATTTTCTACTCTTTTGACAATGTCTATTATATTGAGGTTATTAATATATACCAAGATATAGTAACTTGAGTTGCACGGCTTTTTATTATAACTACTGATTTTTAGAGGGCTATTTGTAATTCTAAGATTTTGAATCTACTATTTGTAGATTTGAAATATTCACATATTTTTATAACTTTTAAATTTTGAGGGTGTTTATTACAAATTTGAAAGTTTTGGTGTTTTTACAAAATCTAAAATTTTAGGGGTCCGCTTTGAATTTACTGATTATCGGTGTAGGTTTAAAATTTTCAAGCTTTAAATTTTAGGGGCCTCTTGCAATTTATAGATTTTATTTTAGGTTTGAAATTTTCAAGCTTTTTCTATAAGTTTTAAATTTTTGAGCAGCTTTGTGGTGTGCTTTTCAAAATTAAAACTTTTATTGGTTTTCGTTTGAAACTCTAATTTTTTGAAAATTTATAATTTTTATGGTTTTAAAGTATTTATAGTTTTAGGGTGTTTTCTCAGAATTCTAAATCTTTGGGGTTGTTTGTTTCTCCTTGAATTTCATTGTAATGTTTCAGATTGAAATTTATAATTTCATTGTAAGTATAAAATTATTGAGCTTATTTTGGGGATGTTTTTATAAAATCTAAATGTTTTGGTTGAGGGTGTTGGTTGTAATTTTAAAAGGTAAAGGCGTTTTCTATAAATCGATATATAGAGACTCGGGGGCAAAGTTGTCCAAGTAAAGTTACGCAAAAAGCACGGAGTTGCGGTAAGTATTTATTTTAGGGGACTATTTATAAATATTGATATTTTCTTATTAATTTTAAATTTTGAGGGTGTTTATTGCAAATTTGAAAGTTTCTACTGATTTTTAGTGGGCTATTTGTAATTCTAAGATTTTGAATGTACTTTTGAATTTTTGAGGGTGTTTATTACAAATTTAAAAGTTTTGGTGTTTTTGTAAAATTTAAAATTTTAGGGGTTACTTGGAATTTATAGATTATCGATGTAAGTTTGAAATTTTGAAGCTTTAAATTTTAGGGGCTTCTTGCAATTTATATATTTTCATTGTAGGTTTGAAATTTTAATGATTTTTCTATAAGTTTTAAATTTTGAGCTTGTTTTGTTAAATTTAAAAGTTTTGTGGTGTGTTTTTCGGTTAAACTTTTATTGGTTTTCGTTTGAAACTCTAATTTTTTGAAAATTTATAATTTTTATGTTTTTTACAAGTATTTACAGTTTAGGATGTTTTCTCAGAATTCTAAATCTTTGAGGGTTGTTTGCATCTTCTTGAATTTCATTGTAATGTTTGAATGAAATCTTCAGTTTACTTTTAAACTTAGTTTTGAGGGTGTTGGGATAAATTTTAATTTTTGAGGGTGTTTGTTGCAAATTTAAAAGTTTTGGGTGTTTTGTGAATATAAAATTTTAGGGGCTGCTTGTAATTTATAAATTTTAGTGTAGATTTGATGCTTGTAATTTATAGATTTTTAGTGTAGGTTTGAAATTTTCAAACATTTTCTGTGAGTTTTAAATTTTGAGCTTATTTTTGCTAAATTTGAAAGTTTTGCGGTGTTTTTTCAAAGTTAAAACTTTTAGCGGGTTGTTGGTTTTCACTTTATTGGTTTCTATTTGAAACTCTTATTTTTTATAAATTTATAATTTTTATGTTGGTTTTGCAAGTATTTATAGTTTTAAGGTGTTTTCTCAGATATTCTAAATCATGGGTTGTTTGTATCTTCTTGAATTTCATTGTAATGTTTCAGATTGAAATCTTCAGTTTATTTTTAAACTTAGTTTTAGGGTGTTGGGGTAAATTTTAATTTTTGAGAATGTTTGTTGCAAAATTGAAAGTTTTGGTGTTTTTACAAAATCTAAAATTTTAGGGGCTGCTTGCAATTTATAGATTTTCAGTGTAGGTTTGAAATTTTAAGCTTTTTGTAAGTATTAAATTTTGAGCTTATTTTTCTTAAAATTTAAAAGTTTTGGGTGTTTTTGAGAATCTAAAATTTTAGGGGCTGCTTGCAATTTATAGATTTTCAGTGTAGGTTTGAAATTTTAAGCTTTTTTTGTAAGTATTAAATTTTGAGCTTATTTTTCTTAAAATTTAAAAGTTTTGGGTGTTTTTGCAACGTTAAAACTTTTTAGGGGATGTTTTTATAAATTATAAATTTTTAGGGTTGTTTATATCTCCTTGAATTTATTTTAGATATGAAATCTCCTTGAATTTGATGTTGGTTGTAATTTTAATAAGTTAAATGTGTTTTCTATAAATGTGTTAATTTAAAGGTGTTTTGTGAAAACTGGTGAACAAAGGAGATGAGATAGAGATATGAGATATATATAATAAGTAGGCACGTGTGTTGCATGTGTTTGCTTCATATGTGAGTAGAAACTCAGGGCAAAGGCTGTCCAAGTAAAGTTACATAAAAGTACAATAGTTGTGGTAACTATTGATTTTAGGGGCTATATGTAAATATTCACATATATTTCTATAAATTTTAAATTATTGAGGGTGTTTGTTGCAAATTTAAAACTTTGGGTGTTTTTGCAGAATCTAAAATTTTAGGGAGATGCTTGTAATTTATAGATTTTCAGTGTAGGTTTGAAATTTTAAGCTTTTTGTAAGTATTAAATTTTGAGCTTATTTTTCTTAAAATTTAAAAGTTTTGGGTGTTTTTGCGTTAAAACTTTTTAGGGGATGTTTTTATAAATTATAAATTTTTAGGGTTGTTTATATCTCCTTGAATTTATTTTAGATATGAAATCTCCTTGAATTTGATGTTGGTTGTAATTTTAATAAGTTAAATGTGTTTTCTATAAATGTGTTAATTTAAAGGTGTTTTGTGGCGGTGAACGATGAGATGAGATAGAGATATAGAGATATATATAATAAGTAGGCACGTGTGTTGCATGTGTTTGCTTCATATGTGAGTAGAAACTCAGGGCAAAGCTGTCCAAGTAAAGTTACATAAAAGTACAATAGTTGTGGTAACTATTGATTTTAGGGGCTATATGTAAATATTCACATATATTTCTATAAATTTTAAATTATTGAGGGTGTTTGTTGCAAATTTAAAACTTTGGGTGTTTTTGCAGAATCTAAAATTTTAGGGAGATGCTTGTAATTTATAGATTTTAGGTGTAAGTCCGAAAATTTCAAGCTTTTTCTGTAAGTATTAAATTTTGAGCTTAGTTTTGCTAATTTTAAAAGTTTTGTATTGTTTTTTTCAAAGTTAAAACTTTTCAGGGGATGTTGATTTTAGTTTATTGGTTTCTATTTAAAACTCTTATTTTTTATAAATTTATAATTTTTATGGTGTTTTTACAAGTATTTATAGTTTTGGGTGTTTTCTCAGAATTCTAAAACTTTTGGGGTTGTTTGTATTTTTCTGAAATTTTATTGTAATGTTTCAGATCTGAAATCTTAAGTTTATTTTTAAACTTAGTTTTAGGGTGTTGGGGTAAATTTTAAATTTTGAGGGTGTTTGTTGCAAATTTGAAAGTTTTGGTGTTTTTGCAGAATCTAAAATTTTAGGGGCTGGTTGCAATTTATAGATTTTTAGTGTATGTTTTAAATTTTCAAGCTTTTTCTGTAAGTATTAAATTTTTTAGCTTGTTTTTGTTAAATTTTAAAAGTTTTGGGTGTTTTTGCAAAGTTAAAACTTTTTAGAGGGATGTTTTTATAAATTATAAATTTTTAGGGTTGTTTATATCTCCTTGAATTTATTTTAGATATGAAATCTCCTTGAATTTGATGTTGGTTGTAATTTTAAAAGTTAAATGTGTTTTCCATAAATGTGTTAAGTTAAAAGGTGTTTTGTGGCGATGAGCGATTGAAATGTGAACAGTGATCTCAGACGAAAATAAACAGTAAAATGTGAACAGTAACACCTCTAGGACTTTTTATATATAGAGGATATAGTCCCACATCAGATAGGAAAAGAAAGAATGATGAGTTAAAAATATCAGTTGGAGTAAATACCTAATAGATATAGCTTTTCGGTTAAAATTGAATCGTAGCCTCTGTTTAAAGCGCATTAACTCTAGACTGGGCCCGATTCCTCCCATCATATTAAAGCAACATAAAAGTTATTGATAACCTAGTTCAATCATCTCTATTATATCCTCTTTTCCCGATGTTAACATCACCACATAAAAGTTATTGAAAACCTAGTTCAATCATCTCTATTATATCCTCTATTCCCAATGTTAACATCACCCTTTATGCTTTACAACAACTCAGTTCTCTGTCAATTAAAATATAGTAATTAGGGCTAAGATCCAAATTAAAGATAAGAGACATGAACCATTTACTCTAAAAATATGTTAAGCACCATAAACAGTCAAACTTAGTGCTTATCATGAGAAACTACAGAGAAAGTTCCACTGGATTTGACATTCTCTTATTGGAGGTTTCGTAATGTGAAACTGCTCAAAGCTTTCCTTTGTTGCTTTGCATGAAAGAAAAGCTTAGCTTTACAATGATGTTTGAC
Source organism: Asparagus setaceus (assembly GCA_012295165.1). Taxonomy (NCBI): domain Eukaryota; kingdom Viridiplantae; phylum Streptophyta; class Magnoliopsida; order Asparagales; family Asparagaceae; genus Asparagus; species Asparagus setaceus. The sequence goes on along the minus strand of CM022703.1, from coordinate 43,487,807 downwards.
TCAATGATTTTATATACAATGATCTTTCTTTGCTTGGCTGCTTTTGTTTATTCCTAGTTGATAGATGATGCCAATATGGTCGCTATCATATTTGCAATGAACTTGGAAAGGGAGCTCATATTGAAGTTCTTTTTGGGTATATATTAATCAAAATTAAACAATGTTTTGATTGGTCAGAGGCCTTGTAGTTCTTGTATTGGCTACTTGATTGAAATTTTGAACAGGTAACTTTGGAATCTATCTACGTACTCTTTTTCGTACGATACAGGCGAAGAAATTACAAAGATTAGTTTCTAGAATTCTAATGAAAATTGGATTAGGAATTATATAAAAATTTCAAACTGATTCATAGAGTACTCCTACGTGAAACTTGGTTTCGAAAACATGACCTTTACTGTTATAGAGCACACATTAATGATCATTTTTTTAAAAATCTAAGTCAATATTAATAGTCAATCAGGAAATCACCAATAAATTGAGTATCTGCTCTTGCTCCAATTTCTCCATAAAAATTTCAATTACCATGTAAAAAAAATTTAGCTAATTGCCCAAAAGAAAAAAAATGAATATTGTCAGAAATATAAAAGGGAAAATTGCTTCTAGCCCCCAAAATAACAATAAGTAAGCTTCCCCCATCCAAGACTTTTTCAACCCTTCCAAAACCCCCAAAATGAAACAAAAAAAAAAAGCTCTGAGCCCCCAAAACACAAAACCCAATATATTAAAACATGTGAAGACCATAATACCCCTCCTCTCTCTCTCTCACATAATCTCAGGTGATTACAAATGGGTTTTTGGGGGAAAAAATTTGAGTTCCCTCCAAAATCCAAGAACTTTCCCACTGCTACCCCCTCCCCTCCGCCGGCGGCGACCTTCCCGACTTCGGCCAGGCCTTAGACGTCCTCGACACCGACTACGACGGCAAGATCAGCCTCATTGCCCTCAAGTCTACGATCATCGCCGACGACGCCGTCATCGCCTCCATGATTTCCCCCACCGACGCTGACCGAAACGGCTTCGTGGACTTCGACGAGTTCGAGCGCATCCTTAGCTAATTATAAAGATATGAAAATGGTTGAATCTGAGTGCTTTTTTTATTATTTTACATATTATTTTTATTTTAATGTAATGAGTTTGTTGTTAAGGTTGTGAGTTATGAGTTGGTTGTGAAAGAATGTTATGAGTTGGTTGTGAAGGTTACGAGTTTGTTATTAACCTTATGAGTTGGTTGTTAAGGTTATGAGTTTGTTGTTAAGGTTATGAGTTTGTTGTTAACCTTATGAGTTTATTTAGTTGCTAAGCATATGTATTAAATTCTAACGAGCATATCCAGTTGCTAAACATATGTATTAAATGCTAACATTAACAATGAAGCGTTAACCTTAACAACGAAGCACTAACCTTAATAACGAAGCCTTAACCTTAACAACGAAGCCTTATCCTTAACAACGAAGCCCTAATCTTAACAATAAAATATTAACCTTAACAACAAAGCCCTAACCTTAACAACGAAGCCCTAACCTTAACAACGAAGTCATAAGCTTAATAATAAAGCCCTAACCTTAACAACATAGCCTTAAACAAAGCCTTAACCTTAACAACTTTAGTTTGTTGTGAATGTTACGAGTTATGGGTTTGTTGTTAAGGTTAAGGCTTTATTTAAGGCTTTGTTGTTAAGGTTAGGGCTTTGTTATTAAGCTTATAACTTTGTTGTTATGGTTAGGGCTTTATTGTTAAGGTTAGGGCTTTGTTGTTAAGGTTATGGCTTCGTTGTTAAGGTTAGGGCTTCGTTGTTTAGCTTAGGGTTTTGTTGTTAATGTTATGGGTTTGTTATTAAGGTTAAGGCTTTATTGTTAAGGTTATGAATTTGTTGTTAAGGTTAGGACTTCGTTGTTAAGGTTAAGGCTTTGTTGTTAAGGTTAGGGCTTTGTTGTTAAGGTTAATATTTTGTTGTTAAGGTTAAGACTTCGTTATTAAGGTTAGTGCTTAGTTGTTAAGGTTAACGCTTCATTGTTAATGTTAGCATTAATACATATATTTTGCAACTAGATAGGCTCGTTAGAATTTAATACATATGCTTAGCAACTAAACAAACTCATAACCTTAACAACAAACTCATAATCTTAACAACAAACTCATAACCTTAACAACCAACTCATAAGGTTAACAACAAACTCATAACCTTAACAACAAACTCATAACCTTAACAACCAACTCATAACTCACAACGTTAACAACAAACTCATTACATTAAAATAAAAATAATATGTAAAATAACAAAAAGCACTCGAGATTCAACCATTTTCGGATCTCTATAATTAGCCAAGGATGCTTCAACTCGTCGAAATCGAGGATCTTGCTGAACTCGTCGAAGTCCACGGCCGTTTGGTCGGCGTCGGTGGCGGAAATCATGGAAGCGATGGCGGCGTCGTCGGCGATGATCATGGACTTGAGGTCAATGAGGCGATCTTGCCGTCGAGTCGGCTAGCCGATGACGCCCGCCGGTCGGAAGGTCGCCGCCTACGAGGGAGGGGGTAGCGGGAAAGTTCTTGGGTTTTGGAGGAATTCAAAATTTTTCCAAACCCATTTGTAATCACGACATTATGAGAGAGAGAGTGAGAGAGGAGGGTATTATGGTCTTCACATGTTTTAATATATTGGGTTTGTTGTTAATGTTATGGGTTTGTTGTTAAGGTTAATATTTTGTTGTTAAGGTTATGAGTTTGTTGTTAAGGTTATGAGTTTGTTGTTAAGGTTAAGGCTTTGTTGTTAAGGTTAGGACTTAGTTGTTAAGGTTAATATTTTGTTGTTAAGGTTAGGACTTAGTTGTTAAGGTTATGAATTTGTTGTTAAGGTTATGAATTTGTTGTTAAGGTTAGGACTTAGTTGTTAAGGTTAGGACTTAGTTGTTAAGGTTAGGACTTAGTTGTTAAGGTTAATATTTTGTTGTTAAGGTTAATATTTTGTTGTTAAGGTTATGAATTTGTTGTTAAGGTTAAGGCTTTATTTAAGGCTTTGTTGTTAAGGTTAATATTTTGTTGTTAAGGTTAAGACTTCGTTATTAAGGTTAAGGCTTTGTTGTTAAGGTTAGGACTTAGTTGTTAAGGTTAAGACTTCGTTATTAAGGTTAAGGCTTTATTGTTAAGGTTAGGACTTAGTTGTTAAGGTTAAGGCTTTATTTAAGGCTTTGTTGTTAAGGTTAAGACTTCGTTATTAAGGTTAAGGCTTTGTTGTTAAGGTTAAGGCTTTATTTAAGGCTTTGTTGTTAAGGTTATGAGTTTGTTGTTAAGGTTAAGACTTCGTTATTAAGGTTAAGGCTTTATTTAAGGCTTTGTTGTTAAGGTTAACGCTTCATTGTTAATGTTAGCATTAATACATATATTTTGCAACTAGATAGGCTCGTTAGAATTTAATACATATGCTTAGCAACTAAACAAACTCATAACCTTAACAACTTTAGTTTGTTGTGAATGTTACGAGTTATGGGTTTGTTGTTAAGGTTAAGACTTCGTTATTAAGGTTAAGGCTTTATTTAAGGCTTTGTTGTTAAGGTTAATATTTTGTTGTTAAGGTTAAGGCTTTGTTGTTAAGGTTAGGACTTCGTTGTTAAGGTTAGGACTTAGTTGTTAAGGTTAATATTTTGTTGTTAAGGTTAAGACTTCGTTATTAAGGTTAAGGCTTTGTTGTTAAGGTTAGGACTTAGTTGTTAAGGTTAGGGCTTTGTTGTTAAGGTTAAGGCTTTATTGTTAAGGTTATGAATTTGTTGTTAAGGTTAACGCTTCATTGTTAATGTTAGCATTAATTAATTAGTTTTCATCAAGATACGAAACTTGAGACTGAGCCCAAGGTTACTTATGTCTTGTCATTTAATAATTTTGTAGAATGTAGTGGACATTGACCTCTAATTTCTAGCACATTTTATTTATTCTTTTGTGGTGTGTCTATGTTAATTTGTATCAATCTTGGGTGGGTTAGGGTGGTCTGAAGTAATTATTAATATATAAATATGCAAGTTTCTATAAAATAAAATAAATATTTCCAAATTAAGCATCTATTTATGTTTGTGATCTACAGTCTCTGGATCAAAATCCAAATAAAAACTTTTGTCTGCTTAGCCAAGTTCAAATGGGAGATTGAATTTCCTTTCAATATTTACCAAATACTAATTTCGAGAATTTAATAGGCTTTTCAAACGAATTATTTGATTAGAGAGTTCCTTCCTTTGACTAAAAATTATGATAGATTCTATAGCGCAACCTTTTATTTTACCATTGAACCAAATCTCACTAAATAAATGTTTAGGCTTATAGATTTGAATCATCTCTAATTAATTCTAAGATACAACAAATAGAACAATACTTTTAATCGTAATCGATTGTTACTTAGTAGATGATTGTGTTTGATTCTAAATGTAGTACATAGAGGGTTGCAATAAAAGATAATAAATTTTCATTTTAACAACAAAAGGTACAAAACAACAAGCTTACCTCCCAGTTAAAATAATAATAATAATAATAATAATAATTTAAATAAAATATTATCCACTGTCTAGAATCTGAATCTGATAGGTTCTGTCTAACCTACCACTACATCAAAAGCATCTCTTTGTCAGTGAAATTTTCTCATCATACAAATTTTCTTGTTTCGCAACTGGAGTCTGGAGAGCGTCCAAGGATCTCTAGGCGAGATGGAACAATGTACCGCATAACTAATATATAATTAATATATATTTTTCATATACTAGTAGGATATACACCTTACTTTCCTAGCAATCTAGAAATTACTTTTTAAAGCCTTCTACGATATAATCATTAACTTATTTTCGGGTTCACTTAATTTAAGTTCTAAAAATTTTGCACTCTAATTTGAATTAGAACAATTTATGTTTACCATTTACAAATTAATTAGAAGCTCGTGTCCATTCAGCTCAATTGATATTAGTGGTCCATTTTTATTTAGATAAATAGATACTTCTCCCATATAATTTTCTGGATATATACACCACTATCTACAAACATCTATACTTCTTTTTAAGCTATTCGCTTATCACATTTTCTTCTAACAAAACCATGCTAAGACTTTTACCCTGAGAAAAAGTGAGAGCAGTAGAAATCAATCAAACATGCATGTTGAGTGGTGGTGATATATGACATTGCAAAGCCACGCAATTAATTGAAGATCGTTTAGTTCTTCTCATCGATCCGTGTCTATGAAATGTCTATCCCCAATTTCTAATTATTGGACATTACAATATTTATACTATTCACCTAGATCTAGACTGTGAAAGGGAGATCCCATGTCCCGAGATTTACTTGGCTGGTATTACACCAAAAAAAAAGGAGTTTTTGCTTATAAACCCATAGTTCTACTCACATTTACCCAAAAAAAAAAAAATCCACGTAGTCTATATGTTCGAATAAACTCTATATACAAAGTTTGTTTATCTTCAAATCCAAAATACAGACTATGAAGCGCATAACTATATATAACAACTTACGTATGAATTCGAAGTAAATAGCTATACACTAAAATCCAAATAGTATGTAGTCATACACCATATAGTATATAGCTATACAGCCTATAACATGTAGCCATATAAACACATACAACATACATTTTGTATTATATATTTTGTGTTTAAAGGTAAACAAACTTTGTATTTTGGGTTTACTGGAACATATAGAACTAGGTGGGTTTTCCAGTAAATGAGAGTAAAACTTTGGACTAATAATAAAAACCCAATCTATTTGCGGATGCAACTGTAAAAATGTATGTGGCAGTTGCTTAAGCCACGAGTCTTCGTTAGTACTTTATTAATCCAAAGCCACCACCATTTGTTTTTCTCTAGTCAACCTCCATACATACCAACCTACCTCCTTATAAACTACCCAAACCCCCAAATCTCCCTCTTCTTCTTCTTCTTCACTCCATGCTCTAACTAAATTACAGAAGATAGAGAGATTTTTAAACAGTTGATGAGTTGGAACATTGAGAAGTCCAAAGGAGGTCTAAATGAAGGGACCGATGATGGATATTCTCTCTCTTTTTCTCTTCACGTCTTTCTTTTATTTCTTCCTGGGCCGGCAAGCTCAGCTTGTCTCGGCCCAGGATGGTGGTGTAGACGTCGGAGTTGTTCTTGATTTTGAGTCGTCGGCGGGGAAAAAGGACTGGGCGAGCATCTCGTTGGCCGTCGAGGATTTTTACGCGGCGGCGGGCGGTAACGGCACCGGGAGGGTGGTTCTACACGGCAGGGATTCTCGCGGGGATATTGTAGGTGCAGCCTCTGCTGGTACGTTTTGTGTTTGTTGTTTAGGGACCATGCACATGAGGCAAAAGTTTGGATCCTCTATTGAAAATAATATCAATTGAGCCCAAAGTCTAATGAGATATATTAGACTAGAAAAGCAGAATATGTGTCTGTCCTATAAAAGTCATAGAAACAAAACTGTAGCCAGAATGAAATATTGATATAAGTTAAAAAAGATAGCTATTTTTTTTTCCACAAAAAAAAAAATCCACAATGAAAAACTAAAAAAAGGATCATTGATCATCTATATTAGCTGACAGCTATAGTATATGTAGCGATTTTCAACCACCATGCGCAACTGCACCCTGGATTATTATATACATGTGAAAGCAAACTAAGTTATTGATACAAATTTTATCAAATATAGCATATTTAGATATTCCTTTTGTCATTGATATATGTGTATGAAAGCAAATAAGCAAATTACACTATTCATATGCGCGTGTTATATATCATATTTATAAGATTTTGGATCCATTTTCCTTGGAATTAAATAGTTTTCAACATAACCCATTATTTTAAAATCAGATATTTTTGTTATTTTTAGTGTGTCCTTTTAGAAGGATTAATTTTTGTTTTTCTGCTACCAAGCACGAAAATTTTCTGTCCACTTTCTTTTTCTCTAAACTACAATGTTCTTAGAAATATATTATTGGCCTTGTTGTACATTTAATATAACTTTATTACTATTTCCTCCAAATCTTATGAAATGATTCCATGACTTTTAATCAAAAGCCCTACTGCCTTATATAAGTCTGATATCTACTTACATACCAAATAACTCTAATGGAATTAATTAGAAAAGCATATGATGTTAACACTAGCACAATAATTGCTTTTCACTTGGATGTTGGTTTTAGAGTATAATTGAATATTTTAAGTATTAGTTAGCAATGGTTGAATTTTAAAATTTTAGATTAATCAAGATTATCAAAACTAATTAGGTAAAATATTCTGTTAGTTTGACTATGCAAATCCAGCTTTCAAGTTTGAACAAGTCAGAAGAAAAAGTCCTTGTCCCTCAATACGTGACGATGACGTCATCTTTGGACACAAAAGCGACGTCAAAACTTTTTTTATTGCTCTAGATTGGATCCATGAAATTTTGCTGGTCATAAATTAGATTATAAAAGTGTTCTTATTTGGAGTAGTACTAAGTAGAGAAAGCCATGAATTTTTTTTGAGTTCCATTACTTTTGTCTTTATTATAAGCATATATTATAGGTTAGTTACCATCAAGCTTTATATTTTTTATATGATGAGGATACATCACGGGACCCCTATTGCTCGCTCTATCATTAGTCGCTTTACATAGGGCGATCCATACTGTGTGGCGCACTTCAAGGTTAAATCCTTGATCTCCAATTAGTAATGACAAAATAATAAATTGAAGATTACTATTTTATTGGTGTAAAACTATTAAAAATTCTTTCATAAAATTATGTAAATTTTGTATTAAGAGACATAACAACAATAACAAAGATTTATTTCATTACTTTTGTCATCAAAAGTGTCCTCATCTGAAGTAATACTAAGTAGAGAAAGCCATGAATTTTTTGAGTTCCATTACTTTTGTCATTTATTATAAGCATATATTATACTTTAATTAGCATTAAGCTGTATTTTTATATGACGAGGATACATCACGGGGCCCATATTGCCCTATCATTAGTCGCTTTATAAAGGACGTCTCAAAGGACGTCGAGATGTCGACGCAAACCGTGTGGAAAATGAGTGCATTTCAAGGTTAAATCCTTGACCTCCAATTAGTAATGAAAAATCTAATAAATTGAATATTACCATTTTATTGGTTTAAAAATGCCATTAAAAATTATTTCATAAAATTATGTAAAATTCGTATTAAGAGATGTGACAACGATAATAAGATTTATTCTGAATTTTTTGAATCTTATTCTTTCATTCAGCTCCATTTTAAACTATGCTATGCATCACATACTTATTTATTGTTATTGTTTCTTTTGATTAATTATAATATTATCATTTCTTCTAATTTGCACATTCTGTCTCTGCAGCTCTGGACCTACTGAAAAACGTCAAGGTCCAGGCGATCATCGGCCCGATAACCTCCGCCCAGACCAAATTTGTCGCGGACCTCTGCAACCGCTCCCAAGTCCCCATTGTCTCCTTCTCGGCCACCAGCCCCTCACTCTCCTCCGCCCGCACCCCTTTCTTCGTCCGTGCCACCCTCAACGACTCGTCCCAGGTCGTCGTGGTCGCCGCCCTCGTTAGCCTCCACGGATGGCGGGAGGCCGTCCCGGTCTACGAGGATACCGACTACGGATCCGGCATCGTCCCATTCCTCATCGATGAGTTCAACTCTGTGGATGTTCGGGTCCCGTACCGCAGCGTTGTGCCGCCGAACGCTTCGGACGAGTGGCTCGATGCGGAGTTGTATAAGCTCATGTCGATGCAAACCAGGGTTTTTGTGGTGCATATGACGGCTGACCTTGGCTCGCGGCTCTTTCAACGTGTACGTATATGCATTATACTATTAATTAAAAATATTAAAAAGAACAAGAAGGAATATTTTTTCCTATTTGATTTATTTTAATCATTTCTACCACGGGCAATGTTAGACTTCTTGTATGGGGTTAATTTGACATTTGTTAAGTTTAAGGGAGTTTTTCAAACTGGGACAATTTTTTTGTTGGTTTGGGTTGGGGTGTTGTGGTGTTAATGTTTTTTTTCTTTTTGTAAAACTTACTTTTAACACCTTCAACCTTAATTACTTTCAATGTTCAAGAATAATTTACACGTACACTTTGTGGTTGCAGGCTCAAGCTGCAGGGCTAATGAGCGCGGGCTACGTCTGGATAGCGACCGACGGTGTTACGAACCTTCTGGAAACTCTTGGCCCCACCGTGCTAGACTCAATGGAGGGCGTGCTCGGGGTGCGCTCGCACGTGCCACAGTCCAACGCGCTCGCCTCCTTCACCTCCCGCTGGCGCGCGAGATTCGCACGTGACAACCCAGCCGTCCCCTTAGCGGGGCCCACAATATACCAGCTCTGGGCCTACGATGCCACACGGGCCGTAGCCCTTGCGGTCCAAAAGGCCGGAAAACTGGACAGCAGTTTCACCGGCCCACCACGCGGCAATAACATCTCTACTGATTTGGCCCAACTAGGGGTGTCAAGAAGTGGCCCGAAATTTCTAAATTCAATCTTGGGGGCCCAATTCCGCGGTTTGGCCGGAGATTTTAAACTCGTAGATGGGCAACTGCAGTCCTCAGCCTTTGAAATAGTCAATGTGGTGGGAAAAGGAGGAGGCAGAACCGTCGGGTTCTGGTCACCAGCGGCGAAAATAACGAAGACTCTAAATAACGGGTCGGATTCAGGCCTGAAGACGGTGATTTGGCCCGGTGACCTGAAGGAGGTGCCGAAGGGGTGGGAGATACCGACGAATGGGAAGAGGCTGAAGATTGGTGTGCCGATCAAGGACGGGTTTAACCAGTTCGTAAATGTGAAAAAGGATAACGATACGGGGAGGGTGACCGTAACGGGATACTGTATTGATGTTTTTGAGGCCGTTATCAAAGCGCTACCGTATTCCATTACGTATGAATACATGCCTTTTGATGATTCGTATGATGCATTGGTGTCTCAGGTCTACTACAAGGTTAGTGTATAAATTGGGCTTAAGTTCTTCAACAAATCCTGAAAATAAAACAAGATATCACAAAATTTAGATTGAGTGTCTTATTTGCTTACTCTGTTTTTAGTGGCAATGAAGCATTTAAACATCCGTCATATACTGATTGTATTGATTTAAAATTTTAGGTGTTTGATGCAGTAGTGGGAGACACGACCATCATCGCCAACCGGTCCTTGTACGTAGACTTCACTCTTCCGTACACAGAATCAGGTGTGTCGATGATTGTCCCTGTGAAAGAGGACAAGAGCAAGAACGCATGGATCTTTTTAAAGCCATTGACGACTGATCTCTGGCTCGCAAGCCTCGCCTTCTTTTTCTTCACTGGCTTCGTCGTGTGGGTGATCGAGCATCGCATCAACAACGAGTTTCGAGGGCCTCCGTCGCAGCAAATGGGCACAATTTTCTACTTTGCCTTCTCCACGCTAGTCTTCGCTCATAGTAAGATACATTATTAGTCAGTTGTATGTTTACAACTAGATTTTTAGCATGTCTAATTCTCACCCCAACTTTAAAGTTTTGAGGGATTGGCTTGTATGTAACTAAAAATTTTCTCTGTGTGCAGAGGAGAGATTGGAGAGCAACCTGTCGAGGTTCGCAGTGATCATCTGGGTCTTCTTCGTGTTGATACTAACATCAAGCTACACTGCCAGCCTGACATCGATGCTCACCGTGCAGCAGCTGCAGCCAGCAGTCACCGACCTGAGCGATCTCATCAAGAATGGCGACTACATCGGATACCAAGATGGGTCCTTCGTCGCTGGGCTCCTGAAGCAGCAGCTCAATTTCGAGGGGAACAAGCTGAAGAACTACAGTAGCCTTGATGAGTACGCTGACGCTCTCACTCGGCAGCAAGAACGGAGGAGTGGCAGCGATCTTCGACGAGATACCGTACCTTAAGCTGTTCTTGTCGGAGCATTGCCAGGATTATACGATGGTGGGCAGGACTTACAAGACCGACGGATTTGGATTTGTAAGTTATGAAATATCATCATATATCATATATATCTGATTAATTGTGCATAGTTCATGTTTCATATGAATTAAACACATGCTATATATATAATCATCAATTTTTATCACAATTTTTATGAAACAATAGTAATGCAACACAAGTATCTTATCTGATATATAATCAGCAGTTTTGATCACACTTTTACGGAACAAAACCAAAAATCAAGACAGACAAACTATAATAAGCAACACTCGTCCTCCAATCTTTCAGGTTTTTCCAAGAGGCTCCCCTCTTGTGTCAGACGTCTCAAGAGCCATCCTCAATGTAACCGAAGGCGACACCATGGCCGCAATCGAGAAAAAATGGTTCGGCGACCAAACCACCTGCCCCTCCGACACGAGCAGTGTCACCTCCAGCAGCCTCAACTTCCGAAGCTTCGGCGGCCTCTTCCTCATCACTGGATGTGTCTCCTCCCTCGCTCTCCTCATCTTCCTGGTCACGTTCCTCTACAGAGAATGGGGCGAGCTCAAGATCACTGCGTCTCAGAATTCCCTATGGACGAAAATCAAAGAATGGGTTCGGTACTATGATAATAAGGATCTCAGCTCTCATACTTTCAAGGATTACGCCGCTAGTATTAACGATGGGAGGTCAATTAACAGTAATAATATGGTCGGAGACGCTGCAGCGACCACGCCTAATGTAGGTTCACAGAGTCCGGTTAGCGTGAATCTTTCTGACCTCAACTTTGGTTCGCCGGGGGAAGGGATCAGGTCGTTTAGAGAGAGGGGCGAGGAGGTGATCGGCCAGGCTGAAGAAGATGAGGATGCTGAAGAAATGGTTGAAATCAGCCTTCACACTTGACTTGCAGACTGAGAAAAGAATTAGTTTAACAGAAGTGGAAGATAGATGTAAATACTGTATCAGATTCTAAGGTATGTCAAAGAAATGCATTAGAGTGAGATGAGCAGTGGGGATGTGTAAAATTCAATTGAAATTTAATAAAAATGAAATAGTATATTTACACACATCAAGCTGTTCAAGAATTGTGCTGCCAAGATTCATACTCACATTTCCAGCTTAATAATGTCCTCAAAATCAGACTCAAAACTTGTCCACGTGCACCTGCAATCTTGTACACAAGATCAATACATCCTAGTCTAGTCTTGTACTTATAAGCTACCAACGAAATAGACATAATAAATATCATAATCCAGAAATGAATATAGTTAATTTACAATACTTGTTTATATATGGAGTATTATCCTTCAATGGTCGACCTATAAACAAATATTTTCATTTTCAATGCTCATGACCATATACATGTTTTGTATGAGTATATATAATTTTCAAATACTAAGTAAGATCTACATTTACATCTAAATTAATCTCTTGGTAATCTTAATGAAATTTTGCAATATAAGGCAAAAAAGAAAGTTAAAAACATAATAATAAGGAACTGGGTATTACTTTTTCTGGCAATCATTAAACGAGATTATATGAAAATACCCCTTCATATTGAGAATCACAACAGGGGTGATCGCTTGCATACCGGCAAAATAAAGGTTGTCAGTGTATAATTAACCTTCGATGACAAAACTCGACACCCTGCCTTGTCTCGGCAAGCCTATCAAGAACACATTCAATTTGCAGTCGTAATGAAAAAGCGCAACTAAATGGCACAATTAATATTTAAATTATTAGCATCACTATTGTCATTTCTAGCCCCTTTTTTTTTCCTTGGTGTTTTGCTTGTTCACCCGCTTGATAAGGTACCCCATCATAAGCCGTACGAAGATCAACTCCTCCATGATGAAGCCGCCATGATTAAGACACTGATTTTGGCTGCACCTTCTTCACGGAGCTTTAGTCGTGGAGGAGTTGATCTTTGTATGGTTTGTGATGGGTACCTTATCAAAATGAAGGGGCTAGACAAGGCAATTATGGTGTTAAAAATTCAAATACTGTGCTATTTGGCTGAGTTTTTTCACTATGACTCCAAAGTGAATGCGTTCCTGATAGGCTCAGAGTTGCGGAGACATGGCAGGGTGTGGAATTTCCTTACCGAGAAGGTCAACTACACGCTAACAACCTTTATCTTGGCCTGGCCGAGCTTGAGCTTGGTTATCATGTGGGCGATGATAGGGGAGGACGCGGTGTTGAACACGGCGATGAACGCGAAAGCAGCTGGGCCCCTTGAGCCCATCTGTTCCATTTATTTCTCTGAAGGCACCGAAGCAGTTGAGGACGGAGCAGGATACGGTGAGGTGGCAGGAGTGTGCCAAGATGCTAGCGAAAGCGATCTTTGCCCTCAGGCCCCCGATATAGGAGGATGGCGAGGGGTTCCATCTCAAGGCCGACGACGATCATATACAGCGCCGACAAGAAGTTTCCTATCACTAGGAATCCGTCTTCTTCCATCGTGGCCGGGACTAACGCCTGTTCTCACAAATGGAATGTTTCCAAGGATCCTTCCCACCTGCCATATTGCTGACTTCATTCAATTATAGCAAGAATGGGTACATACTCGTCAATAGTAAATTAGATGTGTATATACTATCAATTAAAATTTTGATACCATGGTCTCGAGAGAAAACAAATTTTTGATGGACTGTATTTCGAATATGTGTATTTATACTCACCTTACTTCCTATCTTTAAAACAGAAAGAAAGAAAGAATAAAGTATAGATCTTAGATAGAAGATTAGGGTGCTCACTGCGATCTCCGATGTGATGCGAGGCTGGCCCAGGTACTTGCCGGTGGAGGAATGGAAGAATTTGCAGTAAGAAGTGAATTACGCCGACCGTGGCACAGAAGGATGTAAATAACTTGGTCCTGTCAGGAATGGTGCACACGTCTTGCGCTGCTCCTGCGGTTGCATTGTTGCTCTTCATGATCTGTGATCAGTGACGAAGCCAGGATTTTTCTTTTTTTTTTTTTGGTGTGGGTTTTTGTTTTTCGGTGGGTGGGCATGTAAGATGGCGATGGGGTACTGATGATCGGAGATTAATTAAGGTTTTGATTTGGGTTGATCATCTATCTTAATTTCCCCTATATATAGATAAGAGTTGTTTGGATGCTAAAGATGAGGAGGAGGAGTCGGTCTCGTTTCTCCACTTTCTTCTCTGCGCCCAGTTTGGGTAGATGCAAAAAAGAAGCAAGTTTGGCTCGCAAAACTCGGTCAAACTCATACCAGAATTGTTGACTAGGCACTGCTTTTAACCGTGCAGGCTCGCAACAGAGTAACAAGGGAATTATATTTGATATGTTTATTCTGCATAGCAACCTCAAATTCTTAGTATAAAAAAAAATGCTAAACAAGCTCATAAATTTTAACTCGTGGAGTTGTGTGTCTCTTGTTTTAAATGCAAGGTTGATAAATGCATGGAAACAAACAATCCCTTAAACATGTTTGGTTCCAGTGAGGTTTTCAATCAAGTCCTATATTTTGATTTGCCAAAAACTAACTTATCGTTGAGATTATGACTTTTCTCTAATACTCAAAACGGATAATAGAATGTTCCACCACTCGTGGTATTAGGATTATGAGACTTCCCACACCATACCTTTCTCACATCATTAAACATCATAATATTATTATTTTATAGGAAATCTTCATCGGGCCCCAATTTAATGTCGTAATATCGTTGGGAGTACGTTGAAAGTCATCAACAGAGGTCCTAGCGTTCTCCGTCATCAAATTAGATCCTTTTAAAATTTTTCCGTTATCTCCTGCTGATGTGGCATTGGACTATTTTTATCTATTCTTTTTGCACATAACCCTATAAGTTTTAAAATTATAAATAACACCTTAAAATTTTAAAATTACAAATAACACCCTATAAGCCGATCACTTGTAGCTTTTAAAATTTTAGGGGATATTGTGATGTTCCAACTAAAAGGTTGTTATTTATAATTTTAAAACTTTTAGGGTGTTATTTATAATTTTAAAACTTTTAAGGGTTGGTTGTAATTTTTACCAAACCACTTGTACCTTTGAAAATTTTAGGGATATTTTGAGAGTAATTTTAAAATTTTTACTATAATTTTAAAACTTTTAGGGTGTTATTTATAATTTTAAAACTTATAGGGGTTATGTGCAAAAGGAGAGATAAAAATAGTCTCACCGTAGATACTTTGACGATTGAGATTTCTGATGACTCAACGTTAGAACAAATGAGGGATAGATAATTTGCTATTTTATATATACTACATTAAATTAGAAGTTGTTTGTAATTTTAGATTATTTTAGGGAGTTGACTGTAAACTTTGAATTATTCAGGAGTTGTGTGTAATTTTAGATTTTTTAAGGGATTGTCTTTAATGTTTATCTTATTCAGGGAGTTGTTAGTAATTTTTGAATTTTAAGGGACTGGTAGCAATTTTAAGATTTTTAGTGTTGTTTGTGAGTTTTAAATTTTCAAAGGATGTCTATAATTTTCAAAAATTTTCTAAGAGTTATTTGTAATTTTAAATTTTAAGAGTTGTTTGCAACTTTCAGATTTTATAGACGGGTAGCAACTTTCTTTTCTACATTTTAGGAATAAGTCATGGCTTAATTGTCATCCATTGGATACAATTATATGCACCTAAAAAGTATGCTTCATCTAGCACACTTAGGGTCAATGTGGCATAACCATCCTCAACTTTGAGGGGTTTTCTACATAACCCCTGAACTTTTTCTTTATCTCACAAAGCCCCCTTGAGTTTTGGAGTGCCTTTGCAAAGTTCCCCTAACTTTAAACTTTTCTCATAAGATCCTGTACATGCCTCAAACAGAAGGAGGAGGGGGGAAAAGTAAATAAATAAAAAACTGCAATCGGAGGAAGGGAAGTACGTGGCTTGTAAATGACTAAGCTGGGTATTTTCGTTTTTTCTCAAAAATATTTTAGTGATTTGTAAATGACTAAGCAGGGTTGAAAACCTTTAAACTTCAAAGGATGTTGTGAGACACCCAAAAGTTCAGGTGGGTTTTGTCACTTTTGTGAGATAAAAAAGCTCAGGGGATCATGCGCAAAACCCTCCAAAAGTCAGGGGGAGTTTTGTGAAATCAACACTTGTATTCTTTTACTCCTTTTCCTTTTACTCAGAACAATCAAAACTTGTATTTAATGTATGCATTAGTAGTTCGGAGTTGGCATATGTTTCACACACAGAGAAAAAGAAAAAGATTTTTTAAAAAAAGCCCTTGATTTCAGCATAAAAACAATTTCTATTGATGACCTAGAATTTGATACCAACTGTGGTAAACTTTTCTTGAATCTATCCACAACGGTATGAGAAAAACAAAACCTACTTATCATCTGTCAAGCTCAACTTTTGTTTACAGTCACTCTTTCAAATCCTTAATTCTCTTGTGATTTATATCTATCTTATTCCCTCTTCTTTTATTTCTTTATTTGAAAAAACTAAGATTTATCAACTCCAAAGTTTAGCAAACAGTAGACAAAAACTGGAAATACGCACACACAACAAATCCAATTACTAAATCTAACAATAACAAGTTTGAATGGGAAATGGCAAGAGCCTATCCAATTTTGATAAACAAAGGCATAACAACAAGACAGAATCAAGAAAAGTAACATAGGGCATTCACTTTTAAGAGATTACAGCAAAGAGATCACAACCATCACTGCAAACCTGTAGTTCTATTGTTGCTGATAGATCCACCTGAGTGAGAAGTTTTTTACTCTACTTCGGAGGTCTATTTGCCAAAAAATACTTTTCTCTGCAGGTTAAAAGTCGAAAGTTCCACTCAAGGGTCTATCTGCAACATTAGAACTATAGAGCATGTACACACATTTGGGCCATAGGAAGGGGGTCTATCCGCAATCAACCCTATTGATGATAACTACCATCCCTGTTCAGCTATTCAATGATATCCATTCACCAACTGGAAGGAGCTACTCACAATTTTGAAGGAAATTATCATAGAGGTATAAAAGAGAGATCATAGAGAAAACAACTTTTTTCAATTAAAGAAAAAACAACCTGCAGTATGTAATATCAGTGTAAAAAGCAAGCAAGAAAAGATTATAAAATACGGGAATATTGCACATAAACTCAGAACAAACACAAGCTATCGCTTCCTCGAGCAATTCAAAATTTTATACACAGCAGCATCTAATATAGTTGGTGGATGAACTAACTTGGTTAATAAATCAAGGAACATAAATCAATTAATAATACTATGCACATCATAACTATGCAGCACAAACCCCAAAAGAATTCACTCAAGCCCACATCCATATCGCCGTTGGTTCAGGTAACTTCAAGTTTTTTCTATTTAATAGAATTTTCATTCAAAAACTGCAATGTAATATAAAGAGACCTTAGAATTTACACCTCAAAATGAGGAAAAGGAGGCTCATTATACAAATAATAGCCCTGTCCCTATATTTTAATACCTTGCCTCCCGGTAAAATAATTACACATTGTGATTGCCTAACAATCTCAAAATATGTAAAACCTTAACTTTCAAAGTAACTTACACATGAACAATTACTTGTCCTGCCAAACCAATTCTCTCCTTGTGACCGCTCAACAATCTCAAAATATGTAAAATAACCAATTCACCCCAACGTCCAAAATAACATATGCATGAAAAATCACTTGTTCATTACAACTCATTCTCTCATGGTGAGTGCTCCTAATTATATGTATATGCTTACAAATATGTATAAAATTGATCAAATTCTAGTCATCCGTTTTTAAAAATTAAGGGATTAGGTTTGCTAACCCAAGATAAATAGTGAATCTGAACTCTGGACTTCAGGAATTCATGCATTCAGACACATTATTGGCCCAAAAAAGAAATTTTAAGCAAATCTACCTTGGGTGAGGGCAATTTGCTTGTATTTATTCACAGTTATAATTCCAATCGACAACCTCCTCCCACCTCCCCCCCCCCCAAAAAAAAAGGCATGCACACCCTTCAAAAAATTCAAGTATGTACTTTGAAATATTATATACTACAAAAGTTTAGAAGAATTCTATTCTATATTGAACTTGACAGTTAATGAGGAGATAGAAGATGGAAGGTAGCATAGGAAAAATATGAAATATTCTGTCAATTTCTTATAGTTCCAATGTCCTTCTACATATGGAATCTTGGAAAAAGAAAAAATTGGAAACTGAATTTCTAGATTTCGTCAAGGTTACAAAAAGCGCTAGGCGGTCTAGGCGTTGGACCCGACGCCTAGAGCCTAGGCGCTCAGGTGGGAGCCTAGGCAAGGCGTAGACAGTTTTCCTATTTTTTATTTTGAATTACAAAAACTGATAGTAAATTCTAATGTTATAGAAAGCTTAGGAACCGAACTGACGTCTAGGTGGATTTCTTTCTTCTTTTAAGTGGTGGTGGTGGAGGTTTTGCTAAAGTTCAGAGGAGGTAGAGAAGGTGTTCATAGTTGGATAGTTGGAGTTTGGAGGAGGTTGGAGGACGTGGAGGCTACAACGGAGAAAATCATGATCAATGCCTAAATGGTGATGTCCACGTAAGCAGACCATGCTCCCCTAGGCGCTCCCAAAATCTAAGTGGGCAGCCTAGGTACCGCCTACGCCTAGTCGGAGGCTTTTTAAAACATTGAATTTCATAGAACCCGGCTACTATATAACATAACTTTACGAGAAAAAAAGACATCCTCCTCTAAGGGGCTATTTATTTGCATGGGTTTATGAACCAATGAAAGTATTGGACCCAGACTATGGCTTTGTGGGATATTTGCTTTCCAACTTATGTTGTTTATTTTCCAAGAATTTGAAGAATTCTTCCCGTGAAAAAAATTCAAACTGTAAAATCTCATGGACAAGCAGTTCTTAGAGAAGATTGGGAAGAAGATTTTAAATTTCTCTAGTTTCATAGAACTTGGAAAAAAGTAGAGAAGATTTACACTTAGTTTAAGATGTTATAGTCTAGACATTCTTGGATGATCATTCACCAAACTATCCACATCACTTACAACTTTTATTAAGCTTGGTCATCACCATCATTTTAGGTTCCTTGCTAGTATGTTGAGCAATACATTTTACTTTAGGGGAAAACTAGCATCTAATTTAGATTTTGTGAATGGTATTGAGGGAAGAACAAACTAGAACAAGAGAATTAGTTGGATGATTGCTAATTTATTTATTTTAAATCTTTTTGGATAAAACCTTCTTTCATGAAAGTTTCCATTCTAGAGTCGACTCCGTTAACTTAATACTTTTTTTATCATAATGTACCCAATGTGGGGTTCTATTTCACATGTACAGCATATAATGTCCTCTTTATAAATTTTCTTTAATTCTCAACACAATGTTCTCTACTCAGATTTTATATAGATTTAAGTAGAATGGAACAATTCCAACGAGGCAAACAATTAACATATAACTTAAGTATTGGTAATTTTGTTTAGGGTTTAATTTGATCTTAAATTTTTAGTATCAATGTCGTCACCATGATCAGCACCTTCCATTCAAACAACCATTCAAATAACACTGCCTAATCTCAAACCAGCCGATGGATTCGCTAGTAAAATGATTTCAGTAAACAAGCAAGCATTCCCATAACGAGCTATACAACAATCAAACAGCATAAACCCACATCCAAAGTTCCCTCCTTTTGGTGCGCAGAGCCATCAAAATCAGAATTTGAAAGGGAAAAAACAACCATCACTTATCTTTGGTGGTGGAGATCCCGTACTTCTCCTGCATCCGCTGAATCTCGTCCTCCTTCTTCTTTGCATCGAACTTCTTGCTCATCTTGGCCTGCTGGTAGTAGAGCACGATCAAGTACCTGTTGGCCACGTTGAACCCCGAGAGGTGGTCGACGGCGGTCTTGGCGTCGTAGATGTCCTCGTAGACGACGAAGGCGGTGCCTCGCGTGTCCTTGTTCGTCCCGATGCGGATCTGGCGGATCGCGCCGTACTTGCCGAAGATGTCGTACATCTCCTCGCTCGAGATGTTGAAGGGGAGGTTGCGGACGTACAGGACCCGGTTCACTTCCGGAGGGAGGCGAGTGTTGGCCTTGCGAAGGCTGATCGTCGCCATTAGGGTTAGGGTTAGGGTTTTGAGATTTTGGGGGAAATAAGGGGGGAAAATTGGAGAGCGTTGATTTCGTTTTGTTTTTAGGGGTTGCAATCGTTGCATGTGTATTCTGGCATTATGTTTGGGAGTTTAATGAAGGACAAATTTTCGTTTTAGACCCTTTTAGACTTTTATTTTCAAAAATCGACCTCATTCATACTTATTTGCAAGTTTCGACCGGTTTGACCTGGTAGCTGAGTCATTTCGCCGAAACTTCACGAATTCATTTCCGTGAAGTTTCAGATCAAAACTTCACGGAAATGAATTCGTGAAGTTTTAATCATATCACTTCACGGAATTCATTTCCGTGAAGTTTAAATTTAACACTCATTATATTTTTATATATTATACTCATTCTAATTTGCATTTAAAAAATTCACAACCACTGACTAGATAGATAATTAATAGTTGTGATTATGTAGTGGTCCCTCCACTACTTTTTGATAGCGGAGATGATCCAAATCGAGTTTACTAGGGAAGGAAAAGGTAAAAGTATAAATTGGGGAAGGGAGGGTAACAAATGGTAAGGAAAGTTAAAGGAGAATATACTAACTTGTTTGGGAGTTTAATGAATTTGGATCCTCACCGCTACAAAAAAAACATTAGAGGAGAGATGACTATTTTTAATTTTAACTATTGATTATTTAGTAAGCAGTTATGATACAATTTAAATCTAACACTCATTATATTTTTATATATTATACTCATTCCTAATTTGCATTTAAAAAAAAAATTCACAACCACTGACTAGATAGATAATTAATAGTTGTGATTATGTAGTGGTCCCTCCACTACTTTTTTGATAGCGGAGATGATCCAAATCCGAGTTTACTAGGGGAAGGAAAAGGTAAAAGTATAAATTGGGGAAGGGAGGGTAACAAATGGTAAGGAAAGTTAAAGGAGAATATACTAACTTGTTTGGGAGTTTACTAGGAGAAGGAAAGACAAGTTATTTTCACTTTTGTTTTGGAAGCCAATTCCCCTCCCCTTGGCTACCACCCAAATTGAGGGGAAAAGAAAAGTCTCTATTTAAGGGAGCTTATAACCTTAGTTATCCTTCATTCTCATCCCTTATCTAAGGGCTTGTTTGAATTGGAGGTAATGAGGGGTAGGGGAAGTTAACGGACTCTTTATCATTGTTTGGGATGTGTAACTCACAAACAAAGTTAGTTCTTACCTTGTCTCTCCTTGTCCCCCACTCACACCCATCCAAACAGAGTGTGGGTTTGGTAAGAGGGAAGGTGACGGGAGGGGAGGCACAAAAATTAAATTTATCTTTTGATAGGAGGTCTTTGTTATTTTTAAGAAAAAACTAACGAAGTTAGTTTTATAAACTATGAGAAATATGATATGAAATTTGTGGAGATTTTCAACACATGTTTATTGCGTACGTCTGCTATAATAAAAGTGACTCTTTTTTGTAAGAAAAACAGAATATAAACATCTATACTATCAATTTAAGAAAAACTCCTTTTTTACTTTGGTGCTATGTGAGACGCATTATTAGAAAGCTGAAAATGACCTCTCACTTAGATAACAAAACAACGGAATCGCCCTCATGCTTGAAAAAATTAACAGACATATCCTCACACTTAGAAAAAAATTAATGGAGATAGCTCACACTAGGAAAGAAAGTAAAATCTAATAAATCTTCTGTCTCCTTAACAATTCGACTTCAATACTCTCCCATATTCCATGTCATGCGCGCATTGTGTGTATGCATGCATCAGAATACTAATATTTTGTCAATTTAAGTTCAAATTTCATCCAATAATTATTAAAATTTTGATAATCATTCATCTATGATTTTATGTAGCAGTTCAAATTCAATTTAAAAGATCATTTAAGACAAAATAAATATCTTTTATGTTCATATATTATGAGGAAAAAAAAAGACAACCAAGTCGCACTAACAGTGAAACTTTCTGATGCAGATCAAGGTGGAGGAAGATGAGCATTCATGTTTTGATTCATTTGCTTATTTTTTATGGAAAAATATTATTTTCAACAAAACATTCTCTTTCATGTTCTTAAATGCATTATCAGTTGTTATTATCATTGATTTTTCTATTGTTCTTATTATTATTGCCACAACTTTAATTGATCCTTCTAATTTGTAAATGAATCACAAGGTTAATGCAACCGACCAGAATAAGCACAGTACGCAATGGTTAGGCAAATACAAACTGTTTCGGTACCAGATTTTTGCCTCCATTTAAATATTAGATGCAAAGATCACACCTTCAGAATAAGCTTCTGAGAAATTGGAATTTTCAATCATAAACTCTGATTAGAATAATGTAATGTAACTTTTTTTTAAAACCCAAAGAGAATACAACAAACAGCAATACATTATAATTCCTCTCATCTGAATGATGGCATTACATTTTGTAGCCACGTTTTGTAAATTGTATCAGTATGAATACAATTATCAATCTACTTTGTATTTGATTGTCACAAGGGTCAAGTAAAAAATAACCCCAAAATTATTAAGTATGATTTAGACCAGAGAAAGATGGATCCCAAGCCAATAATTAACTGTATTCATCAGGATTCTCTCTACTTCTAATCAGAGGAACACCATCTTCTCTCCAAACTATGCGCTCCTCACATAAAGCTGAAACCACCTCTACATAGACTTTGTGCTCCTGCATTGTGAAAGATTCATGGTTAGAAACGGCCAGCAATTGTAAGAATCAAAAGGAAAAAATATATAGCACAGATTTTAGCTGTAGCAATACTATTTTGCTCAAATAATATCACTGCAAGACACAGTTTTAAATTGGTCGTTAACCTGGTGTCAACCCTCTTTTTGAGTTCCAAATCAGCTTGATTTTTGTAAATTTATTTACGTAATTACCCAATGCATCCAAATTGAGAGGAAATCAAGTATCCTCCTAGCTTAATATAACTTGAGTGCATGGTACAGTACTCATTTAGTGTGGATTTGGTCATTAAGTACATTTATTTCTGTTGCATATGGCATGCACACTGGATGCTGGCAAAATTTTAAAACATGTATCATAAGTATTACAGTACTGTTCTAGCCAGTAAAATTTTTTAATGACTTATTTGGCTACAAAAGTAGCTCCAGACCTCTTCTCAGATATGCAGCATTATTTTAAGATACTTGTTGCTTGTGATGAATCTTATAATTTGTGTTCATTGATATAAAGTATAAAATTATTCAGAGTATATTACCTCGTGTAGGACCCTAGCAGCCAACTGCTCTGCAGTGTCATTTGGTAACACGGGAACAACCCTTTGAGCAAGGATACGACCAGTATCAAAATGTTCATCCACGAAGTGGACAGTAGGACCCGAATACCTGCAAAAAATTAAGGAGGAATTGAAATTAAAGTTGAAAATGGAGCTAATCTATTTTGAAGTGGACAGTTAATATCATGTGCCAGCAGTGAATAATTTCTTTTACCAAATATAATGCTTCCTCGAGGAAAAGAATATTTATATGAGTTAGTCAGTAATTGAAGCCTAAATCAATATCATGAAATGAACAAAATTCAGTAAAAGTAATATTTATACAAGAATTGCATATTAAAGTATGGGTTATAAGACACATAACAACATGATAATGAAAAAACTCAACAGAAATTAATATATATTAGAAGGATTGCACAATACCAAGAGCAGCATCAGCAACAACAACAACAACAACAATAAGCAGAATAATGTATTTATCCCAGAAACTTTGTAGTCAGTTATGGCATTTTTTATGCAATATAGAAAAGGAAAATTATGGTTTAACGTGAAGGACAATGAATTGATTTTTTCTTATCATTTTGCTCCTTAGCCATGAAAGTTAACAAAAAAATCGAGTTCATTTATTAGCACTTACTTGTGGAATCATTAGCAGGATCATGGAATGCAGACATAAAAGAAATAGGATGGACAAAAGCAAAGTAGGCATGCGTGTGCATATGCATATGTGTGCATGGAAAAGAGAAGAAGAGTGTGATGACTGGTTATAAGTATAATGAAACTTAGCAAGAGAACTTCATAGTGCCTCATCATATAGAAAGTTCATAAAGGGCAACAATCGAAAGATAGTATAACTTGTTAAGAATAGATGAAGAGCACATTCATATCACTGTATTTGTTGTTGTATTTACTTCGTCTTGTGGGTTAAGATTGTTGCCTCACCTAGCCCCTGAAGCAATGACAGATCTATGCACCTTTAAACCATAAAATCCTTTGCCTCCAAAAGCTGGAAGAAGAGAAGGATGAATGTTTAATATTGATCTCGGATAAGCCTGAACCAATTCACCGGGAATAAGCTTCAAGTAACCAGCAAGGAGAACGAGATCCACATTAAGATTCCTGTCAACAATAAAAAACAATCTTTGGATAAGGTTCGGGTGGGGGGGGGGGTGGGGTTGGGGGTGTTACCTCTTGTAAGTGTTGCATTTTTGTCTAAGGTGGCGGTGGCCTAACTCATATATAAATATCTGTCCTAGTGCATCTATGAAAAGAAACTTCTGCTCTTCCATACATTTCTATTTTAATGGTGTGTGTGTTCATAGAATAAGATTGTTCAAAGCCTGTTGCATATGTTTAAGGTCTAAGGGTGTGTTTGGCAACTTCAAAGTAATCTGGTTAAGCAGTGTTCAAAAACACACTCTAACCGCCCAAGTACTCCTACCCGACACCAAAACATGTTGGGTAGCTGAAACCCGCTCGATTTTTCGTCAAACAGCATAATCGAGCGGTTAAAGAGTATGCACCCGCATACTTCATTATGCGGGCACATAATGTGCGCTATTTGACCCTAACCGCACTTAATTACCCTAAAATCTCTCGATTGCTAGCTCAAAACTCTAAACCTAGTTACCCCCACACAGTCTCCTCTCCACCGCCACCAGTTGTCACTGATCACCAACTCCATGTTCTATTAGTGTTTAAAGTGTTATGACTTATAAGAGTGTTTTTAGTTTGTGAACTTTTAGGCCTCATTTGGTACGCGGGAATCAAGTCAAGTGATGGAATGAAATAAGGAATGGAATGAAATAAGTGCGGGAATGGAATACTCATTCCCATTTTGACATTTGGGTGCAATTAGGGAATGAAGTGGAATGAAAATCTTTTATATTTTGGGTATTAATAATTAATAACCAATCAAGGCAATATTCTAATTTTCCCCCCACATGCGTGGAAATACCCATTTCCTTACCATCTAATCGGGAATGCTTATTCCCACATGAAGTGGGAATGAATGAGAAGAGGGAATGGGCATTCTAACTTCTAAAAGATGTGTTTAGCATGCATGATTGAGAAGTGGGAATGAGCATTCCATTCTCACCTATTCCCGCATACTAAACAAGGTGTTAGTAGTTTTACTTTAAGTGTATAATGACTTTGCTTTAAATAGCTTGAGATATTACTGTTAGTCTTTTGCTTAGAATGTTTACATTTTTCATGAATTATTATATTTTTATATATGATAAATATTATATATTTAAAAATTTCAAAAACGCATAATTCCACATAATCCGATTAATCACTGCATAATCAAATTAATTGCTACCTGATATTGGAGCGCACACATAAGGAAACCGTGTTTTAGAACCTTGCGGTTAAGGCCTTAATCTAGATAAGATTAGGATTGAACTAGGGTAGGGGATGATCCAAAGATAACCTAGATAAGAGGCTTTTTTGAACTAATAAAAAAATGATCCAATCATGGACCACTTTTGCCAAACACATTTCAAGTTCTTAAGCAGGTTAACTCCACTAACCTAGTTAGCGGGAGAATTTCCAAACAGGCTCTAAGGGATGACAATGGGCAAAAAAATGTGAACTATTCAGTTTATCATAAATTTACCAAGACCAATTCTTCACCTTAAAGTAGCGACAAGGTCATCAGCTGATAATCCGTCGGGTGAGGATTTGGTCTTAGGAAACAATATGACTGGGATACCATTATTTCTTGCATATTCAGCTCCACCGCAACCTGATATTCAAATGAAATACATCTCTGATTACAAGACCATGGTAAACAGTATGCAGACTTTATGATTTTAAACTCTAATACAATATGAAAGAAGTAGTTAACTTGCAAAGATATTGGTGGCGTGTAACAAAAAGGGAAGAAAGGAAGAAAGAGTACTCTTCATCCTGCACAACATTTAATACCTGATATTTTATATTATTACTTACATGATGTCATATTTTGATCCAACATACATTTTTAATGCTCATTTTATACTTATCTTGATAGATTTAGAGTCTGAGATAAAAATTTTAAATTAAATATTCAATACAAAGATTTATACATCATCATAAAGGAATAATTTCCAAAGTTAAGTTTAAATATTATTAAAACAACCAAATTCTTTAATCAAACAGGAATATCTCTTTAACATAATAATTTCATATTTATAAACTATAGATTATTAAATCGAATAAATATATTTAATATTCAGATTTAAGATTTTATACAAGTACAAATATGAAAATCTCAATGTCTGATTGAATTCATTTCCTCCCATAAGAAGCATGAAGGATTATATAAAACATTCATAAATTCGTAGAGCATGAGAAATTATTCCTTCCTCCCAATTGCAAAAAATGCCCAGAAAAGAAGTATACCAAGTTTATCCGTGACTAAAACCACGGCATCTCCATGAACCGAATCACCCAATGTAGCCTCATGAATCGACCGAAAGTTCGAACCTCCGCCAGAAACAAAAACTGCAAGCCTTTTCCTTCTAATTGCACTTTTACTGTCCGCATAACTCTCAGCTTCTTGAAAACTGTCGCGACACTTGAACCCTCTCGTGTCATTTGCAATGATATACAATCCTAGTTTTGCAGCCAAATGGGATTTGCTGAGATTTAGTTTCGGGCACGAAACAGTGAAAGAGGAAACCTGAGGTTTTTGTGATGTATAACTAATGTTTGTGATGGGAGAGAGTCTGGTTACTAGAGTTGAACTCAAAGATTCCATTGAATACCTGGGCAAAAAAAAAAGTATGAAGTTTTAGGCTTGATTCCAATGTATTATATTAAAAAAGCACTAAAAAGCAATCCAAAATTCAGGAAAAAAATTCAAAAGCTTCAAAATTTCCACATAGCAAAATTCACATTTACTATATAGTCTACAAACTATTGAAATTTTTTTTAATTTTTTGAATTTGACGAGTTGTTGATGGACCATTAGCAAAATGACTTTTCGCGGAAAATCAAGTAAAAATGACAAGAATATTGCAACAATGAAATGATAAAATGATAAAAAGTAGAAAATTTACCTGTGAGAATGATGAGCAGTTGATATTTCTACTTATCCGCAGTCCCCTCTTTAGATTGTAAAATTTGAAAGAAAAAAGCTGTGATTTTTAACCCCCCAAAACCATAAACCCTAGCTTTTGGATTCAACGAGTTGAAGAAAACTCCATAAAGTAACGGGTCGGGTACCGAATGTCGGATCGGGTTCTCGGGTTTAAAGGACAAGTATATGAATATTTGCACTTTAGTCCCTTTCAATGTAATTTTCTCTCTCCCCTTCTAAATTTCGAAGGTGCAATTTGGTCCCTTACAATCTTTCATATGTTTGAAATAGTCCCTGAAATCTTGAAGTTTTTATCGTTCCTAGATCCAACCGGCGACGACAACGATCATCGATGACGGCTCGCAAGCCCTAATCTCACCTCCGGCGACGACGGCAATCATCAACAACGGTGAGATTCTCTCGATCCTCCATCTCCAGTTCCACCGAAGCCTTACCCTAGATCCAAAATTGGGATTTTGGGATTCGAGCATTCACCCGATTGGTTAGGAGATCTTCTACTGAGGCTGCGATTGATCTAATTCTCTTGTTGATATGGTCATTTTTCTAATTACCTGATCTCTATCTGCATGCGTGAAAGATGGTGCCTTTTTTTTGAAATTAATCTCTTTATTGTTCTATATGTTTGACCAGGATTCATAAATTTGTACAATTCTCATTCTGCAATTTATTTTTGCAGATTTTACACTTGTTGAAGGGACACACTTAATATTCCAGTGGATTGCTCACCGCAGGTAAGGATCAGATCACTTGTTCTATTTTTGTTCCAGTATCAAGATAGTTAGCGTATGTGTGAGCAATTCCTCAATTTTCAGATAATCAAGCTTTCCTCTACAGTGATTAGCATTGCCTTGCTCGTCCTTATGATACCTTTGATGTATAATTTAAGTGTTTTTTGTTTCTTCAAGTTGAATTTCAGATATGATTCCTGTAATACATATTTGAAGAGTTTTCATGAAGAATTATTGACTTGGCATGCAGGATTCAGTAGTTTAGGATCATTAGGATTATGTTGCATGCTGATGCATAAGATGTTCAATTGACTTATAGTGCATATACGGTGCTTTACTTCTAATGCGTATAGAAAAATCTACCAAAGTCGATCAAATGATTGCTATCTAGAATAAGTTTGTTTTGTATTTTTAAACTCTTAGCTTGGGATTTGATTTAATGAAAGCATAGACATGTGTATAAGAATAAGCCACGCCTTGCGTTTGGAAAGTTTTATTTTTATTTTTTTCTGTATAATCTAAGCTTTTGCATGTCTGTACATTTTTGGAGATTTCTCATGATTATTGGTCCTTTTTCTTTTTCCTGATTTGGTATTGTGAACTGTCTAATGTTTGGTAATTTTGGTGTTTTAGAATAAACAGTTGTTGTTTAAAATTGAATGTTCCTTAAGTCTCTTGATTATCTTCAGATCATGCATTACATATCAAATTTTTTTACTTGATTTTATTGTCTGGTAGAGAAATTAGCTTTTTATTTATCTTTTGCTCATTTGTCATTTCTCTAAATGAAGGGCCATGCTGAGTTTTCTTTTCTTTTTTTTTTTTGACTGGTTTCAGTTAGAATATATTTATGGTGTACATCTTAAGAATATACTTTGTTGATTTACAAAGACCATATTATGACACCTACGTAATGTTCACCTTGATCCCTTTAGCTAAAGTTTCTGGTCAAATCTATTGCCATGAGACACTTGCCTCATGAAGTACAATTTGTTGTCTACATACTCTTTGATTTAAAAGTCCACTCCTCAGATTACTTGGTTATTGCAGTGAACACCCATATTATCCTCTTTTACTAATTATCCCTTAACCACTTATAATCTCTCAGCAGATTCATGCTTTGAAAGAATTGCAGAGTAATTTTCACTTGAAGGATACTACGGTCATTTGGCACTATGTGTGTTTGAGAGCAATATCTTTGAGTATATGATAAATATATATTGATTCCTAACTTGTTCTATCAGTTTCTCCCTGAGCTTTTTATCATTAGAATATAACCAGGGTAGATCATTAAATCATCAGTTATCTTGTGATGAAGGCCTATCTGTTTAAAAAAGTAGATCATTAGAAGAAACAAAGTCTTGTTAGAGAGATATTAAAATGACATAAGGAATAGGTGACAGCATAATGAAAACTATATGCTAATTTCTGCAGCACCAAATGAATATCCATACATCTCATTAATCCAACCCTGGCCATAAATATCGCATAGGTGCCAATGCTAGAATAAGTTTGTTTTGTATTTTTAAACTCTTGGCTTGGGATTTGATTTAATTAAAGCATAGACATATGTATAAGATGAATTTTTGATGCCCAAATGATGTGAACAAATTATTGTTGGTTGTGGATGACAAATAATTGTTATTAAAGGATACATATTTGTGTATTCATATTTTCTTGAAATGATATGGTTCACTGCAATGCAAGTTCTTATTCATTGGGTTTATTGTTTTGTTAATTTGAGAATGAATCGGTTGAAAGTTTGGAATTTGATTAAAGGAATCGAGCAAGGGAGAGAGATGCCTCACAGAACTCGGCAAATGATGGGGCTACTAGTATTCATGGGAGTGAATTTGGTGCTGGCCTCTACGATCACTCCGGTTTATGATTTCGTCTGCTTTCATCCCTATTGGGAGAGAAGAGTATGTTCTTTATTTCATCGCTTCGATTTATAGTTTGAATCAATTTCATATTTTACATAAACAATTTTCAGCCAAGCTGTGTTTTAGTATAGCTTTTGTTATCTTGTCCATTTGATGCTTATGAGTGTAGAAAATAATTGGAAATGAGGTGATGAGGACTATGGAAATTCTGGTTGTGTACCAATTGCATTTGCGTAACTATGGTGTAGTCTGTTTTATTGAATTAATGGTTCTGTTAATAGGAACTCAGCATATGAGCATGTCTAAAGGTCCATCTAATCTGAAAATGAGAATAAAATACATTTAGTACTTTGCACTTTTGTGATAGGAGAATGGAGATTCAAAAGTATGAATCATGTTCATCATATTAGTGCTTTATTTGTTATTTGAGTCTTATCTGCAACACACACACACGCAAGATTTTCTAATGAGGATTGATTAGGATAGTGGGAGGTCATCAGTGCACTACACGATGGCTAAGGAGATATATGTTAGGACATTAAGTTGGATTTAAGCTTTGAAGGAGCAAATAAGGAACTATACTCATATCTCTCTGATATTAAAGTTTAGTCACTCATCTTTCATTTCCATGACGAGGATGAACTTAATACTTTCCAGAGTTTGATTAGTGGCTTGCATCCAGAGAATGAATAGCCTGAGTGTGACGGAGGACATATTTATCGATGATGAAAAATGGTGTCCTGGACATTCACTTTATTCACCTGGATGCAGCTTTGTTAGGAACATGTCTAATACAAACAAGTGCTCATGGAATTATTACGATAGTGAAAATGATGCTTACATATCTATTGACAAGATGGGAACGGTATATATAATAGCAACAGAATAAAGGGGAACATTGTTTTGCTATGTGTAACCCAAAGATCTTATGACTAGTTATCCACCAGTGTCCTAGATATTTTACCTATCCATCTTATTTATAGAATTTTAACATATTGATCTGCTGACGATGCAATACATATGCACTGTTATATCAGATGATGTAAAGGGAATAATCGCATCAGGTCCTTCAATACCTCATCTACCTATTCTCTACTTCTTTAATGGATGCCTTCAAGAAAGTTTATCATACTGCATTGGAGCGAGTTTAGAAACAGAATAATCTAATTATTTGCCTGGTTAGTTATTGCATATTCTATGTTTGTTAGCATGCTTATAATTAGTTTTTCTTAAAAACTGCTGCATCCCTTTCGACTGTGAAATGAGTCCTGACTGGACCTAAATTAGCTTGAATAATTATAATTTATAAAGACCGACATTTGTTCATGAATTTTCCGGCATATTTGTGACCCTCATGACTCTTTTACGGTCATTTGGCAGTCAAGGGAAAGCTAGTTGTATGAGAATATAATATTTTCTCTATGTTAATCGAATCACTCCGAACAATGGTTTAACTTGTATTTTGCCTCTTTTTCAGAGAGAGCGGCTCAGGAAGGAGCGTGAAGCTGTTATTGCAAAGAATTCTCAATCTACTTGAATATTGTATTTATCAGGTATTAGTACAGGTAAATTTTACTCTGATATTATCTTTCTTTCTTCATTGCATCCATGATTCAATACTAAATTATTTGTGCTGGCTACTGTTTTCTTTCTCTTTCTGCAGGTTTGCTAATGTGTCTGTAAGAGGACTAAAAGAATCATATGACCTTCAAGCCTTCCAAGTTCCAACTTAGGTTCCACTACAGTAATGATATCTCAGTGTCATTAAGATCAGTGAAATCTGTATGTTGGTTTTTAGATTCTCTTGGAAAAAGCCTTTTATAGGGAACTAGTTAGAGAGATTGTGCGTTGCACGGGCGTACTCCATAGAGTTGTTCCATATTGAAGTTTCTATTACACCCTCAATTGTCATAATTTGTTTCAAATAGATCTCTCCAATTGTTAATTCTACTCTTGATTTGAAGGATTAATTTCAAAATAACTTAAGAATCAGGAGAGCTAATAGCAATTTTGATGCTTTGAGGGACTAATTTCAAAATAGCTTAAGAATTAGGGGACCGAATAATAATTTCAATGATTTGAAGGATGATTTTAGGGACTAATACAGAGAAAGCAGTTTGGGTTATTTTGGTGGCTTATTTTCAATTTGGTTCTCAAATAGCTCAGTGAATGAGGAATTGATTTGTTTATGTAAAGAAACATAGAGAATTGTTAAAATTGGACATTGACATTTTGTGGGCCCCTCAATTCTCATAGGTTGTTTCAAATAGATCCCTATAATTGCTAAGTCTACTCTTGATTTGGAAGATTAATAGCTTAGGAATCAAAAGACCTAATGGCAATTTCAATGATTTGAGGGGCTAATTTGAAAATAGCTTAAGAATTGGAGGACCTAATAACAATTTCAATTATTTGAAGGACTAACTAAATGTAAGACATGTATGGGACTAAAATAGAAAAATTCTTTTTGGCTATTTGGTGGCTTATTTTCACTTTGCTACCCCAAAGTTTACGTACTTTTGACTTTGAAGTCTCAAAGTACTTTTTGATACTCGTAAGTATTGATCCTATATTAGTTTGCTACCCTAATATATTTTTTAATACTTTGATACCTTAAAGTTTTAATTGCATTTCCTTTGGTACCTTGCTCAAATTCTGTTAGCTAGGATTTTCGTTAAGTTCATATCACACTCTTAATATGTGATTAGCATGTGATACATTTGGATCCATTTTACCCAAGTCTCTAAGCACATAGGACAAAATTAACAGACAAACTAATGGGATGTAGACATGGGTATCAACGTGAATGTATTGAAACTTGGGGGTATCAAGTCTTAAAAATACTTTGGGATGTCAAAGTGAAATAAGGGTATAAAAGTGCTAGAAAAATATTCTATGGTAGAAAAGTGATAAAAGCGGGCAAGCTTTGGGTACCAGATTGAAGTTAAAGTCTTATTTGGTTGAATGTCTTCGCGGTGCTACTTACACGTGCATACACCATCATCTACATATCTTGTTAATTTTGTTGGATATTGGATATGGGCCTTGGTGCTGCGAGCTGTTAGGTGGCAGTGCCTGTACTTGTTGTAAGTGATGAAGAGCAAAATTGTCCTACGATCTTTTAAAAAAAAGCTTGAAAAGATTGCCACGAGAGAAACAGGCTAGGTGTCTACGTTGGGCCCCTCCTGTTAAGAAGCAAGTTATGCGCAATTGTGAGAAGCTTATTAGGTGAAGGCGTGAAGCACATAGCTTCGACGTAACCAAACCAACCGTAGGCTCTTTATTGATTGGAGGGATTATTTTCAAAATAATTTAAGAAACTGTGTCTGATTTTATCTCTATTATTGATTGGAGGGATTATTTTGAAAATAATTTAAGAAATTGAGTCTAATGGCAATTTCTGTGAGTTTAGGGACTACTTTCAAACTAACTTTAGAAGTGAGGGAACTAATAGCAATTCTAATTTGAGGCCAACATCACATTCTTCCATTTGGTTTTCTTATGCAGGTAAGGAGAGGTCACGTGATGAGTGTGGGGCTAGCATAAGAGTCGCCACCTGCGCAAGAACAAAACACTCTGTGCAAGACCGCAGTTAGATATAAGAGTCAAGGGTAAAATCGTCCGAAAATGTTACGCAAAACTTTCAACCCAACTTTTCAGCTGCAAGGGCTTTTTTAAGTTAATGATGATGATTTGTATTTCTGTTTATGAGATGAAAAGCATTTCATTGAAATGATGCTAATTACCAATGACAAAGAATATCCTCTTAAATTATGTGCATGGTTTTCAGTTATCAGTTTGAAAGGTTTCTAAGTTTCTTACCGTCTGCACTCTGCAGACTCCTGTTTATTATTAGCGTGTTGTTGAACTTGGCGCATAACTTGCTTGGGCTTCATAAGCATGTAACTGCAATGGTTCTTCACTGTATGAAAAGGAGGAGAAGTAATAAGCTGTGTCAGTGTTGCTTAGTTTCTTCTGACCTTTTGACATTAGGGTGATAAGTTATCTAAAATAATCTGATGTGGGGCTCTTTTTTCTTCTTGTTCTTGTTTTAATGGATTCTGAGCTTTCTTGGTTTGGGATATTGTATGCTGTTGTGAGTTAGACTCTGCAGTTTGTAATATGGAGTTGAACTTGGCGCTAGAAGCAAAAAGTTGTACGATGTTGATTTGTATATAAATATAGCTAATGCTCGGTTTTTGTTTTTGTTTTTTGTTCCTCCCTGAATTTTTGAATTGGCTTCTTATTGACAGAAGAGAAACTGGGGGAGATATGGGAATATGGACATTAAAGGTGATATATTATTTAAAATAATCTGATGGTAGGATCTTTAGACCTCTAGTTCTTTTTTCTTGGTCTTGGTTTAATGGACTCTCTAAGCTTCCCTGGTCCAGGGAATAGTATATATATATGCTGTCTTCAGTTAATGTGAATCGAAATTGGAGCTCATCTACTGCTGCTTATTGGCGTTACATATTTATCGACAAGCCTCTGATTTGATCCAATATTAGTTTGCTTGCTGCAGTGCATAAAGAGTCCACTTGACTCGAGGTTGAGACTGGATTTTATGTTGAGGCACTGCAAGTACATGCTATCTGGACTATACTTCTTGAAAACTTCTTTTTGATCCCATGCGCAATGCAATTATGCAAGGCATCTCGAGTCTAGTTGTTGTCCGGAAACAGCAGTTTCTATTAGAATTTTTCTTTTGAAATTTTTGAAACATCACACTTGTCGAGTGCTCGCTATTTGCGTTACATATAAGCAGCAAGTAGTTTGCCATTGAGTGGTTTATACATATATTTGCAATCTCCTGTTTGCCAGCACATATCCATTCTGTTCAATATTTTCCAAGAGGGTCAGTGTTCAACAGCGTCTCAAGTATTTTGTGTTACAAAATTCTCGTTGTATTGTAGACATTTCTCCGTATTCTTGTAATTCCTCTGGTATTTATAAAACCTCTGCACCTTCCATAACTTGCGCATTTGTCAGCAGTCATGTTTTAATCTACATTCCGAAATAAGAATTGAAACTTAACCTTGTTTTATATGGAAAGCTAAGCAAAGTTAAAACTTGTTGAAAATGCTATCGGTCATAGTCCTGTTAGACACATCAATCCCACTTGAATACAAACTTTAGGCAGCTCCAAGCGGCACAGCTTCTCTTGAATTCATAGAGCTTTATGCAACACAAAAACTGAAGGCAGGGGGGAGAAAGCGAAAAAAGAAAAAAAGGAAGGTAAGTGTTGAGAGAAGTGGCACGAGCAACACAACCAAATAGAAGGAATTTAAGGATCAAAGCTATGGAACCTGAAATGAAATGTGCAAGATACCAATGTCATAAAACCCTATGTATGCTCCATTCTTTCCGAAGTTCTTCACAAAATAAATCAAGGCACCGACAATAAGAAAGAGCACCAGTTGCATTTACACCTCAAAAACAGAAACTGAGAACTGGTATTCCATTTCTTGTTCATTATAAAACAACAAGATATTGGGAAATACTACGGCAATAGAGGTAGCAGGTACCTACACATGTTTAAGTGTCAAGAATATAGCATATGCATGGTCTAATTAAAACATTTCTTACCATCCTGTTTCCTACAATCCTATCATATCATAGACCTATCCCAATAGCGCATTATTTGTTGATTTGTTCCTATACATAGGATGTGCATTTCGATAATGAAGTGTATTAAGAAAGAAATAATACATTCTTCACCCTATTTCCTACCTTTTCTCATTGTTATATAGTTCTCCACTTCTCTCTCTCTCTATTTCTGTATACTTTTAGGATTACCAAGTTTTTGGATTTCAGGTTTGAATCTCATTAAAAACTATTGCGCCTCCATTTGTCTCCCCCTATGTTGCATGGCTACAGTTCAGATATCCGACAAGGAAATTTGTAAAAGGTGGTGTATGGGAGCACGGCTATATACATATATTGAAACTAATAATTTACACAAGTTCATTATTTTTTTCATTCACATGTTACAAGAATAAAAATTCCTATAACATTTTTATGTTTTTTTTATTATGTTGATGATAAATTGAACCGCTTGTTTTTGAACTACATACCCAAACGTCTCATCATAGATCTGAACGAGGTATGGACTGAAACAAACCGGACACATGTCCAATGAGTTTCAGGAAGTAGATGTTAAGTGTAGGATAAACATCCAAGAAGTGTTATGACGAGTGTTCTAAATTAGAACTTATATTATATAATTGAGTACACATCTGGATAAATCCATGTGTATATCTATGGAGAGTTGTTCTGTATGGGCACCATACATAACAATAATACCCAAGGAGTGTCAGTGTCCAGCTTCAATCGGCTTAGTACACATTACTGACCTACAACCCAATAGCTTGAGCACCAAGTTTCTGGATACATTGGGTTTGAATCTTGCAAAGAACAACTGTCACCTCCATTTGTCTCCACATTTCAATCTGCAAGAGGAATTATGAGCACAGTGTTCAATTGTCTTAAGTCGCACTATTTACCTACAAGGCTACAACCTTAACAGCTTAAGCTGTTAGGTCAAAAAAGGTTTCCAAATATGATATCGCAAGTCAGCATAGTCTACATTTCCGTCAGTCCACAACTCCCAGAACCGTAACATCTAACCTTTCTAAATGTCCTTTTAGACAGTGAGAATCTATAAGAATGCAACCAATTAATCAGTAGCTCCGCTGGTACAAAGGAAGCATATATCAGGTCCTCTTCCAATAAAATTCTTCTCTTCAATGATCCAATAATCCATCAATTGCTGTACCTTAGGTCCCTATCAGGTAAGTCAACCTTATCTATGAAGATCTCATATTGATGGAGATGCAGCCATCTAGGAAGTATATGCCAACTCAAGTACAACACATTAATGAGTATCCATAAGAATGCAACCGATTAATGAGTAGCTCCGTTGGTACAAAGGAAGCATATATCAGGTCCTCTTCCAATAAAATTCTTCTCTTCAACAATCCAATAATCCATCAATTGTTATACCTTAGGTCCCTATCAGGTAAGTCAATCCAATAATCTAACTCGATAAAGGGACTAAATGGAGAATAAAGTTAATAAAAGCAAAAGTGAAAAAGGATATATACAAGAGGGGATCGTCTTCTTATACGCTACACCTAATTCATTAGGTACAAATATTTACATGAGTGCACAACAGGGAGTAAGTAGTACTAAATTTGGATAAAGCAAGATAAGCTTAAAGGAAAAGAGAAGATATAAAAGCTCAGGTAGCTGGATCCTCGGTTTAAGGGCACTGAATGAAAGTAGTGGACAAGAGTCTCAAGCATTAAGCATACAATGATAAGCTCGAAGAATGGAACACTGCATCTTCAGCAGGAAATATGACAAAACATAATAATGTATACTAATTCAGTTCCTACTAAGGACACTCAGCGACTTATGATCTCAGTCGGGTGAAACAACTTCATAGAAGAAAATAATTGAGAGTCCCATCAACCTCACCAATTCATAAAGCTCGCGCTAGATGTAATATAGTCTAAGAGCTCGTCTTCACCGCAAAACTATTAAATACATGCAAAATAACAACACTAAGTATCAATATCCAGACAAGGGGAAGTTTACTCAATCAATGCCATCCATTTTCTTTTCATTTTTGTTTTGGGGTGGCGAGCAGAGGGAAGGTGGGTAGGTTCATTTACGATTTTTTTTCCTTCTCCAATGATCAAGAGAATATGGACAAGCATCTGGACAAATATGTATCCCCATAATTTCTTTATAGTTATATACAATCTACTCCCTGTCTTCTTCCACGGGATGACAAGTGAGTAGGCTACAGTGTTGACCAAATATTACAGCCTGTGACCTTGAAATAAACCTAAGATCTGGAAATTTCTCAGCCAAGGAGATTCTGGTCAGAGAGGGATCAACGTGACATTGAACAATAACGTATGTTGAACTCTAACAGCATGCACTCAGATTATTCTAGAGATATATAATATATCTTATAGAATAAAAGCCAGAATAAATTACTGCACGGACTAATTACTTTTAATATTCATAAAAAAAGCCGCGTTGAATTATAAACTCAACAAATTTCAGGTGTATAAAAACACCTTGTAACCTTTGAATTGTTCACCAAATGTGTTCAAAGTGATAATTTCTCCTCAATCAAACAAGAACCAAGACATTCCCATCTAAGAGCAAACAGGCACAAACATTGAAAAAGCTGCAGCGTAATCGAAACAGTTAGTGATCAGAATACATGTAAAAGTAATGCGATCAGGGTGCAATATTCATATTCAAGCTGCACACCAAGTCAGAAGCAACATTATTTTCCATCAATTCAATAGTTTAACCCTTCGAAAATCAAAAGGACTCTACTAAAATTACAACAAAAAACGACCTTTTTACCCCCCAAGAATTAACCTGCCATCGGGTGGTTCGCAATGTACTCGATCGCAAGCGCAGTCGAATCAATCTTATCCGCCTCTTTATCCGGGATCTCGAGCTTGAACTCCTCCTCCAACGCCATCACAATCTCCACGTTGTCCAAGCTGTCCAGCCCCAGATCCTTCTGAAAGTGGACCTCAGGCGTCACCTAAAACAAACAGATTAGGGTTAGGGTTTTGAAGCTTGGGTCATGAGATTTTTTTTTTTTTTTTTTTTTGGTGGGAAATTAGGGTTAGGGTTTTGGTACCTTTGAGGGATCGACCTTGGGGAAGCTCTTGACGACGTCGAGGACGCGATCGATGACCTCGTCTTTCGTGAGGTGGTCGTCGTGGGAGGAGAAGGATCGGAGCAAGGGGATCCGGCGGGAGTTTTTTAGGGTTAGGGTTTGGATAGGGACTCGGATGTGGCGGAGGATCGACTGTCTGAGGGCGGCCGCCATTGATCTGCTGCTGTCACTGCGAGAGGTGCTGATGTTTGAGGCTGAGAAGGGAAATAATGAAGAAAAAGGAGTAAATTACCAAAACAACCATGAACTTTTGGATTTTCGCACAAATTTATGGAATGGGTTAATGGCATATGTTAGTCCCTTACATCATCTTTAATTGCAAAACAAGCCATCAAATCTCATTATTTGCTTATTAGTCCCTTGGTTCTTCATTTTTTTGCCAATCCCTCCCTCTCGTAAGGTGCTGTTAATAATGGGTTAATTGCGCTTGGAACTAGACGACGACAGTTGCAAGCCCTCGGGATCGCGAAGTTTGTTCGCCACCGACGGATCGAATGCCGATGGGCAATATTGCCGGTGATTCGGTCGAGGCTTGGAGATGTGAAGAAGCTGGAGGACATTATTTAAAGAGAACACATTTCAATAATATTTTATATCTTAGCTTTGCTTGGTGATGGGTTGTGAATTTTACTTTTGAATTTGGCTTCAAGGTACTTGCTGCTGGGAAATTCTTTTGAGGGATTGAGGTTTGGATTACTTCCCTTTTGTTGCTGGTGATTGCTTTGGCCAGTGACGTCTTTCATAGAAGTGGAAGTTAGATGTAAATACTGCATCAGATTCTAAGGTATGTCAAAGAAATGCATTAGAGTGAGATGAGCAGTTGGGGTATGTAAAATTCAATTGAATTTTAATAAAAATGAAATAGTATATTTACAGACATCAAGCTGTTCAAGACTTGTGCTGCAAGATTCATACTCACATTTCCAGCTTAATAATGTCCTCAAAATCTGACTCAAACTTGTCCACATGCACCTGCAATCTTGAATACAAGATCAATACAACCTAGTCTAGCCATGTACTTATAAGCTACCAACGAAATAGACATAATAAATATCATAATCCAGAAATCAATACAGTTACGCCTCGCTTGGTATGCGGAAATAGAGTCAAGTGAGAATGGAATGAATGTAGGAATGAAATGGAATTGATATGGGAATGGAATGCTCATTTCCATTCTCATGTTTGGGTGTGAATAGAAAATTAAGTGGGAATATCTTTAAGAAGGGTATATCCGGAATTTATTTTATTTTTTTCATTCTCACTTAAGTGGGAATATCAATTCCTTGATAACTCATTGGGAATGACATTTCCCACATTAAGTGGAAATTGATGAGAAGTGAGAATATCATTTCTAGCATTTAAAAACACATCATGTTTGGTAAGCATGAATAAGAAGTTCGAATTGCATTCCATTCCAACTCATTCCCGCGTACCAAACGAGGCGCGTTGGATAAGTGAGTTTTCAACCAAAAGTCAATCAAAACTTCTGAACCGATTGAATTCTAACAATGCGTGTTGCTCAAAGGTTTGATTCCAGCCGTGGCATCAAGATAGTCAGCAGTCAAGCAACATGGCAATAACAAAGTGCATCGTTTTCGCTCAAGTTTAAAATTTAAAAAAAAATTGCAGAATATTCTTATTTGCCGCTTACATTCAGTGCAGTGTGATCATTCTAAATGTCATTATACAGTGTTGCACCCGTATCCATATTTCAACGGTTATAGCACATCCATATTTTTTCAAGAACAGGATGTTTTACAGTAGAGATTGAATGCCTATCGTTCTGTCTGTTACATATGAAAACAGACAAGAGCATCAGATGATCTAGATATTCTAAAAGAAAGGAGATTTTGTTCCAATCATACTAAGCACTATCAAATACCAATACAAAGTAATTTGAAGAGAATAAAGTCCAGCAAAAACAATTAATGATGCTATATACTGTACATATGCTGTACAATGCTTAAGCCATCTATATGCACATAGGTACTCTCACTCTGCCAATCAATTTACAGCTAAAAAGAATCATCAAACTTTTCACTCTGTACAGTGTAATTCAATTCAATATTGAGTTTGCTAAGGAATTACTCTCCACTTATAATGAGAGAGTGACGAGGTACTCTTCTTATATCGATGATGGTTGAAAACTCATCGTTGATAGCCTGTTTCCATGGCTCACCATCCATTTGCATAAAAGCATTTTTCCACTCCCCGCCTCTGATCTCTAACCTAATTGCAGCAGCCTGAGACACCAGAGGATGAAAACATGAAATTTGATGTTCTGTAACAACCATCAAATAGATAAGATTGTTTCAAAGAAACTCACCCAAAAATCAAGATTAGCGAGAGTGGATCAAGCTACATGATATTTATTGACAGTTCATGGGAGCAATAAAGGGCCAAGTCAATAGCACAGCTTCCAGAGGATAAAAATTACCGGAAATCTAAGAGCTTATGCCAAAATATATATATGCATGCAAATTAACATGCAACATTCTGTTTATTGTCAATCTTTGTAAAAGAATTAGCATTCTAAACATCACTGAAAAAGAAAATCAGAGCATTAGTAACCTACGCTGTTATCAGTTTAGGTTTGAGCTCAACCCAACCCAAGACTAACCAATTAATAACATTGAAGTTTGAATTGTTTAAACAAGTTTCAGTTGTTTCCTGAAAACCCCAACCACCTAGTCAAAGTTTTTGTTCAATTCAATAGATTCTTTTAGGACCAATCATACCTGCAGCTTCAATAATTTAATGACTCACAGTCATGAGCCACTTGGATTTAATATGAAGTAAACAAGAGTAATGAACATTATAATTACCAGAAAATTTTGTTAAAGAAATATACTAACACACAGGAAAATTATAGGTGGTGATCAGCTTATATGTTAGAAAGGCAAAAGTTCAATGGAGGTCACGGCCAAATTTCATTTGGATCCTTCCTATTTGGAGGTCATCCGTGGGGATCTTTAACGTTATCTCCGTCATCAGCCTAGATCCTTTTTACAAACTTCTATTAAATCTTGCTGACGTGGCAATGGTGTGGCATTGCCATGTCAGCAAAAAAAAATTAGTGAAAGTCCAAGTTTATCCTGCCACTTCACTGCCACATAACAAAAAATAAGTAAAATTACAAGTTTGTATTGACCTTGGAATTTCACTAATTTTTTTGCTGACATGGCAATGCCACATCATCGCCACGTCAGCAAGATTTAACGGAATTTTGTAAAAAAAACCTGGACTGATGACAAAGGTAATATTAGACACCAGTGATAACTTCCAAATATTAAGGACCCCAGTGATATTTGGTCAATACATCGGGATCTCTCCTGAAATTTGCCTTTTAGAAGACAATAACCTTTCCATTAAAGTCTCAGTGACTTCGGTTAAAAACTAAGCATAGCCTGCATTCTTAAATCTTGATCAGACCTTTCCACTCTATTACGCAGTTCGCCAATTTTACATTTAGTACTTCTAGATGTGATCTCCCAAATCTTCTTTTAGGTACTTTATAGGTTCAGTTCTCCCTTTTTAATTTGGGAGGAACTGTATATGTTTTACATGCAATTATTTCAGAAAAAATTCCTAGGCTTGACTACAGAGAGACCAATACTATTAATAAAACATTAAAATTTTCCTGTATTGTCTGCTTCTTTTTTTTTTTCATGTGAGCTACAGCCCCAATATTTTCAGCTTCTTTAGTCTTTTTAGACGAAAGGCTTGCTTCCATCTATTGTAAATCTTCTAACTAAACCATCATCAGTTGGTTTATGAAAGCCATCATCAGTTGGTTTATGAACCATCAAATCTGATGCATTAAACTGTCGTGCTAGGAGAAAAAAAACTCAAGAAAAACAAAGAAGTTGCAGCAGTAGCATGCAGTAGACATAATATGGCTATCTAACACTTGTAAAATGAACCATCATACTAGTATGTGGAGGACTTTATGAAAACTATATATGAAATATATACCATTAGCAGTTGCCATTTTTGCTTTTCACAAACAAAAAACACTTCCGTATTAATCTTTGAACCTTTGATACAAATTTACCAATTTTAAGGCTTTTTTATGATAAAGTTCATCGGTTATTCCACATGCATTCATTCAGCAAAATCTCTACAAGGCTCTCCTTTTAATTTTAATTGAACATGCCATCTAGCGGATGCCTGGAACATAGTGCGATTTCAGGCTTTTTTGTAATTAAAAGCTCTTTGACATCTCAGAGCAGAGTCCAACAAGAATCCTCTTACACAGTAGCAGTGAGATAGTTTGAAAATTGTATTATTGCACAAATCAGCTATGTCTATTAGCTCATGCCATCCTAAAAGAAAAAGAAATGCACCCTACTCAATATAGTAGTAAAAGAAATGCACCCTACTCAATATGGTAGTACCAAGAAAGAACTCATAAGAGGACATCTAACTATGGATATGTAACAAGTAGTATTAACAAGGTGCAAGTTAGATATGCCAATGCCTACTAAATCTGATGGTAGCAATTAGCAAATAAAAAATCCTAGCCAGATCTAGTTTATCCATGGGCATAAGCTGGTTCGTCAAAATCCTGAGAGTCTTAAGTCCATAAGAGATTCCTAAAGATTTCAGGAGTTAGAAAAACACATTAAGATAGTTGATGTATCTATATTAAACTAATGGATGTACCTGAGCAATGTGTTTAGCATCAATGAGTTCAACCATAACAAATGAGGCATGCCACCCCTGCTTAAGGCCAAAAATTTCAAGCAGACCATCATCTGCACGGGCCTCAGCAAAGTGCTTCTGAGAAAAAGAAAAGAGAATAACTGGTTATATAAAACAAAAGAGATGCATAAAAAGTGATCAGAGCAAAGCAGATATCCTAAATGATCAAAAGATTAAGAA
This sequence comes from Asparagus setaceus, assembly GCA_012295165.1. Classification (NCBI taxonomy): domain Eukaryota; kingdom Viridiplantae; phylum Streptophyta; class Magnoliopsida; order Asparagales; family Asparagaceae; genus Asparagus; species Asparagus setaceus. The sequence continues at coordinate 43,444,293 of CM022703.1, read as the reverse complement.
TGTAATATATGCAATAATGCTTGAATCTCCCCCATCACTAAACAAAATGTGACAAAAGGCGCACCATATAGAAAACAGCAGGGCTGGGTTGGGGTTCAGGTTTTGAATATCTAATGTGGGGAAAAAAATCTCAAAATGAAGACACTAGATTAAAACAAAGGATTCGCCAGGCAGGAAAGAAACATATATGGAACAGGAATATGACATGATCCCAACATGGCAGCGGGAAAATCCTTAAAGGATATGATAACATCACTATCACGCAAAAGTAAGATATGCTTGTACAATAAATATTCAGATTTGATTGGTTAACCAAACCAGTCTCAAATATGGCATTTGTCTCAATAATTAGAGAGTCAATTCATCTTCAAGTGTCAGAATGAACGATGAAGCTGCATTGTGCCCACCTTAAACCTATCATGTAATGATTTGCTATGGGAAGCACATGTATTGATAAAGAAGGGCGTGATGAGGGCCAATTTCAATTTATTATTGATAACTATAAGAGTTTGTAAATGGAAAATTTAGGAGTTCTTTGATTAGAAATCAGGGTCCTCCAATATCATCTTTATCTCATTCTGATTGCCCAGTGAGTTAGATGTGTGAAGTTTTCTCAGTTAAAAACAGAAAAAGATAAACAGGGGAAGATAAGGAGGTAACTGAGACGGCGTCATGTGTTTGCATAAATACTATTACGCTTGCAGTACATACTTTCTTACACAAAAACATCTCAACTGGGACTGAGACCCTGAGAGATGAACTTAGCAACTGATAGCTCAGATTATTCTACACAGTTCCACAGTTTAAAATAATCTCCAATATTCTTTTAATAAAAATTTCTATTTAAATTCAAAAAATAAAATAGTAATTCCAGCATAGGCAAATATTAAGCAAATATAAAAAATTGGGTATAACCCATAACATAAGGAACTTCACATATATAATTCATCATTAATACCAATACAAATAAGAATTAATTGAAATAAAACATATGTGCGCACCTTTTCAAGATATTCAGGCTCTGGATGACCCCATGGATTCCTTCCACTACCATAATTGTGAAGATTTAATGCAACTATTGACCTAACACTGCAATTGAAAGAGACAAAGAAGAAACTTTTTAGCAATTATCTCACAATGTAGGGAGGAAGGAGGGAGAGTAATAGAAATGTCACATTTTCAGAGGTCAGAACACCTCATCAATTTAGTACTTAAATACACACACATATAAATACAAAAAGAACAATTAATCTAATCCAAAAACATGCAAGCTTTGTTTTTGACAAGACAATGTCACTATAATAGTAAACCCCATCATCACCAATGTGGAGTTGATACAAAGCAAAACTCCAAATTATGAGGGCTTGAAAGCAGATTGACCAGACCAACGGTCAATCTTATGTCAACCCTCAGCATTGTTGGTGAATTACCATGGGACAGTCGTTAATACTTATAGTAGGGTTAATACTTATAGTAGGTAGGAAACTATTGGTCTTCATGCATTTTGCTCTGATGTTATCTCTATGAAGGGACAACTCTCCAAAACTCTCCTATAATATTTGTATTTATATAAAGGGGAAAGGTGATAAACTTTCTACGGAGTCATTTCTAGGATATGGTTGCCAACCAGATAGCCTAATGAAACATATTTAAAACAGTCTGATTCTTAACAGTGAAAGGAATCTGTACATACTCTGAAGGAACTGGAATCTGCTCCCAATCTGAAAGAATGAACCTTTTAATGTGAAGCCGTAGAATATTCTTGAGTCCCCTAAAGCAAAATTTCAGAGATCAATATAGAACAAACTATTGCACAGACTAGCATTCAGATTTACGATAACTTTTCAAAACCGGTAGAATTGGCATGATAAAGTAAACTGGAAGAAAATGAAGTAGAAGACATGATAAGAAAAGAGGAAATGGATAAGGCAGGCTATAAGATCTATCACTCAACTAGAAGAGAAGAAACACATTTCAGAAGGCTTGATAGAGTGTTGCTGGTAATTAGCAACAATATAAAAGAAAACAGAAATTCATTGACACTTTACCTTTCGATGAATGTCCTGAAGCTTGCCAAACAACATAGATCTAGTTTTTTTAAGAACCCTTTAGAAACTCCCAACTTTCTCCACGTGTCCATGGCAGACAGGATATAATCTATTATTGGCAACCAGGATAGGAATAATTTGGGTGTTTAAGATACTGGTCCGGAGAGATTTGCCATAGCTACTACCTAATGCCTATGCTACTTCTGCTATTGCTTCTTTTTATTTTTACAAATGACTAACTAGTCATACTTATTGGTATGATTTTCCTACTTTACTGTACTTTTTCCCTAATTTTCTTACTTTATTGATTCCAGGCATTTTGTCCATTTTATCAATTATTTTTTAAAAAGAAAAAAGATAACAAATAATGTTTGTGCACAGGTCTGCTTAGCATATTTTGTAACACTGAAAACACATATATTTCAAACAATCATGTCCAAATAACAAAATCAATGACATTGGATGGGCTATATTGACGAAAGACATGGAAGTATTTTGCAATAGTTACAAATAAGAGACAGGAAATGATAGAACTTCTACAGGGAAGAAGCCGTAAACATTATCATGAAAAGTCAAAGAAAAACGAACCTCAAACCTGGACTACCTACACAAGGTGTGCAGAACCATCCCTGTGTACAGCTATATCCAGCATATATCAACTGGTACAAGAAACACCAAATTAAATCCTTATATACTAATAATAATGCCTAATAGCAATTGAAAATCAACAAACTTGAGAAACTAAACAATAGATGGAAAATATTGTGCATTCATTATGCACTAACTAAATGTGCTCAACAAAAAGGTCTTCAGATAACCACAGAAAAAACGCAAGCAAGCTAAAGAGAAAATCAATCGCTAAGTTGTTAATGTAAATAATCTACAAGATAAAAGGCGTGATCAATTGCGCGATGGAATTTCCATGAGTAAAAGAACTTCTTTTACTAAATTTAACAAGCATGTGCAAGATTGTATGTGCACCCAAAATCACTCGTTACTTTGATCTCTGTGCCATATATATCACTCAAGGAATGCAACAAGCCAATAACAAGTAAAAACTGTAGCATGGTGAAACAATTTAAAGGGAGGGAAGCTCTAGAACATAGGACGAGGAAGAAGATATCAACAAATTATATCTTACTCATTAAGGTTTCTCTCGACCTTAGTAAATCACATCTGCATTGGTTCCCGCTACAAAAGTGTGGTATTGAATATACAGGGTATAGACGAAACATGGAAAGATGGCATCATGAAACTATAAGCCATCTCTTTCAAACTTGCAACGTAAGCGAGATGGATATTTGACGAGGGATGCAACCAGATTGCACAAAAAACCTATACAAATCAGACCAGGAAAATATACATGGTTTTGTGCAGCAATCTATCCATGTCAAAGATAAGAGAGAGATCTATTATATCAAAGGTGGTTACACGAAGATAACAACTGTCCAAAACACTCTTTTAAACCCAAAAGGAGATCTCTAGTGACCTGCAAAACTCTGACAACAAAGCTGGAAAGAAATTCAACAAAAGATCTCTGGAAGTTGCTTTGGATACCTTAAAAGTGACCCACAAGTGAAAGGCTCAAGTGTAAAATATGCACAACAAATACATATTTATATTGCTAACAGGAAAAAGGAAAAGCAAATGCATCAGACAAATAATGAGAAGAAATCAGAACCGAACCTTGTTTGAAATCGGTCCTTGGGCGATGTAAGGCTTTGTATTACGGAGGTGGTGGAAACCATAAGCAACTTGAGCATCCATTCCTGCATCACATCATACTAGTTATGCCCACCAGCTAAAGAAAGAACCTCACAGTACAGCATTTTGATCATGAAACCATATCAGTGAAGTTCAACTACTACCACATGTCAACTATAGCTTCATCTGTCACATACCCTATAATCCAGAAGACAGTAGTAAATGAAACTCTTCGTAACAGTGAAGACACAGTGAAGACGAAATATTGAGCTTTTATATATACTTATTGAGAAGTTAACACATAAATGTTAACATTTGTGTATGATAGTTCGAAGGACAGATATGCTTCAACTGTCACAGTTTCTGTAACATAGCAGAAATAGTACACAATAAAACATCGTAACAGCAAAGACATTGAGGAAGGTACATCTTTGAACATAGATATATACTTTTCTAAGTTTAATTAGGTGAAAATACACTATCCTCTATTTGATTATGTTTGCATTTTAACTTGTCCCATTTACTGGTCGTATTTTCAGAATATTAGACCGATAAGATTGAAATTAAAACTATAAGTGGTTTCCACTTGTGCAGAAGGTCATGTACAGGCCACAGTGTGCATTGACAGAGGTAGTAGCAGTGTGATATGTAATTTACTACAACATCACTTCGAACCGTGACCCATGAGAATCATACATAAAGTTCTCAACCATGAGGAGAGACAGGGGAAGGCATTGACAAAAATCAATAGACATAGGAATTATGCGTAAGCATGTGAGAGCCTGCTCATACCTATGCTAAAGTAATTGTAGAAGACGCCTTCAACGCATAAATTCTTTTCAGGAACTGTAACTTCACTGGTAATATCCTGCAGCAGTATCGATACTTTCACAACATGTGATACAATGTAAACATACTGCAGAATTAATAGAGTAGTAAATTACAAAGAATCAAGCAGTGGACGGACGGTCTTTAACAGTATGCATCTAATTATTAACAAAAGGTCCACGAAACAATTTTCAATCCAAAGATTGATTTCTTAAGCTAACAGTGTATATCAAGCATGTCAATAACCATTCAAACAAAAGCTTAACAAGTCAGGTACCAGGACTATTACTTCCCAGCTCTATACCAGGTCACTAACGATTTTACCCATAAATATGTGCTGCCTCTTGGGCCATTAAATTTTTCCAAGGCCTATTAACGTATTCAGACATGTACAATCAGTTAAATTATCACCACAACAACTTGGCCATCTGTAGCTGATAGCATCACTTGACATCTGGTGACTTGCATCAGAGTTATAACTTTATAAGATAGTATTTGTGTTACCTAAAAAGAATCTTATCACAGCATATGCTAACATCTCATCAATTCACCATGTCAATTTCACAAGGTCATGAGATAAGAAAACATGGAACAGAAAGACTAAAGAAGTCTCAATAATAACCTCGCTTAAAGTGCGTTCTCCCATGTTCCTGAGAGAGAGTGGCAGCTCAAGCTTTTCCCCCACTGGCATTGAGACCGAGACATGCCAACTGCACCAAAAAAACTTCAAGTTTTCATATACACTGGATCTTTTTGTTGCACCAACAGAGGGTTGAACGAGCTTAGAAATGGAAGCACTTCAAAACAAAATTAACAAAGAATAATTCATTCTGCAAATTAAGGAGAGAACTTTTATCAGAAAGCAGCTGATTATTTTTCTTTTTTCTTGTCTTTTTTTTTTCTTTTGTGAAAACAGTCGCTTATAACATATTGATCCTTGCTAAGGTTTATACTGTTATAAGTTTTTGATAGATGAAGTTTGAAATGAGTTGAACGTTATGCAAGAAATGCGAAGAGTTTTGGTCAATAGTGGCAGTAGCCAGTAGTAACTGCTCAATAGAATGTAACTGTACCAATTTGATGCAGCAGCAACGAGGCATGATTCTAGAATTAATGAAGAAATTATAACTGATGGCTAGAAGATGTAAAGATCTAGTAATGAGGCATTTCAAAGAAAAAGGAAACAAATTGGAAAAATAACTCATGAAGAATAAGCCTCAAACCTTTATGTGAACCTAACTTGTGGATCTAAGTCATCAAGAGAAACCACTTACAGTCTAAGTAAAAAGTTACAGTCCGAACTACTAGTTTGATTATAATCAAAACCAGAGATGTCTTAGGTCTATGTTGGTGTTAGATGTTATTAGTTATTGTTAGCTATATCGGTAGGTATATGGATCTATTATGTATACCCATTTATGCAATCCTAATCTCTATTTGATGCAGATTAGGGTTGGGGAACAATAAATTTTGGCTCTTTCTCTCTACATTTGGTTTTCAGAATCTTGATGCATTAACAGAAAACAGAAGACCTATACAATGACATAATTCAGTAGATACATCTTAAATCCATGCTCCATTTTTAGAATCTTGATAAGTTATGAGAAAATCGCAAAAAACACATACTATCATTTAGTCAGTTATTAAAACTCTAGCTTTTCTACCAATTTATTTGCAACAAATGCAAAAATAATCAGGTCATGTATTATAAGCTTTACACTCCATGCATCCCACAAGCAAATGTGTGACTCCAGGTGATCATGCACCCCCACCCAAAAAAGAAACATAAACCCAACGGACACAACCACCACAAGAGGGAGAAGACCTTTTCCCTAGATTCAAATTTTGATGGCTTACTATGTCACACACTGTAACGTTGACATATAAATCCCTCAGTGCTATCTATGTTCGAAAGTTAGTAGATGCACCAAATATGTTTGCTTGTGTGCAGAAACAGCTTGCACTTAGAAGCGAGAACCACAATAAGATAACGTCAAAGGTGCATTGTATATCTGGAAAAAAAAATTGTCAGCATTTCTTGACATCCCAAACTGCAAGCAGACATAATCATATGCCAGAGTAACTACAAGTTGCTCCCATGGAAATGCTTCACGGTTTTGAAATCAGAAGCACAACTAAAACATATTAAACTCTTAATGCTTTTCAGTTTTTTTCTAATTGAATAATTAAGATTCAATTATTTGCAGAAGATTAATGACTGCTTATGTGTGATTTGATGCTCCGTAGGGATTTCTAAGTCGCACATGGTAAAAAACATATAAATCTGCTTTTAATAAAATAGACATCACTGTGCATTTTGATAAACATTACCTGTCAAGATGGCAAATAGGACCATTAGTTGCCTTGTGGAGAGATCGTTTCACAGCAGATCTCCAGGCAAAAGGAAACGAACCACCCTACAGGAAGGGCAGTAGTAAAGCTATATATATCAACTCTTCAATTTTATTTTTATTTTTTTTCTCCTTTGAGGAAAATGTTAATTCTCCTTGTAACAGTCAAACTAAGGATGCAAAAGCCCCTTACCCAGCCAAAACTCCTTGATAGATCATTGCCTGTGCCAAGTGGAATAATAGCAACTGGAGGAACTGGCCCCCCAAGCTCAAAAAGTTCTCCAAGACTTCCTAATACCCAACCAACAGTACCATCACCGCCTGCAACCTGCAGGCAGAACAAAAATTCAAATCATTACATGTGAATAAGGAAATGAACACAACCATTAGAATCATAATAGATGAGTGGGAAGAAGTTCGCATTTTAATGTAATATACAAACCTCAACACAGTGAAAGTGTACTGTCTTCTAACAATAGATAAAGAGAGCATGAAAGGAAAAGTTCTAAGCTAACGTACCACAACCCTCAACTTCTGACGAACACCCTGTGCACAATTGTCACCGAGTTCAGCCAACTGCTCCAAGACAGCTAAGCTGAAGTGAACAAACTCAATAGGATTCACATGCGAGAGATCAAAAATCTGCATCATTTATGATTTTCGGTAACTTCAGATATTGCACCTTAAATGTTATATAAACTTAGGACAAGGATTCAAAGATAACTAAACTCAAGGCACATATTCTTGAACACACATACTGATATAACATACATGTCTACATGCATACATAACATCTACGTGTTTGTATGTATACTTGGATCCTTTTTGTAGGATTTCCAATCAAGTCTTTCCCATTAAAATTTGATGTTCATCCATTTTGTAATCTATTGTGTTAAAGTAAATACATATGTATATTTTTTACCCATACATGCAAGCAAACACAAATTGGTTAGTCCAAAATACTATGTTGCAAACCTACACTTTAGGACACAGAAATTTTGATAAATCAGGACTTTTTCGTTTATAAACCCAAAGTTTTACCCTGATTTATTTTAAACTCACACACTTCTAAAATCATTCTTAAATCCAAAATACCCATACTGAATTATTTTTAAACCGGTCTATGTTTCAGTTGATATAATGAGGTCTAAGTTGCTATATTTAGTGTGTTAGTAGCTATATTTAAGTTTAAGATGCTATAGGTGGGTTTAATAAAAGTTCAGTATGGATATTTTGGGTTTACGAATGATTTTGGAAGTGCGATGGGTTAAAAATAAATGAAAGGAAAACTTTGGGTTTGTTAACTAATATACCTTAAATTATTTTGTTACATCATCTACTGGTTCTTCAAAACTACTGAACTTCTAAACTTCTTGGACTCATCAAAACTACTAGATCCATGAACCCAAATCAACTATTTTTGCAAATGACTAAAAGAAAGCTCATATTGAAACTAAGCTTTTTTACCTATATAATCCCCAAATCAACTATATTTGCAAATGACTCCCTAAACCTTGATTTTAGATGTTACTGTCATTTAGTGGATCTTTAAAACTACTGGACTTCTAATCTTCTTGGACCCATCAAAATTAAAAAACTACTAGATCCATCTCTATACTCACAATCCTCCAAAACATCACTTCAAAAGACTAGAAGAAAGCAAATATTAGAACTTAGACTTTTACCTATATAAGCCCCAATTAAACCATATTTGCAAATTAGTTTCTAAACCTAAATATTACCTAATTTACCCCCAATTCTACCATGGATATTCCTGTTTTTTTTAATTAGTTGCTTAGCTGATATTTTCCCCTTCCACCACTCATAGTTGATTTTGGGGCGTAAATAAATTTAAAAACAAAAGAACTAAATATTTTCATAATTACGAGAAGTTTTGAGCCATCAAGATTCTTGAACTCATCAATACTCCAAGAACTACTGCAATCAAGAGCTCATAAGCTCATCGAAACTTCTAGATCTATTCTCTAACCTCCTAATCCTCAGGAATCAAATATTTCCAGAATTACGAGAAGCTTTGAGCGATCAAGATTCTTGAAATCGATACCTGCTCTTCTCCCATGAGCTCTCGAAGCCTCTCCCCAATCTCCAACCCTCGTCTTCCTCCATTCTTCGAGTTGACGAAGACGACGATCGGAGCCTCGGGAATCCCCTGGCCGATCTCCTTCAGGGGGAAGGACTTTCTCGCCGTCGCCACCGGCGTCTTCTGCGTCGCCGCGTCCTTCATCGCCTTCCTCAAATACTCCGGGATCGTGATCCGACGCCTTAGATCCTCGCGATCGATCGTCGACGCCGAGATCAGACCGCACGCTCGAAGCGCGTCGGCGATCGACGATCGGATCGCTACGGACCTCGACGTTTTCGCCGTCTCCGGCGATGCCGGGGTACTCCTCTCCGCCGCTGGAGTTTGAGACATTGATTGATTTTGGTTGGTTTCTTGAAAACTGTGAGACAGTGAGAGTGTTGATGAAGAGAGTGGGAGATTTTGGTGGGAGTTTTCTTTTATTTTGTTCTTTTTATTTTATTTGAAATTTTCAACTATTGAGGAAGGCGAGGGTAAGATTTTTTTATGGAATTACGATAGCGCCACTGTGTTTTTTTTGGTGAAATCGTGGGGGTAAAATCTAGTGAGGTGGTGAGAACATCAAACAGGTTGTTATATTTTTTTTACATACATGATTAAATTGTTTTTCTCTCAAAGATACAGTACTTTGAGTGCTTTTGGTTCTAGAATCAGGATTATTAATGATCTAGAGAAAACTTAAAAAGGACATAAAAAAATCCAATTCACGGTAACTCAAACGAATCCGGCTACCACTAAGGTCCAAGGTCAAACAACCGGCTCAAAGCATCTTATTTAATCGGTATCTACATGACACTGTAGTCTAAACGAGATCTCATCATATTCTTGCGAGGTCTAATTAGCACTCCTAATGCGATTATCGTTAAGTGTCTCTCCATACCTATTGAAGGAACATTGACAAAATAGAGTCAATGTGTCATAGACGCACCCCGTCACATTCCGACTTGCCTTATCACATGTCAGAAGTAAAAATAGAGTTATAAACATAAAGGCCTTGGCTATTCGGTTGAGAGAAAATAGAAATTTTGAAGTAAATAATTTGGACAAATATTTTACATGCTTGGTTATTAACACTTTAATTAGAAAAGGTAAGTTACATTTGAAGAAAAATTTGCAACAAATATGGCATCCAATTTGGTGGTAGCGAAAGCTAAAGATTCCAAAAAGAAAATTGAAAAGTATAATACAAATCGCTTCCCATCAAAAACAATTTTCCAATTTACTCTAGAGAAAATCTGCTCGACTTCTATAAATTATATAGTTTTTGAACAAATCATGTTTCAACTAAACACCTAAACTTGTGACATATATTTTCAAAACAAAAAACAAAAGCTGCAGATATCCAAATGCTACAATATTTTCTACATTTCGTTTCTACAGCAAACAAAATGGCCAAAAATATTGTAATGTTTACGTTGTGGGGAGCTAATATCAAATCAAGATAGGACGAAATCGGGGGATGGCATTTTGGTAAAAATGAGTGGCGGGAAACAGGCATGACGTGTTCCGGGGTTGACGCCCATCAAAAGCGCGCCAGCTTTTCTTGGCGCGTAACTATCCAATTTCCATACAACCACAGGTGGGGCCCGCCACCAACTGCCTATGTATTACACTTGTACTAGTGTTTTCTTTTTATGTTATTTTCTTTTTTTTTATGGAAAAAACTTCATTGAAAATCAAGCAATGTCCAGAGATGCCAACGGGTTACATAATCTGGATAACCAGATGCAGACATTCAGATGAATAAGTCCATTCTTTGCCAAATCATGGGCTAACATATTGTCTTCTCGCCGAGTATAAGAGAACTACACATATTCAAGACCGTCAAACTCCATATGAATTTCTTTAAGTACATGACCATAGTGAATTTGATCTGGTCTTCAGCTCTTGAATAACCTCCAATACATCAGTCTCTATTATGACCCTTCGATAGCCTCCACTATCCCCTCTATCATGATGTGTTTCTTTTTTTTTTTTTTTTTTAATAATAGATTTTTATTTGCCATGGCATAAAAATTAACAGTGATACAAATATCGCATTCTAATATCTCTGTCACTATATAATTCTCTGCAACCAGAATAATTGCGGGATACTCATCTTTTAATATCAACCAGTTCATAGGATATCAAGAACAAGAATGCAAAATCCATTTACTGGCCATCCAATATCTGTATCTATGACTCAAATATCTAAGTAATACAAAATTCACTCAGTAGTAAAGTAACTCTTAACAATCAGTAAAGTCTGTAATAGGAACTGGAAAGCAAAAATTAATCTACAAGGCACAAAACTGTCATTTTTCCTTCTCCAACTTCTCCCTCCAATTCACATAACTATACCGATCATTGCTACAGTTTTTGGCATCGGAGATAACAGTGGCTCTCTCGATCATAATATTATTCTCATAATCAATTTTGTATGAAATATCAATTCCATCCAAGATTAAGTGATAAGTTATATCAGCCAGTGACCTTGATGATGATGCATTAATATTGACATATTTGTCTGATTCATAGCCATCACCATCATCGGTATCTAACTGGTCGACTCCTCCATTGCTCTCATTCTTTGAGGTCACCTGATGAGGTCGAGTTTTTTGAGACAGTGATCTTATGTCCCAAGAGAGCACCTCTTTGATCAAGCTCTGGAATTCTTTGGCAGAAGAGTATAATGAATGCTTCTCCTGAAACAAGAATAAAGCACCGAGCACTCAATCATTGAAGTAACTCTAAGAAGCAAAAGCGTGCAGCTTAACTCAATAAATATTTGAACAGTCAAGCTATACATAGCTATATTTTTGGTTCTTTCGAGAAGATTTCTGATCAAGATTATCTCTACAAGGTTAATATTGTATAGTAAGCAGAGACAGATGACCATTTAGAACAAGGTCTGGCCTGAACGAAACAAAAATATAAAATACAAAAAAAGATCTAGAAATTAGCAAAACACAGGAAATTAAAAGATATTCGGACAGTGGTCATATACACAGTTATACTCGTTGGTTCTTCACACATGATTTCTTCTTAAGTTCATTTTGTATAGAAAGAGGAACCATAACAACATTTCGACTGAGGTATGGGTTCAACCGAAAAAGTACAAAATACTGAAAAGTTTAGAAATTACAAAAAACAACAACAAACCCTCTATCCCAAATTAGAAAAACAAAGTAATAAATAATTAAAGGCTAAACTTAGTTTCCACTATTTAGGATAGATTCTATATTTTAATTATTTTTACCTAATCGAAGTTTGCAAACCTTTCTTTTTAAGCATTAGCATGCTGCATATATTTAATGAAAAGAAATTGTGTCTTCTCTACAAGTGAGACGATGAAGCTTAATTCTTTTTTACAGTATGAGACCATTGTGGTTTGAGGTCACAAGAGCTATCATAGTTAAGGGAACATCTCTCCTCTCTGCATTGCATTCATGCACACGATGATTCCAGTGGTACTATATGGATCCTTCTATGGGAGCAAATGTCATCAGTATTATGAAAAAATATAAATATGTGCAAAATAAGTGACCATGAAAGAAGAAAGCATAAAATAGTTGGAATGCTTTAAATATGTTATACCATATATGAGAATGAGCTAGAAATAGTGATAAAGGGATCCAATTATAACTTAAAAGTTGTTCAGCAATTAGCACAATGGATGATTTCATGCTGTCAGATAAGAAGATTCATAGTTTATGCTTTTCACATTTAATAATAGAAAATAACTTACAGTAATGGCCCAACAACTGAAAAGAGACGAAGGGAAATCCACAGAGAAGCTCACAGAACCCACAGCTAATGCATTCTCTTCCTGTTAGCAGCAATCAATGACGAAATTAATATTTTAGAAGTAAACTTTATGACAATGATGAGACAACAGAGGACAACTACAGGACGAAAACATTGGAATTTCGATAAGGAAGTAACCTACACAATCATTTTTCTTAATAAGAACGAAAAATCTGATCAAGTTGTTAGGTATTACCAAAATATTTATTTGAATTAAGAGCCTTTGAGCCTTCTATAAATTTCATACGTAGGAGCATCAATAATAAAAGTTATAGTATAAATCATAAGACAAATCCGCATCATAACTTATACCCAAAGTTAACCTGGAAATCAAAAGAATTATCCCCATGTTTTAATTATCAACATCTCCCTCAACTGTTTAAAATTTCATATGTAGGAACAGCAATAATAAAAGTCATTGCATAAATCATAAGATAAATCGGCATCATAACTTATCGTTAAGTGAACCTGGAAATTAAAAGAATTATCCCCATGTTTTAATTATCCCTCAAATGTTCCAGACTTGGAATACCAGGCTAGTAACTTGTTCTATAGCCGTCAAGCGTTTAAATCATCCGCAGAATTGCAGTTCTGGAAATTGATTGAATTACCAAAAAAGGGCATAGAACTTTGCAAGACTATGTCCCATCTTATGACAGGCCATTAGAGGATAATTTGTCCAAAGTAAGAAAGGCAAAAGGCTGCATTTCAACCATTGCAGCACTTTATTGCCCACATACAATCTGATGGGGAATGGAAGTATTGTCGGACTTGGAGTATTGATTGGAAGAAGACAACGATAATGATGATTGATGGTGGAGGAGAAGGGCTCATCGAGGGAGCTGGCGATCGCAGATGGGTGAGATCAACCGAGAGGAACTAAAATAAAGGGTAAACGAAAAAGATAACAAGATAAATATTAAGAATAGACCGGATTTACTCACGGGCATCTAACCTTGGAAATAACAGCTTCACACCTAAAGCAATTCACATGCTTCAAACAGACTTCTCATAATCAAATTTCATTAATCATTGTCCATTCTCAAAAAGAACAATACAGTTATTTATAAAAGAATGTAATGCGAAAAGATAGAAACAAATATCCTCCCTAACTAAAATTTTAACAAAAAATTACTTCATAACTAAAAATCAAATGTAACATATCAACTATAGTGTCCTAACTGAAAAGATTAAACAAATTATACTAACTACTTTTTGAAATTGAAACAAATAATATCTTGGTGGTTGTTGTCCTGCATCTCAATCCCATGTGCCTTAAGGGGAAATATCAATCTCACGGAAAGGAAGCAGTATTAAGAAGGGCTGGCTTGTCCTGCATTTTTTGTCGCTAGTAAGTGTTACTTTACACTGTATAATGTTTCTTTTTTATTTTGTTTTGTTTAGTCTAAGACATTCTCTCTTTCAGTATGATATGGACGCATACAGTTGGGAGAGTTAGGATAGTTTTTAGGTTGTCCGTACAGAGTAAAAATTAGCAAGAATTAGGAATTTAGATTGAGATAAGGAGGAGAGAGTAATAACATCTTTTTTGCAAGCATTAAGGAGAATGAGCAAAGTATAACTATAGATGGTTTAAGGGTGGCATTGGCTGCTGTATAGGCAACTCCAACCTAATAGTTGTACCACAACTCTAGGGTATTTAGGTCTGGAAAAGAGTTAGCAAGAGTAAGCATAAACTACTGCCTATCGAGCTAATTTTACTTGCCAAGCACAGCCCAACTGATCTCTTTTATTTTAAATTTTAGTCGAATCATGCACTTAGACCATTCCCCTATGTAGCCAATAAGTACAACCGTTAACTTGGTTAGATTCAACCCTTTATTATATGCGACAAATATGACACTATTTTGAGAAACAATACCAACAAGTTTGGATAAAAGTGCAAGATGCAACACAGAGTTCATTACATGCCGACACCCAATTGGTAATGTCAAGGAAACAAATGTACCTGTGTCTAACAAAGAATCAAATGTACCTCTCACTGAAAAAGGGTGAATAGTGTAAACTAAAAAGCAAATAGATAAAAGATTATAAAATAGAAATGCGTGCAGTGTGGAGTTCAAGGATTGTTTCAGAAGGAAAAACAAGTTGGGAAAACAATACTTAATGGGTGTGAGTAAGAAGAAAATCAAATGCAGTAAGACAAACAAGAATAAACAAAGTGCTTCAAGTCATACTCAAGGCAATTTCACAAGATAAGTCACAAAAAAAGAGGGTAATTTCATAAGAGCAATACCGAAAAGTACCTTCAACCACTCCGGCACAGTTGCACTACAGACGCAATCTGAAAATGGCAGGTAAGGCTTGATATCAAGTATTGGCTGTTGATAAAGGTCAAGCCATAAGCACAAAGTCATAACTAAAACTGCCAACACAAGCACACGAGTTTAGCATCATAACACGAGAAACAAGATTTAGGCACTAGATATCTAAAAAATGACTCTTACGGTGCCATCAACCAAATCTACACCCGAAAGCAAAACTGCATGCCCATCAACTGCCAGCACCTGGAAAACATCAAAGATTAATTTGCATTTGATTCCCTGGTTAGAATTAATTTCAGTAAAATAACTTTACACCAAAATACGCAACTCATACCTCCAAAAAGGGAGTAAAAAAACTGAACTGAAACAAGCACAACAAGGGCCTCACAGCTTACTTTGCACCCTATACCCTTGTAAATTGGGATGTTTATTTTTCCACATACTCATGAACTCCACCCTAGTCCCTAATTTCAAAAGAATTGTCACAAAGCTCCCTGAAGAGTGTAGAACCTCAAATAGAGATGTTCACATGTAACATATCCGTAGTCCTCAGAATATTAGAGAAGTCTTTAAGTTCTCCATAGACCTAATAATCACCAAAATTCTCAACGCATATTTTAAGCTTGCCCATTAACTTAGTTCAAATCAGAGGCTCTAAAAGAAGAATAAGTGACCAAAATGCGAACATCAGCCTATATGATCTTCTCCAAATTTTATTTGAAACTTTAGCTGAAATGATAACGCTAGAAATTAGTAAGCTATAAGAGTGGCTTTCATTGAGGTTAAGGCAGAAGTGGTCTAAGTCACCTGAATATTGAATGTTGACACCAATGAAGTGCTACACGAGGCTAAACAAATCAACCTGGATTGAGCCACTAGAACAGGACATGGACCATGTGACCATGTGATCTAGGATTAGGTAAATAGGATGAATGCATGATTAATGCAAACAAAGCGCATGGACGATTTGCAATCCTATGAGCCAAGTAGTCACTCATCCTACAGGCAAACTAAATTCTCAATCTCTCTACTCTAGTAGTATATGAATCCCATTACCTGATATTCACACATTATCGTTATGTTGACAATAAAACTTAGCATGCAAAGCCCTCCTTTATATATAAAGAGAAATTGGTGAACTACCCTGAAAGCGTAAAAAACCGCCACATATAGCATTAAAAAATTGCCATGTGTACTACTACTAAAGGACTTGATGGTTTTAAAAACCTGGGCTCGATGGTAGCTTTCCCAATTGGATGATATTTGCAACCTAGGTATTTGAAGAAACCATGGGAATTTGAGGAAAGAGGCTGATTGAGGAGAGAGATCGCAGGAGTTTATTTGGCAAGATATTGTCAAATCTTAGGGTTGGGTTCTGGGTTCTTTGAAAATATTTTGCTGAGGAATCTAAGATGGGTTAGGGTCGGATTTGACTGCTTTCCTTTTTCCTTTTTCCTTTTTAATTTACTGTTTTCCGAACCATATATTTAATGTAGTTAAAAAATACATTATTGACATAATTAATTGTAAATAATTAGACTTTCAAACATGGGTAGATTCTTCATGGTTTTAAAACTTAGTACATATTCCTTTTTTCTTAAGTTTCTCATTGCAAAAGGTAGTAAATTGAATTCTCTATTTCTAGGATAATTAGTAAAAGTTTTGTAAGTTATCTCTATTTATTGCAAGCTAATTCATGTCTATTTTGCGTTCTGTAGTTGTCCGAGTTGCTCCAACACCAAAGAAGAAAAGGTAATCTCTGAAACTTTATTGTTCTTTCGTTGATTGTTCTAATATAATGATCTATTCTTGAATTTCAAAGCCATCTACTTTTTAGCCTAATCTGAAAATTTTATCGTATATGTAGTTGATTGTTCTCTCCTCGATATTTGGTTTAGTTGATTGTTCTAAAATTATTTTTGAGATATCTATTCTTGAATTCAAAAGTCGTCTACTTTTAATGCTAATCTAAACATTTATTATTCAGTAGTAGACTGTTCTCTCTTTAATATTTGGTTTAGTTGATTTTTCTAATATTATTTTCCAAGGTATCTATTTTGGAAATTTTAACTTGATACTAATTAAGTAAAATTTTGTAAATATTATTGTACATAATTATAAGAAGTCAAAAGGTTTCTTCACCCAATTGAAAATTATAAATAAATTGCATGGTGGGGCTCCAATATAAGGTATTATGATTAAATGGATTTGAAATCTGTTTGCACATGGGCTCAATTACCCTAGCAGATAGCATATGGTAATATATACTAATTGTGTGATAAACATTCATTGATCCGTGAGGTACATAAGTATGATAGATATCAACTTTCTTACATGTCAGAAGCTATCGACTCTGGCTTACTCCTCAAATAGAAATCATCGAGGTCATTTTGTAGTGGCATAAGAACGGTTGGCCTTTTCTGGATTAAATAATTTGCGCTTATTTACATGAATTGATAAGCAAGATCCGTATACGTTTGCAATATAAGCATAACTGGAGTGGAGGAGAAAAAATAGAAATACAATGCATGGTCAACAAACTTAATGATATTCAAATTACAGAATTGAAATTGTGTACATTCCAGTGCTAAGATAGATTAAGTCGGAATTCAAGTTAAGGCCAACGAACAAGTGAAAAGTTTTCTCAATCAACCAACAACGATATGTTATCATATATCAGGTAACATAATTAACCATGTTCAAATTATTATGAATTATATCTATTAACACCAGGTATAAAAATATATATTACAGAGAAATAGTTTTACCAAAACAAACTAAAAATACTGTGTATGACAATGACAAACAAAACTGTGCAAGGTCCCTAAGAAACAATAGAAAGAAACTTATTATTGATATTTTAGAGGATGAAAAATCATAATTAAATGAGTAAAGCACCGTCTTTGTGATTTAAGGCCAACTCATTGGATAAGTAAAATATGGAGTAATCCGGAATAATTTTTCCTACAAACGTACTTACATGTACATGTGCGCATGTAATGTATGCATATATATCCATAATTGAATATGTATGCATATATACCCCTAATTGAACAATGCAAGTAGAAGGTTTTATAATTTGATGAGTGTACCTACAGATCCTGGTACCATGATATAGGCATATAAGCTTGACATTTGCTCCAATCACATGTTCCCCTAAAGGTTTTATTTCGCAATCATGGATAATCATATCCTACGTACTGTTCACAGATGTAAGAGTGTATCCGAGTTATATTCACATAACATGTTTCAAGATGAAGTTGACGCTTTTTTTAGAACTTTGCGATTGATGTTACCATCAAAATTTATTGACGTGCTATTGTAAAATAATAACGTGATTTTTTTATTGTGGCAGTTCCTCAGCTATATTGTAAACACACTGATGTAAATTTTATTATTTCCATCACAGGAATGATAGAATGCAAAAGGCTATTTGTGAACAAGAAAAAGATGTGATTTTTAAAGGAATGAAGAAAAATGATCATTCATATGTAACAACAAGCAAAAACAATATCTATTCAAACATATATATATGTTGTGTATTTGTAAAACATTAGCTAAATTATTCTTTGCATGATAAGAGATACAAGGAGGACTTCGGGTCTAAATGAGATTTTTATTCATGATTGAAACTTAGCCATGATGTGGCCGTTGTTGTGTATTATATGTATTGGATTTACATTTATCCATATTTGATTTTTTTTTTTTTGAGTATTGGAGTATACGCACCGACATATAATTCTAAATGAAGCATAAAAAATCCAATTGACACTCATTATGGAGGCTTTGTTGAATTTAGAAGTGGGGACTGTGGGCATTTGCAGTCAAAAGAATAGAAGCAAGGAAACAAAAGGATACAAAGAGAGCAAGGGGAGAAGATTGTTTATATCTCAACTGAGACATTTAAAAAAATGTTTTTTCTATTTGTTTTAGAGATCGGTTATTCAGCTTAATGTCAACTACTGTGACCAGTGTTATCAATGCGCGATGCGCGCCTGAGTGAAGCGATGAGCGCGCCTGACTGAAGCAAGGCGCGCGCCTAAGTGAAGCGAGGCGCACACCACACACATAATTTTTCAAGATGGGTAATCAAGCACAAAAGAACATGTTTATGTATTTTCACATTAAAATATGTCAAGGTAAATAATATCTATGAAATCACAAAATAAGGCAACATAGAACGAAGTTCATAAATTTTCAAATCAAAAGTCAAATCAAGACTAATATTGAAGGCTTGAAGCAAAACTTATGGTCCTCAATCAGGCTACTATAAAGGTCTGACAATTTTATTTTGCTTTTTGGGATATGGTTCTTGGGTATAAAGACCCAATTGAAATGTTAAAGAACAAAACTATACGAGGCTATGCCTAGCATGCGACCTATGCGAAGCACATGTCACTTGCGAGGCGCAAAAAGTGTGGTTGCATCAAAGGTTTGCCATTGCCCCACACCACAGGGCGCATGTGGCGCAGTGAGGCGCGCGCCTTTGAAAACACTAACTGCGACCTAATATATATATGGCGATACAATCACATTTATCTTTTTATTTAGAGTAATTATAAAAAGAGTACTTTTTTTCAATCACATTTATTTGCGCTACTATGAAATTCTTTCATCTATCGCATGACTGGATGGTGAAATTTATGCATTTTATATAAGAAGATCATTGACTCTTATTGATGCACCACCTGTGCGAGCACGGTCATAACACTTGCTTAAGTTATAAGTTTCAAACTACATGTGTGAATACCTGATGCTTGTCTATCCTTGTTGCATTTTCTGTTTCCGACACAGGTAAGTTAATGTGATCGCTTAACTGACATCATGGGAAGACAATAATGAGTCCAATCTAAACTCTTAACTGTTATCCATGGAAGTTCCTTCTTTTAGGATGTGAACATGATCATGTTTTATTCACAATTCATAATGTACTATGACGACAATGCACCTAGTCATTATGTTCTTACCTTTGCAACAGTAAGGCCAATAGGACAAGGCCTGTGTGGAGATCTTGTCGCAAGGACTCCCATCTTCCCACCTTTTAACCTAGGCACTCTCACCTTTACAAAACAAAAGAAAACACAAACAACTCTACTTAAATGATGCTATAATTTCACAAGCAATAGAATTATAGAATCACACCTTTGCCTTAAATTTCGACCGAGATGGTTGTTTCCAATACTTCTCAAGGTTAGTGTTCAGATGAAATACATAAAGAATCCAACAATGGGAGTATCCAGAAAGGCCTTCTAAAGCTTCTGCAGGAACCCGACTCGGGTCAAACACCAAGCATGCCCTCGAAAGGGGTACAAGCAAAGGTTGCCTCGGTGTCCCATTTCTGCAAATAGAGACAAGTCAAGGGATCTTTCAAATAAACAGAAAAACGAAAACCTTAATCTTCAAAAAAAAAAAAAAAGTCTAAAGCTATGATACCTAGTAGAAAAACAAGACTGAGCAACGCCAATTGGAGCCATGGGATAAGAAGAACAAGAACCAGGTTTCGACCCATTAGAGCTATGCAAAACTAAAGCTTCCCTCAGCTCCTGAGCCAATCGATCAACAAATTGCAAGCAAACCCAATTGATATCTAAGCTTTCCATAGTAAAGAAAAGGTTTTTTTTAAGTTCCCTTAAACGATTGAGACTGCTATTTAGTCCCTCAATTCATGTAAGGTACTTCAAACTAGTCCCCGCGATAAACAGCCATGTAGATCGAAGGGAATGTTAAATTAAACTTTAACTTTTTTGATTCATAGCTACACCCATTCTCTAAATTTACACGAACTGAGGGACTAAATAGCAATTTCAACGATATAAAGGACCAATTTTAAAGTACAAAACATTTAGAGGATTACTATCTAAAAAATCATAGGGAAAAAAAAAACTTTGTGCACCTTTTGAGCTCTAACTCGGCCACGCCTCTCAGAGGCAGCCATCTCTATAGAAGCGCCGAGAGAGTGTTCCAGCTCGCGTACACGAGAAGCCAATCGCTCGCATTTTCGCCTGCGAGAAGAAACTGGACAATGGAGGGTTTTAGGGTTTAAAAAAAAAAAAGCGTTCGTAGGGTTCGCAGGGTTTATTGGGACTTTCGAGGGGGTTACCTGAAAAGATCGCAGCAGCGATGGAGATGGCGGCGGCTGAGATGGCGAAGGCGGTGACGGATGATATTCTCACCCAATTCTTGCCGTCGACGATCGCCATCGGCGACGAGAAAGGAACGGGATGATGAGGAGATCTCGATTTTTGAGTGGTTTATGCGAGCGAGGGGTAGAACTTTTGAGTGGGGGTTAGTTTGGGTTTGAAATTAGATCAGGCTGGCCCAATTCTCAATGGGCCGCCAAATTATTGATCTCTGGGCCATTTAGAGAGCCCAAAATAAATTATCTTAAATCAGTTCATCAATATAGACCGTCCTCTACGAGGAATGACTAGGAAGAAATGAGATTGTGACACTAATTTTACTATCAATTTTAAATTATTACATATAGATATGTACAAACATATCAGTACAATCAACAGTACAGAGTTAAAATATCATAATGATCAGACTATTATATCATTATAATCATCATCAATATTGAAGTACATATTAGAACATGTCACTTTCTCGTTACTCCTATCTGATTCTCAAAATCACTACAGGGTTTTTTTCCCAAGTTACGAGCCCAAACTATACGTATAATTACAATCACGGACTTTAAAATGCGTGTAAGAACATATGTCACATCCCGCTTAAAATTCCTCCATGCAATTCTTGAAACCTATGTAGGATTCTTTTTTCCAAATTGAGACCTCAGATGAAAATGAGCGGTCATGTAGAAAGCAAAAAAAAAAAAAAACCACCAAATATTACAGTCGGAACCAAAAGGAACATAAGAAAGATGAGGAGGATATAACAACAATGAGCGACTGTGGGCATTTAAAAATTTGACGGATACAACAAAGCTCAGATTTGAAAAGATGAGTGCGGTTTCAAAAGGCAGTTGCCTTTGAAACTTTGCTGACAATTAATTGAGCATTATTTAAGTGCCTAACTGATTAGAAATCATGAAACAAGATGTTGGCATACATGCACTAGGCTTTTCACTACTGCATGTTACCTTTATCCACCATAAAATTTAACCAACATCATACACAATAATGTTCTTGTTATCAAATATTTCAATACAAACCTAACTGTGAGGTGAAAAAGATTACTTATGATGGTGAGAAGTTTGCCTTTGCAAAGTTTGAGTGCATTTCAAAAAGCATTCCCCTTTTTATTGCTTAGATACTTAAAATAGGCTATCGTCACCTTTGGTTTCTAAAGACTCATTTTACACCTGAGGCAATGGACTAAACTAGAGGAACAATGGAGTGCAAGAAACATGAATTTTACAAGCTTTAAGAAAGTGGGGCATAATTTGAAAAGAGACTTTTTGTCTTAAAGTCCTCCAAGATTCAAAAGCTGCTAAAAGATCCAAACCAATTCTATCTCATGGTAGCCTTCAAATCTATCATTCAAATAGCCCTCACAAACATTTTTGGTGGATATATATATGGCCACACTTCATCCATGCAAAGTCAGAGATAATCAACATGTAAAATTGTTTTAACGCATGTTGATATTGTAACATACTCACAAGGACTCGGTGCATGATTTGCTCTTTTTTCATGCCCAGGAGACTCAAACTCAAAGAAAGTTCAGATATATCATTGAAGTAGACATAGGTTGATCCAGAAAAAACTATATCTCAAATAAATAAAATTAATCTGATCTTTGAAGTATTTGTCTCATAAAAAAGTGCATGATAAAGATATTCCAAGGCTCATATGTATAAAGGCCCAATGTATCTGGGGGCACTTCCTCTGGTCTGGCTGAATGCCTTACTGGGCTTCCTCAGCCCTTAAATAAAAAGGAAAAATTTTCTGCTTCTCCCAAAAGGCCCCTCTTATTTGTATGGGAAAATGGAATAACTTAATAGAGTAAATAAATGCAATGCAAGTGTAGTCTCCATGTGACCTGAAGATCACGGATTCGAGTTGTGGAAACAACCTCTTGTAAAGATGTAAGGAAAGAATGTATCCTGGACACCGTGCTTAGCAGGAGCTTCGTGCATCGGGCTACCCTGTTTTCTATTACTTAAATTCTATGGCTTAGCTTGCACTAGCTGCTTGCAATCTTCGCAATCCCAGAGTAAGTTCCCAGCACTGCGCTAGTGATGCCCAATGAAATAATGATAATGCACAAAACGACCTAAAAGACATAAATAAATAAAAATTAATGAAGCACCATAACAAAACTTTAAGTTGTTATCAAGTTCTCAAATACATAAATGTAAGCCATTGCTACCTGCAAAGTGGTAGCTTTCCTCCTCACTATCTTCAAGAAGCAGACGGCTGGAATAATGACTGCCTGAAGAAAAAAGATGACAGCCACCAAACTAAACTTTTATCGATTCTCTTCCATGATTTGATATAGTTTCATGAGAAAATCTCAATAAACTCGTGAACGTTACAACGAATGAAGATTTTATGAAATACCAGGAAAAGATGGAAGAACAAGCACAATAACTTGTGTCATTCACAAGATGATTATTAAAGCCATGCTGCAGTCTTAATGCAATTAGATTGTTGTTTTCATGTTAGTATATTCACTGTTCCTGTTATTTTATTTGACAGAAATAATTAGCATAAAGACATTCTTCATCTGTTTGTTCAGACTTCTTAACAAACAGACTTCTTTTATCCACAAGAGTTATTCTAGACTTGGACTACAAACGATGTCAGTATATGGTAACAGTAATGTTTCAAAAAGCCAAAGCACAAAGTGAAAGGCATAAAAAAAATTAATTAAAAAAAAAGGACGCAGAAGCTTCAAAGCATATGTTTCAATAACTGATGTTTTTTTTAACTCCAAAAGATATTTTGTGTGTATAAATTATGTGCAAAGGAGAGTATGAGATAATGAGTGTCAAATAGGGCTATGAAGGCAAAGACAAGAAAAAAAGCGAAAAAACTTCTCCACCCTTTGATTGGATGATCGGCATCATCCACTTCAAGCCCAGATTAAAAAAAAAATCATCATTTTGATGTCATTTGACCTTTTATCAGATGACTGTAAAATTAACAGTTTAACTGGAACTAGAGAATTTTTCGCATCTAAATCCGTGGGGAAAGTAATGGACATATGGCGTCATAAAAGGACTTTTTCATATGGTGGCAAAAAGCCAATTCTTCAATTCACATATTTTTATATAAAAACTCAAACATCCAAGAATATTAGCGATACTTTCTAAGCTCCCAATGGTTAAACCAGAATGAGTTCGAGTTGGTGATGAGGAATAAAATCTTATCTACATAGACATGCAGTATATGATATGTGTATAAAACACCCATGTGATAAACAAATAACAAATCGTGTTGATTGCACTCTAATAAGAAAGAAAAAAAAAACTTCTCAACTAGAATAATTCTCTAATTGGTATCAGATGAAAACATAGGACATTTTTAATAGCATATAGGCATATAGGCTAAATTAGAGTAAATTCTCCTTTGGCTAGTGTATTTTCATCTCCAATGGTTTGTGAATGAATTCTAGCTTGATTGGAGTGAGTTTTCCAACAATCTATTTACATTGTACCAAATTCCTACTATCTTAAATGAATCTTTCCTAGCTACTTTCCCTTTCAAACTTCTTCTAAAACATTATCTAACTGCAAAAACACCAAGATAAATAAAGAAACCCACCTTCTCCAAGGCTTAATCTAGCGCACAGATCACCATAAGGTCACCATAAGCTAACTATTTACCTTGTTAAACTGATTTTCTCAATTATAGCTTCCTTGCATGCATTTTTTTAAGCCTTTGATAGCTTCAACTTTGCCACTCATTAGAGCTAAACCTCTTCTCAGTGATTGTCTTTCAACATGTTCAACCAACAAAGTCCATAATTTTTATGATGGTTACAAATATTTTCTAATTACACAATTTGTTGATTCTAGTGCACTCAAGTCTAGGGATCGAATTTGTTGTGCTGGTCTTCAATGGGTTTTTCATGAACAACTAGTGTATATTGTGTAGGCATAATGTTTTTGCCATTGTGATAAGTTTGAACACATGAAGACGCAAGCACGAAACCCATCTGACAAACGACATTGTTTAATCCTGGTCCTAGAAAACTTCCAATTTACAGACTTTCAAGTTTTCTTAGCTGTATATTATATAGTTTCTGCCTTTCTTTACAAATGGAGAAAGTAGAAACCATATGCCCACATCACAGAATTTTTTTTGGATTATTTGCATATATACCCATTAAATCATGGGTATTTGCCAACATACCCTCCAAATCTCAGTATTTGCAAAACTACCCCTCAAATTATCAATTATGGAAAAGAAAAACCCCTCAAAGCAATTAATCATCAATTTTGATAAGCTAATTTGTAATCGCAAGGTAAAATTATCAACAAAATAGTCAAATTTTTAGCATTAAGTTGATGATTTGTTGATTTTGGGGTATTTTTTCCAAATGTTGATGATTTGAGGTTGTAGTTTTGCAAATAATGAGATTTGGGGTTATTTTGCAAATACCCATGATTTAAGGGTATATGTGCAAATAACCCTTTTCTCAACTTTATTTGCTGTAACTGACAAGTAAACAGAATGTACATCTAAAGTGAACAGAAAGATAATATTTCCTAAAAGCAGACATATATCTAATATGTTCTCTAAAGAAAATATAACTAAAATCTAAACCCAAGTCTATCAGGTAAAAACAAGGGATTTCTATCATATTTGTAAGTCATACTTGAACAGTCCGTAAGATTCTCAAAGTTAATTAAACACAATATTTTCCCATAACAAGCATTTGATATTGGAGTAAAATTAGCTCTGTGAGGATACATAAAGAATATACCAAAAGAATACTGAGGAGAGAACCGATCAAAGACATCACAATACCTACATGAGGAAAACATATGTAATGAATTTTAGCTGATACAAGATACAATTTAGGAGGCGAATAATTAACAATATATTACTGAGAATGCAAATCCAATCAAGACAATTCCCATGCACAACTTGTTCTCCTGATAACACAAAAGCATGCTACAGAATGAGGTATATACTATAATACTAATATATTAAACCTACATTTTTAAGGGTAAATATCAAAACTACCATGAATTATTATAGGCTTCAGTAAAAAATATCATAAAGACATAAACTAATTTTATTAGAGAAATACCTCAAAATGGATGAGTTTTGTTTTTACTATAACTATCGTGCTACTTCTTTTGCAATTTACCTAGCTGAGGTAATGAAATTGTAAATGCAGTATAATGTTTAACATAGATAAAAGATAAGTAATTAATATTTCAACTATAAATCGATTACAAACTGGTCGTAATACAAATTCTACATGTCTCCAAACAAGAAAGAGGGAATACTGAGACAATATAGCTTTCTCGATTATATATATTCTTCATTATTACACAATATTTATCTAGACTTATCCTAACTCTATTTCCATCTAAGCCAGGGGAATTTAGAATAGGACCTTCTGATCTGCATCAGCTCAAAGTATATAATTAACAAAAATATCCACCCCACTTCCAGAACTGGTAATCGCAGAAAGTGTAGAAGTTAATTATATTGTTCTTCTACTATAACAAACTGCATGATACACATGTTTTTTTTTTTTTTGATACATTGGATAATACTTCAGATAGTTAACAACATGCACGCACATACGCACACAATAGGATACGCATGTTCATGAGTGACATCCACATATCCACTTAGCTATTTATTCCTGTGAACACACAGTATATATCATAATTCTAATTCTGTATACTACATATTTGGCTTACATCAATGAGAATAGGTTCAGTTCAATAAAGAATTTAAACCACCATATCCATAAACAAAAGCTACATTGTAATGGCATGCAACATAAATTTGTATAATTATTTATTCATGCGTCACGATGAAAACAAAACTATATTTACTAAAACACATACCAAAAAATGGTAGAAGAAAAGCGGCGCATACAGTTGAAATGACTAGGGAAGTTCTTAATATGATGGAGCACCAGAGAGTACTTGACGTCTCAACAGGAAGCAGTTCTTCTAAACTCCTGGCCAAGGGATTTAACAATAATGGATATCTATTTTCAGTTAAAGATACAAAAGCTGAAGGAGGCTTTAGGGAACAACAACTGATGATGCAAAATCTAAGGATGACTCATGTATCAAAGAGGATAAGCTAAGAAAGAAAAGGGGAAAAAACATAAGAGAAAGAATCATCGTGTTATTCATGAAAGAAAGGGGCCGAGTGTCTTCAATGCCAAAGGATACTTGGTGAAAGGATTGATTACCTGATAGCAAATGTAGAAAGAGGTTCAGTAGAAAGTGAAGTCATAGTAGGGGGAAAAAGAACACTAATGATAAAATACTTACAGTGGTCCACAAAGCAAGTTTTGAGGGGAGGGGATCCTTTGGCAAATTCAAAGTTATTTGAGACAATGTACCTTCTCCAAACATGCGATATCCAATAATTGCAAAACTTCCATATATTGCAGTACATAAAGCGAAGCTGTTTCCCAATAGAAAAAAATTACAATTTTCGGGATAAATTTATGAAAAAGGGAACCAAGTTTAACCAAATAACTTAATAGCTTATCCCAACAATGTTAGGTGGCCATACCATATTACCAATGCCTTGTTAAATTTTGTTTTGTCAGCCATTGATTTGTAAATATTAGGGAACACTGAATGCCCAGAGAAGCAAAAACCCCATATCCCAATTGCAAAGGGAAGACCATTCCAAACCACTACTTTCCCAGTTTGATGGAACCCTATTCCATTTGTTGTACCAACAAGAGACACATTAAGGAAAACCAAAAACAAAGAAAATACACCGCCAGCTGCAGGAGAAAAAAGAAAATAAAGAAATAAATCAGACCGTATATATCTGCATAATGTTAACAAAGCAAACGTCAGTAAGAAAGTGATTCATAACACCTGAAAGGAACGAGATTACTCTCAAATCACGTAGCCAAACGGTTGGCAATACGATCAAAGCAGTTAATATTCCGAAGAGGTGCAAAGAATCAATATGAATCCCAGCCAAATCAATAGCAGCTCGAGGAAATAATTTTTTAAGGTTATCACCTTCCAGTATAATAAACTCAACGCAATATGCCTGCATTCATGAGTAATGAATTATGTGAATTTGCAAAAAAAAGTTTATATATCAGGCAACAAATAGGCAAGTCCATCCCCCAGGTTCAGGGTCAGTGAAAACTTACATATAACTCTGTGTACAATACTACCTGCGTCATGAAGGTAATTAAATTAGCCTTTATTTGAAATCAACGTACATCTCAAAAACTCTTAAAATATTGAAGATTGGTGAAGGATTAGAGAAAATTGTAAGCTTATGCTCGTTGAACAAGTGCCAATTCATGCGATCACAGATAAGTAACTAAAATACAAATGATGTTTGAGATTGTTTGCATAGTAGTGTAAGTTGACTGGTGTAGGAATGCAATCCAACTAAGTAGGAATCAATAAAAGCACATAGATTTGTTCATATTCTACTGGCCATTTTTGGCAATGACAGCTCAGCTAAAAATAAGTTACCATGCTGTACTTGCTGCAATAAGTTATAGATTACTTATACTATTTAGTATTCTTAGACAACAAGAACTCACTGATACGAAAAGGCGGCCAAATCTCCCAAATGCAGCTTCTCCAATATCAGGATAGCTTGAAATTCCTTCTCTGCTCTCAAAGCAGTACCTCATTAGAACGCCTGTATAACAACAAATAATTGCAAAAAGAACCAAGAGTACCAAACTCGACCAACCAGCCTCTTTAACTGTGAAAGGTGTTGATAGTATACCAACCCCTGCGAGTACATTGACTCCTGTTTCACAACAATTAAATGAGAAAACAATTTAAAAGTTGTAAAATGCCTAGATTCATGAACAAATAATAGCATCCACATAAGTATCTGTAACGAAATTTTAGATGATGAATAGCAAGAAGACCAGGAAAATATGAGCAATACTTGAACTCCCAATCTCCACTACATAATGACAAGTCCTTGACGATATATGGAGAGGCATGATCATAAGCAATTATAATATTTTATTGCAACGGACTTAAATGGATCAGGTTGTGCGTTTGAACTTATGTGGCAGGATAATTTCTTTTCAAGACTTAATAAAGCTCAAAATTGTTTAGCTTCTACAGTTATCATCTCTACCATCTGTGTTAAATGTTTAATTTAAGCTTAAGTACATTCTTGCTCGCCCCTCAATACTAGGAAACCTTAAGAAAATAATATTCAATATAGGAATGACAGTTCACAAAATGACGTTACCGTTAAAAACAGTCTGAGTGGTGCTACATCCATGAGAAATATGTCCTCCCTTATATTTGATTGATTCACTTGATAGTGAAGTTAGAGGCTTCTGCAAGTTTTCACCTAGCTCTTGCTTCTCAAATATGATATCAGAGAGAAGAGGTGATTTCAGGTTTAGATCTTGTTCATTTTGCGTGCAGGAGCCAAGACTCGATGTGAGACTTGATTTACGTCGAAGGAACCCAAAGCTTGGCGATGCAGCAATAGTGTAGGAATCAATAGTTTCCCTGTCAGAAGAAAAAGTAATATGCATCATCAGAAAATTCTAGTGACCATATCCAAGATAAGGGCAACAAGATGTGTCCATGCAAACATTTGTTCATGACCAGTTCACAAACCCAGCAAAATCTGATACATCTGTAAAAGTTCATGCAGCTCAGCAGAGCACATAAAAACTCTAGGACAGACTTCTACTAATTTGAACACAACTGTCAAGATTTCCGCACATAAAAAGCTTTCCATAAGCTACCAACTTCTATTCATCCTATGCAATTGAGACACCTCTCAGACTCATAACCCTACTTAAAAAAAGAAACAAATTTCATACATGTGACAAAAAGAAGTTTTAAAAACTAGAAAACTATTGATGTACTTGAGAACTAGAATCAACATTGAATAGTCAACTACAGGCCAACACCCTTGATATCTACAATTTCATTAGCTGTTTAAGTCCTCTATTAAGTTTCTAATTGTTTTATTTCTTTTCTGTTAATTAGAAAAGGAGGTGAGAGCAAGCCACATATAAGTGACTTTATTATGTATAATTTAATAATTAAGCAAAACCTTTAAGGTTCCCTTCTTCTTGAATCCTAGGGGAAAACTTTAAGAAATTGAACTCTCCTCACCTTTCAATATGTTTAACTGATTGGCGATTTTGGTTTAGCCCCTCTAGAAAAGGGCTGAATGAAATAAAAATTTGAGGAGTTTATTCTGTTCCGGAAACAGAGTCAGAATTTGGGTACTGTAGGAAAGAAAATTAAGCTTAACTAATTTTATAACAAGTGAAGGTTGTGTCACCCCTGGAATTGCTCTCTAGCAGTGAATCACACCACTATTCCATAAACAGGGATAAAGACATAAAGGTATAACTAACTACCGTGCCATCATGATAGCGATCAACAAAAATTCATTGTTACTAAACTTACTACTGACGACGACTCATACTGCTTAATAACTATCACTAAATTTTCAGGTCAAGTATTTGTATTTGCAAACTCCTGTCCTCATACGACCTTGGTCCTTCGATTGCCACTTTATCCATTGAATCTAGTGCACTGAATTTAACCATGTGGTTCAAAACTAAAACCAAAACAACATGGTTTCAGCCATTCAATTTTGGTTTTTTAACAGATTAGTCCATAATAAAACCCCAAGAGCAAGAAAGAAAGAAGATTGTTTTAAAGAGGATGCCTAGCAATTTGATCAAAATTATATGCAACCAAAATTCGAGTCCAGAAAGAAACTGGGCTGTTTTGGCAGAAAATGACATATTGGGTACAAAATATGATTCTCTGAGCGTCAATATGCATCTAAATTTGAGTATAATGCAAAATGGCAAAAGATGACATCTTGGGTACAGAATTCATAATTCAGATTAAAATTTAACTGCTTTTACTTTATCAAATCAAAATAGGGTCTTTACAGTTTCAGACAGCTCTCATAAAGTTAGCCAATTTCTTTTTCCAATTTGACCACGAACTCCATCAAAATTCTCTATCCACTTTTCTAATGAAAAAGCCAATATAAGTAATCCCTCGATCCCCCAACTACCAACACAAACAATCAAAAGAATCCTCTCATTTATCGCCTAACTAATAAATTTTGGGGACCTACACATATAAATTAATGACTACAACAAAAATGACATCTTGGGCGCAGAATTCATAATCCCAACTAATTTTTTAACACGATCCCATGCAAACTATGCCTTTCTTCTAGTTTCAGATTTTTTTTATTCCTCTAAATACTAATTAAAGTACTGTACTTTCAAATTTAAAAAAAAAGGAGTCTTTAATAGTTCCCTACAATTTTTGGGTCCAATTTGACCACGAACCAGATCCAAATTACCGATCATATTTATAATAAAAAAAAAATACCAAACAAAATAAATTTTTGGTCCCCCACGTACAAACACAAAGAATCAAAAGGATCCTCAGCATATACGAGATTGAAAAGGCTTACTTGAAGCTCTGAGGCCATTGACGAGATTGAAATGGTTGGAGATTCTCATCATCCTCCGCCGCCTCACGATCATCATCATCATCATCGCTGCTCCTTCGATCTTTTTCAAGATCTTCGTCGGTTTCATCACTCAAATAGAGCTCTCCGTCCTCTCGATCAGCCATTATTATTATTATTAGAAAGAAAAAAAAATAAGAACCCTAGAAAATATAATTATAATAAAGTTAAAAATGGGAGAGTTTTTGTAGCGGTGAGAGCACTCAAAGTAAAGACAGTAATTTCTGCGGCTGCAGTGAAGTTCGAAATGTCTATTCGAGTATTGGGGATATTTTGTAATTTATATTGCTACTGTTTATTTATTTATTTATTATTATAGAGCAAATATTTATGTTTATCAAGCTCAATACAGAAGACAATGACTTGGTGCACGACAAGAACTACAGCTTTTGTGGGAAAATAATTATACTTTTTGCAAAATAAAAATTGGGAGATAATAGGATCTAACTGTCAAAGTTTGGAAATGTTCTTGAGATGCAATCTCAAGGATGATTGGTAGAATGGATTAAGAAAAATCAGGGGAATTTAGTAATTTGATATATTCTTATATATGAGAATAAATGAGATATACAAAGTTGTTCAGCTCGGCATCAAGTTTATAATCTAGAGTGTGAAACTTTAAGAGGAATAATAGATTAAAGATTAAGAAAGGAGACGTGTGTTCATAGTGATATGCCATAAACTATATGCATCTTATGCTGTCATATTCAACAATTCAATTTTTCACTATTATCGAATAATTTTTACTTCTTACTTTATTATAAGAAGTATATTTTATTATTTCTAGATGCACATCTATATGACATTGTTATGAATCTCATTTGAATTTCTAGTAATGTCACCTCTCGTTGTGTATATATTATCATGAGACAAAGTTAGGTGGAAATAAACCAAATAATTAACATATTGTTTTGTCAATGAGTGTCTAAATATTTGATTTAAGTTTGGTTCAGTATTTCTTTCGATAATAAAGGCTAAAAGATCAATCAATTTGGTCCATGTAGTATGACTTCATACTCAAATTGGCCCTTGCACGTCGAATTTTTTTTCACGCAAAATTATACCCTTTGTTAGGTGTGAACTTAGTTCCATTTTAACTCTCCGTTAAATAGAACTTGAAAGGACATTGCTACCTCATCCAATTCATTTCCTAAAAATGAAAATGATTACATATCAACAAAATACAAATGTCCCTATCCAATAAGCAAATCTATGCTAAAATAACTATGTATTAAAAGTATAGATGGGAATAGGGAACATAGTCGTTGCCTCTCTACTGGTGTAGAACTTCAAAACGACGGTTTTCTCTTTTACATTCTATAAATGAAGAAAATAAACGGGGGTTTTTTCCATTCTACAACAAACATTGAATAAAAAAACAGAAAGACAGGTGACAGTTTTTTATAAAAGAAAATTACAAAATTCTGTTTATATATAAAAAATAGATATCTTAGTCAATATAATGCGATCAACTTTAGTATGAGAAGTGGTTTCTTCAAAAGTGGGATATCTTATTTCTGACAAATTTGACTAATATATAAGACTATACATAGTAGAAAGATGCGCATCCTAACAGCAACCATCGACGGGAAATTTAGGGGCTGTTTGGTTCGCTTTGATAAAAACATGAAAATTGAAAGTAACGTGGACAACATGTTTTTTGCCATTTCCTTGGATATCCTGTAAATAGTTATCTTCTATTTGTTTCGCATGGAAATCAAGGCCAAAAATAGCTAGCTTATCGTGCAGTAGTCACCTCCTATGTTTGGATCAAAGAAAAAAGCGAAGATATCTGACACGAGATAAATTATTTTCTGCATTTCTTTAGTTTGGTTGGCAAAAAACAAGTATGGAATTGTCACCTTGGTGAGGTTACCACCCAGAAAAAACGAAGCACATTGCAAGTTGTTGGTAGGTAATTATACCTGGTTTCATGTGTTTTTAAAGAGTATTCCAATAGTCACAAGTTTCCAATGGTAATACTTCCAAGCAATGTAAAATATAGGTATGAGCTACAGAAGCAGATTTGACAATTTGAGATGAATCTTGTTCAAAACGAAGAGATAGTTGACATTTCTCCACAATCACATTGAAATATGATTTCGTCACAAGAGTCCCAGACAAAGGAGGTTCATTGTTTTTGCAAAATCCCAACACCATTGAAGCTGTGCAAGAATGGAAAGAACAAAGTCAAATACTTTTGGGGGTGTGGCAAATACCCAAACAATGCAATTATTTCATATTTACTTTTATTCAGTTTCCTTCTCATTTCAGCGCTTTATGAGAGGATTTGAGATTTCCTGCTTTATTTTATATTCACTTTTATTCAGTTTCCGTCTCATTTCAGCGCTTTATGAAACGATTTGGGATTTATGAGAGGATTTGAGATTTCCTGCTTTATTTTATATTCACTTTTATTCAGTTTTCGTCCCATTTCAGTGCTTTATGAGAGGATTTGAGATTTCTTGCTTTACCTACGTGGCAGGGCAGTTCCGAGCTCAGTATTTAGAAAACATATTGCGAACCATGGGAAATAGATTTGCCAAGAAAAAAAAAAAATCCAATATGGCAACTTTGTCAGAACATGGAAGTTTTGATTTTTGGGTTATTTATGTGAACCAAACAGGCCCCTAACCGTCAAGAATGTCGAAACATTTCGGCGCAGGAATGGACGGGCCCCACCGACAAAATTGGGGTAAACTCCACCCCAACTATTTCCAACTATTTCGCGAGTGAACCCCCCAAACCCCGAATTAACCCGTTCCCCCCTCCCTCCCTCCCTCCCTCTTCTGATCACCACCTCCGCTCAACAATCCACCGCCGCCAAATCACTCGTCGCCGCTATCCTCATCTCTAAACCCTAACTCTCTCCTTTCAAAACCCTAGCCCTAATTTCAACATATCTTGACTACGTCGCCAAATCGCTCGTCGCCGGCCCGCGCCATCAACTCCACCTCCATCTCCGGTACTGCGCCGCCTCCTCCTCACGCCACCGCCTACGTGTAAGTACTCTCTCTTCCTCCCTCGACGCCCTAACCCTAATTTCCTCCTTTTACAGCAAATTTGCTGCCTCCTCCTCCTCTTCAGACGTCCACGGCCGCTGCGTCCTCCTCCTCCTTCGTCAGCTGACAATTTAAGGTAATTTCTGGAATTTTTTGTTAATTTTCTGGAAATTTTGGTTGTTTTCTGCGATTGTTGGGTATTTAATGAAATTCGTGGGTATCTTCTGAAATTAAATGCAATTCGTAATGTTCCGTATTAATGTAATTGTATGTTTGGGTATTTTCGAAAATTTTAGGGTAATTTTCTGAATTTTAGGGTAATTTCTGGAATTGTTTGGTTATTCTGTGAAGTTTAATGCAATTTGTGTTGCATATTGTGATATATATTTTTCGGAAATACCTTAAAACCTAATTACCCTTAGTGCGATATATAACACAATAATGTGTTATATATCCAATTTAGTTGAATTAAAAAATAGTCAATGTCAGCCATAGATTCCCGTCTGATAGCTACTATCAACTCTTTGAAATTCTAATATAAGATATACGACACGACTCAGTTTGGGTATCTATCCGAAAAGGATCATGTACTTTATATTAGAAGTAAAAAGAATTGGCATTCAAGTTTGTAATTATTGGATTTGTCCGAGAAGGAGTCCCCTTCTCGAACAAGTTAGGAATATAGTAGTGTATCATCTATCTTTGTGTACTTCATGTGTTTTCATTTCTAGGAATTTTTGGTGGCATGTTCTCCATGTACGATAAGTGTATGTTGTTTTGCGTTTCGATCCATTGCCGATATGCATAATAACATCCGCATAGTGTACTTGAAGAACAACAAGTAAGCGTTGCTGAAATTTTCTAGAAATGAAATTGCACAAAATATGCATGCACTACTATATTCTTAACAGGATAGAAGCCTTTCCTAGGACAACCAATAAAGTGTTCACATCAATATATGACAATCTTATTTATAAATTATTGATGCGCGTGTGCTTTTAGGAGTCATCACTTAACATTGCCTAAATGTCCATAAAAAACAAGGTTAACTTATGCACTATTTCATTAATTAAAAGTTATATATAACATGCATATGAGGATAGTCCCGGACAAGTCGTGGATCGATATTCCTCGTAATGAGAGGTACATGGATAGTCAATATCAAGACGGAATAAATGCCTACATAGAGTATGCCCAAGGCGGACCCGAGGAATTTAAACATGAAAAACATGCAAGTATGTTGTACACAAAAAATTAGCGAATGCAATTGATATGAGAGGTAGAAAAAAAACCAATATGGGAGATTTGGAAGTTAAATTAGCAAGTATCTACATCTTGGGGCTCAATTTGCAAATGCAATAGATATGAGGGGTAATGCATATATGCCAAAGAACCCTTTCTCATCAAGCGCTTAGTGCACGTGGGGTGAACATGTAACAAACAAATTACAAAATAAAGTTTAAAGGGTGTCGTATTTGCAAGATTGCAACGTAATAACTCGTGAACGATCCGGTTCGGTTTAGTTGTACTTGGTCTAGTCAACCGAACCGCAGAACCAACCAGTATCGGGATCGCAAGGGTTCTATATATAGCCCTAGAATTTTATATCTCCATCTCATTTTCCCCTTTTTTCCTTCCACAGAAACAAAGAAACAAAATTTTAGAGCGAAGAACAGTCTTTTTTTAATTGAATTTCCACCGAGGACGGTTCCATCTTCAATATTTCGTTGATTGATACTTTTCTCTTCTTTAAATATTGGATTGATACTTTTCTCTTCTTTAAATATTGGGATTAGTCATGCTTCAGAAAAACTTACTTTAATTGCTTTAATTTTTTGTATTCTGTAGTTATTTTCTCTACTAGTTTGCGCTTCTCTACTGACTTTTGTGTGTGGATGTTTCAAATTTGACTAGTAGGCTAAACTAGGGCTGATGACGATCTTGTAGCTCAGACTTAGATTCTAGTCTCTGTATAATTTTCTTTTCTAACAAACAAGTTTCTATATTATATGCAAACATTCATAGGGTTTTATTGATGTCTTTGGGATGTTTTTGTAAATTGGTCTTACTCTGGTCAATTTAAAGTAGTTGGCATTTGGCGTTGATGGCCTACTAAATTGCTTATGAAATCAACGATTGATATACAGACGTACTGGTTTGATTCAAAAGTACAATATTATTGAAAATCAGTTAGGCTTATGGATAATGAGTGTGAAGTTCTTTCTTAACTTTGACTAAGTGAGTTAATATGGGATATGGGTCATGTTCTAGCTGTACATTTGTAGCTATTTGAATATGCGTTCAAGTTACTTTGGAGTTAGTGGACAGAATAGGTATTCCTCCCTCCTGATTGAAATCACTTGTGTGACACTAAATTGAATTCGTAAATTGCAATTTGGCATATTCACTAGAATTTCCTTAGTAAAACATTATAATTTTTGTGTGCAACATACTTGCATGTTCCATCAGCATGTGTAGTAGTGGCTGTTCGTCTAAATTGAGTAAGTATTTGTATAACCAGTTATCAAAGCTGTAGGTTTTTCCTCCATGGTATTGATGCAGTAGTTAAAACTGAGGATAGAAAACATTTGATAGGTTAGAGATAGGGGCAGAAATGAATCGAGTTTGATCAAATACCTTTAAATTTGAATTTGAATTCGTGTTGAATGGGTAGAAGGTGTTCAAATTCGATTCGATATATTAAGTAGCTATTTGGTAAATATTCATGACTATATGCTAGCACACTTGGTTAAGGCACTTGCTTCTTTAATCTGAGGTCATGTGTTCAATCCTATGTTGGTATATTATTTGTTTTATTTTCTTTTTACATGTTGCATAATTAAATGATTATTATTATATCTTACTGCTAAAATTATTATATTCATATATTTATAAATTATTAATTTATATATTTATCAATAGTAATATTAACATAAAATTAGTATAATGCAATAATGTAGAAGTAGAAAAACATCTCATTATAGATTTTAGATCTGCATGAATTCGTTTTCTATCAAACTTTTCTAGCAACTTAAGAATGTAGCTAAGATTTGCATAAGAATTTATTTCTAATAGATATAATGTTATGATATATGTCGACATGGTAAATATCTCAAGTGCAACTTTAAAGGATAAATATTCTATGATAAATTAAACTTAGAGGAATAAAATGTAAAACATAAACGAGTATTTAATAATCAACCGAATCAAATATACCTTTGGTTAAATTCTATTCGCTTATGAGCCGAATACTAAAAAATATTAGTTTACAATTAAGTAAACCATCGAGTCGAATATGACCGAATATCCGGACGAATAATAACCGAATAGCTTATTAATTATTTGGTTCATTTCCACCTCTAGTTAGAGAAGGGTGAGTACATGATATCAATAGCATATATATAGGCATGGGACCTGTGGTTTGAGCTGACCTAACATTTCTAGCCTTTGAATGGTAGCGAAGGTAGTGAGCAAATCGGCCGGATAAACCAATTCGTGATGAAATCATCGTAACCGAATATAAAGATCAAACCGAACCGAATTATTTCGGTTCGTTCTATATCCGGTTTGTTCTTTGAGTTGCACCCCAATCAATGGGCAGAGGAAGCCATGGTGCACTAAGAAACTTGAGCACCACTAAAATAAATTAAAAGAAATATGAAGAACGAGGAAGATGAAGATAGTAGAAGAGGACAAAAAGATGCTGAGATCTTTAAATTGCAGTGCCTCGTGAGAAGAGAAAGTCCATGGCTTGGTCTTGGTATTTAACCTCATTTTTTATTTTTTTTATGAGCTGGCAACAACTTGCAACTGAAATGATTTGAGCATTATTTAATCACACACATGGGTGGGCCCTGCAGAGATAGATAATTACATAGGGATTTAAATGGGTGGAAGGCCGATAGGGTATAATTACTCTAGGTGAGCTGAAAGTTTTTAAGTGGAACTTGATATTCGGTCGGTTCGTAAAATGGGTTGAAAAATTTCAACCCGATCCAACCGAATAATTAAAACCGAACCGAATTGTCAAATCGTAGGTCGGTTTTTTGCTCTGACAAATGTTGCTCAAATAGCTTTCGCTTTTCCCTTTGTAATTACAAAGGGACATATTCTGCCAAAATATTTTGGGTATTTTAGAATTTATTTTCTAACTTCGAATTAGTAATATATATTTTAACGATGGCACTTAAGGGGAAAAAATCGAATTACTGATCAAAACTATCATTTCATTCTCTAAAAGGTATCTCACCTATCCATTTGCTAGGCATGTGCATTTTCATAATTGATAGGATTTAAGCTTAAGTTTCTCAACTGAAAGTAAATATTAGAGCATTAATTTTAGCCTGTACAGATACAATGTATGATATCTAAATAGCTTTAAAAATATATGCTTTAAATTTTTTACCCATTGATCAATAGCTTGCAAAATAAAGAACTTAAAATAGCTTGTTGGGGAAAGTTTGGTTTTTAGTTTCTAAATTAGGAATCAGAATTTTAGCATATATGCTCTTTTTTTTTATAAACAATTTTACCTTACTTTATCCCCACCCCTGTGGATTTTCGTAGGTAATACTGGGTTTTCAAACTTCTTCTTTTGTGCGCATATATGTTATAACAAGAAACCACATATGGCACCAATCGAGTGACAAATATCTATGTACTGCCAGTCAGATTACTTGAACGTCTCCCTGGATTTTGTTGTTGTTTGGGGTTGGTTGGGGTTGGAGGCATCATCCCGACTTTCCAAGACTAACAAGCCCAAGTCTCTCTCTCTCTCTCTCTCTCTCTCTCTCTCTCCAAGAGACAGTAGAAAAGAAACCTAAAGTACCACAGATCTTCTTGTGTTGCATCACTTTGAATGAAGCCAGCTAACTATCAAGTCTGAATCTCCAAATTCAACATGTAATGTTAAGACTTGAAGGTCCCTCCACTCTAAGTTGAGTAGTTCAGAGGTCTGTGAATTTGAGAGGCAAGCTTCAAAGTTTAAGTGCCTTCAAGGAAGACTGTGTGTCATTACTCTGAACTCTATTAGACCTCCCAATTTCAGTCTTCTCTTCACTTGTTGAGGCATCTTCATGTTAGAAATTATCTCACCATAATTATCCATGACCACTAGTGTAGCTTATGTTTTCTTAGACACCAACAGAAAGTAAAATCCAAGAATCTTATGAGGTAATAATGAATGACAGAAAATCTTGTTTTTGTTAGCATAGAAGTGTCCAGATTGAAGAAGTGCAGAAAAAAATAAACAAATTTGTTGTAGAGAGAAAGAAGAAAGCTTAAGACTGAGGGAGAAAATATGGAATAGAAGCCAGATTGCCCGTGAGGGATGGAAATGAACTTTGAAAGTTTGAATCAGTAGACAAAAGAAAGGGAGAAGAAACTATGCATGATCATGCACAAACAGCTTGAAAAAAATTGAAGAAAGGAAAGCTGCATAGGAGATACGGGTTGAAACCACTTGTAAATTATTACTGTGCAAAATAACGGAGAAAAAATTGGAACATAAAGAAGACGAGGAGAAATATATTAGTCTTTAAGAATATAGGGTTACATATGCTAATATCTGCCAGGAACCTGAACATTTGATATAAATAGTGTGAAATCGTGGTCACCCCTGCCCCAACCCCAAAAAAAAAAAAAACCCCAAACCCAAACCCAAAAAAAAAAAAAATCGCACACACACACACACACAGACAATTATTCTCAATTAATTTGTCCTGCTTCCCAGACCTTATCAATTTTAATTGGAAAGTATAGAATGCCATCAACTACCTTAAGTTAATTGCTCATGCTTCCTAAACTATATCAATTTTAATTTGAAAGTATAGAATATAGGATGTTGATTACTAGATTTGAGTCTCCCACCTAGGTGATTTTATGCGAATTTATAATTATTAAGTCCTTCCTGAACCTGTAACTTGATGCATGAATGTCAATGGAAGCGCTGAAGTAGTGGCAGGACCTAAGATACCCAAGACCTTATCCAGACTCCCATACTTGTGTCCGACACTTACTGTAATCGTATCTGACCCCGACACTCCTTGAATATATGCATGCATTTATTCAAGAGTGTACTCAATTATATAATACATTGTTTAGTTTAAAACACTCATCATACACTTCTTGGACGTATATCTAACACTTCATATTCATTTATTGAAACTTGTTGGACCCGTGTCGGGTTCGTTTCAGCCCATACCCATTTCAAAAGTGTAATTTTAAAGATTCTTTCAGGTATCTAGTTCATAACAAGCGGTTTTCGAATTTTTAATCCACATAATAATAAGAAACATAAAAATATTATGGAAAGTTTAATTCTCATAGCATGTGCATGAGAAAACAAATATTGATCTCATGTAAATTATTAAATCAATATATAGTCATGTCCCCGTACCCTACCTTCTACAAATTTTCTGTGTCCCACACCCGTACCTGTACCATGCAACATAGGGCACGAAAATATCTGCAAATATAGTTTAGAAAGGGGTCTGGGCTCCCCCATGGGCCTAAGTGGTACTTAGGCCAGCTGACTGCTTAAGTCTTGGTAGCGTCAAGGAATCATGGGCCATTTACGCTGATTGCACGATATCTAAAAAGGGTATATTACTCGCGTAGGCATAATAACGGATGAAGAGAATGAGCCAAGTCAAACTGTATTGGATTAAAACTCTATATCCAGGTCCATCTTAGGTAAATGGCAAGGAGAGAATTTTGAATCTTCAAAAAGAATTATTCCTTGTTTGACTAAAAATGCTTGCATGCAGCTTAAGTGTCGTCTAGGTGCCTAGGTGCTAGGCGTTTGGTACGGTGCCTGGAAGTGCCTAGTGGTTTCTAAAACATTGACTAGGATCAACAATAGAAGCTAGAAGGTTTGTTGGAAAGGCTGATCTAAGGTTTGGTCTCCCTTTGTATTCATCTTTTCCCTTTCTTCTTTTGGATTTTTGTGGGTTCCATCAGGGATTTATGAAAATACTTATATATTTTGGCTCTGATAAAAAAGATTATTATTTTTTGTGTAGGATTCACTGTTGATCTTTTTATTTGCCGACATGGGTTAATTTGGTTGATTTTGATGGACACATAGACCTATGTGTCCTATATTTTGGGGGCTGAGCTGGTAAGGAACAAACTCTGATGGTGACACATCATCCTTAATGGCCAAACCCAGTCTAGATGTTTCACTTGAAATCTCAAACCTAGCATGATATCTGTTGTTAGATTGTCTTTTCTCATTGACTTTCTCATCTCAACTGACACCATATCATTTTATGAAATGCTCGGTTGGTGGTAGTGGCAGTGGTCATGATAATGCACAAGCCTCTTACAAAGGGGGGAAAAACTAATGCTTTTGTCTCAAACAGACATAATTCTTCAGGACATATAGCAGAGACATGTATTTTCCTTTTCTTTATTAAGTTTTGTTTTGATTCTTCAGGATACAATGATATATATCAGAGACAGAGAAGGAACTAAGACTGACTTTTGAAAGTTTGGTGGTTGTTTGGCCTGCTTGCCTTTTAAAATTTGTTACTGTGATATTTTCTTTTCCCTATACTTTCATAAATTTTACTTCTTCTAATAGTTGCTCTTTGAGACTAAATACTGAATAATTGGAAGTGAATGCAGGTGATGGCAACATTTGAGCTGTACCGGAGATCTACAATTGGCATGTGCTTGACAGAAACTCTGGATGAGATGGTCTCTAATGGCACCCTCAGTCCGGAACTTGCTATTCAAGTCCTTGTACAGTTTGACAAGGTCAGGTTTGATCTGTTCTCTTTCCTTGTTGAGATTTGAATTTGGTAAATGCTTTAATATGCAGTTTCGCCTGTGTAGTCTATGACCGAGGCTTTGGAAAATCAAGTGAAGAGTAAGGTTACTATTAAGGTGATCACTGAACACCCTTGTTCACCTTACTATCTTGTATATTTTGCATTTAACCATGTTCTTTAACATTAATATCTTTTATTTTACGATATTTTTGAGTCTACTTGAGCTATGTAAGTAATCAAGGTCTTAATATCGATAAATACTTTGACATATTTGCTCTTAGGGAAACATGTAACTTTTTAACGGTAGTACTGATTGCTTACTGCACTTTGTGGGAATTTCTTTCTTTATTTTTGTGCCTCAAAATGTGTAATTTACATTATTTAGATCAAATGCATTTCATGGTGGTTTGTCATGAGAGGAGGAGTAAGCCATGTTAGAACTAGACTTAGCTCCGTAATTCATACGTTCTTATTTATTTTTATCTAGAGGTTGTTGATGATTGTTCTTCCCTTTTGTGTGATTGGTTTGAGTTTGAACAATCTGTCACAGTTAGTCTGCTTTCATGATTATTACACATGAAATCCATACAGCAACTTGTTATAAGGTTATGGGACTCATAGCTATCCAAGTTTGACATTTCTTTTTATACTGTGTCAAGGACGCTGTAGTACAGTTTAATAAAGGGAAGAATGCAATTCCATTATGATAAGAAAAAAGGATCTCAATATTGAAGAAATACCTAATGATAACTGCATACTAGACTTGCTCCAGATTGGGACTATTTGCTTGGACTATTTGCTTGAAGAACCCTGATATTTGTGCCAATTCTGGGCACAAGTGTCATTGCTCTTTGTATAGCTGCCGTTTGTCCTCCAGACAAATAGGTTTTTCTTTTTTCAGAGTCAATGTTCCAAAGAATGAAAACCCTCATTGTACTTGCCCATGATAAATTTCTGTAACCTTCAAGAAAATGTCTCCTACAAAACTAGATATGCAATTTTCAAAGTACTGAGACTTGACAATGATATTGACACTAGCATGTTGGATGTAATCTTCAGGTCACTAATCTCTAATGAACAAATCTTTTTCATTGATATTATATGTTCTATTTTATAGTTCAATTTTTATTTTCCAGTGCATTGATTGCCTGCTGTCACAATTAAATGTAATGACACCTATCTCCTTTAGCTACAAGTTAGTACCCTTAATTTGAGTAAGAGCACACTTGTTGCCTCCGCCACATCCTAATGATATGAACAACATTGATTTCCACTGTATTGCCGATATCGCTCAACAAATTAGCGCCCGTCATGGCTGCATATCAGGCTCTTGATGAAAATCACCCAAATTTATCAACTGAATATTGTAATGATGATTGGTTGCTGCAGATCACAGCCTATGAAATGGTGTGGTGATGTATCAGTTACTTCTATGGTGAATTTGGCTGTAGATCCTCTTGATTGTAGTTGCTATCTGGTTTTAGTTACCTAAGCGTTAGATCCCGTTCTTTAGGTTGCTGCCTCACTGAAATTGCCAATTAAGATCATTATGTTGTTGGTTTCATAACCTTGCTTGGATGTTCTAACTTGTATGTCCATGTGTCTTGTGAAGAAACGAGAAAGAAAAGAAAGCTCTATATATTTATTGATATTGAAGGGTGCAATACCCTTTATATACAAGTGCTTTAGATATTTGTAGAAAGTCCTATGAAAAGGAGACTATAATAATGGAAAACTATAATAAAGGACAGTGTTAAAAGATTCAAACAAATCGTCCGCATATGCTGGCAAATATGCGGAATCAGCCTATGTCCACATGGAAATAGGCTGATTAGCTATACTATGCAGACAAACTGCATTTTGGGCAAGGAACTATGTATGTGCCCGCATGATAGAATTATGTGGGCAACATACCTTGTTGTAGTTAAGTGGGTTTCAAACCCAAAAACCAAAAACCTATTTTAATCGATT
Organism: Asparagus setaceus; assembly: GCA_012295165.1. NCBI lineage: Eukaryota > Viridiplantae > Streptophyta > Magnoliopsida > Asparagales > Asparagaceae > Asparagus > Asparagus setaceus. The sequence continues at coordinate 43,399,796 of CM022703.1, read as the reverse complement.
AATCACGAAAAAAGCCCTCGATTCCGAATCCCTTCCCCTCTTTGTGAAAAGAAAAGCCCTAGCTCCTCTGCCATCAACAGTCCTCTCTAGCGCCTTCTCTACCTCTCACCATAGTTCGAGCCCTCCATGCTGCCTTCCCAACCTCCCATCGCATCGAAGCTCTATGTTGTTCTATATCATCAAAGCTCTTGCAGCTCCTCCTTCCTCTTCTTCAGCTCTTCGAGCTCTAAATCGAAGCTCCATATTTTTCTTCAACTCCCGTCACCATAACTCTCCTCTTCCGCTAACTCTCCTCTCTATCATCGTCGAATTCTCCATGTTCCATCCCGTCGAGGAGTTCGTTGCCTCTTCTTCTTTTTTAGTTCTTCGAGCTCCACCACTGCTGTCGAAGCTTCCATAATCGCCACCATCGGTGAAGTTAGAAATATAAAATTTTTTGTGTCTAATAATAGATTAGAAATCTAACAAATAATTAGTAATTAGATTAGTAATCAAGATTCAAAAGATTATAAATCTTTATTGTGTTTAGTAACTATTTACTAATATTCATTGTAGATTGTCTTTATTGTTTGTGGATATATTATGTAGGATATATGTTGTTTTTGTTTTAATAGTGATGCATATATGTTGTTTAACAATGATGCATAAATGTTGTTTTTGTGTTTAAGGTGTAGGTTTTTATTTATATATCATCATAGTTGTCTCTAATTCAAGTATGAGTAAGAGATCACGAAATATTAGTGAGAGCAAATCCGGAGAAACCTCTTGGTTTTACTGTGTTGGAATGGAAGAATAGGAAGCTCGTAAAGAAGGGGCGTCATCTTGTTGTATAATGTAAGAAATGCTAGAAGGTTATAAAGAGAGTAGTCAACCGCTTAAATAACACATTGTCAGACCTTTAGGTGATGTAAAGTGGTGCCCCCTTGCAAGTGATGTGGACAGATGGGCTATCGACAGAATTTGGATGAAATTAAGAGGAAATTTTTTGACAAGATGAGTATGAAGTGAGATAGGAGGTCCACATTTCAGAACCAAGGAAAGAGGAAGCACTCGAGTTAGCCAGTATTTGCTCGAAAAAGCCATATATCTTCGGTCCGCTAGACAAGATGGTTGCAGAGAGAAAATTAAAGCAAATTGTTTTTAAAGAGAGTTATGACTAACAAAACTTGGACATATGCAATATGACTCTTCATGTATTTGACATGTAAGAATTTAATCTAGCATGCGAGGCGATTAGAAGGTATGGGCAAAGGTACAAAGGACATGACTAGTACTATTTTCGGGTTCCTCCATGTAGGCAAGGTTATTAGAAGATTGATGATAAATTGCGTAAGCAGGAATAGTGAGATGCATATGGTTATATTATCCTTACTGATGGGTGGACTAACAGGAGGCACATGAGCATGAACTTAAGCATCCACTGCAACAACACAAGTTTCATCAAGTTTATTAAAGATATGAGCATGGTCACATGACAAACTGCATATTCAAGTGGGTGGAAGATTGCATAAGGAAGATTATATAATCTCGATAGCAAGCGGTTGTTGATAACCATACTTCTAACATGGTTGCAGCTTGCAAAGAGCATGTTGAAAGAGGAGCAACCAAATATATTTCAGATTAAATGCGCCACACACACAATTAATCTAATGTTGGAGAATATTTGGAAGCTTCCAAAGTATAAAGTTGTGGTGGAGAAGACGACGAATATCATGGTGTTTCTCTACAGGCATCTAGTCCTCTTGCTTTGATGCACGAGTAACTAATATGAGGGAATTTGTCACAAGATTCACTACTTTCATCCTTAGCTTGATTTGTCTTGTGGACAATGATATGGTCTCTTCACCTAAATGGGACGAGAATAGATGGACCAAGACAACGGGGGGATTAGCTGCTAAGTTAGATAATTTAGACCTAGGTATAAGCTTTATTTTAAATACTTGTGTCTTTTCTTAACTTACTAGTCAATAATTTGCTAAATGCTAAAATTTGTTCTAGTAATTGTTAAATATGTTATTTTTGTACCTGCTAAAACTCCTATAGTACCATTTCAAAAATCCACCTCCCATGAGCCCTTATGCTCTCTTGTATTTTACTATTTTATGATTTCTATGTTGTAATCTTGTCACGCCCGTCATTTATCCCACTAAAGAAAACATCAAAGCAATGGAAACTAGCACAGCTAGTAGTTGTGCTCTTGTGAACCGTCTTATCCTTGTAGTAGTAACATGAATTCAAATAATAAGCTGCTAAGTGTAGTGGCTAGCCTCCCTGCTGCATGCTTCTCAATAATCTCAATAACTAATCGAAATACTTACTTTTTCCTGTTACAAGCGGACTTTATGTCATTCTTGGCATCCATAAAGCGTGCTATAAACAAAACTCAATGAAGGCCTCAACTATCCCCAAAAGCTTGAAAAGAGGAGCATAAGTTTTGATAAATAGCTATATATTGTTCTAAAAAAATAGCGGAATTGGGTAAACTTTGTAGCGAACTATGTTTTGGTTCATCTGTTTTCTTCCTATTCAGGTAGAGATCATACAAGCTAACTGTGACATTTTTTCTAAAAAAAATCAAGGAAAAAAATATCGAACCTTGTAACTCCCAGATGAACAAGCTCCCTCCTACTAGTAAACGTTTGCATCAAAGCAAGAGTAATGATGTTCATAGAGAACACCTTGAGATTGCTTGTCTTCCTATCACAGCCTTATAATTTAGAAGCTCCCGATATCCACCAATATATGATCAATCGTGTATGTGACGCAACTAGTTTATAATATATTTGGCTCGCTCCTCTTTCAGCATGTTCTTCGCAGCCATATTAGAAGCATGGTTATCACTAACCACTTGCATTTCACAAGACTCCAATCACCTTTATGCATTCTTCCACCCACTTGAATATATACTTTGTCGTGTGTTCATGCTCATAATCTTCAATAGACTTGATAAAACTTGTGCCCTCATTGCTATAGGTGCACAAATTTATCACATTCTTGCGTCTCCTGTCAGTAAGGATACTGCATCCATACTCATCCCACCAATTTTGCTTTTATCATCAACCTTCTGATAAACTTACTTGAGGAGAGGAATTTTGAAACCGATAATGGTTAGGCCTCTTGTATCTTGGCCTATATGTTCATGTCGTCTCGCATGCTAGATCAAATTCTTCGTCAAGTACATGAACAAAAAATCCCGATTCATATTCCAACATGATCAATTTTTCATGAGCCATATCCCTATAGTCTCCTTTCAATCTCGTTAAATGTGGTTTACTTCATTTTTATCTCTACAACCATCTTTTCTAGTGGACCCGAGACACATGGCTTCTTCGAGCCAATTCTAGATTACTCGGGTGCTTGCTTCTTTCTCTCTTCTGAAAAGCGGACCACCTGTCTTATTTCCCAATATACTTTCTTCTTGTCCAAATTTTCTATTAATTTCCTCCAAATTCTCTCGGCAAGCCCGTGCACCGTCACTTATGGCTGCCCTTTACATCTCATGAAAGTCTGACAATGTGTTTAAGTCGGTTGAGTTGTTTGTTTATGACATTCTTGCATTTCTTACGTTATGCTATAAGATGAGACCCTTTTTATCTGTTTCCTGTGATTCTATCCTAGAATCGATGGGCCAACGAGGTTTCTTGAGGATTTGTTCCTCACTACTACTTTGTGATTTCGCTCATGCTTGAATTAGAGGTTATTGATGATGATATATAAACAAAAATCATATTAAACACAAAACAACATATATGTATCACTATTAGTCATTATTAAACAAAATATATGCATCACTCTTAACAGAAACAATGTATATCCTAAATAATATAATCCACAAACAATAAAAGATAATCCACAATGAATATTAGTAATTAGATTAGTAATCAAGATTCAAAAGATTATAAATCTTTATTGTGTTTAGTAACTATTTACTAATATTCATTGTAGATTGTCTTTATTGTTTGTGGATATATTATGTAGGATATATGTTGTTTTTGTTTTAATAGTGATGCATATATGTTGTTTAACAATGATGCATAAATGTTGTTTTGTGTTTAAGGTGTAGGTTTTAATTTATATATCATCATAGTTGTCTCTAATTCAAGTATGAGTAAGAGATCACGAAATATTAGTGAGAGCAAATCGGAGAAACCTCTTGGTTTTACTGTTGGAATGGAAGAATAGGAAGCTCAGAAGAAGGGCGCCATCTTATTGTATAATGTAAGAAATGCTAGAAGGTTATAAAGAGAGGGGTCAACCGCTTAAATAACACATTGTCGACCTTTAGGTGATGTAAAGTGGTGCCCCTTGCAAGTGATGTGGACGGATGGGCTATCGGCAATTTGGATGAAATTAAGAAAATTTTTGACAAGATGAGTATGAAGTGAGATAGAGGTCCACATTTCGAACCAAGGAAAGAGGAAGCACTCGAGTTAGCCAAGATTTGCTCGAAAAAGTCATATATCTTCGGTCCGCTAGACAAGATGGTTGCAGAGAAAATTAAAGCAAATTGTTTTTAAAGAGAGTTATGACTAACAAAACTTGGACATATGCAATATGACTCTTCATGTATTTGACATGTAAGAATTTAATCTAGCATGCAAGGCGATTATAAGGTATGGGCAAAGGTACAAAGGACATGGCTAGTACTATTTTCGGTTCCTCCATGTAGGCAAGGTTATTAGAAGATTGATGATAAATTGCGAAGGTGAATAGTGAGATGCATATGGTTATATTATCCTTACTAATGGGTGGACTAACAGAGGCACATGAGCATGAACTTAAGCATCCAAGGCAACAACACAAGTTTCATCAAGTTTATTAAAGATATGAGCATGGTCACATGACAAACTGCATATTCAAGTGGGTGGAAGATTGCATAAGGAAGATTATATAATCTCGATAGGCGGTTGTTGATAACCATACTTCTAACATGGTTGCGCCTTGCAAAGAGCATGTTGAAAGAGGAGCAACCAAATATATTTCGATTAAATGCCACACACAATTAATCTAATGTTGGAGAATATTTGGAAGCTTCCAAAGTATAAAGTTGTGTGGAGAAGACGCATTTAATATCATGGTGTTTCTCTGGGCATCTAGTCCTCTTGCTTTGATGCACGAAAGTAACTAATATGAGGGAATTTGTCACAAGATTCACTACTTTCATCCTTAGCTTGATTTGTCTTGTGGACAATGATATGGTCTCTTCACCTAAATGGGGCGAGAATAGATGGACCAAGACAACGGGGATTAGTCGCTAAGTTAGATAATTTAGACCTAGGTATAAGCTTTATTTTAAATACTTGTGTCTTTTCTTAACTTACTAGTCAATAATTTGCTAAATGCTAAAATTTGTTCTAGTAATTGTTAAATATGTTATTTTTGTACCTGCTAAAACTCCTATAGTACCATTTCAAAATCCACCTCCCATGAGCCCTTATGCTCTCTTGTATTTTACTATTTTATGATTTCTATGTTGTAATCTTGTTGCATGATCATTTATCCACTAAAGAAAACATCAAAGCAATGGAAACTAGCACATTAGTAGTTGTGCTCTTGTGAACCGCCTTATCCTTGTAGTAGTAACATGAATTCAAGTAATAAGTCGCTATGTAGTGGCTAGCCTCCCTCTTGCATGCTTCTCAATAATCTCAATAACTAATCGAAATACTTACTTTTTCCTCACAAGCGGACTTTATGTCATTCACGGCATCCATAAAGCATGCTATAAACAAAACTCAATGAAGGCCTCAACTATCCCCAAAAGCTTGAAAGAGGAGCATAAGTTTTGATAAATATTTGTATATTGTAAGAAATGCTAGAAGGTTATAAAGAGAGTAGTCAACCGCTTAAATAATACATTGTCAGACCTTTAGGTGATGTAAAGTGGTGCCCCTTGCAAGTGATGTGGACGGATGGGCTATCGGCAATTTGGATGAAATTAAGAAAATTTTTGACAAGATGAGTATGAAGTGAGATAGGAGGTCCACATTTGAACCAAGGAAAGAGGAAGCACTCGAGTTAGCCAAGATTTGCTCGAAAAAGTCATATATCTTCGTTAAGCTAGACAAGATGGTTGCGAGAGAAAATTGAAGCAAATTGTTTTTAAAGAGAGTTATGACTAACAAAACTTGGACATATGCGACATGACTCTTCATGTATTTGACATGTAAGAATTTAATCTAGCATGCAAGGCGATTATAAGGTATGGGCAAAGGTACAAAGGACATGGCTAGTACTATTTTCGGGTTCCTCCCTTTAAGCAAGGTTATTAGAAGATTGATGATGAATTGCGTAAGCAGGAGTAGTGAGATGCATATGGTTATATCATCCTTACTAATGGGTGGACTAACAGGAGGCACATGAGCATGAACTTAAGCATCCAGTGCAACAACACAAGTTTCATCAAGTTTATTAAAGATATGAGCATGGTCACATGACAAACTGCATATTCAAGTGGGTGGAAGATTGCATAAGGAAGATTATATAATCTCGATAGCAAGCGGTTGTTGATAACCATACTTCTAACATGGTTGCAGCTTGCAAAGAGCATGTTGAAAGAGGAGCGACCACATATATTTCAGATTAAATGCGCCACACACAATTAATCTCATGTTGGAGAATATTTGGAAGCTTCCAAAATATAAAGTTGTGGTGGAGAAGGCGGCGAATATCATGGTGTTTCTCTGGGCATCTAGTCCTCTTGCTTTGATGCAGTAACTAATATGAGGGAATTTGTCACAAGATTCACTACTTTCATCCTTAGCTTGATTTATCTTGTGGACAATGATATGGTCTCTTCACCTAAATGGGACGAGAATAGATGGACCAAGACAACGGGGGGATTAGCTGCTAAGTTAGATAATTTAGACCTAGGTATAAGCTTTATTTTAAATACTTGTGTCTTTTCTTAACTTACTAGTCAATAATTTGCTAAATGCTAAAATTTGTTCTAGTAATTGTTAAATATGTTATTTTTGTACGGTTAAAACTCCTATAGTACCATTTCAAAAATCCACCTCCCATGAGCCCTTATGCTCTCTTGTATTTTACTATTTTATGATTTCTATGTTGTAATCTTGGCACGCCCGTCATTTATCCCACTAAAGAAAACATCAAAGCAATGGAAACTAGCACAGCTAGTAGTTGTGCTCTTGTGAACCGTCTTATCCTTGTAGTAGTAACATGAATTCAAGTAATAAGCTGCTAAGTGTAGTGGCTAGCCTCCCTGCTGCATGCTTCTCAATAATCTCAATAACTAATCGAAATACTTACTTTTTCCTGTTACAAGCGGACTTTATGTCATTCCTGGCATCCATAAAGCATGCTATAAACAAAACTCAATGAAGGCCTCAACTATCCCCAAAAGCTTGAAAGAGAGCATAAGTTTTGATAAATAGCTATATTGTTCTAAAAATAAGCGAATTGGGTAAACTTTGTACCGAACTATGTTTTGGTTCATCTGTTTTCTTCCTATTCAAGTGGAGATCATACAAGCTAACTGTGACATTTTTTCTAAAAAAAATCAAGGAAAAAAGTAACGAACCTTGTAACTCCCAGATGAGCAAGCTCCCTCTTACTAGTAAACGTTTGCATCAAAGCAAGAGTAATGATGCTCATAGAGAACACCTTGAGATTCCTTGTCTTCCTATCACATCCTTATAATTTAGAAGCTCCCGATATCCACCAATATATGATCAATCATGATGTGACGCAACTAGTTTATAATATATTTGGCTCGCTCCTCTTTCAGCATGTTCTTCGCAGTCATATTAGAAGCATGGTTATCAGTAACCACTTGCATTTCACAAGACTCCAATCACCTTTATGCATTCTTCCACCCACTTGAATATATACTTTGTCGTGTGTTCATGCTCATAATCTTCAATAGACTTGATAAAACTTGTGCCCTCATTGCTATAGGTGCACAAGTTTATCACATTCTTGTGTCTCCTGTCAGTAAGGATACTGCATCCATACTCATCCCACCAATTTTACTTTTGTCATCAATCTTCTGATAAACTTATTTGAGGAGAGGAATTTTGAAACCGATAGTGGTTAGGCCTCTTGTATCTTGGCCTATATGTTCATGTCGTCTGCATACTAGATCAAATTCTTCGTCAAGTACATGAACAAAAATCGATTCATATTCCAACATGCTCAATTTTTCATGAGCCATATCCCTATGGTCTCCTTTCAATCTCGTTAAATGTGGTTTACTTCATTTTTATCTCTACAACCATCTTTTCTAGTGGACGAGACACATGGCTTCTTGAGCCAATTCTAGATTACTCGGGTGCTTCCTTCTTTCTCTCTTAAGACGGACCACGCCTTATTTCCCAATATGCTTTCTTCTTGTCCAAATTTTCTCTTAATTTCATCTAAATTCTCTCGGCAAGCCCGTCGCCTCGTCACTTATGAGTGACGCTTTACATCTCATGAAAGTCGACAATGTGTTTAAGTCGGTTGAGTTGTTTGTTTATGACATTCTTGCATTTCTTACGTTATGCTATAAGATGAGACCCTTTTATCTGTTTCTGATTCTATCCTAGAATCGATGAGCCAAACGAGGTTTCTTGGATTTGTTCCTCACTACTACTTTGTGATTTCGCTCATGCTTGAATTAGAGGTTATTGATGATGATATATAAACAAAAATCATATTAAACACAAAACAACATATATGTATCACTATTAGTCATTATTAAACAAAATATATGCATCACTCTTAACAGAAAACAATGTATATCCTAAATAATATAATCCACAAACAATAAAAGATAATCCACAATGAATATTAGTAATTAGTTATGAAACACAATAAAATTCTAATCGCTAGTTCTTGATAACTATTATAATTGCCAATTATCTATTAGATTTCTAATATGTTAATAAACATAAAAGGATTTTAGATTTCTAACTTTCATTTGTGGTGGCGGTGAAGAAGCTTCGACGATGTGAGCTCGAAGAACTAAAGAAGAAGGGACGACAAACTCCTCAATGTCAATGGAGCACAGAACTTCGATGACAATGGAGAGGAGAGTCGAGTTGAAGAAGATGGAGCTTTGATGCAAAGCTCGAAGAGTCAAGAAGATGATGAAACTTTGATGTTTAAGATGGAGCTTGATGAAGAAGATGAGCATCGATCGCGGCGAGTGGTGGTGAAGGTGGTTGTTCCATCATTTTGTTTGAAAGACATGATGCTTCTTGATTTGGAAAGGAATGGCGAAGGTGCGCCTCACCTTTGTTTAATTGGGCCGTTTAGATGGGCCTAAATCCTACACCATGGACAACACATCGTGGAGAATGATTGTTTGTTGTTGGTGGTTAGAAGTTCGATAAACTTTGGTTTTAAGGAGCTTCTAGTAGAAGCTTGTTGTTTTTTAGGGTGATATGAACCCAAATGAAGAGAAAATGAACTCCAATGAAGAATCTAAATCTTGTTGGTGATATGAAACCTTAAAACTATAGAAGCTCGGATGAGAGTTGGTGAAGTCCATGGAGTGATATGAACCTTTTAGGCGTGTGATCTACGAGGGAGATGGTAATAGTAAAACCAAGCTCTAACCAAGAGAGCTAATGTGAAGATCGAGCCAAATTAGAACAAACTGTTTGAATTGAACAAACCCGACCAAACCGCCCGATTTTGAGTAGTTCGATTCGGTTTCTACAATGATATCGATTGGTCAGTTCTACATTTTAGGTTAGCGTGAATTGAATTGATGTTGTATATTTAATTACTATCGTTTCCTAATTCTTCTTTGGTTTACCCACACACCCACGTGATGTTGCTTCTCAATTGCAAGCTATCACTTCGTTTTCGTGTTTACGATCAATAGAAAAGGCCATGCATCTTCTTCTTCTAAAAAATCAAAGAAACAATTGCCTTCCTTAACTTTTACTTCTACATAATCTCTCTTTTCTTTCTCCAATAGTTAATGAAAATTAACCCCACATTTCTTCTCGTTATGAATATGCGATGCATGGGGCGAGCATCCTCTTTATGGTTATCGGCATTCCTCATATCTTGTTGCATAGTTAGGAGCATGTAACATATGAAAACCGACGAACGAACCAAAATAATTCGGTTCGGTTTAGTTTAGTCTCTTGCTTGGTTCCATTTTGATTTGATTAAAATTATTTAAAATCGGCCTTGGCCGGTTTGCACCCACTAGAGGATATCTCTAGAAGAGCCAAGGGCCTAAAATCTCGAGCCAAAAATCTCGTTGGCGGTACCCTTTGCATGTTGGTGAAGGGTCTCTATTTATAGGTGAAAACCTATTATATGCGAGCTAAAATGGCGCGTAGACAACATGACCGCGAGACTATCCTTGCCGTTAGGTGCACATTGTTGAGCGATGAGAGTTGTATAGTGCTTTAATAGAAACCGTAATTTACATAAGGCTACGGTGTCCGTTCATTAAATGTCATGCAACTTTATAGCCTCACATCATCGAATTGTGGTATTGCGTCAACTTTGCGTATTCTAATTGTGGGCAAAGGGGAAGAGACGATGGTTAGGCGTTAAAGTGCGTAGCTCGCGAATTCTAATTGTAGCCCGCGATCTGCATTAAATCACGGTACTTACATCACCATGTTGAGTTGTTAGGGTTGATTGTCAAGTTGAGAAGACGACCACTAGCCTCGCGTATTGACGTGAGGCTAGCCAGACTTGCATTAATAGTGCAAAGTTTCTTTGTTCGGTGTGGGTTTAAAGGCGATTCTTAACTTGCTTTGACTTACGACTTTGTAGATTGTCATCTTTAGTCAATTATGGACTCATATGGCTTTGATGAGCCCATTAGTCATGTCAAATGACCATTTTGCCCTTTGTGGATTCCACATAATTTTTGGGCTATTGATCTATGGTCTATCAATTTTGATCGTCCACAGTGGCTAGGAGGGATCGAATTGGGTTGGGAGGTGGGGAGGGTGACATGGAGGTCTGTCAGTAGGAGAAGGGAGTGGCGGCGAAGGCACTAGGATTTTTGCTTTTTAACGGAGGGGATTAAATCGTGATAGGACTGATGCTTTTTTTTTTGGGTTGTGTTTTAATCGATTAAATCACTTTTGTCTTTTGGGTTCTATTGTTGTGGATAGACCTCCTGTACTATTGCCCAATTGCAGACGCCTTGAGTGAATTTTTTTTGACTCTTTTACCCTCAAATGGTCTATTTGTCAAAACAAAACAAAACAAAACAAAAAGACAAAAACTCTTTCGGGAGGAAAAATAGTCAAAAGAATTCTTCCGGGGTCTATCTGCAACAATACAACTATAGGGGCCTATCTGCAATTGGGCAATAGCATCTGAGGTCTATTCGCAATTAACCCTTTTTTTTTCTTGAGATCATACAATGAAATGTAGTAGCTGATAATTAAAATTGATTCTCAACCACATCCAGCAAAGCTTCCTATTTGTTAAAACTAGCGATTGTATTTTAGCCATAACCCTAGGAGCTGTAATGTTGCTTGTATGCCTTGGCTAATACTGGTTCAATTTGCTGATCTAATTTCTCGAGTACTGTCTGTGCAGGGGCACCTTCACACGTACAGGTTCTGTGACAATGTGTGGACCTTCATCTTACAAGATGCCACATTCAAGAATGAGGAATGCCAAGAAACCGTTGGAAGAGTGAAGATTGTAGCTTGTGATTCCAAGCTGCTCAGTCAGTGAGCAGTCTTTTTCAACCCTCTTCTACTTCTCTCTCTGTAACACCCATAAATCATGAATTATTTGTGCAGCTCTTGGTTTTAATTGACAGCAACCGGTCCGAATATTTGCAGGACTACTCATGGTTTCATGATTATAATATTGCATCTTATTATCTTCCAGTCTAGCTTGAAAAGAAAATTGAAAAGTTCAATATTTCCTTACCTTCACGCTTTGTATTGATTCCACGGCATACGAGTTTGATCCCATATGTTTCCTACACATTTCCGAGTTATACATCTTTACTAAACGAAATACTTACTTTTTCCTCACAAGCGGACTTTATGTCATTCTTGGCATCCATAAAGCATGCTATAAACAAAACTCAATGAAGGCCTCAACTATCCCCAAAAGCTTGAAAAGAGGAGCATAAGTTTTGATAAATAGCTATATATTGTTCTAAAAAATAGCGAATTGGGTAAACTTTGTAGCGAACTATGTTTTGGTTCATCTGTTTTCTTCCTATTCAAGTGGAGATCATACAAGCTAAGCGTGACATTTTTCTAAAAAATCAAGGAAAAAATATCGAACCTTGTAACTCCCGGATGAGCAAGCTCCCTCTTACTAGTAAACGTTTGCATCAAAGCAAGAGTAATGATGCTCATAGAGAACACCTTGAGATTCCTTGTCTTCCTATCACATCCTTATAATTTAGAAGCTCCGATATCCACCAATATATGATCAATCATGATGTGACGAACTAGTTTATAATATATTTGGCTCGCTCCTCTTCAAAGATGTTCTTCGCACCATATTAGAAGCATGGTTATCACTAACCACTTGCATTTCACAAGACTCCAATCACCTTTATGCATTCTTCCACCCACTTGAATATATACTTTGTCGTGTGTTCATGCTCATAATCTTCAATAGACTTGATAAAACTTGTGCCCTCATTGCTATAGGTGCACAAGTTTATCACATTCTTGTGTCTCCGTCATAGGATATCGTGATCCATACTCATCCCACCAATTTTACTTTTGTCATCAATCTTCTGATAAACTTATTTGAGGAGAGGAATTTTGAAACCGATAGTGGTTAGGCCTCTTGTATCCTGGCCTATATGTTCATGTCGTCTCGCATACTAGATCAAATTCTTCGTCAAGTACATGAACAAAAAATCCTGATTCATATTCCAACATGCTCAATTTTTCATGAGCCATATCCCTATGGTCTCCTTTCAATCTCGTTAAATGTGGTTTACTTCATTTTTATCTCTACAACCATCTTTTCTAGTGGACCCGAGACACATGGCTTCTTCGAGCCAATTCTAGATTACTCGGGTGCTTCCTTCTTTCTCTCTTCTGAAAAGCGGACCACCTGCCTTATTTCCCAATATGCTTTCTTCTTGTCCAAATTTTCTCTTAATTTCATCTAAATTCTCTCGGCAAGCCCGTCTGCCTCGTCACTTATGAGAGGCGGCCCTTTACATCTCATGAAAGTCTGACAATGTGTTTAAGTCGGTTGAGTTGTTTGTTTATGACATTCTTGCATTTCTTACGTTATGCTATAAGATGAGACCCTTTTTATCTGTTTCCTGTGATTCTATCCTAGAATCAGTAGACCGACGAGGTTTCTTCGGGATTTGTTCCTCACTACTACTTTGTGATTTCTCGCTCATGCTTGAATTAGAGGTTATTGATGATGATATATAAACAAAAATCATATTAAACACAAAAACAACATATATGTATCACTATTAGTCATTATTAAACAAAATATATGCATCACTCTTAACAGAAAACAATGTATATCCTAAATAATATAATCCACAAACAATAAAAGATAATCCACAATGAATATTAGTAATTAGTTATGAAACACAATAAAATTCCTAATCTGCTAGTTCTTGATAACTATTATAATTGCCAATTATCTATTAGATTTCTAATATGTTAATAAACATAAAAGGATTTTAGATTTCTAACTTTCGACTGTGGTGGCAGTGAAGAAGCTTCGACGATGACAGAGCTCGAAGAACTAAAGAAGAAGGGACGACAAACTCCTCAATGTCAATGGAGCCTGGAGAACTCGATGACAATGGAGAGGAGAGTCGGGAGTTGAAGAAGATGGAGCTTTGATGCAAAGCTCGAAGAGCTGAAGAAGATGATGAAACTTTGATGTTTAAGATGGAGCTTCGATGAAGAAGATGAGCATCGATGCGACGAGTGGTGGTGAAGGTGGTTGTTCCATCATTTTGTTTGAAAGACATGATGCTTCTTGCGATTTGAAAGGAATGGCGAAGGTACCTCACCTTTGTTTAATTGGGCGCTTTTATAGGGCCTAAATCCTACACCCTATGGACAACACATCGGTGGAGAATGATTGTTTGTTGTTGGTGGTTAGAAGTTCGATAAACTTTGGTTTTTAAGGGAGCTTCTAGTAGAAGCTTGTTGTTTTTTTTAGGGTGATATGAACCCAAATGAAGAGAAAATGAACTCCAATGAAGAATCTAAATCTTGTTGGTGATATGAAACCTTAAAACTATAGAAGCTCAGATGAGAGAGTTGGTGAAGTCCAGTAGGTGATATGAACCTTTTAGACTGTGTGATCTCGCACGAGGGAGATGGTAATAGTAAAAACCAAGCTCTAACCAAGAGAGCTAATGTGAAGATCAGAGCCAATTAGGGCTGAGCAAACTACTGTTTGAATTGAACAAACTGACCAAACCGCCCGATTTTGAGTAGTTCGTCGGCTACAATGATATCGATTCAGATCAGTTCTACATTTTTAGGTTAGCGTGAATTGAATTGATCGACTGTATATTTAATTACTATCGTTTCCTAATTCTTCTTTGGTTTACCCCACACACCCACGTGATGTTGCTTCTCAATTGCAAGCTATCACTTCGCTGTTGTTTCTGATCAATAGAGAAAAGGCCATGCATCTTCTTCTAAAAAAATCAAAGAAACAATTGCCTTCCTTAACTTTTACTTCTACATAATCTCTCTTTTCTTTCTCCAATAGTTAATGAAAATTAACCCCACATTTCTATCTCTACAACCATCTTTTCTAGTGGACGAGACACATGGCTTCTTCGAGCCAATTCTAGATTACTCGGTGCTTGCTTCTTTCTCTCTTAAAGCGGACCACTGCCTTATTTCCCAATATGCTTTCTTCTTGTCCAAATTTTCTCTTAATTTCATCTAAATTCTCTCGGCAAGCCCGTCACTTCGCCACTTATGAGAGGCTGCCCTTTACATCTCATGAAAGTCCGACAATGTGTTTAAGTCGGTTGAGTTGTTTGTTTATGACATTCTTGCATTTCTTACGTTATGCTATAAGATGAGACCCTTTTTATCTGTTTCTGTGATTCTATCCTAGAATCAGAGACCAACGAGGTTTCTTGGATTTGTTCCTCACTACTACTTTGTGATTTCGCTCATGCTTGAATTAGAGGTTATTGATGATGATATATAAACAAAAATCATATTAAACACAAAACAACATATATGTATCACTATTAGTCATTATTAAACAAAATATATGCATCACTCTTAACAGAAAACAATGTATATCCTAAATAATATAATCCACAAACAATAAAAGATAATCCACAATGAATATTAGTAATTAGTTATGAAACACAATAAAATTCTAATCGCTAGTTCTTGATAACTATTATAATTGCCAATTATCTATTAGATTTCTAATATGTTAATAAACATAAAAGGATTTTAGATTTCTAACTTTCGACTGTGGTGGCAGTGAAGAAGCTTCGACGATGACAGAGCCCGAAGAACTAAAGAAGAAGGGACGACAAATTCCTCAACGTCAATGGAGCTTGGAGAACTTGATGACAATGGAGAGGAGAGTCGGGAGTTGAAGAAGATGGAGCTTTGATGCAAAGCTCGAAGAGCTGAAGAAGATGATGAAACTTTGATGTTTAAGATGGAGCTTCGATGAAGAAGATGAGCATCGATGCGACGAGTGGTGGTGAAGGTGGTTGTTCCATCATTTTGTTTGAAAGACATGATGCTTCTTGCGATTTGGAAAGGAATGGCGAAGGTACGCCTCACCTTTGTTTAATTGGGCCGTTTTGCCGATAGGGCCTAAATCCTACACCCTGTGGACAACACATCGGTGGAGAATGATTGTTTGTTGTTGGTGGTTAGAAGTTCGATAAACTTTGGTTTTTAAGGGAGCTTCTAGTAGAAGCTTGTTGTTTTTTTTAGGGTGATATGAACCCAAATGAAGAGAAAATGAACTCCAATGAAGAATCTAAATCTTGTTGGTGATATGAAACCTTAAAACTATAGAAGCTCAGATGAGAGAGTTGGTGAAGTCCAGTAGGTGATATGAACCTTTTAGACTGTGTGATCTCGCACGAGGGAGATGGTAATAGTAAAAACCAAGCTCTAACCAAGAGAGCTAATGTGAAGATCAGAGCCAATTAGGGCTGAGCAAACTACTGTTTGAATTGAACAAACTGACCAAACCGCCCGATTTTGAGTAGTTCGGTTCAGTTTCTACAATGATATCGATTCAGATCAGTTCTACATTTTTAGGTTAGCGTGAATTGAATTGATCGACTGTATATTTAATTACTATCGTTTCCTAATTCTTCTTTGGTTTACCCCACACACCCACGTGATGTTGCTTCTCAATTGCAAGCTATCACTTCGTTTTCGTGTTTCTGTGATCAATAGAGAAAAGGCCATGCATCTTCTTCTTCTAAAAAAAAATCAAAGAAACAATTGCCTTCCTTAACTTTTACTTCTACATAATCTCTCTTTTCTTTCTCCAATAGTTAATGAAAATTAACCCCCACATTTCTTCTCGTTATGAATATGCGATGCATGGGGGCAGAGCATCCTCTTTATGGTTATCAGCATTCCTCATATCTTGTTGCATAGTTCTGGAGCATGTAACATATGAAAACCGACCGAACCGAACCAAAATAATTCGGTTCGGTTTAGTTTAGTCTCTTGCTTGGTTCCATTTTGATTTGATTAAAATTATTTAAAATCGACCGCACTGACCGGTTGCTCACCCCTAGAGGCAGTATCTCTAGAGAAGAGCCAAGGGCCTAAAATCTCGAGAGCCAAAAATCGTTCGAAAGCAGTACCCTTTGCATGTTGGTGAAGGGTCTCTATTTATAGGCTGAAAACCCTATTATATGCGGAGCTAAAATGACGCGTAGACAACATGACACGAGACTATCCTTGCCATTCTGCAGTGCACATTGTGCAGACGATCAGAGTTGTATAGTGCTTTAATAGAAACCGTAATTTACGCAAGGCTACGGCTGTCCGTTCATTAAATGTCATGCAACTTTATAGCCTCACATCATCTGAATTGTGGGCGCTGCGTCAACTTTGCGTATTCTAATTGTGGGCAAAGGGGGCAAGACCTGATGGTTAGCTGTTAAAGTTAAATGCAGCTCGCGAATTCTAATTGTAGTACCGCGATCTTACGTAAATGCGACGTTCTGTCACCATGTTGAGCTGTTAGAGGTTGATTGTCAAGTTGAGAAGACACGACCACTAGCCTCGCGTATTGACGTGAGGCTAGCCAGACTTGCATTAATAGTGCAAAGTTTGCTGTTCGTGTCGGGTTTAAGGCTGATTCTTAACTTGCTTTGACTTACGACTTTGTAGATTGTCATCTTTAGTCAATTATGGACTCATATGGCTTTGATGAGCCCATTAGTCATGTCAAATGACCATTTTGCCCTTTGTGGATTCCACATAATTTTTGGGCTATTGATCTATGGTCTATCAATTTTGATCGTCCACGGTGGCTAGGAGGGATCGAATTGGGTTGGGAGGTGGGAGGGTGACATGGAGGTCATCGGAGGAGAGGGTGGCGGCGAGGCACTAGGATTTTGCTTTTAACGGAGGGATTAAATCGTGATAGGATGATGCTTTTTTGGGTTGTGTTTTAATCGATTAAATCACTTTTGTCTTTTGGGTTCTATTGTTGTGGATAGACCTCTGTACTATTGCCCAATGCGAGGCGCCTTGAGTGAATTTTTTTTGACTCTTTTACCCTCAAATGGTCTATTTGTCAAAAACAAAACAAAACAAAACAAAAAAAAGACAAAAACTCTTTCTCGGAGGGAAAAATAGTCAAAAAGAATTCTTCCGGGGGTCTATCTGCAACAATACAACTATAGGGGCCTATCTGCAATTGGGCAATAGCATCTGAGGTCTATTCGCAATTAACCCTTTTTTTTTCTTGAGATCATACAATGAAATGTAGTAGCTGATAATTAAAATTGATTCTCAACCACATCCAGCAAAGCTTCCTATTTGTTAAAACTAGCGATTGTATTTTAGCCATAACCCTAGGAGCTGTAATGTTGCTTGTATGCCTTGGCTAATACTGGTTCAATTTGCTGATCTAATTTCTCGAGTACTGTCTGTGCAGGGGCACCTTCACACGTACAGGTTCTGTGACAATGTGTGGACCTTCATCTTACAAGATGCCACATTCAAGAATGAGGAATGCCAAGAAACCGTTGGAAGAGTGAAGATTGTAGCTTGTGATTCCAAGCTGCTCAGTCAGTGAGCAGTCTTTTTCAACCCTCTTCTACTTCTCTCTCTGTAACACCCATAAATCATGAATTATTTGTGCAGCTCTTGGTTTTAATTGACAGCAACCGGTCCGAATATTTGCAGGACTACTCATGGTTTCATGATTATAATATTGCATCTTATTATCTTCCAGTCTAGCTTGAAAAGAAAATTGAAAAGTTCAATATTTCCTTACCTTCACGCTTTGTATTGATTCCACGGCATACGAGTTTGATCCCATATGTTTCCTACACATTTCCGAGTTATACATCTTTACTAAACATGAATGTTTCAGCTTTGCTTTACTCTTGTTAGCTTCAAATCGTATACAAAAAATTTCTTAGCACGGCCTCATGCTAGGTGAAAGGTTGTGATACCAAGTTTTATAATCACGTTTGTATGTGGCTGGCGATTATCATGTAAAAATTGTGATTAAATTCCGCTTATTGTCCTCAACACTCCATCCAGTGTCAATCTATTTCGAAGGATAGCAATGTGCGCATGTTGATTGGGTTTTCAGGCAAAAGAAAAGTTCACCATAAGCTGCAAGATACTGACTGAAAATAGACCAACATCTCTATGGAATGAGTTGGATTCAAGGACATTATGTCGAAAACGAGCAGGCATGCCAATTGGCAGCATTAGGCCTGAAGAAAACTTTCAAGAGGAATCCACTTAAGCTGTATATGTTGATGGGATTGACCACCATAATGTGAAAATAATGGATGTTTAGACTCCAGATTGTTACTTGTCACATCTAAGTAGTGATTACTGTTCGGGCTCCTTCATCTGGGAGCTATCTGTTTCACAGTGAATCTCAACTTTACATGAAGATGTTAGCTTCTCCATCATCTGGATCGAACAAGAGACAGCGAAAGTAGGAGACATCAACATGCTCCTAAAAGCAGTAGCTAAGGTCAGTTTGGCAACCACATTAAACCTTATGTATTGAGAACAATTTTAGTAAAGTTCATTATCGTAGGTTGTTTTCTACAACCACTAAAAAACTAGGTTAGGATTGATCATGGCAAAGGTCCTATACTAACCGGGCTAGAAATAAATTGCCAATGTGATCGTCCATCCTTAGTCCAGTTTAAGGGCTAATATTTGGCCTAAAAACTCTGCGAATACAATATTTTTCAGAATCAAATCTAGCCTAATTTTGAGTGGTTGTCGAACACAGACCAAGTGTTTCTTACTGGGGTATTAGTGAAACATGCCTTTTGGTAACCAATCATTTGCAGCACGTGCTCCATAAGTATCTAGCGCGCATTTTTTTTTTTTTTCCCTCCCTTCGTAGTTCCTACATCTTGAAACTCACCTTGATGCTTAAAGTGTTTGGTTGACTGGAAATGGCAAGGGAACTTAGGTAGAGGATCTACTAACTTTACCCCCAAGAAGGAAGTATGCAACTTAAATTCTGCATTGTGTCTCAGCATCTTTTCATTGCTACATCCAAAAAGGACATCTTTGGATAATGGAATTTGGAAGGAGGGGAAGAATTTCCTCTATTTGGGTGTGAAGGTCTGGACAATGTGTTCAAAGCAAAGGCAAGCTTCTTTACCCCTTTTTGTTTAACTCGAGGACTAATGCTATGTAGAAAAAGTCTATATGAAGATTCCTTTAATTGGACCTTCATGTAATTAACTTTTGATAATTATATGAATCACATTACAGCATACTGCTAGATATGATCCATAATATTGTGATTGGTATGCACTCTGAGCTACATCCATAGAACATGTTCATTAGGTCCTTCTCTTCGGCAATGTTGAAATCTCGACGAAAATTTCATTTCGAGTTTTAATGATATGAAAGGAACTACCATGATAGAACTCTCACATCCTCTTAGCATCAGAATGCAATGCAACTTGGAGGTTAAAAATAGAAGAAGAAACTTTGCAATCAAAAGCAAGCTCCAAGAACAAGGCTTATATATGCAGGGGATCCATCATTTAGTCCCATCTCACAATGTTGCTTGGTGAAAACAAGCTTAAAAGCCAAACATTAAACACAGACAGCAGTTTGCTAGCTAATTATTTCACATGTAGAGCTGAAATTATTAGATTGCTCCGAGGAGTTAACGCAACAATTATAATAACAATACCCTCTACTGGTTGACCATAATTAACAAAGAGTTTTAATATTCATCTACTTGCCCTCTTGGGAGTAGTATAAAACAACACTAACAACACCTGTTATCCTTATTTGTATGATTAATTACCACTATAAAAGTACTAGGTGAGAATAATAAACTATTAGCAGTCACCAAAAGCCATCAGATTCAGATACAATTCATGGCATACATGTTTCCTACTTCTTGGGGTCAGTCGAATTTCCTTTAGATTCCGTTCATGCATTCTATTTGTTAGATTTTCTTTAGTGTTAATTTCACCTAAGACCCTTAATGTTGGGTTGTTTCTTGCATAACCCCCAGAACTTGTCTTGCAATCCCCAAAGCAACATCGTGAACTTTCACTGGCCACATGCTGAACTCGTGATGAAAAAGTACGAAAGTGCCTCTCAATTCGTCAAAAGTTACCCTGTTCAAAAGGATATTTTCATCATTTCCCCATTAATCGGTACGAGATCAGTTAGCGTTAAGCTGATGAGAAAACTTTAAAGTTTAGGCGGGGTTCTTTGAAATATCCTGAGCTCAAGGGGTGTGGAACCCCGCAAAGTTCCTGGGGTTAAGTGAAATTAACCCTGTTCTTCGTTCTCTCCTCCTAATTGAATAAGTTTTAACTATGGCTACTGCATGCAAACATATTAATCTTTTTGCAGGCATGGGTGAATGAGTGAGAGATGTTTTTTTTTTACTGATGGTGGAACTCTTGGATGGAAAGCTAAAAGATCCGTCACTGACCACCCAAGCCTTGGTAGCTTTAGGTAAATTATAAGTTGTTTAGTTGTTGCTTTCACAAAAAGGAGTGCATTAATGCCAACTAAGATCATGTACATTTATGTGTTTGTTTAGTGATTGTAGCTTTGGTTTTACCAAATTGCATATGACCATCTATTTTAATAATAATAATAATAATAAGGCTAACCAAATCTATTTTAACCATGCACACATGCATGACTTCATCATGCAGCTTTACTCTGTCTAGCTTAGCGACGCATACAGGAGAAGAAATACAAAATTGCCGGCAAGAATCGCGGGTGAAGGACCTGAGATTCTTGAATTATTATTATTGTTGGTTAGAAGTTCGATAAACTTTGGTTTTTAAGGGAGTTTCTAGTATAAGCTTGTTATTTTTTCTAGGGTGATATGAATCCAAATGAAGAGAAAATGAACTCCAATGAAGAATCTAAATCTTGCTGGTGATATGAAACCTTAAAACTATAGAAGCTCAGATGAGAGAGTTGGTGAAGTCCAGTAGGTGATATGAACCTTTTAGACTGTGTGATCTCGCACGAGGGAGATGGTAATAGTAAAAACCAAGCTCTAAGCAAGAGAGCTAATGTGAAGATCAGAGCCAATTAGGGCTGAGCAAACTACTGTTTGAATTGAACAAACTGACCAAACCGCCCGATTTTGAGTAGTTCGATTCAGTTTCTACAATGATATCGATTCAGATCAGTTCTGCATTTTTAGGTTAGCGTGAATTGAATTGATCGACTGTATATTTAATTACTATCATTTCCTAATTCTTCTTTGGTTTACCCCACACACCCACGTGATGTTGCTTCTCAATTGCAAGCTGTCACTTCGTTTTCGTGTTTCTGTGATCAATAGAGAAAAGGCCATGCATCTTCTTCTAAAAAAAAATCAAAGAAACAATTGCCTTCCTTAACTTTTACGTCTACATAATCTCTCTTTTCTTTCTCCAATAGTTAATGAAAATTAACCTCCACATTTCTTCTCGTTATGAATATGCGATGCATGGGGGCAGAGCATCCTCTTTATGGTTATCAGCATTCCTCATATCTTATTGCATAGTTCTGGAGCATGTAACATATGAAAACCGACCGAACCGAACCAAAATAATTCGGTTCGGTTTAGTTTAGTCTCTTGCTTGGTTCCATTTTGATTTGATTAAAATTGTTTAAAATCGACTGAACTGATCGGTTGCTCACCCCTAGAGCCAGTATCTCTAGAGAAGAGCCAAGGGCCTAAAATCTTGAGAGCCAAAAATCGTGCGAAAGCAGTACCCTTTGCATGTTGGTGAAGGGTCTCTATTTATAAGTGAAAACCCATTATATCGGAGCTAAAATGAGCGTAGACAACATGACACGAGACTATCCTTGCCATTCTGCAGTGCACATTGTGCAGACGATCAGAGTTGTATAGTGCTTTAATAGAAACCGTAATTTACGCAAGGCTACGGCTGTCCGTTCATTAAATGTCATGCAATTTTATAGCCTCACATCATCTGAATTGTGGTATTGCGTCAACTTTGCGTATTCTAATTGTGGGCAAGGGGCAAGACGATGGTTAGGCTGTTAAAGTTAAATGCGTAGCTCGCGAATTCTAATTGTAGCCGCACGATCTTCTGCATTAAATGCAGCCGTTCTGTCACCATGTAGAGTTGTCAGAGGTTGATTGTCAAGTTGAGAAGACACGACCACTAGCCTCGCGTATTGACGTGAGGCTAGCCAGACTTGCATTAATAGTGCAGAGTTGGCTGTTCGTGCCAGGTTTAAGGCTGATTCTTAACCTGCTTTGACTTAGGACTTTGTAGATTGTCATCTTTAGTCAATTATGGACTCATATGGCTTTGATGAGCCCATTGGTCATGTCAAATGACCATTTCGCCCTTGGTGGATTCCACATAATGTTTGGGCTATTGATCTATGGTCTATCAATTTTGATCGTCCACAGTGGCTAGGAGGGATTGAATTGGGTTGGGAGGTGGGGAGGGTGACATGGAGGTCTGTCAGCAGGAGAGATTTTTGCTTTTTAACGGAGGGGATTAAATCGTGATAGGACTGATGCTTTTTTTTTTGGGTTGTGTTTTAATCGATTTAATCACTTTTGTCTTTTGGGTTCTATTGTTGTGGATAGACCTCCTGTACTATTGCCCAATTGCAGACGCCTTGAGTGAATTTTTTCTGACTCTTTTACCCTCAAATGGTCTATTTGTCAAAAACAAAACAAAACAAAACAAAAAAAAGACAAAAACTCTTTCTCGGAGGGAAAAATAGTCAAAAAGAATTCTTCCGGGGGTCTATCTGCAACAATACAACTATAGGGGCCTATCTGCAATTGGGCAATAGCATCTGAGGTCTATCCGCAATTAACCCTTTTTTTTCTTGAGATCATACAATGAAATCTTGAGATCATACAATGAAATGTAGTAGCTGATAATTAAAATTGATTCTCAACCACATCCAGCAAAGCTTCCTATTTGTTAAAACTAGCGATTGTATTTTTTAGCCATAACCCTAGGAGCTGTAATGTTGCTTGTATGCCTTGGCTAATAGTGGTTCAATTTGCTGATCTAATTTCTCGAGTACTGTCTGTGCAGGGGCACCTTCACACGTACAGGTTCTGTGACAATGTGTGGACCTTCATCTTACAAGATGCCACATTCAAGAATGAGGAATGCCAAGAAACCGTTGGAAGAGTGAAGATTGTAGCTTGTGATTCCAAGCTGCTCAGTCAGTGAGCAGTCTTTTTCAACCCTCTTCTACTTCTCTCTCTGTAACACCCATAAATCATGAATTATTTGTGCAGCTTTTGGTTTTAATTGACAGCAACCGGTCCGAATATTTGCAGGACTACTCAGGGTTTCATGATTATAATATTGCATCTTATTATCTTCCAGTCTAGCTTGAAAAGAAAATTGAAAAGTTCAATATTTCCTTACCTTCACGCTTTGTATTGATTCCACGGCATATGAGTTTGATCCCATATGTTTCCTACACATTTCCGAGTTATACATCTTTACTAAACATGAATGTTTCAGCTTTGCTTTACTCTTGTTAGCTTCAAATCGTATACAAAAAATTTCTTAGCACGGCCTCATGCTAGGTGAAAGGTTGTGATACCAAGTTTTATAATCACGTTTGTATGTGGCTGGCGATTATCATGTAAAAATTGTGATTAAATTCCGCTTATTGTCCTCAACACTCCATCCAGTGTCAATCTATTTCGAAGGATAGCAATGTGCGCATGTTGATTGGGTTTTCAGGCAAAAGAAAAGTTCACCATAAGCTGCAAGATACTGACTGAAAATAGACCAACATCTCTATGGAATGAGTTGGATTCAAGGACATTATGTCGAAAACGAGCAGGCATGCCAATTGGCAGCATTAGGCCTGAAGAAAACTTTTAAGAGGAATCTACTTAAGCTGTATATGTTGATTGGATTGACCACCATAATGTGAAAATAATGGATGTTTAGACTCCAGATTGTTACTTGTCACATCTCAGTAGTGATTACTGTTCGGGCTCCTTCATCTGGGAGCTATCTGTTTCACAGTGAATCTCAACTTTACATGAAGATGTTAGCTTCTCCATCATCTGGATCGAACAAGAGACAGCGAAAGTAGGAGACATCAATATGCTCCTAAAAGCAGTAGCTAAGGTCAGTTTGGCAACCACATTAAACCTTTTGTATTGAGAGCAATTTTAGTAAAGTTCATAATCGTAGGTTGTTTTCTACAACCACTAAAAAACTAGGTTAGGATTGATCATGGCAAAGGTCCTATACTAACCGGGCTAGAAATAAATTGCCACTGTGATCGTCCATCCTTAGTCCAGTTTAAGGGCTAATATTTGGCCTAAAAACTCTGCGAATACAATATTTTTCAGAATCAAATCTAGCCTAATTTTGAGTGGTTGTCGAACACAGACCTAGTGTTTCTTACTGGGGTATTAGTGAAACATGCCTTTTGGTAACCAATCATGTGCAGCACGTGCTCCATAAGTATCTAGCGCGCGCTTTTTTTTTTTTTTTTCTCTCCCTTCGTAGTTCTTACATCTTGAAACTCACCTTGATGCTTAAAGTGTTTGGTTGACTGGAAATGGCAAGGGAACTTAGGTAGAGGATCTACTAACTTTACCCCCAAGAAGGAAGTATGCAACTTAAATTCTGCATTGTGTCTCAGCATCTTTTCATTGCTACATCCAAAAAGGACATCTTTGGATAATGGAATTTGGAAGGAGGGGAAGAATTTCCTCTATTTGGGTGTGAAGGTCTGGACAATGTGTTCAAAGCAAGGCTAGCTTCTTTACCCCTTTGTTTAACTCGAGGACTAATGCCCTGTAGAAAATGTCTATATGAAGATTCCTTTAATTGGACCTTCATGTAATTAACTTTTGATAATTATATGAATCACATTGCAGCACACTGCTAGATATGATCCATAATATTGTGATTGGTATGCACTCTGAGCTACATCCATAGAACATGTTCATTAGGTCCTTCTCTTCGGCAATGTTGAAATCTCGACGAAAATTTCATTTCGAGTTTTAATGATATGAAAGGAACTACCATGATAGAACTCTCACATCCTCTTAGCATCAGAATGCAATGCAACTTGGAGGTTAAAAATAGAAGAAGAAACTTTGCAATCAAAAGCAAGCTCCAAGAACAAGGCTTATATATGCAGGGGATCCATCATTTAGTCCCATCTCACAATGTTGCTTGGTGAAAACAAGCTTAAAAGCCAAACATTAAACACAGACAGCAGTTTGCTAGCTAATTATTTCACATGTAGAGCTGAAATTATTAGATTGCTCCTAGGAGTTAACGCAACAATTATAATAACAATACCCTCTACTGGTTGACCATAATTAACAAAGAGTTTTAATATTCATCTACTTGCCCTCTTGGGAGTAGTATAAAACAACACTAACAACACCTGTTATCCTTATTTGTATGATTAATAACCACTATAAAAGTACTAGGTGAGAATAATAAACTATTAGCAGTCACCAAAAGCCATCAGATTCAGATACAATTCATGGCATACATGTTTCCTACTTCTTGGGGTCAGTCGAATTTCCTTTAGATTCCGTTCATGCATTCTATTTGTTAGATTTTCTTTAGTGTTAATTTCACCTAAGACCCTTAATGCTGGGTTGTTTCTTGCATAACCCCCAGAACTTGTCTTGCAATCCCCAAAGCAACATCGTGAACTTTCACTGGTCACATGCTGAACTCGTGATGAAAAAGTACGAAAGTGCCTCTCAATTCGTCAAAAGTTACCCTGTTCAAAAAGGATATTTTCATCATTTCCCCATTAATCGGTAACGAGATCAGTTAGCGAGGCGTTCGCCCTGATGAGAAAACTTTAAAGTTTAGGCGGGGTTCTTTGAAATATCCTGAGCTCAAGGGGTGTGGAACCCCGCAAAGTTCCTGGGGTTAAGTGAAATTAACCCTGTTCTTCGTTCTCTCCTCCTAATTGAATAAGTTTTAACTATGGCTACTGCATGCAAACATATTAATCTTTTTGCAGGCATGGGTGAATGAGTGAGAGATGTTTTTTTTTACTGATGGTGGAACTCTTGGATGGAAAGCTAAAAGATCCGTCACTGACCACCCAAGCCTTGGTAGCTTTAGGTAAATTATAAGTTGTTTAGTTGTTGCTTTCACAAAAAGGAGTGCATTAATGCCAACTAAGATCATGTACATTTATGTGTTTGTTTAGTGATTGTAGCTTTGGTTTTACCTAATTGCATATGACCATCTATTTTAATAATAATAATAATAATAAGGCTAACCAAATCTATTTTAACCATGCACACATGCATGACTTCATCATGCAGCTTTACTCTGTCTAGCTTAGCGATACATACAGGAGAAGAAATACAAAATTGCCGGCAAGAATCGCGGGTGAAGGACCTGAGATTCTTGAATTATTATTACTATTTTTAATTTTTGAAAACCTGAGACTCTTCAAAATTCATAGACTGTCTCCCAAGTTGTTTGAGAAAGAATCATTAAAAATTAATTAGATCTCAATTTTTTCCCCCTCTTAGTTGTTCCGAAACTCTCATCTCACTGATATTTATGGAGTCCAACAAGAACGAAGAGAAAATTCTGCCAGATTCGATTGCCAATAGTTTTCAAAAGAGGTGAACATACGCATAATTTACGTCACAACATATGTACATGAATCTATCAAGACATCCTAAAGGAAAACAGGGTCTCGACAAAAATACGAGAAAAAAACATCTGCAAAGAAAGGGTACCAGCCTAAAAACAAGCAACAAACTTACATTCCCCATTTGGTAGTCAGAAGATCAACACACTTATCCAACTTTCACGAAGATAAAATTATCAAATCAACTCTATCACTCAATAATTTTGGGAACAGTAATAGCGCCACAATAATTTTGCTGTTCAACTAGCAAGGACTGAGGCCAAAAGATGACCTCTACCAAAGAAACATCAAAAACTCCCGAAAAAGAGCAAACAAAATTTTAACAAATGACATCCAGCAATACCAGCATCATTAAGACAATTGGTACCATGAAATCTTAAACTCAATTGTAGTCGAATCAGATAGCACAGAGAAGCGACTGCAAATGGAACTACTATTAAATCGATACGCTTTGCATATCATCAACCTTCTATAATAACTGTGAGCTACAATAGTTTTATGAAATCTTTAGAAGCCAATAACTGCGAGCATACGAAGATCTGTCACCAATTATGCTTGCTTATCCTCTTTGAAAGCAGCTCAAATAATGATGCATCTATTTCGCAAGTTAGGTTTCGCAGAGAACTGTAATTTTGTAGGACAAGCCAGACTGCCAGATAAGTTTCTTGGAGGATCGTAATTTTGTTGGATGAGCCAGATAAGTTTCTTGGATGGTCACATTTTTATAGGACGAGCTAGACATGAACGAGCACACAAGGCAAGTACCTCTTACCGTTGTAAGACTTAAATGAATAATTTATATTTGGAAATTCCATTATATAAATGCAAACATAAAGCTGGAAAAAATGAATGAGATGAATATAGTTGAAATTTCTGGGAAAAACTACTTACAGAAAACATACGCGTGTCTATATTAGAACGTTATTGGTTCACGAAGCCGAAGCAGTTCTGAAAGTTCTAGAAGCTCACTGAAGAATCTTAAAAATACTAGCTGGCTATAAACCAGAAAATATAGTGTGGAGAACTAGTGACTATCAGAGGATGATGATCTCGGTTCATGTAGACGAAGCAGTCCTAAAACTTTAAGAGCTCACTGAGGTGTCTGTAACAAGTTGATACCATATCCATGGCTTGATAACTGAAACTTGGGTAGGTCACCTAATTCTAAGTCCAATCAAACTTTTCCCCCCAAAATCCATTGAAGCATTCAACTCCAGCAGTGCAGCCGAAGGAAGGAGGCCAGCAGAACCCACATATCCTGTAGGTCTGAAACATAAGAATCTGATGGCATGGCACAATTCTTCAGGAAACACATTCGATTTAGCTGACCTCTGACCTTTGACATGTAGCTCTTCGAGCCTCTTACGTGTCAAAACAAATAAAGGGTCAAGTCATCAACACACCGGGAGAAAGTGTCATGTACACAGAAGCATCTAGAGAGCAAGAAGCAACGAAGATAGCAGTGTAGGCGAACAAAACCACGTGAGGTAGGACGACAAAAGCAATTGAGTACTGAAGTGTGGCGAGCCGCTAAAGCGAGACCACGCCTCCTCAACACAAGAAAACAAAGACAATTTATCTTTTAGTGACATTTTACAGGCCCTTGTAATATATCCCTACTTAATTAAAAAACGACAATGATATAGGAAATATATCAAATTCTAATAGAGTTCAAAGAAACTTAACCAAGTTTAAGAAGTTCCCACAGGATCGCTCTTTAAAACACAGTTAACAGCAACATAGGGCTACCCTTCATACAGATCATGCATCTAGTATCAAACAGTTCTTAGCTCCTGCTGCGGCGCCTATCCCTGTTAGTGGATATAATAACAGTGATGATTCTTATATTACTCTTGTAGCAAAAAACTTAAATGTGAGAAAAAAAATCAAAATGATCAAATAATCAGCTAATTAGGTGATGTACCCGTTGGCATAAGGTGAGATGTCACGGCCACCACGGCGATATGGTGGTGACCTGCTGTAGCTGCGGCGACGTGGTGGTGTCAAACTGCGACGGCGTGGAGAACGATAATGAGGACTGTAGCTCCTGCTCAAAGGCAGTAAAAGTTAGAATCCTACCATCAAACAGCATGCATTATCATTTGCTAAGGAGGAGCAGCGTGCGACTGACAAGTGAGTTGTGTTATACTGTGAGTTCCATGGATTAATCCTAGACCCAAATTGATAAGGAAGATACGAACAAATATGGGAATACTCGATATGAGCAGCCAGCTCATTTAGCAAGGTAAGTTGTCAAGAGATAGGAGTGTTGAGGTATATGTGATTCTTCCATGAGACCAGTAGGATGGGTCTCACCAATCATCCATCTCTTGGTAGCTTCTACATTAAAATCATCTCAGGTGTACATGTGAGTGTGCGTGCGTGCTTGTGTGCAATGTGTGAGTTAGATACATAAATCCTGAAAATTAATTCATATGAAAGATATAAAAAAAATTGAAGATCAACAAAAAACAGAGAAAGCCAACTTGTAGAAATAACCAAATTTACACTGTATAAGCTTACTCAGTAGAAGAATTGAAACGAACATATTACCTAATCAGACAAGTAGCTTTCAAGAATGTAAAGGTTTTCCTTGCTAATCACCAGATCCAAGTTGAAAAACATGAAGCCAAATATATAAATGAAAAACATTAAATTGTGTACACAATAAACTAGAACTAATATTCAAGTGATTAGCACTTTCAATCAACCCATAGGAACTAAATAAAAGTTATGAAGTAGGAAAACTGATATCCTCAATATTTATTTTATTTAATTTATTTTTTTTGTATCCAAGATCAGAACTATCGTAATGTTATTACATATCTACATCATCATCAATAACAACAATGCCTATAATTCAC
The DNA here is from genome assembly GCA_012295165.1 of Asparagus setaceus. Classification (NCBI taxonomy): domain Eukaryota; kingdom Viridiplantae; phylum Streptophyta; class Magnoliopsida; order Asparagales; family Asparagaceae; genus Asparagus; species Asparagus setaceus. The sequence continues at coordinate 43,369,651 of CM022703.1, read as the reverse complement.
TCAAGGTCATCGAAAGTATCATTCCCAACTATTCAGAGATTGATAAGTAACCTCCATCACTAATTAAAACTTAAAAGGTACAGTTTTCAAGTAGATATCTAACCACTAAATTTACTAGCTCAATCAAGGTAAAGATTTTACACATTAGTTATTTGAATTCACCAAAAGAACTTATGTAATCACAACAAAAGAGCGTGGTAATGGGTTTTAACTTCCACATTTAACTGACATGATTAACACAAGATACCTATGCATCCAGCACAGAAAGACTTCATATAGGAAATGGATAACAAACTGTTTCGGCAGCTAAACAAGACAGACCAAAAGTAAAGATTGTGTCCTATGAGGCACACTCACATAATAGATCTAATCAGGTTTAGTATATCCCAGGCAGTCAAGTAGATAACGCATGCTTGATAACTCCTTTGCAGTGCTTGTAAACTAGTACTATGTGGCATTTATAAGGGTGTGTTTTGCAAATCTTCCTTGACCTAGTTAAGTCGTTCATCAGGTTAGGTTGGTCCCAAGGGGAAGTGGTCTAATCTTAACCTGGTTAAGGGGAGAAAAATGAGCTTAAAAAACTGGGCCACATTGGTCCAGTTTTTTGCCAAACACAATTCAACTCCTTAATCAGGTTAATGGTTGCCAAACACACCAGATTCATAAAAAAGATGTAACTATATCCATGCAGGGATGCCAGTGCCTATGATCTTGATGTAGAGCTGTTCATTTAGAGACAATTACTGCATAAAGTAAAATGCTGAAAATTATATCCTTGCTTCCCCTAATTCCAAAAGACACAACACAATATTATTGGTACAAGGAAGTTAAGGAAGTTTAGGGAACAACTCAACCCAGAACAAGATTTCTATAACTGCATATAAGGTTTTCTCTTCCGACTTAAGATTGATGTGAGACCACAAGTTAAAACATCAATAGTGACTAACAGCCAAAATTATTTGAAATGACACCAACCAACTTTGTAGCACAGCTATACTATCATATCCAGAAGGTAACAAATTGAAGCGAAAAACTGAATCATGTCAACCCAGATGATGGCTCCAACCTGTGGTGGATATATTATATAATTAAAGATGGTTACCAACCACAATTATTGCAGTATGATGATTTTCTTATCACATTCTTAAGGTAATGAATGGATGTAAAGCAAAACAAGGTAAAAGCAGATCTCCATAAGCATCTGTAGCTAGATACACGATATAATTACCTTCGACCGTAGCTAGGACTCCTGCGATATCTAGGACTTGGACTGCGACGCCTTCCGCTGCCTAATCCTCCAGGACCAATGCGCAAACGGCATTCACGAGCAAAGTGACCGGGCTCGCCACACTCGTAGCATTTGAGATCAGAACCACCGCCATAACGGTCCCGACCACCACGGCCACCTCCACGTCCACCATCACCACCACCTTTTGAGTTATGAGAAAGCTCCACTCTCCATCCATGCTTACCTATATAGAATTGTTTTTGAAGAGACGAGAATTAGGGTGTGAGCAGAATAAACTGAAGTATTTAGTAATCAACTAATGTCAAATACAGCTGGTAGTAGTACTGAAGCAGATTAAATTAGAGGAGCCAGAAGTATCTCAGCAGTAGAAATTCAAGCTAGAAATATTCCTTGTTCAAAATCTGAATTTAATTAATTTCCTGAACAATCAGAAAGAATTTAAAATTCATCCCAGTCTCCAATATAACACCGCTTTATAATACAACTATTAAAACTCCATCTACACCACAGGGGGGAAATGCTGGAAGAGATACTAAAATGGAAGTATTTGTGATATTTCATCTATGACAGGTCAATTAAATATAATCAATTACTCTAGAACCACCACATTGACCAAAACATCTATATATTTTGGATATAAAACTTGTTTCATAACCATTAATAATTGTTATTACTCAGAACCAAGCTTAGACTGTGCACTAGATAGCAGAAGGCTACTAATGATCACAAATATTAAGAAATTAATATTTTTAAGTCAGAAAAGAAGCACTAACAAGCGTTTTATTAAAATCAATCAGTAATTCTCGGGTCTCATTACATAGCAACTGTTTTTTTTTATTTTAAAGAAAGAAATTATCAGTGTAGATGTTTAGATGGATTAACACAGTACTCAATTTCTTAATATTTCTCCACAAGCTATAAACTTTTTCTGACTTTATCGGGTAAAATTTTAGTTTTGTATAAAGGTTTATTCATCTCTGCATATAGGAGTCCCGTCTTTTACAACAAAACAAAACAAAGTAAAGATCTGATTTTTCTCCCCAATACAGAATTTTATCTTTTCCATGCAGGACTCCTACTTAATTAGAAACCTTGAGTCAGGGCAAATATGTAAAATGTGTTACTAAAGTATCAAGTGTTTGTGTTGTTCATGATGTCAGAGAAGCTTCCAGGTGGTAAGAATCGTAAGATGGCAAAGGCACCACTAGCAAGTATAGTATGTTTTTTGTGGAAAACTCTGAAAATATCCTCATCTCGAAGTAAGACAAACTTGCAGAAATACAACAAAAGAATAGGATATTGAACACCAAAAGATAATATCTATCATATATCCAAATATAGTTCAAGCTAATCCTTTTAAGTGCTTACTGACATATGTTGGGCATAATCTTCTTGATAGAATATCCTCAGTTACTCTGATACTTGAATACCATCCATAAGTTTTCATGCACTCTATAAAACTAAAATGTGCAAAATGTACAGCATCTATGTGCATATCAGCTAAATTGACCTCATGAGTATACTTATACAAGTTTTTCACTTAGATACAACTTTATCTCGAGCAGAGTACTACCCTATTCAAGTGAAATTTGTATTCTGTACCAGGAATATTTGAATGTCGTAGACATCTATCTAGGACAACAACATGATATGCATATACATGATGTTAATTATATCAATAAAGGTTAAATATAATAAGCAAATCACACAATAGTGCAGCATTAAACCTAATTACCTCTGACTACCAAACAATAACACCTTAATGGAAAGAGAGTCCACTGGTCTATATGTGTCTTCTATATATATGCACAAAATAATGAAGCATTTGAAGATAATTAAAATATTCAGACCAAATATAAAAATATGCTTCTCTACATACCATCCATGTCGCGAATTGCATCAAGAGCATCTCGGCGATCATCAAAGTCAATGAAAGCATAGCCTGGTGGTCTTCTGGCTACCCATACACTGCCATCAAAAGAACATAAACAATTAAGCAGATACACACAAGATGCATTTCGTCATACCTACACCACCGATTAGGAACTTCGCAAATGCCCATAAATAAAACCAAAACCTAAAAGCTTTATTCAGATGATATAGGACCTTACAAGGATCACAACATAATAATTCCTTATTTTTCTCATCATTCAAAAGCAGAGATCTTATCTTTGGTCTCTCTCAATGCATCATTTATTATGCTAGCATTAAGGAAGCCATGTGCAACTTGCTTTACCTTTTTATGCAGTAATCAGATTTAGCACATAAATAGCCAACAATGTGATACAACAAAGTAAAGGGACATACGAGATGATTTAGAATATAAACTGCAGTCAAGAAAGAAACAAATTGAATTCTAGATATACCTTCGTAAAACTCCAAACACACGAAACTCATCTTCAAGTTCCCTCTCAGTCACCCGTGCATCCAAATTGCCGACATAAACCCGAGTCATACTGTCAACTATAAACCCAACTCCAAAATTAGAAAAAAGAATAATATATTAATCGAGCCTGAAGTTCATAGAACTGATTGCAATAACTCGATAGGATTCATTACAGCAATGTTCTCAGTCAAACCATAACAAGTCATAGAAATTAGTATAAAAGAATAATAGAAATAAAAAGATAACAGAAGCAAAACTAATAACAGAAATTATTTACTTGGAACAGGATTTCCAACAACTAATCAATTCCACTTTCCAACAAGATTTTAACTGATATAAAAGAAGTTTAAAAAAATTATGACTTGCTTCACGAAATCAAGTGAATTCTTCAATTTTCGACCAAAGCTTGAGGAACTTACAATGAAATTCGATGATCTAGGGGTTTAATTTGAAGTATTAGAGAGGAAAAGGGGAAGATTCGTGTGTTACCTGCTTGATTTGGTTAGAAATTGATGGGAATTTTGCGATTGATGAGAATTTGGGGGCGAATTGGGGGAGCACTCTAAAACCCTAGCGTGCCGGCTACAGGAGCTTCTGGAGTGTTCGAGATATATAAGAGAGGATATGAAGTTTCTGGGATTTTTCAGCAAAGTACCATCAACATTTTTTTTTGCAGAAAACTACCATGGGTTCTTAAAACAAAAGGGGTAATTGCATATTAGTCCCTTACATCATCTTTAATCACCAAGAAGTTCCTCAAATCTCAGGATTTGCAAAAAGATCCCTCAAATCTTCATAGTGCTTGCCAATTCGCTAACTGCGGTTGGGTTAAGCCTTCACACAATATATAAAATTCTCTAACTGCAGGTTAGGTTAAGCCTTAACACAATATATAAAATTACCATGATTCTATTAAATCCCTAAGCTGCAGTTAGGTTAAGCCTTAACACATTATATAAAATTACTTAAGCGCCCTTGAAAACACTTCTTTTTAGTTTTGAAAGTAAGAGGAGATGAAGACGAAGATTTGAGGGACAAATTGGCAATAAAAACGAAGATTTGAGGGACTTTTTGGCAATAAAGGATGATCTAAGGGACTAATATCCAATTACCCTAAAGTAAAATTGAGAAATAACATAAACTATTTTAAATTGTTGCTTACATATATTGATGGTTTAGATAGAAAATCTAAAACATCCTTGAAATAGAAGATAAAAGAGAAAATATAGAAACTATATGAGAAAAATTATCAAAAACATATCTCAATGTCTCATGTGAAGCATCTGATAACCTATCATTAGGGCCTATTTGTTTGCATGGAAATAGCGATGAAGTAGTTGAAGTAAATAAAGTAAGGACTATCTCCGATACTTTCAAAAAAAAAGTATGTTTGTTTTTCTGGAAATACTACGTACGGTACTTTCTTAAATCTTTGATATGAAACCTTACGCATCATCTTTACTTCTTGAATCTTTTTCCTCTCCTCAAAAATCGGAAGAAGCTTGGAAGTAGTTGAAATTGAGTCAAGTTAGGAATAAAATTGTTTTTTATTGCATGGATATCTATATTTCTAAATATGATCCCGAAAGATCATCCTTCTCTCTTCTTAACAATATTTATAATTGTTGCCTAAACAAAAAGTGAATAAAGTGAAAGAAATACTATTTCCTCTACTTCCAAAATTTATCCAACAAACAAAAGAAATAGTACTTAGTTACTTCCTACTTCACAATTTTAAAAGTAATGGATTTGATCTACTTCTCATTTCGATACTTCATGTCAACCAAACGGGCCTTATTGTGTGATAGGAGTTAAAGCAAGGCTAAATATTAGAAAGGGTAGATTACACTAAACCCTTTAGATCAACATTTTGCAATAAACCTAAATAACTTCGGAATCACACTATATCCCCAATAACTTTTGGAATTGTAGAAAATCTCCAATAAGTTTCTACATTTTTCAGAGAACTCCCATAAATTTGAATAAAAACAACATAAAAGTTTTGAATTTTATTTTGTAATTAGTGGAATTTAGCCAAAAGACACTCGTAGTTTCTACAAAAGCTATTGGGGTTTTAGTGCAGATTTCGAAGCTAGTAGGGGTTTACTGTAAACACGGAAAGTTCTTGGAAATTTAGTGTAATTTATCCAATTAGAAAACCCACCTTAACTTTAAATGATTATCTGACAGCCCCTATAACTTCCAAAATATAAGAAACCCCCTTAAGTTTAGGGGTTATCGTAAAACCTATTTTTACTTTAAGGGTTTATAAGAAAACACTCCTTAACAACATTAACCACAATTTTCACGTGGATGAGTAAAATCACATCAGGGGACAATTTTGTCAGTGAAAATAAGTAGTTCACGTTTTTTGTGTGTTTTTTTAAAAAGCTTAAAGTTAAAGGGTACTGGAAATCGCTAAACTTAAGGGGCTTTTTGAATATTTGGAAAGTTATGAGGGCTATACGATAATCGTCCAAAAGGAAGGGTTTTTTCTGATATATTCCCCGATGATGTTAAGAAAGCTTTTGTATAATTTGAAATGTTTATAAGATTTTTTTTATAGACGTTTATGAGGGTTTTATGTAAGATACCTTAAAAGTGTGTGGTTTTTGTCAAATTTCGAAGTTCATGCGACCATCAAGGATGCGGTGAACCATGCACCCCATAGTCCATTAAGAGCATGTTTGTTTGCACAGAAGCAGTTATGAAGTAGGTGAAAAGGAAATAGAAGCTACTTTCACTACTTCTATATAAAAAAAATTAGGCAAAACTTCACTGTAGGTCCCTAATGTATTAGCAAAATTTCATTTGGGTCATTAATGTTTGAAAGTCATCAACAGAGATCCTAACGTTTTTTCCGTCATCAAATTAGGTCCTTTTCGATATTTTCCGTTATCTATTGCGATGTGGCGGAGTTAGTGAATTGTTTTCTCTCTCTCCTTTTGCACATAACCCCTATAAGTTTTAAAATTATAAATAACACCACGAAAGTTTTTAAAATTATAAATAATACCCTGTTAGTTTTGAACATCACAATATCCCCTAAAATTTCAAAAGCTACAAGTGATCGGTAAAAATTACAATCAACCCTTGAAAGTTTTGAAAATTATAAATAACACCACGAAAGTTTTTAAAATTATAAATAACACCCTGTTAGTTTAGAACATCACAATATCCCCTAAAATTTCAAAAGCTACAAGTGGTCTGATAAAAATTTACAACCAACCACTTGAAAGTTTTAACAATTACAAATAGCACCCTAAAAGTTATTTGTAATTTTTAGAACTTTCAGGGGCTATAACAATTTTGAATGTTTGTTTGTAAAATTTAGAGATTCATTTATAGTTTTCAAAATTTAGGGTTGTTTGCATATTTTCTAGGAGGCTTTTATAAAATTTTAGGGAGTTATTTATAATTTTTAAAAGTTTTAGAAGCGATTTAGAAAATTTTAGGGGATCCTTGTTTAGAAAATATACAAACAGCTCTTAGAAGTTTTAAAACTATAAATGGACCCCTAAATTTTTATAAATAGACCGAAAATTTTATAAACAACCGTTGAAGTTCTTAAAAATTCAAATAACTTTTGGGGTGTTATTTGTAATTTTCAAAATAATTAGGGGTTGGTTGTAAAATTTTAGTTTTGTATAAAGGTTTATTCATCTCTGCATATAGGAGCCCGTCTTTTACAAAAAACAAAACAAAGTAAAGATCTGATTCTTTCTCCCCAATACAGAATTATATCTTTTCCATGCAGGACTCCTACATAATTAGAAACCTTGAGTCAGGGCAAATATGTAAAATGTGTTACTAAAGTCTCAAGTGTTTGTGTTGTTCCTGATGTCAGAGAAGCTTCCAGGTGGTAAGATGGCAAAGGCACCACTAGCAAGTATAGTATGTTTTTGTGGAAAACTCTGAAAATATCCTCATCTCGAAGTAAGACAAACTTGCAGAAATACAACAAAAGAATAGGATATTGAACACCAAAAGATAATATCTATCATATATCCAAATATAGTTCAAGCTAATCCTTTTAAGTGTTTACTGACATATGTTGGGCATAATCTTCTTGATAGAATATCCTCAGTTACTCTGATACTTGAATACCATCCATAAGTTTTCATGCACTCTATAAAACTAAAATGTGCAAAAATGTACAGCATCTATGTGCATATCAGCTAAATTGACCTCATGAGTATACTTATACAAGTTTTTTCACTTAGATACAACTTTATCTCGAGCAGAGTACTACCCTATTCAAGTGAAATTTGTATTCTGTACCAGGAATATTTGAATGTCGTAGACATCTATCTAGGACAACATGATATGCATATACATGATGTTAATCATATCAATAAAGGTTAAATATAATAAGCAAATCACACAATAGTGCAGCATTAAACCTAATTACCTCTGACTACGAAACAATAACACCTTAACGGAAAGAGAGTCCACTGGTCTATATGTGTCTTCTATATATATATGCACAAAATAATGAAGCATTTGAAGATAATTAAAATATTCAGACCAAATATAAAAATATGCTTCTCTACGTACCATCCATGTCGCGAATTGCATCAAGAGCATCTCGGCGATCATCAAAGTCAATGAAAGCATAGCCTGGTGGTCTTCTGGCTACCCATACACTGCCATCAAAAGAACATAAACAATTAAGCAGATATACACAAGATGCATTTCGTCATACCTACATCACCGATTAGGAACTTCGCAAATGCCCATAAATAAAACCAAAACCTAAAAGCTTTATTCAGATGATATAGGACCTTACAAGGATCAAAAATAATAATTCCTTATTTTTCTCATCATTCAAAAGCAGAGATCTTATCTTTGGTCTATCTCAATGCATCATTTATTATGCTAGCATTAAGGAAGCCATGTGCAACTTGCTTTACCTTTTTATGCAGTAATCAGATTTAGCACATAAATAGCCAACAATGTGATACAACAAAGTAAAGGGACATACGAGATGATTTAGAATATAAACTGCAGTCAAGAAAGAAACAAATTGAATTCTAGATATACCTTCGTAAAACTCCAAACACACGAAACTCATCTTCAAGTTCCCTCTCAGTCACCCGTGCATCCAAATTGCCGACATAAACCCGAGTCATACTGTCAACTATAAACCCAACTCCAAAATTAGAAAAAAGAATAATATATTAATCGAGCCTGAAGTTCATAGAACTGATTGCAATAACTCGATAGGATTCATTACAGCAATGTTCTCAGTCAAACCATAACAAGTCATAGAAATTAGTATAAAAGAATAATAGAAATAAAAAGATAAAAGAAGCAAAACTAATAACAGAAATTATTTACTTGGAACAGGATTTCCAACAACTAATCAATTCCACTTTCCAACAAGATTTTAACTGATATAAAAGAAGTTTAAAAATTATGACTTGCTTCACGAAATCAAGTGAATTCTTCAATTTTCGACCAAAGCTTGAGGAACTTACAATGAAATCGATGATCTAGGGTTTAATTTGAAGTATTAGAGAGGAAAAGGGGAAGATTCGTGTGTTACCTGCTTGATTTGGTTAGAAATTGATGGGAATTTTGCGATTGATGAGAATTTGGGGGCGAATTGGGGGAGCACTCTAAAACCCTAGCGTGCCGGCTACAGGAGCTTCTGGAGTGTTCCAGATATATAAGAGAGGATATGAAGTTTCTGGGATTTTTCAGCAAAGTACCATCAACATTTTTTTTTTGCAGAAAACTACCATGGGTTCTTAAAACAAAAGGGGTAATTGCATACTAGTCCCTTACATCATCTTTAATCACCAAGAAGTTCCTCAAATCTCAGGATTTGCAAAAAGATCCCTCAAATCTTCATAGTGCTTGCCAATTCGCTAACTGCGGTTGGGTTAAGCATTCACACAATATATAAAATTCTCTAACTGCAGTTAGGTTAAGCCTTAACACAATATATAAAATTACCATGATTCTATTAAATTCCCTAACTGCAGTTGGGTTAAGCCTTAACACATTATATAAAATTACTTAAGCGCCCTTGAAAACACTTCTTTTTAGTTTTGAAAGTAAGAGGAGATGAAGCGAAGATTTGAGGGACAAATTGGCAATAAAAGCGAAGATTTGAGGGACTTTTGGCAATAAAGGATGATCTAAGGGACTAATATCCATTACCCTAAAGTAAAATTGAGAAATAACATAAACTATTTTAAATTGTTGCTTACATATATTGATGGTTTAGATAGAAAATCTAAAACATCCTTGAAATAGAAGATAAAAGAGAAAATATAGAAACTATATGAGAAAAATTATCAAAAACATATCTCAATGTCTCATGTGAAGCATCTGATAACCTATCATTAGGGCCTATTTGTTTGCATGGAAATAGCGATGAAGTAGTTGAAGTAAATAAAGTAAGGACTATCTCTGATACTTTCAAAAAAAGAGTATGTTTGTTTTTAAATCGTAGGCAATAAAATTGCCTCCTCATGTCGAGAGAGTGTGATTGTAATCTATTTTGAAGTCAATCAAACAAAACTTTTTCGACTCTACAAATACTACTTACGGTACTTTCTTAAATGCTGATATGGCGCCTTACGCGTCATATTTACTTCTTGAATCTTTTTCCTCTCCTCAAAAATCGGAAGAAGCTTGGAAGTAGTTGAAATTGAGTCAAGTTAGGAATAAAATTGTTTTTTATTGCATGGATATCTATATTTTTAAATTTGATCCCGAAGATCATCCTTCTCTCTTCTTAACAATATTTATAATTGTTGCCTAAACAAAAAGTGAATAAAGTGAAAGAAATACTATTTCCTCTACTTCCAAAAATTTATCCAACAAACAAAAGAAATAGTACTTCCGTTACTTCCTACTTCACAATTTTAAAAGTAATGGATTTGATCTACTTCTCATTTCTGATACTTCATGTCAACCAAACGGGCCTTATTGTGTGATAGGAGTTAAAGCAAGGCTAAATATTAGAAAGGGTAGATTACACTAAACCCCTTAGATCAACATTTTGCAATAAACCGCAAATAACTTTCAGAATCACACTATATCCCCAATAACTTTTGGAATTGTAGAAAATCTCCAATAAGTTTCTACATTTTTTGCAGAGAACTCCCATAAATTTGAATAAAAAACAACATAAAAAGTTTTTGAATTTTATTTTGTAATTAGTGGAATTTAGCCAAAAGACACTCGTAGTTTCTACAAAAGCTATTGGGGTTTTAGTGCATTTCAAGCTAGTAGGGTTTCATCAGAACACGGAAAGTTCTTGGAAATTTAGTGTAATTTATCCAATTAGAAAACCCACCTTAACTTTAAATGATTATCTGACAGCCCTATAACTTCCAAAATATAAGAAACCCCTTAAGTTTAGGGGTTATCAGAAACCTATTTTTACTTTAAGGGTTTATAAGAAAACACTCCTTAACAACATTAACCACAATTTTCACGTGGATGAGTAAAATCACATCAGGGGACAATTTTGTCAGTGAAAATAAGTAGTTCACGTTTTTTGTGTGTTTTTTTAAAAAGCTTAAAGTTAAAGGGTACTGGAAATCGCTAAACTTAAGGGGCTTTTTGAATATTTGGAAAGTTATGAGGGCTATAATGATAATCGTCCAAAAGGAAGGGTTTTTCTGATATATTCCCCGATGATGTTAAGAAAGCTTTTGTATAATTTGAAATGTTTATAAGATTTTTTTATAGACGTTTATGAGGGTTTTATGTAAGATACCTTAAAAGTGTGTGGTTTTGTCAAATTTGAAGTTCATGCGACCATCAAGGATGCGTGAACCATGCACCCCATAGTCCATTAAGAGCATGTTTGTTTGCACGTAGCGCTTATGAAGTAGGTGAAAAGGAAATAGAAGCTACTTTCACTACTTCTATATAAAAAAATTAGGCAAAACTTCATCAGAAGTCCCTAATGTATTAGAAAATTTCATTTGGGTCATTAATGTTTGAAAGTCATCAACAGATCCTAACGTTCACATCAAATTAGGTCCTTTTCGATATTTTCCGTTATCTATTGCTGATGTGGCAGTTGACTTGACTGTTTTCTCTCTCTCCTTTTTGCACATAACCCCCTATAAGTTTTAAAAATTATAAATAACACCCTGAAAGTTTTTAAAAATTATAAATAATACCCTGTTAGTTTTGAACATCACAATATCCCCTAAAATTTTCAAAAGCTACAAGTGATCTGGTAAAAAAATTACAATCAACCCCTTGAAAGTTTTGAAAATTATAAATAACACCCTGAAAGTTTTTAAAAATTATAAATAACACCCTGTTAGTTTAGAACATCACAATATCCCCCTTAAAATTTCAAAAGCTACAAGTGGTCTGATAAAAAATTTACAACCAACCACTTGAAAGTTTTAACAATTACAAATAGCACCCTAAAAGTTATTTGTAATTTTTAGAACTTTCACTGGCTATAACAATTTTGAATGTTTGTTTGTAAAATTTAGAGATTCATTTATAGTTTTCAAAATTTCGAGGTTGTTTGCATATTTTCTAGGAGGCTTTTATAAAATTTTAGGAGTTATTTATAATTTTAAAAGTTTTAGGGGCAGTTTAGAAAATTTTAGGGGATCCTTGTTTAGAAAATATACAAACAAATCTTAGAAGTTTTAAAACTATAAATGGACCCCTAAATTTTTATGCACTCTATAAAACTAAAATGTGCAAAATGTACAGCATCTATGTGCATATCAGCTAAATTGACCTCATGAGTATACTTATACAAGTTTTTCACTTAGATACAACTTTATCTCGAGCAGAGTACTACCCTATTCAAGTGAAATTTGTATTCTGTACCAGGAATATTTGAATGTCGAGACATCTATCTAGGACAACATGATATGCATATACATGATGTTAATCATATCAATAAAGGTTAAATATAATAAGCAAATCACACAATAGTGCAGCATTAAACCTAATTACCTCTGACTACTGAAACAATAACACCTTAACGGAAAGAGAGTCCACTGGTCTATATGTGTCTTCTATATATATATGCACAAAATAATGAAGCATTTGAAGATAATTAAAATATTCAGACCAAATATAAAAATATGCTTCTCTACGTACCATCCATGTCGCGAATTGCATCAAGAGCATCTCGGCGATCATCAAAGTCAATGAAAGCATAGCCTGGTGGTCTTCTGGCTACCCATACACTGCCATCAAAAGAACATAAACAATTAAGCAGATATACACAAGATGCATTTCGTCATACCTACATCACCGATTAGGAACTTGAAATGCCCATAAATAAAACCAAAACCTAAAAGCTTTATTCAGATGATATAGGACCTTACAAGGATCAAAAATAATAATTCCTTATTTTTCTCATCATTCAAAAGCAGAGATCTTATCTTTGGTCTATCTCAATGCATCATTTATTATGCTAGCATTAAGGAAGCCATGTGCAACTCTTTACCTTTTATGCAGTAATCAGATTTAGCACATAAATAGCCAACAATGTGATACAACAAAGTAAAGGGACATACGAGATGATTTAGAATATAAACTGCAGTCAAGAAAGAAACAAATTGAATTCTAGATATACCTTGTAAAACTCCAAACACACGAAACTCATCTTCAAGTTCCTCTCAGTCACCCGTGCATCCAAATTGCCGACATAAACCCGAGTCATACTGTCAACTATAAACCCAACTCCAAAATTAGAAAAAGAATAATATATTAATCGAGCCTGAAGTTCATAGAACTGATTGCAATAACTCGATAGGATTCATTACAGCAATGTTCTCAGTCAAACCATAACAAGTCATAGAAATTAGTATAAAAGAATAATAGAAATAAAAAGATAAAAGAAGCAAAACTAATAACAGAAATTATTTACTTGGAACAGGATTTCCAACAACTAATCAATTCCACTTTCCAACAAGATTTTAACAGATATAAAAGAACTTAAAAAAATTTATGACTTGCTTCACGAAATCAAGTGAATTCTTCAATTTTCGACCAAAGCTTGAGGAACTTACAATGAAATCGATGATCTAGGGTTTAATTTGAAGTATTAGAGAGGAAAAGGGGAAGATTCGTGTGTTACCTGCTTGATTTGGTTAGAAATTGATGGGAATTTTGCGATTGATGAGAAGGGGGCGAATTGGGGAGCACTCTAAAACCCTAGCGTGCCGGCTACAGGAGCTTCTGGAGTGTTCCAGATATATAAGAGAGGATATGAAGTTTCTGGGATTTTTCAGCAAAGTACCATCAACATTTTTTTTTTGCAGAAAACTACCATGGGTTCTTAAAACAAAAGGGGTAATTGCATACTAGTCCCTTACATCATCTTTAATCACCAAGAAGTTCCTCAAATCTCAGGATTTGCAAAAGATCCCTCAAATCTTCATAGTGCTTGCCAATCGCTAACTGCGGTTGGGTTAAGCATTCACACAATATATAAAATTCTCTAACTGCAGGTTAGGTTAAGCCTTAACACAATATATAAAATTACCATGATTCTATTAAATTCCCTAACTGCAGTTGGGTTAAGCCTTAACACATTATATAAAATTACTTAAAGCTTGAAAACTTCTTTTAGTTTTGAAAGTAAGAGGAGATGAAGCGAAGATTTGAGGGACAAATTGGCAATAAAAGCGAAGATTTGAGGGACTTTTGGCAATAAAGGATGATCTAAGGGACTAATATCCAATTACCCTAAAGCAAAATTGAGAAATAACATAAACTATTTTAAATTGTTGCTTACATATATTGATGGTTTAGATAGAAAATCTAAAACATCCTTGAAATAGAAGATAAAAGAGAAAATATAGAAACTATATGAGAAAATTATCAAAAACATATCTCAATGTCTCATGTGAAGCATCGATAACCTATCCTTAGGGCCTATTTGTTTGCATGGAAATAGCGATGAAGTAGTTGAAGTAAATAAAGTAAGGACTATCTCGATACTTTCAAAAAAGTATGTTTGTTTTTCTAAATCTTGTGAAATATAAAATTGTCCTCCGTATCGAGAGTGTGATTGTAATCTATTTTGAAGTCAATCAAACAAAACTTTTCGACTCTACAAATACTACTTACGGTACTTTCTTAAATCTTTGATATGGCGTATACAGTCATATTTACTCTTGAATCTTTTTCCTCTCCTCAAAATTGAAGAAGCTTGGAAGTAGTTGAAATTGAGTCAAGTTAGGAATAAAATTGTTTTTATTGCATGGATATCTATATTTTTAAATTTGATCCGAAAGATCATCCTTCTCTCTTCTTAACAATATTTATAATTGTTGCCTAAACAAAAAGTGAATAAAGTGAAAGAAATACTATTTCCACTTCCAAAATTTATCCAACAAACAAAGAAATAGTACTTGGTTTCTACTTCACAATTTTAAAAGTAATGGATTTGATCTACTTCTCATTTCGATACTTCATGTCAACAAACGGGCCTTATTGTGTGATAGGAGTTAAAGCAAGGCTAAATATTAGAAGGGTAGATTACACTAAACCCCTTAGATCAACATTTTGCAATAAACATAAATAACTTCGGAATCACACTATATCCCCAATAACTTTTGGAATTGTAGAAAATCTCCAATAAGTTTCTACATTTTTTGAGAGAACTCCCATAAATTTGAATAAAACAACATAAAAGTTTTTGAATTTTATTTTGTAATTAGTGGAATTTAAAAAAGACACTCGTAGTTTCTACAAGCTATTGGGGTTTTAGTGTGATTTCGAAGCTAGTAGGGGTTTTAAATAAACCGGAAAAGTTCTTGGAAATTTAGTGTAATTTATCCAATTAGAAACCCACCTAACTTTAAATGATTATCTGACAGCCCCTATAACTTCCAAATATAAAAGAAACCCCTTAAGTTTAGGGTTATCGTAAACCCTATTTTTACTTTAAGGGTTTATAAGAAAACACTCATAACAACATTAACCACAATTTTCACGTGGATGAGTAAAATCACATCAGGGGACAATTTTGTCAGTGAAAATAAGTAGTTCACGTTTTTGTGTGTTTTTAAAAATTAAAGTTAAAGATCTTAAACTTGCTAAACTTAAGGGCTTCAATATTTGGAAAGTTATGAGGGCTATCTGATCGTCAAAGGAAGGGTTTTGATATATTCCCCGATGATGTTAAGAAAGCTTTTGTATAATTTGAAATGTTTATAAGATTTTTTATAGACGTTTATGAGGGTTTTATGTAAGATACCTTAAAAGTGTGTGGTTTTGTCAAATTTGAAGTTCATGCGACCATCAAGGATGTGGTGAACCATACACCCATAGTCCATTAAGAGCATGTTTGTTTCTTGTAGCGATTATGAAGTAGGTGAAAAGGAAATAGAAGCTAATTTCACTACTTCTATATAAAAAAAATTAGGCAAAACTTCAGTGTAGGTCCCTAATATATTAGCGAAATTTTATTTGGGTCCTTAATGTTTGAAAGTCATCAGAGATCCCACGTTTTCGAGTCATCAAATTAGGTCCTTTTCGATATTTTCCGTTATCTATTGCTGATGTGGCGGTTAATTTGGGTATTTTCTCTCTCTCCTTTTTCACATAGCAGCCATAAGTTTTAAAAATTATAAATAACACCACGAAAATTTTTAAAATTATAAATAACCACTGTTAGTTTTGAACATCACAATATCCCCTTAAAATTTTTAAAAGCTACAAGTGATCTGGTAAAAATTACAATCAACCCCTTGAAAGTTTTGAAAATTATAAATAACACTCGAAAGTTTTTAAAATTATAAATAATACCATTAGTTTTGAACATCACAATATCCCCTAAAATTTTCAAAAGCTACAAGTGATCGGTAAAAAATTACAATCAACCCCTTGAAAGTTTTGAAAATTATAAATAACACCACGAAAGTTTTTAAAAATTATAAATAACACTGTTAGTTTAGAACATCACACTATCCCCTAAAAATTTTAAAAGCTATAAGTGGTCGATAAAAATTTACAACCAACCACTTGAAAGTTTTTAAAATTACAAATAGCACCCTAAAAGTTATTTGTAATTTTTAGAACTTTCAGATCTATAATTTTGAATGTTTGTTTGTAAAAATTTAGAGATTCATTTATAGTTTTCAAAATTTCTGAGGTTGTTTGCATATTTTCTAGGAGGCTTTTATAAAATTTTAGGGAGTTATTTATAATTTTAAAAGTTTTACAGAGCGGTTAAAAATTTTTAGGGGACCCTTGTTTAGAAAATATACAAACAGCTCTTAGAAGTTTTAAAACTATAAATGGACCCCTAAATTTTTATAAATAGACCCAAAAATTTTATAAACAACTTAGTTGAAGTTCTTAAAAATTCAAATAACTTTTGGGGTGTTATTTGAAAATTTCAAAATAATTAGGGTTGGTTGTAAAATTTTTAGCTGACCACTTGTAGCTTTTGAAATTTTTGGGGATATTGTGATGTTCCAAACTAACGGTGTTATTTGTAATTTTAAAAAATTTTAGGGTGCTATTTGTAATTTTAAAACTTTCAGGGGTTGGTTGTAAAATTTTTACTAGACTACTTGTAGTTTTTAAAATTTTAGGGGATATTGTGGTGTTCCAAACTAACAGTGTTATTTATAATTTTTAAAAATTTTGAGGTGTTATTTATAATTTTTAAAACTTATAGGGAGTTATGTACAAAGGAGAGAGTCCAGTTAAGAACACATCAGCGTGCGATAACCTCCAGCTGTGATAAAACGATAAATATCTGTTGATGACTAACTTTCGAGCTTGAAATAAAATGATTATCATTAAGGCACTACAATGAAATTATAAGTTTACAGAAGCTATTTACTATTTTTTAAATGTGATGTGGGGCCTGAGCGACACCTCTACTTTCTAAAAGTTTTCCCACCCCTCAAACCCAAATAGCATCTCTCATGCAGTATAAGCACTCCCATGAAATTATAAGTTTCATAATCAATATTTAATTCCATATTAGTTAATAGATGATAAAATTACTAGGTTTCAGACTTGAGAAGGCATACAGTGGTATAAGTTTGTAAAATATCGTGATTGAGTTTATCATTATGCTCTTTATACCTAAATTACTATAAACTACCAAAATTACATGATTTACGGATGACATGATTTATAAAGAGAGCCAAAATTCGGCAAATTCGTTTCAATTACTATTTCTACTCTTGATTGGCATGACTAATATCTCAAAACAACTTGTGAAATTTTAAGTGATTTAAAAGAACTTAAAAAATTTATGACTTGCTTCACGAAATCAAGTGAATTCTTCAATTTTCGACCAAAGCTTGAGGAACTTACAATGAAATCGATGATCTAGGGTTTAATTTGAAGTATTAGAGAGGAAAAGGGGAAGATTCGTGTGTTACCTGCTTGATTTGGTTAGAAATTGATGGGAATTTTGCGATTGATGAGAATTTGGGGCGAATTGGGGAGCACTCTAAAACCCTAGCGTGCCGGCTACAGGAGCTTCTGGAGTGTTCCAGATATATAAGAGAGGATATGAAGTTTCTGGGATTTTTCAGCAAAGTACCATCAACATTTTTTTTGCAGAAAACTACCATGGGTTCTTAAAACAAAGGGTAATTGCATATTAGTCCCTTACATCATCTTTAATCACCAAGAAGTTCCTCAAATCTCAGGATTTGCAAAAGATCCCTCAAATCTTCATAGTGCTTGCCAATTCGCTAACTGCGGTTGGGTTAAGCATTCACACAATATATAAAATTCTCTAACTTGGTTGGTTAAGCCTTAACACAATATATAAAATTACCATGATTCTATTAAATTCCTAAGCTGCAGGTTAGGTTAAGCCTTAACACATTATATAAAATTACTTAAAGCCCTTGAAAACACTTCTTTTAGTTTTGAAAGTAAGAGGAGATGAAGACGAAGATTTGAGGGACAAATTGGCAATAAAACGAAGATTTGAGGGACTTTTGGCAATAAAGGATGATCTAAGGGACTAATATCCAATTACCCTAAAGCAAAATTGAGAAATAACATAAACTATTTTAAATTGTTGCTTACATATATTGATGGTTTAGATAGAAAATCTAAAACATCCTTGAAATAGAAGATAAAAGAGAAAATATAGAAACTATATGAGAAAAATTATCAAAAACATATCTCAATGTCTCATGTGAAGCATCGATAACCTATCATTAGGGCCTATTTGTTTGCATGGAAATAGCGATGAAGTAGTTGAAGTAAATAAAGTAAGGACTATCTCCGATACTTTCAAAAAGTATGTTTGTTTTTAAATCTTGTAAGCAATAAAATTGCTTCTCATGTCGAGAGTGTGATTGTAATCTATTTTGAAGTCAATCAAACAAAACTTTTTCGACTCTACAAATACTACTTCGTGCTTTCTTAAATCTATTTCTCCTCATATTTCTCTTGAATCTTTTATCTCCAAAATTGAAAGAAGCTTGGAAGTAGTTGAAATTGAGTCAAGTTAGGAATAAAATTGTTTTTATTGCATGGATATCTATATTTTTAAATTTGATCCCGAAAGATCATCCTTCTCTCTTCTTAACAATATTTATAATTGTCATAAGACCGCTTGTATACGAAGGAATACATGTCTTGGACAGGTAGTCGCATCTAAGTTTAGTAGTCGGCTACTGCGCTCCGATTGAGTATGAAAGAAATTGTGTGTTTAGAGTAATCGACTAATATTCTTAATAGTCGACTACCGCATCGATATATGTTATTACAGAAGTCCGGATGGACTTAGTGTAGTCGACTACTAAGCCTAGTAGCTCACTACTAAGGTCGTTGTCTAAATTTGTGTTTTGCATACGATTAATATATGTTTATGTTGAGCCGCACTTCTTTATGCTAATTTCATGAATGGTGTAGTAGCACATATATGGGTATACCGAAGGAATTATGGTGGATTTTAACCCGATTACTTTGACAAAGAGTTTAGTACATACTTTACACACATGTTTGGATATCGCTGATGAGCTCAACAAGATTACATGAGGTAGTGCGTCGATATTCCATAATGCATGTGCCATTGAGTCGACTTTGGATGCTTTATCTAGCAGTCCGTCCAAGACGAGGGTGCGATGAGGCTTGTGAGCCGCACTTCTAGGATACCTATATGGTAGGCCGCCCGCACTCATGTTACGACCGAGATCAATGAGACTAATGAGCCATGTACACCGATCGATACCTATAGGGTAGTCCGCTTAACATGATAAGATTAAGTATTAGAATCTTGCATGGAGTTGCATCGAGATAGTTAAATGATGCCCGAGTTGTTGGCGGATGCCGCCTATGTTTTGACTCATCACGAATATATGACCCGAGTACTTTACATTTGAAAGTACACGGATTTGTGCCTGTATTCATTCTATCTCCCAAAGGATGTCGAAGATATTATGAATACGATATGTTGATATCTTTACTTTCTTTTTGCTTTTCTTTATTTCTTAGGTTGGGATCAATGATTACTGTTCACAATTTGAGACATATGGTATATACATGAGGGTTTCCTTGTTTGGATTATTTATTTCGATGTACCAGGTCTCGTGTTGTGGATTTCTAATTGTTGATTTTATTTAGATTATTTATCTTTAAATCGGTATTAATGTTTATATGTTTACGATTCGGGACATATGGTATATACATGAGGGTTTCCTTGTTTGATTATTTTCACACGACATGCCTCGTATTGTAGGTGTCTAAATATTAATTCCATTAGATATGGGGAAAAATGATCTAGGTAGACTATGCTTAATAGATAGAGCCCGCATTCCATCTGTGCCTTTCCCCGGGGATGGAGGTGATTTGCTATAGCTACCGGACGCTTTGTTGTTGTTCTTTTATTTTAAATTTCTTTTTCTGCTACCAAAGTTTTGAGAGACGAGGGATGACGGAGTTTAGCATAGTCGCCGCCACATGATTTTACCATTTGAGGCTCCATCGTAGTTTTGTATTTTCATTCGGACATTAGAGAGTTTTGTTTTCATATTGTAAAGGCAAGAAGCCTAGTTACATTTCCATTGACTATATCGAGATATTTAACATTTATTTTAGAGATCTATTATATCTCGGTTTAATAAGTTGAGACATGATTTCATTTATGAGATATCTTTCTTCATCATGTCTATTGTATTTATTTTCTTTAATTTGCCTGCTTTTGTACCTACACTTCTTTTGACTCCATTAGAGGATATTATCATGATTAGTGAAACATGTTATTGCACTGTGGGTGCATGGCGGGTTTGACATCCTTGGTTTCACCTTGATCTGTTTGTTGAAACCAGTGGCCACAGATATTGTGATGTTCCAAACTAACAGTGGTGTTATTTGTAATTTTAAAACTTTTAGGGTGCTATTTGTAATTTTAAAACTTTTAAGGGTTGGTTGTAAAATTTTTAGTGACCACTTGTAGCTTTTGAAATTTTTGGGGGATATTGTAAAACCCGAAAAGTTAAATATTTTATGATAAATAATAATAAATGAGTTATATGGTGATAAATATATTTTATTAATGTTTGAGTATGTTAAGAATTGATTTGAGATCAATTCAACATATATATGTATATATGAGTGCAAATGCACAAATCATGCACGAAGAGAAATCTGGAAATAATGACCAGTTAAGAGTTTATAGATTTTACATACTGATACAGTAAGAATCCGGAAAAACTTAAAATATCAAAGTTGTAGGTCTCTTCAACAGCATTCCAACAAGTCTTAGATCACCTCATTCCGAGGTCATATGAGAAAGTTATAGCTAAAATACCGAAGGTCTTTTTCCTAGTCAGACTAGGTTTCCTGGTTCGGGTCAAATAGGTTTGTTTCGGGTTTACCTCTATAAATACCGGTGTTTTCACGAAAATTTTCTATCTTTTATCATATCTCTGAACCCTAGCAGCCACCCTCTCCCCTCAAAAACCCTAGATCTTTTTCTTATGAGTTTTGAGAGCTTTGTGAAGTAAAATATCGACACGAGGGCGAGATCATCGACGTGTGGCAAGGGAAAACGGGTTGTTTACACTTTTGGATTGCTTGCTATTAGTTTCAGAGGCTTGCACACATGATAAGGCAAGATCACTTTCATCCAAACTCATCCCCATAGTTAAATAACTAGTTTAGATGTTTAATTTGCGTTTACATGTCTAAATCTTAACCTGGAGTATTAAAAGACTAGATTTTTGATGTTAGGTCAGAAACAATTGTTAGATCTAATATTTTTCCTTGATGTTTACGTTAGAAATATGATCATGATCATTAGGTTAATATAAATTTTGATTTACCATGTGAAAATCCTAGTTTATTTGATTATTTGAGTTCTTCTTGTAAATTAACCATGCAAAACCTAAGGTTGTGATATATATTTTCTGCAGAAAACTGTTGCACTTATATAATATTTAACTGAGATTTTAAAATAGAAAATAAACTCTAAATTTAACCAAATTAGTGTCAAATGAAAGCTATGTGAATCTAGTTTCTAGAACAGAAAGACATTCTAAAAATAGTTTGTATAGAGAAAGATATACTCAATTTACTAATGATATATCCTGCAGAAAACTGTTGCACATGTATAATGTTTAACTGGAAATTTGAGATAACAAATGAACTCCAAATTGAACCAAAATAGTGCCAAATAATAGCTATATGGCTCTAGTTTCCAAAACAGAAAACTATTCTTAAATATAGTTTGTAGAGAAAAGATATACTCAATTTACTAACAATGTGTTCTGCAGAAAACTGCAGATATACTGATTTGAAATAATTGATATATTACGTGAATGTTTCTTTGAGTTTTCATGTTAATTAATCATGCTTAAACCCTAGGTTTGTGATATCTAAGTAAGATAAACATGTTTAAATAAATTTTATCTCTGTTCATGCGTAGTTTTATCGTGTGTTGATAGTCACTTTGTTTACATATGAGAAAATTGAAGAAATTATTTTATTAGGATGTTAAACCCTAATTTGGAAGATATAATAATTTAATTTAATGATTCAGATAATTCATGTTGCATATGCCAAGTATAAAATCTCATTTTAACATCATGATATGTACAATTGTCATAACCTTTGTTTGTACGAAGGAATACATGTCTTGACAGGTAGTCGACTACTAAGTTTAGTAGGCTGCACTACTGCCGATTGAGTATGAAAGAAATTGTGTGTTTGCAGAGTAATCGACTAATATTCTTAATAGTGACTCAATCTTGATATATGTTATTACAGTGCGGATGGACTTAGTGTAGTCGACTACTAAGCCTAGTAGCTACTAAAACTGTTGTCTAAATTTGTGTTTTGCATCGATTAATATATGTTTGCGGGTTTGAGCCGCACTTCTTTATGCTAATTTCATGAATGGTGTAGTAGCACATATATGGGTATCTTGAAAGGAATTATGGTGGATTTTAACCCGATTACTTTGACAAAGAGTTTAGTACATACTTTACACACATGTTTGGATATCGTTGATGAGCTCGATTCGATTACTACATGAGGTAGTGCGTCGATATTCCATACGCATGTGCCATTGAGTCGACTTTGGATGCTTTATCTAGCGGTCGGTCTCGCACGAGGTCGCGATGAGGCTTGTGAGCCGTACTTCTAGGATACCTATATGGTAGGTCATTCCGCACTCATGTTACGACCGAGATCACGATGAGACTAATGAGCCATGTACCGATCGCGATACCTATAGGGTAGTCCGTTGCACATGATAAGATTAAGTATTAGAATCTTGCATGGAGTTGCATCGAGATAGTTAAATGATGCGAGTTGTTGGCGGATGCCATATGTTTTGACTCACTGGCGTAATATATGACCAGTACTTTACATTTGAAAGTACACGGGGATTTGTGCAGTATTCATTCTATCTCCCCATTGGATCGAAGATATTATGAATACGATATGTTGATATCTTTACTTTCTTTTTGCTTTTCTTTATTTCTTAGGTTGGGATCAATGATTACTGTTCACAATTTGAGACATATGGTATATACATGAGGGTTTCCTTGTTTGGATTATTTCAATTCGATGTCCAGGTCTCGTGTTGTGGATTTCTAATTGTTGATTTTATTTAGATTATTTATCTTTAAATCGGTATTAATGTTTATATGTTTACGATTCGGGACATATGGTATATACATGAGGGTTTCCTTGTTTGGATTATTTATTTCATTACTTCGTCTCGTATTGTAGGTGTCTAAATATTAATTCCATTAGATATGGGAAAAATGATCTAGGTAGACTATGCTTAATAGATAGAGCACGCATTCCATCTAGCGGCCTTTAGGCGGATGGAGGTGATCTTGCTATAGCCTCGGCGCTCTTGTTGTTGTTCTTTTATTTTAAATTTCTTTTTCGAGTGACTCAAAGTTTGAGAGCGTGGGATGAGCGGAGTTCTAGCATAGTCGCCGTCACATGATTTTACCATTTGAGGCTCCATCAGTAGTTTTGTATTTTCATTCGGACATTAGAGAGTTTTGTTTTCATATTGTAAAGGCAAGAAGCCTTAGTTACATTTCAGTTGACTCATATCGAGATATTTAACATTTATTTTAGAGATCTATTATATCTCGGTTTAATAAGTTGAGACATGATTTCATTTATGAGATATCTTTCTTCATCATGTCTATTGTATTTATTTTCTTTAATTTGCTGTTTGTACCTACACTTCTTTTGACTCCATTAGAGGATATTATCGTGATTAGTGAAACATGTTATTGCCTTGTGTGGGTGCATGGCGGGTTTGACATCCTTGGTTTCACCTTGATTTGCAGCCTTGTTGAAACGGGAAACGTCAGAATATTGTGATGTTCCAAACTAACAGGGTGTTATTTGTAATATTTAAAAACTTTTAGGGTGCTATTTGTAATTTTTAAAACTTTTAAGGGGTTGGTTGTAAATTTTTTACCAGACTACTTGTAGCTTTTAAAAATTTTAGGGGGATATTGTGGTGTTCCAAACTAATAGGGTGTTATTTGTAATTTTTAAAAATTTTCAGGGTGTTATTTATAATTTTTAAAACTTATAGGGAGTTATGTACAAAAAGGAGAGAGAAAAAACAATCCAGTCAGCTGCCACATCAGCAATAGATAACGAAAAATATCGAAAAGGACCTAATTTGATGACGGAGAAAACGTTAGGGATCTCTGTTGATGACTTTCAAACATTAAGGACCCAAATGAAATTTGACTAATACATTAGGAACCTACAGTGAAGATTATAAGTTTCTCTAGAAGAACTATTTCCACTATTTTTTTAAATGCTGATGTGGGGCCTAGACGACACCTCTACTTTCTAAAAGTTTTTCCACCCCTCAAACCCCCGAAATAGCATCTCTCATGCAGTATAAGCACTCCTCATGAAATTATAAGTTTCATAATCAATATTTAATTCCATATTAGTTAATAGATGATAAAGGGTTTTAATGGAAACCTATAAGTTCAAACTTTATAATAACCTAAAGTTTTTTGATAAACCTATAGTCAAAATGCCTAAATTCCATTCAATTAATTTTTCAAAATTTGTTTACCATCTTCTCCTCTTCCTCCCCTCCTCCAACTGCCTCGCTTCTTCCATGCCAGTCCTCCTCCTCCTCCACCTCCTTCCCTCCTCCTCCTCCTCCTCCTCCACCTCCTTCCCTCCTCCTCCTCTCCTCCTCCTCCTCCACCTCCTTCCCTCCTACTTTTCTTCCTCCTCCTCTCCTCCTCCTCCTCCTCTCCTCCTCCTCCTCCTCCTCCTCCACCTCCTTCCCTCCTCCTCCTCCTCTCTTTTTCATTTAGGATGAGCAGGGGTATTAGTAACAGCATTTTTAAAGAGTTTTCAAAGTGTGACTTTGAGGGCATTTTGGACTTATAAGGTGGTTTCTATCAAAAAACTTTAAAAGTGGTTTTATAAAAGTTTTGAACTTATAAGGTGGTTTCTATGAAAAAACCCATGATAAAATTACTAGGTTTCAGACTTGAGAAGCATACAGTGGTATAAGTTTGTAAAATATTGTGATTGAGTTTATCATTATGCTCTTTATACCTAAATTACTATAAGCTACCAAAATTACATGATTTACGGATGACATGATTTATAAGAGAGCCAAAATTCGGCAAATTCGTTTCAATTACTATTTCTACTCTTGATTGGCATGGCTAATATCTCAAAACAACTTGTGAAATTTTAAGTGATTTGAGGGACTAATGTTAGAATAAGTTAAGGACGTAAAAACTCAAAGTAAGTATTAGTAGGCGTCGGCGGAGGGGCGTATAAAGTGAACATTTGGATCCCTGAACAGGAAAATTTCGAATCTCAATTTTTAGATTCTAAGAAGATTCAGCGGTTCACAAGGGACATTGCACCCGTCCGTCCGTATGAGATACTTTTCCAAAAACTCGAGGTCTTGAGTTGAGGGAGTGATTTGACAATATGAAAACCTTAACTGTCCTTAAACCCTCAGCAATACCCAAGCTTTCAGTCCAGTCCAGCTCCAAGCCATGTTTTCTCTCTCCCGCCAAATTCACCCTAACCCATTCCAATTTAGCCCTAATCTCAACCAAAACCCCTCATTTCCCTCATTCCGCTTAAATTTCCCTCTGAAATCCAAACCCTACTCCTCAATTAGGCAACAAATTAAGGCTTCGTCGACGAGAGCAATCGAAGGGGACAACGATAACTTGTCGTCGCCATGGGACGAAAAGCCCTACGAGATCCTCGAAGGGGGAAGGATATCGTATCTCGATGAGCAGGACATCGCCTGCTTCCTCGATCCCCCGAAGGATCTCATCCCCATCGATCCCGATTCTTATAACCCTGCTGGTTATCTTTGGTTTGTTTGTCTGTTTGCCCTCTATCTGTTTGATTGTTTGCTTCAATGGGATTATTCGTTGTGTAAATTTCACAAAACCCCCTGAACTTTGGGGAGTTTAACAAACACTCTGGACTTTCGGAGCAAATTCCTTAGCAGATGAAACTTTTCCAAAGTTCAGGGTTTTTTTGTCAAACTCCCCAGTGTTGCAGGGTTATTAAATTTATCCTGGTTAGCTCATCAAGTTTTACGATGGAAGTCCTAATTTTATATTCAGCATCTAGTCATGATTCTGTTCAATGATTAATTCATTATGTTTTACTGGTTAGTATCATCTTGTAGCTCATTATTGTCACTGGTCAAATGGCAGTTGATTGTGCGGATGGTATAACTCTACAGGAATCGCATGAATGTTGGCATTTAGATGGACTTCATATATTTTTGCATCCATTTTGAGTGTTCATATTGATATTTATGTACTATAGAGATCATGATTTTTCTATACAAGGCCAGTTTCGTGATCCCTAGAGTTGATTCCTCGGTGAAGAAACCTCAATCTCTGCAAATTTTCTACTAAGAAGGCCTCCAGCATAATACTACATTTTCATGCTTAATGCTAAATCCCAAATTCTTAGTTCTCATGATTGCCAAGTGCTCCCTAAGCAACATCCATCTTCGAAAGAAGATCCCTCTCTTGTAGGTATCCAGC
Source organism: Asparagus setaceus (assembly GCA_012295165.1). NCBI lineage: Eukaryota > Viridiplantae > Streptophyta > Magnoliopsida > Asparagales > Asparagaceae > Asparagus > Asparagus setaceus. The sequence continues at coordinate 43,342,530 of CM022703.1, read as the reverse complement.
ATTAGTATATAAAATTATAACCCTCAACGCTCAGAACTACTTCAGAGGTTTGGTGTATTGGAAGGGACCTTTAACGTGGTATAGAGAAATCCATGTTCTCAAATTCCACTAGCCACAAATTTAAAGTGGATTAAGAAAAAAGTTATTGCTGTGTGAGTCCAGATTTTTCCCATGAAAGGGCACTAGACCTGTGAGCCATGTTAGAATATAACATATAACCCTCAGCCCTCACCATATCTTCGGAGTTTTGGTGTAGTGGAAGGGACCTGTGACACCTAGCCATCAACATTACATTTGTTGATTGTTTTTCTTACAATCTGCTAATTCTGTAAGACCCAGATATGTTCCTTGTGCATGATTGTGTACTGAACTTATAAAGTCAATTTGCCTCATATTCAGGAAGAAGATTGGAGATATTCCTGAAGAAAGAAGGCCTCGTTGCTTTCTACACTTGAACCTAGGTGATTTATGATTTATTGATTATTGCAGGATGCTCTTCACTGTGTTTATGATGCATCTTCTTTGATTTATACTCTACATGGCCAGTTTCGTGATCCCTAGAGTTGATTCCTCGGTGAAGAAACCTCAATCTCTGCAAATTTTCTACTAAGAAGGCCTCCAGCATAATACTACATTTTCATGCTTAATGCTAAATCCCAAATTCTTAGTTCTCATGATTGCCAAGTGCTCCTAAGCAACATCCATCTTGAAAGAAGATCCTCTCTTGTAGGTATCCAACATTAGTATACAAAATTATAACCCTCAACGCCAGAACTACTTCAGAGGTTTGGTGTATTGGAAGGGACCTTTAACGTGGTATAGAGAAATCCATGTTCTCAAATTCCACTAGCCACAAATTTAAAGCGGATTAAGAAAAAAGTTATTGCTGTGTGAGTCCAGATTTTTCCCATGAAAGGGCACTAGACCTGTGAGCCATGTTAGAATATAACATATAACCCTCAGCCCTCACCATATCTTCGGAGTTTTGGTGTAGTGGAAGGGACCTGTGACACCTAGCCATCAACATTACATTTGTTGATTGTTTTTCTTACAATCTGCTAATTCTGTAAGACCCAGATATGTTCCTTGTGCATGATTGTGTACTGAACTTATAAAGTCAATTTGCCTCATATTCAGGAAGAAGATTGGAGATATTCCTGAAGAAAGAAGGCCTCGTTTGCTTTCTACACTTGAACCTAGGTGATTTATGATTTATTGATTATTGCAGGATGCTCTTCACTGTGTTTATGATGCATCTTCTTTGATTTATACTCTACATGGGTGGCTATAGTCTCAATTATGTTTCCAAGGAAAAACAAGACCTAATTTGTAATATTTGTCTATGCAGACTCATATCTAGGATGTGGGAAATAGTTGGAACCCGCTATCAGGATGCTAAGCTAGCCGACCAAAGTGCATCTACTTTGTTGTCTATGGGTGATAGTCCAATAACACAGGAACGCTGGGCTTGTAGGACAAGCAGAGGTGCTTATGCCATATGTTTATTAGACCTTTTTTTTTTTTGCATAAATCAAACATGATCAGTTATCCGTTTTCATTTGAATCGTTTTCCATAAATCTGCAAAATTTATACTTCTAGAATTGAGAAGCGGTTAACTGGCTCCATGATTATCAATTATCATGTAGGACTAGTACTTTTGCAGATTTAGCATGTCTGATGTGAAATTACTGATTACACTATTTACAAATTGTTTATTGTTTACCAAACATACAATTCTGATTCATTCTTGTAACAATATGGCGAGAGATCGTAGTTCTCCATGAATAAGATAGCAAGAGATTCACCACTTTATGTGGTCTATATCATGTGTACGTGATATCCATGTTCCTTATCATACTTGATATGATATATGTACAGATTTTCTTGCAATCAAAATGCTTAATATCTACTCTCTTTTTTGCCATCAAATTAATCAAGTTAACTTTCTCTCTTGCTCTGAGCTACTTGTTCTATTGATTTGCTGACCTCTGATCAACTTTGTGAAACAGGACCTTTGCCTATCACTTGGAGTTGGATAAATGACTTTAAGCAGGTATAGTTTCGCATGAAAATTCCGAATATCATCTTTTTATAATTTTCTTTTGCCTGTTTCACTATATGGTGTACTGAACTTATGAAATACTGTTAGAAACTGTCTCATGATTCAGGCTATTTTTCGTGGCAATGACGGGGGTTTGTATGGGCGAATGATCTTTGGTAAGTATTATTATATCATTACCCATATACTTAAAATCTTATGACAACATCCTAGTATTTTGTATGCTGGTAACATGTGGAGAGTTTTTTTTTTCCTTTCATATTTTACTATCAATTTGTTCAGTCTCCAGATTCACTAAATAACTGTGAAATTCTTGAGCTGTTTTCGTTTTATCTAGACGTTTCTGTTTTTTGCTTTGTATTGCAGCCTTTCTCTCTAATAAATTATAAATGCACTCTATAATCAAACAGATGGCCCTTTTGCATATGTACTCAGGAAACGTAAACTTGAGAAGGATCTTTAAGTTATATTTGTTGACTTTACAGTGGACTTTCTTGTCTAAACCCACAGAGATATTATGTTTTAGTTGCATTTTCAACATGTCGCTCACGTTTTGTTGTTCCTTTTTCCACTCAAGTGCGAAGAAAGATCGAGTTTCTGCATGGTGTGTGTGTGTGTATGTGTGTTCTTTCCATCTGTTTTTGTGCATCCTTATCTGGAATTCTATGACTTCTGTCATGCATTTATATCTTCTAATGTGTTCTGTTTGGTTTAGGCTGGTGTCTGTAGCATTGTAGCCAATTCAACAATATTTTTTATATAAAAAATTATTTGCAGGTGGATTGATTCCGGCTAGTGTAGCAAACCTATATGGTCCGTTATACTTCACAGTACGGCAGGTTACGGAAGTCATGTCAACAGAACAACCTTGTGATTTAGCTTATGAGTTTGGTGATGGCCTATTGGATCTTCATGATTTCCCTGAAGGCTTCCCCAAACCAGGTAGGTAGGCCTTAGATGATTAAATTTCAAACTTTTGGCATTAATCTTGGAAAATTTATGATTTGACTGGATCAACTTGCATATGGATCAATTTGAGACATGTACTCATTTAATTTGGCAAGTCCGGCAGGAGAGTCCTATGTTTGAAAATTAAAATTTAGATTAATACATTAAAATTAAGATATTGGACTTACTGGACACTTTGGACCCATAACTAATAATATTGTCTGTGATATTCTTTTTCCAAATATGTTAAGTTTCCTACTAAAGAGAAGGTGATGCACCCCTAAAATATATATTAATAACAAATGCAAAAATAAATAAATGAATGCAACAATTAAATAAAAATCTAACCAGAAAGGAGGCTGTTTTTAGTTCAGTATTGTTAATAAAATTCCAATGCAGAGGACAACACAGAAATTAGCACAACTAAAAACATCTATAGATGATGACCAGCTATATTTTTATACCGTAAACTGATACCTCTGTCAACCAAACTGGATTAATAACTCGTTGAAAGTTATAAGGACAGCAGATAAAACTTTACCTTTGTTGATGATTACATTTCGACTATATATTACAACTAAGTTTAATTAAGACGACCTAAAAGGTGGGTTTAGGATTGTCGAAATGCAACTAATAACTTGTAGGTTTAATGGTTTGATCTTTAGGGAGCCCCAAGAGATAAGATGTCTGCACACCCCATAGTTAAGGTTGAAGTTTGATGTCTATTTCCCAACCAGCGTAGAACACCCTTTTAAGAAGCAAAAAAAAGTTTTCTTTTTCAGGTTTATTATTTTCTAAAGAGTAAGTGCCTAGCAGAGGTTAAAAGGAAGGCAGCTGAAGAGTTTGCATTATTGACTGTCAAGTGAAATTATAGGCACAGCGATCTTCTCTCTCTTTTCCTTATAATCTCTTCTCTATTAGTTGCCTAAATCCTAACAGTCCTTTATATGGCTGCATCAATATCACAACTCACATGATGCAATTTACATATAGATACATCAATAAAGTATGTATTAATTCCCATGAGTGGTTGTCACAAGGATCAACTTGTGAATCAATATTGACTTGTTACTAGTAGTACGGCCAACACTATATAAAGGCAATTTTTCTGCTTGGTTAACACTTGAAGCTGACTTGGGATGTGATAATAAGGTTGGGTTTATGCCATTCTTGTGATATTTATAAATGCAATTTGTTCCTTTTATCTCTGCCTCCCCTTTGAGAATATACTTCAATAGGTTTCTGCATGAGTAATCATAGCGCTTATGTACATATTTAACTGTGACATTTTTTTGACAAAGAAGTTTCGTCCTTTTTTAGCTATTGTACAACAAGCAACAGTTTATGGACAATTCTCCAAGCTTGTAGTTCTTCAAACTATCAACCATCTATGCTCATTTAATCATGACATTTTCCTTTTGTGATGCAATTCTATATTGATAACCTAGGGACTGCAACATGCTTGGTGTTGCTTTATATAGATCTCACTCACTTTTGCATATCATGTTGACAGAGGAACATCGTTGGCCGTTCGATGATCATTTGGTTATTTATGTACGCCATGGCGGACCAGGAGTTTTGGTGGGTCAAGCATGGCAAGAAGGAAAAGATTTGGATCAAGTGCCCAAGAAGTTCTGTGGTGAGATCTTGATGGTGAAAATATCATAATGTAAGTTAATATTGATGAAAAGGTCCACGATCTGGCTGTTTGTTACCGATGATTTCAAGTTCATCATGCTCCAATCTGAAGCTCATTGATAAAAGGGTCCATGTTCGGGTTGTTTACCACCGATGATTTAAAGTTCATCATCGTCCAATCTGAATATTCTTTCCGGTGGTACCCATCTTAAAGATTCTAACAGTTACCATGTTTCCTAACCTATTATAAATAAATGTTCTTTGTAACTTATTTTATTGTCTCTGGAAATCATATGTAAACTTTTTCCCCGACTGGTCAATGTGGAAGAAATGGGAATGGGTTCAAATGCAATCCAGACATGCACGGTTGCTGAATTCATTAACTCAAAAGAAAAAAAATGTTGCTGAAAGCATGAAAGAGTGATGTCGGGACGAGCAAATCCATTTTCTTTTTGTGCCCCAAATGAACTATTCTTTTTGTAAGCTGATGTAAAATGGGCGTCTTGCATATATCCCTTATGGATTTAGACGCTGCCCATCAAATATGCTTTTAGACAGATTTCAGGCTACATTTTGCCTGTAAACTCTCAAAAATATGTTCTTTCTGAGACACCAAGGCTTGCGCTTTGTATCTCACAAATAATTTTCAGCGGAAACTTGAGAATTCAAACTTCAATAATTCATAGAAGCACATTCCCTCGTCTTATGCAGATGCAAGAAAAAGAATATAGAATACTAGATTATATTTTGAATGTAAGGCATCTGCAAGTTAGTGAAGCCTGTCGTTCACAGAAAACAGAAATTCTTACAATTTTATCATTCACATGCTCTATTCTGCTAGGATTCAGAATAGGAGGAGAAAAAACTGATGTGACATTGTGTATCTTCTATAAAAGAATGATATTTTCATGACTATAGTTTCACCCTCAAATTGTATGCTTTTAAGAGGTAAGCATGCTATCGAGTGAATAAACCTGTGATGGCCTCCAAGTATCCTGCCACCTAAAAAAGAACGAGACCAGAGATCATTGTTGTGATCATAGATATAAGAGTTAATTGCAGATACACCCTACAATGTAGTAGAGTAGCCACTTATACCCATAAACTTTTTTATAGCACTTGGACCCACTAAATCTCAAACGGTGTGCTTTATTGCCATCAATTTACATATTAGTTTTTTTTCCCAGTTAAACTGAGGACAAGCGTAATTTATCATCACATGCATGATTTCCATGCATCTCAACATAACTTGGAGAAAAATGTCGTGTGGAGTTTAGGGGTTTAGGCGTTAATAAAATAGTTTGGAGGGTATAAATGACTACAATCTCATAGTACACGAGATGTATACGCAAGTAATCTTACATATAATTGGTCAGAATATGATTACTATTAATGCCCAACTAACCTGAGCCAATATGCCATGTCCAGTTTGACCCTCGATGACCAACCCTGCTGTGAGACCGATCATTGCCCATGCTCCATTGATGGCCTCAATTTGTCGTTGTCTCTGTATTCATAAAATTTCATGATTTTGAATGAGGTGTCATACAAAAGAAAGTATGGATACTAAGAATCAGAATGTCATGTAAGAACACAAATATAGGCATATCCTTTTGTTTTTCCCTCTTGAATGAACATAAGGTACTTAACATATCCTTATGGGTCATACTTTAAAGGAATTAGTCTGCCAGAACTTAATAACTAAGATAGGGATGGCAGTTAAATCTGGTCGTCCTTAAATGGGTCATCAATTTTTTTAGTAATATATTTTCGTTACTTTCAAACCCAGCTAGTTTGACATGTATCATATTATATGCTTTTCTTTGTATATGATGGCTATATTTTAGTCAAAAGGGACATCAAAATTTTGAGTTACAAACTTTAATATGTTTAGGGTAAGTGTCAATATAAAAGTGAGATAAATTGAGTAATACTGTAGAAAGTTAAAGAATCTCCTCATGAAAAGTTGATACACACACACACACACACACACAAGGTTATGCCCGCTTGTAAAAATGCATATTATGCAATGAAATTTACCGATCAACTCCATTCATCTTTATTCATATGTCTTAAAATGTCTACAAATAAAAAATCATGTGTGTTGAGCATATATTACATATGCATCAAGTGGTCAGAAAAATTAACGGTTTCCTAACAATACAACAGTAGAGACCTCTTGATGCATGGGTTAGATTATTCTAATGGATGATCCGCTCCATTCATCATGATCTAAATGTCTCAAAACAAATATAAACCATAAATCATGATCTTTCAATACTTCTAAGATATATTTCTCATTGTCTTTTTAGTTGTATTGTCGGAAAACCGTTAATTTTACAATCACTTGATGTATGAGTAACTACAACCTAATATGCCTAATTTTTGTTTATATACCATCCAAAACATATAGATTGAAATGAATGTAATGGATCTTGTAAATTGATATTATATAACGTAGTTTTAAAGGTGGGCATAACGCTAGTTATATAATGTGCAAACACATTGTTGTGTTACTGTAAATTTTCTTATAGGCATTTGCTTTCTACGCACAAATACATTATATTCTAGATAAACATACATTGTTGTGGTGTTCTGGTGTGTCCTACTCTTTTAAGGAATTATAGATTTCTTACCCACCAATTAGCTTGCTGAGTTTATGCAACTCCTATCATGTCTATACTTGCGTGCTTCAGAGCTTTAGGTCACAGTAATATGAATGGTGCGTTCATATTAAGTTGTGTTACATAGAGAAACACCATTCAATGGGGATGGCTTAAAGTTGATGATTCTTGATAATGCAATAATATTAACAGCAAGCTGATGAGTTCCAATGTTTTGCTTTAACGATTGGAAGGTCTTCACATGAATAAATTGATCATTGGTTTGGAGAATAAAATCAAATTAATATTTGTTTTAATCATTGGTTTGCACTTCAAGCGTGCCTTTTTATATACATTGTTATTTTTTGTTTTAATTGATCTTTATATGTCAAAAATCTGCATTTCTTTCACACAAAAAAGGCCATTTCTGCTCTATGACTTCCTGGAGAATAAATTATGTAGGACACAAATTGTCCAAGTCAACGATACAACAACTTCTAGCAGATTGTAAGTATCAGGAGATTCAGGACCATGGATTATCATCTTTGTTTTCATCAACACCAAAAACTAAACCAACCTTAAACTCCAAATTGCAGTAAACAAATTCAAAGTTTACTCACTTTGCGTTTCTCTCTGGCTTTAATTTCTTGCATTTGTTGGGCTGCCAACCTCTTGGCTTCTAAAGGATCAACCATGATAATGTCATTGCCTTTAGTACGCTTTCCTCGTGGTGTCTGTCATCAAGGATAGAAATTACCTCTTTGATAAAAAAAAGGGCAAAAAAAATCATAAAATCTTATCAAGGAGTGCGTCAAGGTGTTTGAAGCCATATAAAAAAGCAACAGTCATATAGCTTCTCTCCGTAGACAAAAGTCTTAAGAGAACGAAATATACCAACCCCAAGTTTTAGAGATGGATAAAAGAGCGCCAGGTGGAAGAAGAGAACAAATTTCTTCCGTGAATAAAAACGCGATGAGCTCAACCAATGGTTATTATTATATTCAAAAACACTTAAAAGTAAATGTATTTTATTTTTCATACTACTTTTTATCACTTAACTTCTTCAGCAGTGTGCTTTAATGTTTATCGTTTTACTGCATGTCTCAAGCCAGGATAAAAGAGAGAGGATTGTGTTAGGCAACCGACAACCAGTGCCAAACTTAATGAGATCTACAAGATACTATCCTAAAGAATAATGAAAGACTCGGATTCATGAAGCCTAGCTGCCCTTTTTGTTGTTGTTTAACTACTTTATATCACTTAGGGATGCATGTGATGTATGTTTAGAACCAGGACAAGGATATATAACCATTCAAATTGAGTATTAGGCTGAAGTCAGGCCAGAGCTTGCAGGTGTAAACCAATTAGTGCGGGTTTTTTGAAGCAATGCTTTCATAGAATAGTTAGTATAGGTTGGTTTGTGTTGATGAGAGTTACATTCTTGGAAGTTTTACATGATTGTATGACTTCTTATGGTTCAAAATATGTTTTCTCTGCAGACTTTTGATTCCGTCCTTACTCACACACAGATACACAACAAATTTCTTGATTTACTCTGTCACACAAGTTTCTATATGGTTTATATGAATTACAGCTTGAGAAAATACTTCCTCCTAACCCATAGTTCACTTGTCCTAAAGCCATATACATAAGCTCATTAAAGATAGGATGATCACCTATTCCGTCAAGCTTACTATTTTCGGGTTCCTTCCCTTAGAAAGTTAATCTCTACATCGTTTGTACGATGTCTACGAAGCTTCACAATGATACTAATAAGCATGTTCAAAATGACCAAAACATCTTGAATAGGAACAACAAAACAACAGTAAGAACAACGATAACAATGATAACAGTACCAAATAGCAACAACATGAATCACAAGTTAAAAGATAATTGTGTACTGTATTGGAGGAAACAGATTAAGATAACAAATGTTATAATAAGGTTACTGGTCTACATGTCAAACTTTATCTATCATATATTGCTTAAAAATTATATGTTACAAGCATGCTCACACACGTAATATCTAGTCTCCATCATGCCCTAATCAAAACAATAGAAATTGTATAGATGGCATATAAATAGAGATAGTTCTCACAGCCCGAAAGATAATGACTGTTAAAATATTATAGTCACTTGATGCATGAGTAACAAGTAGTCTGTTTTCTCCCTTTTACAACAATCTTTTGGTTCTACATGTAAAGTTGATAATCACAAGACAAGGCACTAAAATCTTAGTTATATTCTCTACATTTACTTACACTCTGTTAAGGTCTTAAGGACATACCTACATAACTATCAAACCAAAAAAATATCAACATTACATGTAAAAGCCTTGATACATACACTTGCAGTAGCTAAAACCCATATCGCATGCCGATTTCTTTTCTGGAGACCAGTATATGCTAGTTGCTCCCTTTGCAATCTCCAACTAGCAGAAAGAAACAGAATGATTTTCAAATCCCATCTTCTTTTATGAAATAAGAAATTCAATTGGTAGAACTTAGAAGCAGATAGATGCAAAACAAAAGCATAGCAAGAGAAAAGTAATTGAACAGTTCAGTTAGTCCCGATTCTATCTATTTACAACTGGTTCTTTCCCTGTCTGGTGAGGAAAACCTGGGTCTCGACGTAACTATATGCACTCAGCCAACTATTTACCAAGAATATATATAAAGAGCCAGAGGAAAATTATCCATCTTTTTATTTCCACAGTATAAGAGATAAATGTTCGGAATTGACTATAATCCCACAATTAAAAGTTCTCACTTCAACTACAGGACTCATTTTATTTCTCTTCCATCTTTTTATTTCCACTATATATGTATGGATTTGGCACAGAAACCATATCAGTGCAAGATTAGCATAAAACTGGGATTTTATTTTTAAAATCATATTATTTCCCTTCCTCACTATAGATAGTATCAAATGACTTGAGCTACTATATTATCAATAGTATACAAAATATGGGTATTATCAATTATTATAGTTAGAATTCAGGACACATCATTTAGGTAACCCATATGTATTACATCACATCCAAGGGTACAAACTTCCAATTTTAAAATCCAAAATTCTAAATTCAGATTGATAGTATCCACATTTTGGATACTATTAATAGCAGCGTAGCTCAACTCGTACCAAATAGCATTTATTTAGAAAAGTTATACACGCATCTTATGAGCAAAACCAAACATTTGGGGTTTTTGTCTCAAGAAAACTCAGGGAGGCGATAAATCAAACACTTGGAGCTCAATAACAGAAAAGAGAACTATTTCCCCTTTTTTCTTGAAATGGGCACAGAAAGAAGAATAGAAAGTTGATACCTGAACGCTAAGAGAGGAGATGGATGCTGAGGTTTGATGGGGAATGAGGAAATTTGGGAGGCAGCAGACCCAGAAAGCAAAGAGGAGGAGGAGGAGCTCATTTCTCTTTTGATGGGAGCTGCAAGCTATTCCCTTTCCCCCTCCAGTATTTTGATTTTTTCTTTCTTTTTTAAGTTTTGGGAATTTTTAGAGGTTTTGCTGGATTTTTGTGGGAGATGTGTGCATATTCTAGACCTTATCCAATGATAAGAGGAATAGTTTTTTTGGGTTAATTTCACATAACCCCCCGAAATATGAGGGTGTTGCATATAACCTCCAAAGTTTCCCCATGAATTTGGGTAGTCTCACAAAACCTCCCAGAACTTTGAACTTTCCTACTGTACCTCATATATGTAATTTATAAATAACTAAAGTTTTATTGAGAGGCAAAAAATCCAAATTTTAAGAGAGGGCATGTATTGCCTTCTAATGACAGATGATAAAGTTTAGAATTTTTCTCTCAAGAAATAAGAAATTCAATTGGTAGAACTTAGAAGCAGATAGATGCAAAACAAAAGCATAGCAAGAGAAAAGTAATTGAACAGTTCAGTTAGTCCCGATTCTATCTATTTACAACTGGTTCTTTCCCTGTCTGGTGAGGAAAACCTGGGTCTCGACGTAACTATATGCACTCAGCCAACTATTTACCAAGAATATATATAAAGAGCCAGAGGAAAATTATCCATCTTTTTATTTCCACAGTATAAGAGATAAATGTTCGGAATTGACTATAATCCCACAATTAAAAGTTCTCACTTCAACTACAGGACTCATTTTATTTCTCTTCCATCTTTTTATTTCCACTATATATGTATGGATTTGGCACAGAAACCATATCAGTGCAAGATTAGCATAAAACTGGGATTTTATTTTTAAAATCATATTATTTCCCTTCCTCACTATAGATAGTATCGAATGACTTGAGCTACTATATTATCAATAGTATACAAAATATGGGTATTATCAATTATTATAGTTAGAATTCAGGACACATCATTTAGGTAACCCATATGTATTACATCACATCCAAGGGTACAAACTTCCAATTTTAAAATCCAAAATTCTAAATTCAGATTGATAGTATCCACATTTTGGATACTATTAATAGCAGCGTAGCTCAACTCGTACTAAATAGCATTTATTTAGAAAAGTTATACACGCATCTTATGAGCAAAACCAAACATTTGGGGTTTTGTCTCAAGAAAACTCAGGGAGGCGATAAATCAAACACTTGGAGCTCAATAACAGAAAAGAGAACTATTTCCCTTTTTCTTGAAATGGGCACAGAAAGAAGAATAGAAAGTTGATACCTGAACGCTAAGAGAGGAGATGGATGCTGAGGTTTGATGGGAATGAGGAAATTTGGGAGGCAGCAGACCCAGAAAGCAAAGAGGAGGAGGAGGAGCTCATTTCTCTTTTGATGGGAGCTGCAAGCTATTCCCTTTCCCCTCCAGTATTTTGATTTTTTCTTTTTAAGTTTTGGGAATTTTAGAGGTTTTGCTGGATTTTTGTGGGAGATGTGTGCATATTCTAGACCTTATCCAATGATAAGAGGAATAGTTTTTTTGGGTTAATTTCACATAACCCCCGAAATATGAGGGTGTTGCATATAACCTCCAAACTTTCCCCATGAATTTGGGTAGTCTCACAAAACCTCCCAGAACTTTGAACTTTCCTACTGTACCTCATATATGTAATTTATAAATAACTAAAGTTTTATTGAGAGGCAAAAATCCAAATTTTAAGAGAGGGCATGTATTGCCTTCTAATGACAGATAACAAAGTTTAGAATTTTTCTCTCAAGAAAAATTATGTATTTTGAAATTACACTTAGAAGAGTCTAGTGAGAAAAGTTTAAAGTTCAAGGATGTTTTAAGACACCCAAAATTTAGAGGGTTATGCGTGTTGGGAGTAGAGCATTTATTTCCACTACTTTCTTCTAATCTAAACTCTAAACCTTACAGATAACCCCTTAATCTTTGCAAATTGTCACAAAGCCCCCTACATTTTTGAGAAGTTTCACAAACAGAAAATAATGATTTTTCTTGAAAAATAATCATCCTCTGTAAATAAAGAGTATGTTCGGAAACTCTTGGATTACAATCCACTTGGTTTATATTTATTTTGTGAATTATAATATAGAATAAAACTTTATATATTTGACAAATGAGTGAATTATAATCTGCTGCTGTTGTTAAAATGACTAAAAAAGATATGGCCAGAGTTTTAATGAAGTTGATGATGAGTAAATAAACGGGGCTTGAAAATTTTTAAATAATGAGTGTATTAATTATCTTTTATTTGGTCAAACTTCATGATTCATCAAAAATAACATGGAAGGTACCCAAATTATTTTTGCGTGGATTATGTCTAAAATAATTCACTTCAACCATCCAAAAGTGAATTAAATACACTTTGCCCATTAAAACGATAGTAAAAAGATACCCTCAGATGAGACTTCTCAAAAGTCCGGGTTACTTTGTGAAAACTCACCAAAGTATGGGTGGCTTCTCTACTTTTTGAAGTTCAGTGGTTTTGTTACAATTCATCCAATAAAAAAACACTTTTCTTTCTCGATCGAACCCAAAACCACAAGTTTGATCTCCGCACCGCCGTTGTCACCTATCGCCACCTAGATCACACAACCTCTCTCGCCGCCGGCGACCGAGATCTGGTAAGAATTTCCATCCATAGATCTTTTCAGATGTTCTAGGGTTTAGAATTTGAATTCGTTTTGGGTGATTTTTGAAAGATTTCTTCTGTTTGAAGGTGTCGATAGCGAATCATGAGGAGACGGCCTGGAATCGCTGGATTGCAGAATGCAGCTGCAGCTAGGGTTAGGGTTTAATTTCTGCGGTTTTTTTTTTTTTGATATATTTTGTTGATTGCTTCTTAGGTCTTAATGTTTATGTATAGGATCAATATCGGCTGATTGGAGAAAATGTTGCCAAAGTCAGAACAGATCTCATGAATCAACAGCTTGCTACTTTTCGATCTCAGTTGGAAGAAGAGAACAAATTTCTTCCGGAATAAAAACGCGATGAGCTCAACCAATGGTTATTATTATATTCAAAAACACTTAAAAGTAAATGTATTTTATTTTTCATACTACTTTTTATCACTTAACTTCTTCAGCAGTGTGCTTTAATGTTTATCTTTTTACTGCATGTCTCAAGCCAGGATAAAAGAGGAGGATTGTGTTAGGCAACCAACAACCAGTGCCAAACTTAATGAGATCTACATGATACTATCCTAAAGAATAATGAAAGACTCGGATTCATGAAGCCTAGCTGCCCTTTTTGTTGTTGTTTAACTACTTTATATCACTTAGGGATGCATGTGATGTATGTTTAGAACCAGGACAAGGATATATAACCATTCAAATTGAGTATTAGGCTGAAGTCAGGCCAGAGCTTGCAGGTGTAAACCAATTAGTGGTTTTTGAAGCAATGCTTTCATAGAATAGTTAGTATAGGTTGGTTTGTGTTGATGAGAGTTACATTCTTGGAAGTTTTACATGATTGTATGACTTCTTATGGTTCAAAATATGTTTTCTCTGCAGACTTTTGATTCCGTCCTTACTCACACACAGATACACAACAAATTTCTTGATTTACTCTGTCACACAAGTTTCTATATGGTTTATATGAATTACAGCTTGAGAAAATACTTCCTCCTAACCCATAGTTCACTTGTCCTAAAGCCATATACATAAGCTCATTAAAGATAGGATGATCACCTATTCCGTCAATCTTACTATTTTCGGTTCCTTCCTTAGAAAGTTAATCTCTACATCGTTTGTACGATGTCTCTAAGCTTCACAATGATACTAATAAGCATGTTCAAAATGACCAAAACATCTTGAATAGGAACAACAAAACAACAGTAAGAACAACGATAACAATGATAACAGTACCAAATAGCAACAACATGAATCACAAGTTAAAAGGATAATTGTGTACTGTATTGGAGGAAACAGATTAAGATAACAAATGTTATAATAAGGTTACTGGTCTACATGTCAAACTTTATCTATCATATATTGCTTAAAAATTATATGTTACAAGCATGCTCACACACGTAATATCTAGTCTCCATCATGCCCTAATCAAAACAATAGAAATTGTATAGATGGCATATAAATAGAGATAGTTCTCACAGCCCGAAAGATAATGACTGTTAAAATATTATAGTCACTTGATGCATGAGTAACAAGTAGTCTGTTTTCTCCCTTTACAACAATCTTTTGGTTCTACATGTAAAGTTGATAATCACAAGACAAGGCACTAAAATCTTAGTTATATTCTCTACATTTACTTACACTCTGTTAAGGTCTTAAGGACATACCTACATAACTATCAAACCAAAAAAATATCAACATTACATGTAAAAGCCTTGATACATACACTTGCAGTAGCTAAAACCCATATCGCATGCCGATTTCTTTTCTGGAGACCAGTATATGCTAGTTGCTCCCTTTGCAATCTCCAACTAGCAGAAAGAAACAGAATGATTTTCAAATCCCATCTTCTTTTATGAAATAAGAAATTCAATTGGTAGAACTTAGAAGCAGATAGATGCAAAAACAAAAGCATAGCAAGAGAAAAGTAATTGAACAGTTCAGTTAGTCCCGATTCTATCTATTTACAACTGGTTCTTTCCCTGTCTGGTGAGGAAAACCTGGGTCTCGACGTAACTATATGCACTCAGCCAACTATTTACCAAGAATATATAAAGAGCCAGAGGAAAATTAACCATCTTTTTTATTTCCACAGTATAAGAGATAAATGTTCGGAATTGACAATAATCCCACAATTAAAAAGTTCTCACTTCAACTACAGGACTCATTTTATTTCTCTTCCATCTTTTTTATTTCCACTATATATGTATGGATTTGGCACAGAAACCATATCAGTGCAAGATTAGCATAAAACTGGGATTTTATTTTTAAAATCATATTATTTCCCTTCCTCACTATAGATAGTATCGAATGACTTGAGCTACTATATTATCAATAGTATACAAAATATGGGTATTATCAATTATTATAGTTAGAATTCAGGACACATCATTTAGGTAACCCATATGTATTACATCACATCCAAGGGTACAAACTTCCAATTTTAAAATCCAAAATTCTAAATTCAGATTGATAGTATCCACATTTTGGATACTATTAATAGCAGCGTAGCTCAACTCGTACTAAATAGCATTTATTTAGAAAAGTTATACACGCATCTTATGAGCAAAACCAAACATTTGGGGTTTTGTCTCAAGAAAACTCAGGAGGCGATAAATCAAACACTTGGAGCTCAATAACAGAAAAGAGAACTATTTCCCTTTTTCTTGAAATGGGCACAGAAAGAAGAATAGAAAGTTGATACCTGAACGCTAAGAGAGGAGATGGATGCTGAGGTTTGATGGGGAATGAGGAAATTTGGGAGGCAGCAGACCCAGAAAGCAAAGAGGAGGAGGAGGAGCTCATTTCTCTTTTGATGGGAGCTGCAAGCTATTCCCTCCCTCCAGTATTTTGATTTTTTTTTCTTTTTAAGTTTTGGGAATTTTAGAGGTTTTGCTGGATTTTTGTGGGAGATGTGTGCATATTCTAGACCTTATCCAATGATAAGAGGAATAGTTTTTTTGGGTTAATTTCACATAACCCCGAAATATGAGGGTGTTGCATATAACCTCCAAAGTTTCCCCATGAATTTGTAGTCTCACAAAACCTCCCAGAACTTTGAACTTTCCTACTGTACCTCATATATGTAATTTATAAATAACTAAAGTTTTATTGAGAGGCAAAAATCCAAATTTTAAGAGAGGGCATGTATTGCCTTCTAATGACAGATGATAAAGTTTAGAATTTTTCTCTCAAGAAAAATTATGTATTTTGAAATTACACTTAGAAGAGTCTAGTGAGAAAAGTTTAAAGTTCAAGGATGTTTTAAGACACCCAAAAATTTAGAGGGGTTATGTGTTGGGAGTAGAGCATTTATTTCCACTACTTTCTTCTAATCTAAACTCTAAACCTTAGAGATAACCCCTTAATCTTTGCAAATTGTCACAAAGCCCCTACATTTTTGAGAAGTTTCACAAACAGAAAATAATGATTTTTCTTGAAAAATAATCATCCTCTGTAAATAAAGAGTATGTTCGAAACTCTTGGATTACAATCCACTTGGTTTATATTTATTTTGTGAATTATAATATAGAATAAAACTTTATATATTTGACAAATGAGTGAATTATAATCACGTTGTTAAAATGACTAAAAAGATATGGCTAGAGTTTTAATGAAGTTGATGATGAGTAAATAAACGGGGTTTGAAAATTTTTAAATAATGAGTGTATTAATTATCTTTTATTTGGTCAAACTTCATGATTCATCAAAAATAACATGGAAGGTACCCAAATTATTTTTGCGTGGATTATGTCTAAAATAATTCACTTCAACCATCCAAAAGTGAATTAAATACACTTTGACCATTAAAACGATAGTAAAAGATACCCTCAGATGAGACTTCTCAAAAGTCCGGGTTACTTTGTGAAAACTCACCAAAGTATGGGTGGCTTCTACTTTTGAAGTTCAGTGGTTTTGTTACAATTCATCCAATAAAAACACTTTTCTTTCTCGATCGAACCCAAAACCACAAGTTTGATCTCCGCACCGCCGTTGTCACCTATCGCCACCTAGATCACACAACCTCTCTCGCCGCCGGCGACCGAGATCTGGTAAGAATTTCCATCCATAGATCTTTTCAGATGTTCTAGGGTTTAGAATTTGAATTCGTTTTGGGTGATTTTTGAAAGATTTCTTCTGTTTGAAGGTGTCGATAGCGAATCATGAGGAGACGGCCTGGAATCGCTGGATTGCAGAATGCAGCTGCAGCTAGGGTTAGGGTTTAATTTCTGCGGTTTTTTTTTTTTTGATATATTTTGTTGATTGCTTCTTAGGTCTTAATGTTTATGTATAGGATCAATATCGGCTGATTGGAGAAAATGTTGCCAAAGTCAGAACAGATCTCATGAATCAACAGCTTGCTACTTTTCGATCTCAGTTGGAAGAATTCGCTCGAAAACACAAGGTGATTTTTTTTATTTGCTCTGCCGTTTTCTTTCTGTGATAGCTTTCTTATGAATATTTTAGGGTTCTTGATTGTGCCTTTTTCCTGTTAGTTTATTGTGGATTTGATTGTGTAAGAGACCTGTCATAGCTCAACCCTAAAAGCTAGCTGGTAGAATGAGAAAACCCAAATCTCTTTCAAATCAACAATTGATGCCTTATTTAGTCATTGTGGGGACGAATGAACCGTGACATACCACCACACTTTTGCAGTCCAGGCGTCATGCAAGATTGATTTGCATTAGTTTAGTCCTAGTCGAACATTGCAACGCCACCCCTTTGTTTTGCAGTAGATAGTCTTGGGAGAAGCTATAATACTTGGCATTACCACCCTCGTTGCTCGCTTGCAACTGGGAAGGCGAGGTTGACTTTGATGCCATTTGTAAGAGACCTAGAGGAATTCATCCCTAAGATTTGGCTATTAGAGAAAGGGAACCAAATCCCTTAGAAACCCACAATTGATTTACCAGTTAGTCAATGTGGGACCCTAACACTATCACCTTTTGTCTTGTGAAGATTATTGTTCTTGATTGCGCATTTGATTGCTTGTGCATAGTTCTCAATTCTCACAACTGGCTTAAATATCTAAAAGGGCGAAAAAACGTGCAAATATATGTAAAGGAACAAAATATTGAAATAGAGAAGGTGAAAAAAAGGGAACCAGCTATGATGAAAAGCAAATTGGGAAAAATGTTAAAAGTTTTTACAGCTTATGTGATTGTATGAAGTAGATATTTTCCGAACATAGTGATCATATACCTGAATCATATTCAACAATTTCCTGTACATGAATGTACAAATGGTTTACTATTAATTGTCATTACATTGAAATATCTTCTTCACATTAAATTAAATAGTTTATTTGAATTACAGCTTGAGAAAATACTTCCTCCTAACCCATAGTTCACTTGTCCTAAAGCCATATACATAAGCTCATTAAAGATAGGATGATCACCTATTCCGTCAATCTTACTATTTTCGGGTTCCTTCCCTTAGAAAGTTAATCTCTACATCGTTTGTACGATGTCTGGCTTCACAATGATACTAATAAGCATGTTCAAAATGACCAAAACATCTTGAATAGGAACAACAAAACAACAGTAAGAACAACGATAACAATGATAACAGTACCAAATAGCAACAACATGAATCACAAGTTAAAAGGATAATTGTGTACTGTATTGGAGGAAACAGATTAAGATAACAAATGTTATAATAAGGTTACTGG
The DNA here is from genome assembly GCA_012295165.1 of Asparagus setaceus. Lineage (NCBI taxonomy): Eukaryota > Viridiplantae > Streptophyta > Magnoliopsida > Asparagales > Asparagaceae > Asparagus > Asparagus setaceus. Next base: position 43,323,565 of record CM022703.1, on the reverse strand, counting down.
TCTACATGTCAAACTTTATCTATCATATATTGCTTAAAAATTATATGTTACAAGCATGCTCACACACGTAATATCTAGTCTCCATCATGCCCTAATCAAAACAATAGAAATTGTATAGATGGCATATAAATAGAGATAGTTCTCACAGCCCGAAGATAATGACTGTTAAAATATTATAGTCACTTGATGCATGAGTAACAAGTAGTCTGTTTTCTCCCTTTTACAACAATCTTTTGGTTCTACATGTAAAGTTGATAATCACAAGACAAGGCACTAAAATCTTAGTTATATTCTCTACATTTACTTACACTCTGTTAAGGTCTTAAGGACATACCTACATAACTATCAAACCAAAAATATCAACATTACATGTAAAAGCCTTGATACATACACTTGCAGTAGCTAAAACCCATATCGCATGCCGATTTCTTTTCTGGAGACCAGTATATGCTAGTTGCTCCTTTGCAATCTCCAACTAGCAGAAAGAAACAGAATGATTTTCAAATCCCATCTTCTTTTATGAAATAAGAAATTCAATTGGTAGAACTTAGAAGCAGATAGATGCAAAACAAAAGCATAGCAAGAGAAAAGTAATTGAACAGTTCAGTTAGTCCCGATTCTATCTATTTACAACTGGTTCTTTCCCTGTCTGGTGAGGAAAACCTGGGTCTCGACGTAACTATATGCACTCAGCCAACTATTTACCAAGAATATATAAAGAGCCAGAGGAAAATTATCCATCTTTTTATTTCCACAGTATAAGAGATAAATGTTCGGAATTGACTATAATCCCACAATTAAAAGTTCTCACTTCAACTACAGGACTCATTTTATTTCTCTTCCATCTTTTTATTTCCACTATATATGTATGGATTTGGCACAGAAACCATATCAGTGCAAGATTAGCATAAAACTGGGATTTTATTTTTAAAATCATATTATTTCCCTTCCTCACTATAGATAGTATCGAATGACTTGAGCTACTATATTATCAATAGTATACAAAATATGGGTATTATCAATTATTATAGTTAGAATTCAGGACACATCATTTAGGTAACCCATATGTATTACATCACATCCAAGGGTACAAACTTCCAATTTTAAAATCCAAAATTCTAAATTCAGATTGATAGTATCCACATTTTGGATACTATTAATAGCAGCGTAGCTCAACTCGTACTAAATAGCATTTATTTAGAAAAGTTATACACGCATCTTATGAGCAAAACCAAACATTTGGGGTTTTTGTCTCAAGAAAACTCAGGGAGGCGATAAATCAAACACTTGGAGCTCAATAACAGAAAAGAGAACTATTTCCCCTTTTTTCTTGAAATGGGCACAGAAAGAAGAATAGAAAGTTGATACCTGAACGCTAAGAGAGGAGATGGATGCTGAGGTTTGAGGGGGAATGAGGAAATTTGGGAGGCAGCAGACCCAGAAAGCAAAGAGGAGGAGGAGGAGCTCATTTCTCTTTTGATGGGAGCTGCAAGCTATTCCCTTTCCCCTCCAGTATTTTGATTTTTTCTTTCTTTTTAAGTTTTGGGAATTTTAGAGGTTTTGCTGGATTTTTGTGGGAGATGTGTGCATATTCTAGACCTTATCCAATGATAAGAGGAATAGTTTTTTTTGGGTTAATTTCACATAACCCCCCGACATATGAGGGTGTTGCATATAACCTCCAAACTTTCCCCATGAATTTGGGTAGTCTCACAAAACCTCCCAGAACTTTGAACTTTCCTACTGTACCTCATATATGTAATTTATAAATAACTAAAGTTTTATTGAGAGGCAAAAATCCAAATTTTAAGAGAGGGCATGTATTGCCTTCTAATGACAGATAACAAAGTTTAGAATTTTTTCTCTCGAGAAAAATTATGTATTTTGAAATTACACTTAGAAGAGTCTAGTGAGAAAAGTTTAAAGTTCAAGGATGTTTTTAAGACACCCAAAAATTTAGAGGGGTTATGTGTGTTGGGAGTAGAGCATTTATTTCCACTGCTTTCTTGTAATCTAAACTCTAAACCTTAGAGATAACCCCTTAATCTTTGCAAATTGTCACAAAGCCCCTACATTTTTGAGAAGTTTCACAAACAGAAAATAATGATTTTTCTTGAAAAATAATCATCCTCTGTAAATAAAGAGTATGTTCGGAAACTCTTGGATTACAATCCACTTGGTTTATATTTATTTTGTGAATTATAATATAGAATAAAACTTTATATATTTGACAAATGAGTGAATTATAATCTGCTGCTGTTGTTAAAATGACTAAAAAGATATGGCTAGAGTTTTAATGAAGTTGATGATGAGTAAATAAACGGGGCTTGAAAATTTTTTAAATAATGAGTGTATTAATTATCTTTTATTTGGTCAAACTTCATGATTCATCAAAAAATAACATGGAAGGTACCCAAATTATTTTTGCGTGGATTATGTCTAAAATAATTCACTTCAACCATCCAAAAGTGAATTAAATACACTTTGACCATTAAAACGATAGTAAAAGATACTCTCAGATGAGACTTCTCAAAAGTCCGGGTTACTTTGTGAAAACTCACCAAAGTATGGGTGGCTTCTCTACTTTTTGAAGTTCAGTGGTTTTGTTACAATTCATCCAATAAAAAAACACTTTTCTTTCTCGATCGAACCCAAAACCACAAGTTTGATCTCCGCACCGCCGTTGTCACCTATCGCCACCTAGATCACACAACCTCTCTCGCCGCCGGCGACCGAGATCTGGTAAGAATTTCCATCCATAGATCTTTTCAGATGTTCTAGGGTTTAGAATTTGAATTCGTTTTGGGTGATTTTTGAAAGATTTCTTCTGTTTGAAGGTGTCGATAGCGAATCATGAGGAGACGGCCTGGAATCGCTGGATTGCAGAATGCAGCTGCAGCTAGGGTTAGGGTTTAATTTCTGCGGTTTTTTTTTTTTGATATATTTTGTTGATTGCTTCTTAGGTCTTAATGTTTATGTATAGGATCAATATCGGCTGATTGGAGAAAATGTTGCCAAAGTCAGAACAGATCTCATGAATCAACAGCTTGCTACTTTTCGATCTCAGTTGGAAGAATTCGCTCGAAAACACAAGGTGATTTTTTTTATTTGCTCTGCCGTTTTCTTTCTGTGATAGCTTTCTTATGAATATTTTAGGGTTCTTGATTGTGCCTTTTTCCTGTTAGTTTATTGTGGATTTGATTGTGTAAGAGACCTGTCATAGCTCAACCCTAAAAGCTAGCTGGTAGAATGAGAAAACCCAAATCTCTTTCAAATCAACAATTGATGCCTTATTTAGTCATTGTGGGGACGAATGAACCGTGACATACCACCACACTTTTGCAGTCCAGGCGTCATGCAAGATTGATTTGCATTAGTTTAGTCCTAGTCGAACATTGCAACGCCACCCCTTTGTTTTGCAGTAGATAGTCTTGGGAGAAGCTATAATACTTGGCATTACCACCCTCGTTGCTCGCTTGCAACTGGGAAGGCGAGGTTGACTTTGATGCCATTTGTAAGAGACCTAGAGGAATTCATCCCTAAGATTTGGCTATTAGAGAAAGGGAACCAAATCCTTAGAAACCCACAATTGATTTACCAGTTAGTCAATGTGGGACCCTAACACTATCACCTTTTGTCTTGTGAAGATTATTGTTCTTGATTGCGCATTTGATTGCTTGTGCATAGTTCTCAATTCTCACAACTGGCTTAAATATCTAAAAGGGCGAAAAAACGTGCAAATATATGTAAAGGAACAAAATATTGAAATAGAGAAGGTGAAAAAAAGGGAACCAGCTATGATGAAAAGCAAATTGGGAAAAATGTTAAAAGTTTTTACAGCTTATGTGATTGTATGAAGTAGATATTTTCCCGAACATAGTGATCATATACCTGAATCATATTCAACAATTTCCTGTACATGAATGTACAAATGGTTTACTATTAATTGTCATTACATTGAAATATCTTCTTCACATTAAATTAAATAGTTTATTTTGTTGCAGAATGACATTCGTAAAAATCCTACTTTCAGATCACAGTTTCACGAGATGTGTGCTAAAGTTGGAGTGGATCCTCTAGCTTCTAACAAAGGATTTTGGGCTGAGTTACTGGGGATTGGTGATTTCTATTATGAGCTAGGTCTGTATTCATATCTATATTTATATAATAAATTCTCATCAGATTAATCTTCTAGATCATCAGCTTAGTTTTACTCACAAATTGATTGGTGTTCATGGTCTTGCTACTGTAAATCTTGGGAAATTCTGTCCAAACGGAATATGCATATGAATAATTATTTTCAGTTTTCCATACGATCAGAAATCAGTAAATTGTGCATTACTCTTTGACTATTTTATTATTAAGCTTCTGTTGACCGAATCTGTTATTTCTTTTCCTTAATGGTGTTTATAACTGTTGTGAACTTCTGTTATATTAATTAATTTAATTCCATAATTCATTCTGGGGTAATAATTATGAAGCTGTAAAAAATTGTCTTGGATGGGCATGAAAATTTGTAATTGGTAAATGGTGATGTAGTTCTGATAGATTTGTTTCTCTTTGAGTGCAAATGCACATGAAGGTTTTTTATTTATTTCTAAGTTTTGTTTTATTACTCTTGCCGCTGCTGCTGTTGTTTTATTTCTAATTTTCTTTTATTATTATTCTTGCTGCTATTTTTTAAAATTTTAATTCCACAGGCCATACCTTGGACAATCCAGCCCACCCCTTGACAGGTCTCAATGGTCTATTATTTGGTTTCTGTTCCACTTTCTTGTGCCTTTTTGGGGTATTATTTTGCAGCATGTTAAAGCTAGGCTTCTAGTCTAAAATGAGGCCACACATCAAAAGCATAACTTGTAATGAAATGCTTAGTTTGAATTGCTGAACATTTCACCGTAATTTTTTAGAACTAGTTGCTTCTATGTTTATTCTTTATTGTATGAATATGCTATCTGTCCAGGAAGAGCATGAAAATAATTCTCCAACTAATTTGTCATAGTTATTATCCGGTATTCTGCTACACCTTTTCTTCACTATTTGCAACCTGTTCTATAGTCTAGTTCACTGTGAGTGCCATCATACTATGCGGTAACACTTCTTGTGTTCTCGATGCAAGTCGTAGCTTTGAATCCTGATTACACCAGGATATCCGTTTCTCCTAAAAAGAATTCCTCTTCACTTCTAATCAGAACTTCAACTTCATCTATAGTGATTGTATTTTATCATGCCATATGACCATGCAAACCAGTGAATTGGAATGCGTCTTTGCTAATGGTTGATGCTGGTTATATTTGCTTACATCCAAATCTTTAGTAGTTAAATTATACGACCTGATTTTTTTGAGCAGGTGTTCAGATTGTTGACATTTGTTTGGCAACTAGAACGCATAATGGAGGTTTAATCAACTTGCAGGAGCTCTGCAGTCTTCTGTGTCAGAGAAGAAAAACTGCTCGAGAATCAGTGTCTGAAGATGATTGCCTGCGTGCAATAAGTAAACTGAAGGTAACTTGACGAAAACTTAATGTTCCAGTAATTAGAAAGTTCCTATACTTGTTGTCTTTTTCAGCTTCAATTTTAACATATCATTTATGAGAAGTTTGTGGCTATGTAGATTAAGTTCCTGCCAACATGCCTCCATATGTCTCCTAGTTATTTGATGCTTATTACGTAAAATTCCAGGTCTTGGGTAGTGGTTTTGAAGTGATCTCCGTTGGTAAAAAGAAGCTTGTCCGATCAGTGCCCACCGAGTTGAATAAAGACCATAACGAAATTCTTGAATTGGCCCAGGTTTGTTGCAATATATTTAGCAAGACTTGTCACATATAGATCTATTTATTCATTTTATATAAAGTTAATAAAAGAAAATCATTGTGTTAGCTTACTTTTCTAATACTTTTTTTTTATTTTTTTTATTTTAATTTCAGTGTGTAGGATAAGATTTCATTTACGCATCATTTGCCCAGCTTACTTTTTTAATACTTGTTTTCTATCATAAAAGCAGCCAGTTGGGAATTATCAAAGTTTCTTATGTATTGTTTTTCTATTTTTTATGTTTGGATATCTAAGGTTGGTAATTGGTTGCAACTATTATAGAACAACTTTGGTTTAACATTCTTTTGTTTGTAAAGTCTATGATAAAACTGTTGGGTTCTTTGCGTAGACAGTGATCTAAGGCATAAGCGAAAGAGAAGCCTTTCCAGGTCTAGGGAGCATCTTGGATAAAAGTTAAAGTTTAATCAGAATTCAGAAACTTTATGTTTGTTGACCTTTTTTATTTCTCCCTAATATAATACCATAAGATCATATTTTTGTACTTAGTATATCAGGTGCCCTTTTGATTATTTATCATTAGCCAATATCAGTATGTATTTTACTTATTACAAGCTAATGTTGGTGGTATTGATTGGTTTACCTCGAATCTGCATAACATTTGCTTAAAATCTGATATGATGCAATCACTGATTCTTCAGAATTTGCTTTTAATCCAAGTCTAGTGATACAGGACCCAAAAGGTTAGATCTCAATCTGTTGCTTAGAAAGTAAAGGACTATCTGGAGTAGCTTTGACCTCAGGATGAAAAAACAAGATATAAGAAAAATTAATCATGAAGGCAGAATATGGTTTTTAACCATGCTCGACATTTTCTTTCTCCAATTTATATTAGGCAAGTAGCTTTGACTTCGAAATCCTATCAGGCTTCTCCATTCTATAAGTCACCAGTGAGCCAAATGCCACATCCTTCAGCGTATCAGCCTTCTTCTCAACCTTTCTTGAACTAGTACAAGCAAGGGAGATGATAGGTTATAATGTTAGCTACAACTTTTCTATTGGCTCGGACCTAACTTACCTGAATGACCATAGGCTTTTATGACATTTTTTTTGTCCCAATTAGTAAGCCGTATCTATGTTTGTCAGCCTGTATTTTTGCTTGTATCTTTGTTCTTGTTGATGATTTTGCCATGTTATGCAGGCCCATGGTTATGTGCTGGTAGAAGAGGTTGAGAAGAGGTTTTCATGGTCGTCTGGTCGTGCTATTGATGCTCTCGAGACTCTTTTGGAAGTAAATGCAATTTCCTTGGTGTTTTCTTTATTGAGTTTTTCTCATATTAGACCCCAAACTCTTCATATCTTGATATTAGGCGTCCAAATTTTCATATTTTAATTTACACTTAAATCTTTTTAGTTGTTTTAAGTTACAACCCCTATTTAAATTCCATCTAAATTTGAGACTTTCTAGGATCAGAGTCAACCATACTAGATAAACTGCCATAATGAACTCAGTCCTAAGTTCATGCTAAATTGGAAATATAGAGATTGCGGTAAGTGGTAATGATGATAAGAGGAGGAAAAAAAAAAGAATTCTTTGAGTAAACACAAATAATGTAGTTTGTGTGGTGATTAAAGTGGAGAGGCATGTTTTGGGTAAAGACTTAGTGGAGAGGTTAATGGGTTTAATTAGAAAAAAAGGGGACGTTAAGAAATGAGAAGGGGTAAATGATCATTAGAATTGGACCTATATCATAAGGGTGTCGTCCAAATAGTATACAATATAAAATTTAATCAAATATGCTCTAAAAGAGCAGTTAGAACTAACTAGAGGGCGTAATTTAAAACAACTAAGAGAATTTGGGTGTAAATTAAAAATATGATGAATTAAGAGTCTGTATGAAAAGATGAAACATTTTATGGCCTGATACGAGAAAACCTTTATTTCAAATTTATTATTGACTATCCCTGAATCTGATAATTGCAGGAAGGTCTTGCTATGATTGATGATGGCCACAGAGATGGGAAGCGGAGATATTGGTTTCCTTGTGCATCTTCTATTTCTTCTGCTACAGGATCCGAAGGTTTGAAGATTTGATAGTAGTGATTGATCCAGGTACACTATTGTAATCTTAATCTGGTTTATGAGGATTAATATGACTGCAAAAGATTTAACATAGTACGCCTATGTTATTTTCTTATCAACATTGATACTGTAAATACTTATAATCTTCTTGTATAAGTATTTCTTTTTCAGTTTGGCAATTATAAAATTGATTAGGTTCATGTATCAGCTAGCTGTAGTATATCTGTATCTTTAGAAACTGTTGCATGCTCGTGTCTTTAATGCAAAATAATCTGATCTTCTTTTACTCAGACCGTTCCATTTCTGTATTCCTCCATCGGTTTCTAGATTCTGTGTGTGAGTGAGTGAGTGAGGGGGAAGATCCAACCGGAACTAGGAGTTAATAAGTCTTAAATAGAGGCTAGAAAGAACCTAAAAGCTCAAGTTATTAGGTACTAATCCCAACTCCTACGTAAACCCATCACTTATCTTTTCAAATGAGGGTCTATACCACACATGAATACTTCTTCATTTATGAGGATTGCCCAAACATCCACGAGAACTACATGAGAACTATAGGCCAACCATGGGATGCAAAATGGCTATTCAACGTTTGTAGGATGTTTCACCATATGTAGCTAACCAGACCATTCACTATTACAGGTAATCTTAGACACCATCCATCATTTAGCTAACCCGAGTTTGGGTCTAATCCAGTATTCATGCGGGGACAACGTGCTTACAATCATCCATAGAATCTTCCACTATCTGTGGATTTCTAGACCTTACCCTACACCGACACTCATGGGAGCAACATGACATGTCAACCATTTTTGGATCTTCCTGACTCCAATTAATCTCAATATTTTTCTTTCTTCAGCTACAATTTAGGGGTGCATTCGGTCCGGATACGGCTCGGATATGATGCTTACCATATCCATAGCCGCTTACCCATCTCGGATACGGATACGGATACGGATATACCTCGGTAAGGAAAATTCATAACCATATCCGCTAAAATTGGATACGGTTACGGATATACATGCGGATATATAAGCGGATACACATGCGGATACAAAACGGATATGAGAAAACAAGATAATATTGAGAAAAACATAGTGCATGTGATAAAAAAGAGTTTGTTAATATGTTCATCGCAACTAAAAAGCTAAGATTAGACATCTTGATCATCAAAATTAACCACAAATCCATAATCTAAGAATTAAAACTATCGTAAGAGTATGACTAATATGTATTCGGATATTTCGGATACGGATACGGATATTTCACTACAAAACCATATCCGTAACCATATCCTATCGGTTATAGATTTGAGTAACCATATCCGTATCCTTACGGATACGGTTACGGATATTTCCTCGGATACGGATACGGTTTAACACCCTTAGCTACAACCTTGGCTTTAATACCGTCTTTGGGGAAGAAATTGGGCTCAAGGAGGAGTTAATGGGCCTCAAATAGAGCCGAGACTCAATTTAGCTGAAAAACTTAAGCTATTAGATATTGACAGTGGCTCCCATCTAATCCATCAATCTTTCTTATCTTTTCCACTATTAGACCATACTCATATATGAATATCCCATAGGATGATGTATCATTTATCGGATCTTCCATTTATTATCTAGACGTATTACTGAAATGGACAATAAAATCACGATATGTCAGCATACATACGTGTTAACAGATTAGAGTTCCACACCAAATCTTATCTCTGGCCATAAATTAATCTTATGAAATTGTACCATGCATGACATATATGCACGACACGTAATTTAGATTCTGGCCTATAGATTGGCATGTTCAGGTTATAAATATTTTTGCATGGCATACGTGCACGTAAGCTAGTTAATACTAGAAGAGTTGTTTGGCATGTTCACGTCAGAAAGTTTTATCACACCAGGGCTGAATTTCCATAAAAATATTATAAACGTTGAAGTGTGGTAAACAAACTGTCATCAATGTTCAGACCACTAAAAAAATCATGCTAGTTTTATGAAAAATCAAGTTAATTTTTCTGAAAAACATAATGCAAATTTATGTAAGTTACTTCGGTAGGCTAGATATATATCAGAAAACCCTTCTTAACTTTGGACGATTATCGGATAAAACCCCACAACTTATACAATATCAGAAACCCCGTTAGGGGTTATCAACAATGAGCCCCTCATCCTTTTTCTTGAAAAAAGTTGAGGGTTACTAGAAAACTGTGTTTAACTTTAAGATTTTATCAGAAAACCCATATAGTAGCGTCAACAACAATTTTCACGTGGGTGAGTAAAATTACGTAAAGGGAATATTTTTTATGTAGAGGGATTTTATGAGCTGTAAACGTTCTTCTCTTCTTCGACATGTACCATGAAGAAGGCTACGAGTCGGGTCAGCCCTTCACATGTAATCTCTTCAAAATTGGTTTCCAAATTTATTTAGCCATAGAACATCTTAATAGGATATTCCCAGCTGATTTAGAATGATATTTGCAGAGAACACGCCAGTATGACCCAATCCAACATCTCCTCGTAAGCAAATCAGAAGCCAAAATCCTTTCTCCTGCTGGCAGCCAATCGTAGAATTTGATTTTATGTGGGACTTTAAAACTCCACATGCTAGACTAAGATATGTTGAGAATATCATCATTGTTAAAGAATCTATATAAAGACTTAACAGAGAATTTCTGACTAGCAGTCCATCTCCAAAACAACTCTGTCAATGTTATTGGAAGGAATGGCAAGATTCAGAGTCTCCATCAAGTTCTTATACTCAATTATCCCAGAATCATCCAAGCTTCTTCTAATCTGCAGATTCCACATAGAACTACCATCTGAATCTTGAATGACACTGTAAAGATTAGGAAATTCATCCTTCCAAGGGTAACTAGTCAAGCCATCTGTCCTTTCAAAAAGGAGATTTATTATTTACCATTGCCACGAACATAATTCACAGAACATTTGAAAGAATCCTTCACTCTTTGAACACCCTTCTAACATGCAGATGATAAAACAAAGCTTCTAACCTCTTGTAAAGAATCATTCTGCCATATTTTCTCTGCTTATGATCAATTTCTTTCATGCCAGATCTTGACTATCAAATAGCCCCCAACACCATTTACCCAACAAAGAATGATTCATCTGCTTAATTCTTAGATTTGCATACCGATTTCCAATTAACTAGACAATTAATTCCACGAGAAGAACTTTTACTCCTCAGGCTGTTTGGTAACTTTGGTCAATTTCTCAGAAAATGAGAAAAAGTGATTTCCAAGAAAAATACCCTAAACTCATGCGATCATGTCAGATTTCTAGGCCACTTCCCATCTAAAAATTTGAAAATGAGTTTTTCTATTTCGTATACCTTTTGTCAGCTTTAGAGAGGAAGCTTCCTCTTTTCTGTTGTCATGGAAATGAGTATTTTTGAACTGATGTGGAATTCTTTGGAAACCCCTTTTCTGGGTTTCCATGCAAACCAAACAGCCCCTTCCATGCAAACCAAACAATTATCTTGTCTTCTATTCCTTTATACTCTTGATTACCTATTTTGGTGTAGAAAAACATAACAAGTAATATAAGGCCCTGTTTGGCAAAGGGTTAAGGAAGAGGGATTAAGAAGAATAATTAACATAGTTAGCCCATTCGATAACCCGAAGGACTAAATTATTAATCGGTTATATAAGTTTTATTTTAGTCATTATGATCATTTTTAGTGTTTGGGAATAACAACCATTTTGACTATTTTTTTTATAATTACAGGGGTTAACTCTTAATCATTTTAAATAGGAGTATTAGTAAACCACTCCTTTTGAGGGGTTAACTCATTTTAATCCCTCTAAAGGGGTTAGCTTAACTCTTCTGCATTTTTTACTTTTGACAAATTATAGAGGGTTAAACTCACTTTAACCATTGTGTAGATTTTTTGTGTTTGGCGGGTTAAGAAGGGGTTAAGTCTTCTTAACCCTAGACTTAACCCCTCACTTAACTCTTTGCCAAACGGCACCTAAAAGAATAGAAGACGAGATAATTGACAAGAACCAAACACACCCTTTTAAATAGTAGCTTACTTGACCCACTTTCCAATTTTCTTTTTACATTTTCAGTTATCAGTAGGATAATCACTTTTAGACAGTTGTTGAGGTTTCAAAAAAAGACCCAGATACTATAATAGGAGGGGGGGCAGCAAAGCAAAAACATAAAAGGCTTTACATCCGAACGAATCAGCAAGTTGAGCATCTTTTTTTTTTTTTTTTTCCTTCCATGTGATCCAAAATTGAATCCATTATTCAGACTATTTCACATGAAACCACCTACAAGCCTACAAAGTGTATGTGATAATTACTAGCTAGCTGGCTTTAGCTTTCAGGTGCTACGTACGCCTACGACATCATCATGCATTTCAAGAAGCTAAGCTGAGTGTTTTTTTTTTAATTTAACAAAAACAATTAAGTGACTGGTTTCATGCACACAATTACCTTAGGATACATTCAACTTTTTAGGGATAAAATACGTATCTTTTAAAATAGGAAATATATTGAAATTTTTTGGTTCATACTAATTAATTAATGATGCTAATGTCCAAACAAGTTGCCAACTTTGACATCACTTTTCATTGAAAAAATCTCTACTACATCAATAACAACACTACATGTCGCATTTGTTGCCGATTGATCGTCTTGAGTAATAATTTATCAAATCATGTTATTTTCCAAAGATTTCTCTAATTAGTTATATTAGTTAAAGCTTATATAAAATGGAAGTCCAAGACAAGCTTGGGCTGTATTAATCGGAGACCAGACGACGTGACCCTCGCCAATATCACGCAAGGAATTTGTAATTTTTGCTGTATAGTGTATGATGTTTGTACATTAATGTTATATTATATAGTTGAATATTATGTACCTATTATTAAAGACTTTAACTGTATTAAATGTGGACCAGTTTGTTCAGAGGTTGGAGTTGCGGGGAGCTTCAAATACGGAAAATATGTAGGTTTTCGTGGATGTTCATCTAATTTCTCGCATCTTTAACTTCACCACATTAATCACTGTATATGTGCTTATTTGTCAGTGACACAAATTTAGAGGTACAATTTGAGACATCATGCTAGATTATGGTAGGTTTCAGATAAAAATACATTATATACAACTTAATACCACATGCATGCAGCAAGATCATATGAAATATTATCTCATGCACTCTGAACACCTTCATGAAACTCCAACTTACAAACTATCAACCCTTTCGTTGATAATAATCTCCCCCTCTCTCTCCCTCCTGCACTTCCTCAGCTCCTCCACCAACTCCACCAACCTCCGGCGAGACGCTCCTCCTTCCTCCACCGCCCTCCTCGCCTTCTCTCCGAGCTCTGCCGCCCTCTCTCTCACCCTATTCCCTCCCATAAGCTCTCTCACTCCTTCCCTCACTTTCTCTCTCCTCACAATTTCACCACTACTTCCTAATCTCAATCCGACGCCGAGCTCGTCGACGACGTGCTTTGCGTTTAGGCTTTGCTCGGTGATCATCGGCCATGTCAGCATCGGCACCCCCGCGGATGCTGCCTCCATCACCGAGTTCCACCCGCAGTGGCTGACAATCCCTCCGGTTGCTGCGTGCCGGAGAACCTCCCTCTGCGGGACCCACTTGACGATCTTGAAGTCTGGCCGGGTTAACAAGTCCGCAGGTGGGGCCCACGTTTCGGACCTCACGGCCCATAGGACGGCGAATCCCGATTCCGCTAGCCCGTGGGCCGCCTCATCCAGCTGCTCGTTCGCTACATGCGCCTGCGTGCCGAACGACACATAGACGACCGAGCCCGGCGACTGCTCATCGAGCCATCGCAAACACTCATCTTCATCGTTGCCCTCTTCGCCGGAGAAGAGGCACAGAGGACCCACGAGCCACGCACGTGCACCATTACGATAGAATTTCTCAAAGAGAGTCACATACTCTCCTTCGACTTCATCGAAGCTGTTCACGATCACTCCCCAGCTGTTGAGATCGGACTCTCCATGCTCAGATACAAACTGAGTCCCCGGATCATTCAGATCGGTTGATTTCAGTACAGATTCCGGTATCTCCTCCTTGCTAATGAGAAGCCCTTCTGGTGTACCGGGCACGTGAAAGGGGGCCCCACTGTCAGTTGGAAGCTCTGGAAGATGAATCCATAGAGACTTGCATAGGGTCATGGAGAAAGCTGACATGCCATGAAACACGATACGTGGAAGTTGCAAACGGCGACATATCGGTAGGGTCCACCCAAAGAAGAAATCGGAGATCAGACAGAGGGGAGGCGATGACGAGGAGCGAGCGAGGTGGGTGAGGAGGGCATCGAAGGGGTTGCGGAGGAGGGAGGTGGTGGCGAGGAAGAGGGGTAGGAGGTCAAAGGAGGGGAGCGCGTCCGTGGACTCGACGTTAGGAGGGAGGGGCGGGGTGGGGTCCGGGAACGGAAGGACGATGAGGTGGACGTTGTCAAAGGGGAGGGCGCGACGGAGGAAGGGGGCGTTGCCCGGGGTTGTAATGAAGCTGATGCGGAGTTTGCATGTGTCGCCGGAGACGACGGAGGAGAGGGCGGAGGCGAGGTGGATGAGGGGGACGGTGTGTCCTTTGGCCATGAAAGGGAAGATTAGGATGTGGTCTTGGTGTTTGTCTTCTTGGTTCATGTCCATGTGTTGCTGTGTTGATGTGCTTGTGTTTGTGAGGATGGGCATGGTGATGCAATAGTTTGTAGTTTGTTTTTGCTTGCGGTCTAAGCCGTCTAGGGTTTGTTATATAGTAGTGATTTGGGACAAGTTGGTCATTTTGAGGATTGTTTTGTGTTTAATTGGTCATTGACTTGGTTGTCCTTTGCCGCTTTTCCACACTCAAACCACTACAAATCTTACGCACACAAATCCAAAAAATCAATTATCTGAATCAATAACTTCCCACTATGAGTCCACATTTACTAACGAAATTTAGCCGTGGACATTTTGGTTCTCATTACTCACAATGGAGAAGTATCTTGCATGAGATAAGAACAAGGTGACTACGGATAGACCTCTGCATTTCTATTGTTGTGGGTAGACCCTACTTACTATTGCCCAAATGCAGATAAACTCCGTGAATGATTTTTTTTAATTTATTTTTACTCTCAAGAGGTCTATTTGTCAAAATAAAAATTTATCTTTGTCCGAGGATAAAATAGTTAAAAAAACAATTTATTTAGGAAGTGTATCTGCAAAAGTAGAATTATAGGTGGTCTATCCACAGTCGAGGGGTAGTACCGAGGGTCTATCTGTGACGATAAAACTACAAGAAGTCTAGGGGTCTATCCGCAATTAACCCTGAACACAACATTAATCACAAGTTTGTAGGGTTTGTTATGCAGTAGTAGACAAGTAGTGGACTTTGGACAAGTTTGTCATTTAACATGTCAATGACTTGGTTTGTCCTCTCTCCTTAATTATCACTTTTAAACCACTCCAAATCTTATGCATGCATCATGTAGTGTGGAAAATCTTGTAAATCTATGACGCGGATGATTACTGCAATGACAAAATTTACTAATTAGCACATTCAATCAGTTGTTTTGTTTTCAATTTTCACGGTTGACGAAGGAAGAAGTAATGTTATTGGGCCAATCACAGAAAGTCCACGGGCCCGCGGGGTTTTGGGGGTGGGGGTGCGGGCGGTGTTGTTGTTATATGCTAGCAGAGAATTTGAGACAAGTTGGTCAATTGAGAATTAATGTCTTGTATGTGTTTGACTTCGTCAATGACTTAAATTTGCCCTCTGCCTTTCCATCTTCTCTCTCTTTGTGGTCCTATCTTTTTTAAATACGAGGATAAGATTTTTTTTTTTTTAATTTTTGGCCTCATCTCTAATGAGCTGTTATTCGAACATATGGAGCCATACACTTTATGAGAGATAATTAGTGCAAATATATGTATTATTTACTCTTTATGGAGTTTTCCCCTGAATCGAGGTCTAGTATCACTTGTACAGGTTCAAAGGTCACCCGTGAGGTCTAATATCACCTATACTAGGTCACCCATGTAGTTACAATCAGAAATCTCAGGATTACGTATAGATCTACAGGCTTCAGGGTCACCGATATAATTACACCGTACCTCAATACACCAAAATGTAATTAATCCTAAAACAAATGAGTAAATCAAACCCATTTCTCATATGGCAAAGTCTAGTCAAGCTTGTGCCGGCAAAGTTAATAGGGTTCCACCCACTAGAAAGAAAATGACAGGGAAAATTTTGAAGACTAGTTATGTTCATGAATCATGACGTATGCCGAAAATATAAAATACATACATCTAAGATAACTACCAACGCGGAAATGTTCGCATGTGAACCTATTCTACCTCGATGAATTATTTTAGACCCATTGGTTGAGGATAACTCAATTTGGAGGTATTTCATGCCTCGTTTTGTTCCTTGATATCTTATAATCATGTGCTTATGTTCTCTCATAAGGACTAATTCTATGCATGAATTGGTATCATCTCTACTTCCTGTCCCAATTTTGAAGTAATAAAACTTATATCTAGGAAAAATATCATTCACTTCGGGTATATCTAGTTCATGTCTCTTATAATATTTATAATAATATTTTAGGCAACACAAATCATACTCTTGAGTGGATTTTACATTTCTATTATCCTTCAAACTATATAAATTGAAATCCAACTCTCAAATCCTTTTATTCCAACTTTAGCACTAGAGAGACCAATTTTTAATCATGACCATCTGAAATTATTTAGACCATTAGCATTCATCTTTATCACTCCATGGATGAGGTTTAATTATATTTTTTATTCACAATAGCTCGTCATGGCGTTTCCCGTGTCTAATTGCGGCAGGGATTTAGAATCCAACTTTTTTTTAACCATAAAAAACAAAGTTGCATTCAACTGGATTTAATTTTAAAAGGAATAATGTCACGTTAAGGCGGTTTTTGCATGACACCTGAATTTTCTAAGATTTACATGCATCATTGAATCGTCTTGTATATATACTAATTAAATGAGAACATGCAGCTAATGCCGCTCTCGACTTAAAAACAATCAAAATCAATATTGATTTGTTTCCTTAAGTTTGTCTGTTTTTGTTTTTGTTTTTGTTTTTTACTACTAATACATCAAAGCCAAACTGTGGACATATTCAAGAAAATTTGGAAGGTAAGGTCGATCTGCGCATGATTGACGGAAAATTTGAATGTATGTCAATAATTTATTTTCGCAGCAGAAGAGTCAAAAATTTTCACTCAAAAACATCTATATGTAACAACACAACTATATGGGCTCCATCGCAATTGTGAGAAGGCCTACCCACAATTAACCTTATCGTGTTCAAATCATTATCAAACTTACATGTTAAACAATTAAGACAATCCGAGACTTCTAAACTATGAATCAACTTTTTTTAAAAATAGAATAAGCATAGAACCTCTAAACGAGGCTCCAGCCAATGCCACTACTCAAAAAGGGTTGATACAAAGATAAAGACCACTCTCAGCTTTAGAATGCGATCTAACGATGATAACCATATGTACAAATGAACCGGCCTAATTTGATGTGTTAATTTTACAACCAGCTAAAGAGTTATCCGTTTCCAAGTAGTCGGTATTAGAAATATATTTGCTAGACAATTTTTCAATACATAGAACGTGTGGTATACAGTTCAATATGAACATGCAGATCAAGATGAACGATCCCGATCATCATATCGAGTAGCCAATTAGAGTAGCGTACGGTGAAAATATCTATCTCATCATCTCATTCTATTATTTTTTATATGTATGGGATTGATATGTCATAAGGAAACCTACAAGCGCAGCCCTCAATCTACACAGCATAGTCATAGATATGCTGATAACATGAAAGGGATGCATTTGGTAACTTGCCTTTCATGAGCTCTTCATCCTTTTGGAGCTCCCTATTTTACCAATAATACTATGAGAAATTAATGGATTAAGGATCAAGTTAATTATTGAAGTAAACGGTTTGATATATGGACTCAATTAATGTGCATGTGTATTGGCAACTAGAGTCATATTTTTGTCTGAACAAAGACAGGCAGCTTTATGTCTCTTCTAATTGTGCTTGTCAATATATAGATGCAAAAGTCAAAATCGTCTGTAAGCATTAATAGCGATATGAAAGGTCAGCGGACGCTTATCAACTTGCTTTTTAACTCAGTTGGAAATCCAACATAATATCCTAAACTGATCACTTTTTTGCCCTTTTTAAAACTAAGTTGACCATTTGGAGGAGATAAGGGGGCCACCTACTAGTTGGATGCAAATCTTAAAGTATATCACAGTAAAACTCAGAAGCTATAGGAACTGTTTGGTTATTTTCCAAGAAATATAGAAAATATTAATGACCACAAACTTTTTAAGGTGCTTTAACTTAATCATCAATAAGTATTAGCCCACGTAATTAATTATAGACATTTTCTATAATCAAAATTACAGAGAATCTGTACTCTAATATTACTGGGGCCTTCTAATTTCTCTCTTATAAAAACATCTTGGTGAAGTGAGAATAGTGGGACTTGACCCGAGTACACATCCTGTTCATGTGACGTTAAGAGGGGCACTATGGAAATTTCACCCTGCATGATACGGGGTTCTGATAAAATATGCACCTAGTTGACCCACATTCAAAAGCATGTGGTCCTCTCTAAGTTTGAACGACATTTCTGATCATTTGAGAGAGATATTGCAATCTACTACCTACCTGCATCCCCTTCATAAATTTCCTCTATTAGCCTCACAACTTCACAAAGTCATGAACCCACATTTATTTGCAGAAGGATGGCACTCTCTCCAAGCTCAATGAAACTTCTATTCATTGACGTAAGAACTCAATTCTCTAGATCAAGAATTGAACTTGAAACTTCTTTTCATTGACGAACGACTGCTCGTCGTAACTCTTTTCTCTCTCAAACAAACAAACAAACAAGAAAACAGTTGTACTGCATAGGCCTCAATGGAACAAAGGGTCCCAACCTGTGACCTGTGGGCTCTGTGTATTAGAAGGCTTAATTGCAGATACACTTCCTTTATTACATAGGGTTAGACATTAATTATCCATTAACTTTTTTATTGGCACCTCGACTCCTTAATGTCCAAACGAAGTTATCTCCCAATATTTCCTCATCCCAAATTAAAAAAAAATAAGTGCTACGACAATTTTCATAATGTAGCAGGGGCGGATCGAAATATTTTCCTATTAGGCACATTTACAATTATGTATAAATTAAAAATTACATGATATATATTCTAGCAAACAATAGCGGTAAATATCTCAACACATAATATTATTCAATATTATTTTCATATTGATACATTTTCATTTTCATTTTCATCACAAAACTAATAAAAATATAATTAAATTATAACAATATTTCTTCATAATCGTATTTGGTAATCAATTTATGGGGCACCTATATAAATTACATGGGGCATCATTATAAATTTCTACATCTACTAATTAAAAAATAAAATTTGTTGAAAATTAGAAATGCAACTATAATCCCAATTTTCCACATGAAAAAGGGTTTATTTTGTTCAGGAAAATTACAACTTTAATTTTCCTCATAAGAAAAGTGGTTATTTTGTTTGCCGATAATTACAACAGCAACTATAACTGCAGATTTCGACATACTGAACAATGTTATACATGCAAAAACACAGTGGTGAAGATTGTTTAGCAACATTATGGGACAAATATCAACTTGGTAAGAAGCCAAGGGATATGAAGCATGCAACAAACAGAATACGTACAGTCTAAAGAAGATGGTCAAGGTTACGAATACACCAGTTTTCTCACATCCCCAGTAAGGCACTGCATATACTTTTACTTGACCAGCAGCCTCTGCAACTGCACAACAGGCACCCCTTTGCCTGAAAATATAAAGAATTAATACCATACTTTCAGTATCAAATGGCACCCTTTGCAAGGTTTGATCAAATGGAGAAAAAGAATTAACATTAAATTTGGTAGCAAGTACATAAAGCCAAGAGAAAAAGTAGCATATTTAAGTGCTGCACAGACAGTTTCATGTAGAAGCATTCACAGGAGATGGGTTCTGTGAGTGCATGAAAGCATCAAATTCATGATATTATAGTGAGGTGGGTGGGGTTGGGGGAGGGTGGTTTCAAAGATGAAGAATTGGATATCATAAATATTGATAAGAAAGAATAGATCATCATAATCTGATTCAGATATAAAGACAGACCAGTAACAGATGTTGCTATAATACCAGTTTATAGTAACAAAGAAGACAAGGATGCCTTCATTTGAAGTTATGTGTACTCAGGCGACCCTAGGAAAAGAATGAAAAGATATAAATTTACAGAAGATGCAACACGATGAGTCCACTATCCATATTCAAGAAGTGTATAAAACAATTGAATGAGAATTTTATGAACAAATAAAGATTCTACTCAATGAAGGATATTATGGTCTCCTGTTTAGATACGTACTAAGATAACAATATACAACTATTTCAACAGAAATTACTCAAACGTACTGAATCTGTTAATCCAAGAACCTTAAAAAGTACCTGAAGCTTTCTGCCTGACATCATGTTATTTCATATTCCAGATGTAACACTCATGAAAATTTTGTTCCAAACATTGATCAGCTGAATAGATATTGTAGTTTTCCATCATATCCTCTTTTTGCATGATATATTTGTATGCCAATGAATGTATAACAGGAAAAGGAATTTTAGAGTGACACAAATCCTGACAAGCATTCAATATGCACTGGAAGATACATGGCCGAAACTGCAGTTCAGCTGATGCCTTTGAAGACATAACATCATCACTCTCATCTAGTCTTCTAGAATAGACACTTGAACAAACTACACAAAGACGGCATAATAATTCTACACAATTTCCTCTCTGGAATCACACTTACTTCCACTACTCAAATACCTTTTCATCACTTCAAGTGCAATGACTCGCCAGACATTCAAAGATGGAAAGTTCTACCATACCATAAAGTTCAATCTCACATTTTAGCAGAACGGAATATTCAGATCATTACTACTTGTAGGCCATCTGAAAAGAAAGCAATGAGCATGTTGTCAACTCAAAGCATCAGATTGAGGGAGATGTCAATGGGTGTGCTTCACATTTAGTGGAGCTATGGCTTGATCATCTGTGGTTGCATGGACTTAGAACACCAAAAATTATTTCTAATTTATTCTCATCCCACCATCCCCATGTATTTTCATCTGTGTAAATATTAGTTTTCTTTACTATCAATAAATATCAAGCTCATGTGTTTCCTTATTGGAATCCAAAACCCCACAACAAGATTGTATATTAGTCATCCAAGTTCAGTGAGAGTCCTTGATATGAAATCAGTCTTGAACACCACAGGTGATAATGTCTTGCACGAGCAGAGCATAGTCTTCCTCTGTCAACTGATTTTTTTCTTTGAAATAAAACATCTTTTTTTAAGGAATGAGTGTGTTGAGTATGCATTATTGCTCCAGATATCCTAAAAGTTAATCCCACATGCATATTGTACCAAGATATCACTACGTAAAGTTTGATTAAGGGTGTTTTGTTTGAACCAATGACACCCAATAGGACGAGCACAAAAATTGGGGTTGTAGGAAGCTTTTGGGACAACTCGAAGTCTGATATGCTGGCTTTATAGACTTTGTGTTCCCTGGATATACACTATTCTGTATGCCTCAAGGAACAATTGTAATAAAAGCCGAAGAAAACCTGTTAAAGCTCCAGTTTAGTTGAAATAACCCGTGACCACTTCACTTCAGCCAAAGATATAGCAAAGAGCCCCGACACTTTAAAACATTGTCTTTTAGATATCAATCAGATTTTAGGCAAATCAAATCATACTCTTAGCGGATTCTACATTTCTATTATCCTTCAAACTATATAAATTGAAATCCAACTCTCAAATCCTTTTATTCCAACTTTAGCACTAGAGAGACCAATTTTTTAATCATGACCATCTGAAATTATTTAGACCATTAGCATTCATCTTTATCACTCCATGGATGAGGTTTAATTATATTTTTTTTATTCACAATAGCTCGTCATGGCGTTTCCCGTGTCTAATTGCGGCAGGGATTTAGAATCCAACTTTTTTTTAACCATAAAAAACAAAGTTGCATTCAACTGGATTTAATTTTAAAAGGAATAATGTCACGTTAAGGCGGTTTTTGCATGACACCTGAATTTTCTAAGATTTACACGCATCATTGAATCGTCTTGTATATATACTAATTAAATGAGAACATGCACCTAAGCGCCGCTCTCGACTTAAAAAAAAATCAAAATCAATATTGATTTGTTTCTTTAAGTTTGTCTGTTTTTGTTTTTTACTACTAATACATCAAAGCCAAAATGTGGACATATTCAAGAAAATTTGGAGGGTTAGGTCGATCTCGATCTGTGCATGATTGACGGAAAATTTGAATATATGTCAATAATTTATTTTCTCAGCAGAAGAGTCAAAAATTTTCACTCAAAAACATCTATATGTAACAACACAACTATATGGGCTCCATCGCAATTGTGAGAAGGCCTACCCACAATTAACCTTATCGTGTTCAAATCATTATCAAACTTACATGTTAAACAATTAAGACAATCTGAGACTTATAAACTATGAATCAACTTTTTTTTAAAAAATAGAATAAGCATAGAACCTCTAAACGAGGCTCCAGCCAATGCCACCACTCAAAAAGGGTTGATACAAAGATAAAAGACCACTCTCAGCTTTAGAATGCGATCTAACAATGATAATCATATGTACAAATGAACCAGCCTATTTTGATGTGTTAATTTTACAACCAGCTAAAGAGTTATCCGTTTCCAAGTAGTCGATATTAGAAATATATTTGCTAGACAATTTTTCAATACATAGAACGTGTGGTATACAGTTCAATATGAACATGCAGATCAAGATGAACGATCCCGATCATCATATCGAGTAGCCAATTAGAGTAGCGTACGGTGAAAATATCTATCTCATCATCTCATTCTATTATTTTTTTATATGTATGGGATTGATATGTGTCATAAGGAAACCTACAAGCGCCGCCCTCAATCTACACAGCATAGTCATAGATATGCTGATAACATGAAAGGGATGCATTTGGTAACTTGCCTTTCATGAGCTCTTCATCCTTTTGGAGCTCCCTATTTTACCAATAATACTATGAGAAATTAATGGATTAAGGATCAAGTTAATTATTGAAGTAAACGGTTTGATATATGGACTCAATTAATGTGCATGTGTATTGGCAACTAGAGTCATATTTTTGTCTGAACAAAGACAGGCAGCTTTATGTCTCTTCTAATTGTGCTTGTCAATGAATAGATGCAAAAGTCAAAATCGTCTGTAAGCATTAATAGCGATATGAAAGGTCAGCGGACGCTTATCAACTTGCTTTTTAACTCAGTTGGAAATCCAACATAATATCCTAAACTGATTACTTTTTTGCCCTTTTTAAAACTAAGTTGACCATTTGGAGGAGATAAGGGGCCACCTACCAGTTAGATGCAAATCTTAAAGTATATCACAGTAAAACTCAGAAGCTATAGGAACTGTTTGGTTATTTTCCAAGAAATATAGAAAATATTAATGACCACAAACTTTTTTAAGGTGCTTTAGCTTAATCATCAATAAGTATTAGCCCACGTAATTAATTATAGACATTTTCTATAATCAAAATTACAGAGAATCTGTACTCTAATATTACTGGGGCCTTCTAATTTCTCTCTTATAAAAACATCTTGGTGAAGTGAGAATAGTGGGACTTGACCCGAGTACACATCCTGTTCATGTGACGTTAAGAGGGGCACTATGGAAATTTCACCCTGCATGATACGGGGTTCTGATAAAATATGCACCTAGTTGACCCACATTCAAAAGCATGTGGTCCTCTCTAAGTTTGAACGACATTTCTGATCATTTGAGAGAGATATTGCAATCTACTACCTACCTGCATCCCCTTCATAAATTTCCTCTATTAGCCTCACAACTTCACAAAGTCATGAACCCACATTTATTTGCAGAAGGATGGCACTCTCTCCAAGCTCAATGAAACTTCTATTCATTGACGTAAGAACTCAATTCTCTAGATCAAGAATTGAACTTGAAACTTCTTTTCATTGACGAACGACTGCTCGTCGTAACTCTTTCTCTCTCAAACAAACAAACAAACAAGAAAACAGTTGTACTGCATAGGCCTCAATGGAACAAAGGGTCCCAACCTGTGACCTGTGGGCTCTGTGTACTAGAAGGCTTAATTGCAGATACACTTCCTTTATTACATAGGGTTAGACATTAATTATCCATAAACTTTTTTATTGGCACCTCGACTCCTTAATGTCCAAACGAAGTTATCTCCCAATATTTCCTCATCCCAAATTAAAAAAAAGTGCTAAGACAATTTTCATAATGTAGCAGGGACGGATCCGAAATATTTTCCTATTAGGCACATTTACAATTATCATTATAAATTAAAAATTACATGATATATATTCTAGCAAACAATAGCGGTAAATATCTCAACACATAATATTATTCAATATTATTTTCATATTGATACATTTTTCATTTTCATTTTCATCACAAAACTAATAAAAATATAATTAAATTACAACAATATTTCTTCATAATCGTATTTGGTAATCAATTTATGGGGCACCTATATAAATTACATGGGGCATCATTATAAATTTCTATATCTACTAATTAAAAAATAAAATTTGTTGAAAATTAGAAATGCAACTATAATCCCAATTTTCCACATGAAAAAAGGGTTTATTTTGTTCGCGGAAAATTACAACTTTAATTTTCCTCATAAGAAAAGTGGTTATTTTGTTTGCAGATAATTACAACAGCAACTATAACTGCAGATTTCGACATACTGAACAATGTTATACATGCAAAAACACAGTGGTGAAGATTGTTTAGCAACATTATGGGACAAATATCAACTTGGTAAGAAGCCAAGGGATATGAAGCATGCAACAAACAGAATACGTACAGTCTAAGGAAGATGGTCAAGGTTACGAATACACCAGTTTTCTCACATCCCCAGTAAGGCACTGCATATACTTTTACTTGACCAGCAGCCTCTGCAACTGCACAACAGGCACCCCTTTGCCTGAAAATATAAAGAATTAATACCATACTTTCAGAATCAAATGGCACCCTTTGCAAGGTTTGATCAAATGGAGAAAAAGAATTAACATTAAATTTGGTAGCAAGTACATAAAGCCAAGAGAAAAAATTGCATATTTAAGTGCTGCACAGACAGTTTCATGTAGAAGCATTCACAGGAGATGGGTTCTGTGAGTGCATGAAAGCATCCAAATTCATGATATTGTGGGGAGAGGAGAGGGGGTGTTTTGTTTTTCTTATTTATTTATTTATTTATCATAAATACTGATAAAAAAGAATAGATCATCATAATCTGATTCAGATATAAAGACAGACCAGTAACAGATGTTGCTATAATACCAGTTTATAGTAACAAAGAAGACAAGGATGCCTTCATTTGAAGTTATGTGTACTCAGGCGACCCTAGGAAAAGAATGAAAAGATATAAATTTACAGAAGATGCAACGCGATGAGTCCACTATCCATATTCAAGAAGTGTATAAAACAATTGAATGAGAATTTTATGAACAAATAAAGATGCTACTCAGTAAAGGATATTATGGTCTCCTGTTTAGATACGTACT
The DNA here is from genome assembly GCA_012295165.1 of Asparagus setaceus. Classification (NCBI taxonomy): domain Eukaryota; kingdom Viridiplantae; phylum Streptophyta; class Magnoliopsida; order Asparagales; family Asparagaceae; genus Asparagus; species Asparagus setaceus. Next base: position 43,297,983 of record CM022703.1, on the reverse strand, counting down.
AAGATAACAATATACAACTATTTCAACAGAACTTAAAAACGTAGTGAATCTGTTAATCCAAGAACCTTAAAGAAGTACCTCAAGCTTTCTGCCTGACATCATGTTATTTCATATTCCAGATGTAACACTCATGAAAATTTTGTTCCAACCATTGATCAGCTGAATAGATATTGTAGTTTTCCATCATATCCTCTTTTTGCATGATAAATTTGTACGCCAATGAATGTATAACAGGAAAAGGAATTTTAGAGTGACACAAATCCTGACAAGCATTCAATATGCACTGGAAGATACATGGCCGAAACTGCAGTTCAGCTGATGCCTTTGAAGACATAACATCATCACTCTCATCTAGTCTTCTAGAATAGACACTTGAATAAACTACACAGAGATGGCGTAATAATTCTACACAATTTCCCTCTTTGGAATCACACTTACTTCCACAACTCAAATATCTTCTTCATCACTTCGAGTGCAACGACTCGCCAGACATTCAAAGATGGAAAGTTCTACCATACCATAAAGTTCAATCTCACATTTTAGCAGAACGGAATATTCAGATCATTACTACTTGTAGGCCATCTGAAAAGAAAGCAATGAGCATGTTGTCAACTCAAAGCATCAGATTGAGGGAGATGTCAATGGGTGTGCTTCACATTTAGTGGAACTATGGCTTGATCATCTGTGGTTGCATGGACTTAGAACACCAAAAATTATTTCTAATTTATTCTCATCCCACCATCCCCCATGTATTTTCATCTGTGTAAATATTAGTTTTCTTTACTATCAATAAATTTCAAGCCCATGTGTTTCCCTATTGGAATTCAAAACCCCACAACAAATTGTATGTCAGTCATCCAAGTTCAGTGAGAGTCCTTGATATGAAATCAGTCTTGAACACCACAGGTGATAATGTCTTGCGAGAAGAGCATAGTCTTCCTCCGTTGACTAGTTTTTCTTTTTAAAAACATTTTTAAAGGAAGGAGTGTGTCAGTATGCATTATTGCTCCAGATATCCTAAAAGTTAATCTCACATTCTCACATGCATATTGTACCAAGATATCACCACGTAAAGTTTGACTAAGGGTGTTTTGTTTGAACCAATGAAACCCAATAGGACGAGCCCAAAAATTGGGGCTTGTAGGAAGCTTTGGAACATGCTCGAAGTCTGATCGCTGGCTTTATAGGCCTTGTGTTCCCTGGATATACAGGATTCTGTAGGCCTCAAGGAACCATTGTTATAAAACCGAAGAAAACCTGTTAAAGCTCCAGTTTAGTTGAAATAACCCGTGACCACTTCACTTCAGCCAAAGATATAGCAAAGAGCCCCGACACGCTTTAAAAACATTGTCTTTTAGATATCAATCAGATTTTATTATAATTGACTTTGAGATGTTTCATACGTATTATTTGTCACTGTCTATAAATTTGATCCATCAACGTTATCTCCATCTATTTTGGAGTTTTCCCAATCTCTATCTTTTTAACTCTCTTTTGTTGTTTACTTTTCAAATTTAGTAAAAATATGCATGGTATTTGTCGCCAGTGTTTTAAATGTCGGCCGCTATGTCGGACATGGCGGCCGGACATGGCGGCCGACATGGCGGATTTAGGGGCCAACCGACACGATATGGAGCTTTTCAATGCGTATTGCATTTTCGTGGTTCATGTCGGATATATCGGGGACATGTCGATATGTCGGCGGATATATCGGGGACATGTCGGCTATGTGTATTAGAAGGCTTAATTGCAGATACACTTCCTTTATTACATAGGGTTAGACATTAATTATCCATTAACTTTTTATTGGCACCTCGACTCCTTAATGTCCAAACGAAGTTATCTCCCAATATTTCCTCATCCCAAATTAAAAAAATAAGTGCTACGACAATTTTCATAATGTCGCAGGGGCCGAATCGAAATTTTTCCTATTAGGCACATTTACAATTATGCATTATAAATTAAAAATTACATGATATATATTCTAGCAAACAATAGCGGTAAATATCTCAACACATAATATTATTCAATATTATTTTCATATTGATACATTTTCATTTTCATTTTCATCACAAAACTAATAAAAATATAATTAAATTATAACAATATTTCTTCATAATCGTATTTGGTAATCAATTTATGGGGCACCTATATAAATTACATGGGGGCATCATTATAAATTTCTACATCTACTAATTAAAAAATAAAATTTGTTGAAAATTAGAAATGCAACTATAATCCCAATTTTCCACATGAAAAAGGGTTTATTTTGTTCAAGGAAAATTACAACTTTAATTTTCCTCATAAGAAAAGTGGTTATTTTGTTTGCCGATAATTACAACAGCAACTATAACTGCAGATTTCGACATACTGAACAATGTTATACATGCAAAAACACAGTGGTGAAGATTGTTTAGCAACATTATGGGACAAATATCAACTTGGTAAGAAGCCAAGGGATATGAAGCATGCAAGAAACAGAATACGTACAGTCTAAAGAAGATGGTCAAGGTTACGAATACACCAGTTTTCTCACATCCCCAGTAAGGCACTGCATATACTTTTACTTGACCAGCAGCCTCTGCAACTGCACAACAGGCACCTTTGCCTGAAAATATAAAGAATTAATACCATACTTTCAGTATCAAATGGCACCCTTTGCAAGGTTTGATCAAATGGAGAAAAATTAACATTAAATTTGGTAGCAAGTACATAAAGCCAAGAGAAAAAGTAGCATATTTAAGTGCTGCACAGACAGTTTCATGTAGAAGCATTCACAGGAGATGGGTTCTGTGAGTGCATGAAAGCATCCAAATTCATGATATTATAGTGAGGTGGGTGGGGTTGGGGGGAGGGTGGTTTCAAAGATGAAGAATTGGATATCATAAATATTGATAAGAAAGAATAGATCATCATAATCTGATTCAGATATAAAAACAGACCAGTAACAGATGTTGCTATAATACCAGTTTACAGTAACAAAGAAGACAAGGATGCCTTCATTTGAAGTTGCGTGTACACAGGTCGCACTAGGAAAAGAGTGAAAAGATATAAATTTACAGAAGATGCAACACGATGAGTCCACTCGACATATTCAAGAGGTGTATAAAACAATTGAATGAGAATTTTATGAACAAATAAAGATTCTACTCAATGAAGGATATTATGGTCTCCTGTTTAGATACGTACTAAGATAACAATATACAACTATTTCAACAGAAATTACTCAAACGTACTGAATCTGTTAATCCAAGAACCTTAAAAAAGTACCTGAAGCTTTCTGCCTGACATCATGTTATTTCATATTCCAGATGTACCACTCATGAAAATTTTGTTCCAAACATTGATCAGCTGAATAGATATTATAGTTTTCCATCTTATCCTCTTTTTGCATGATATATTTGTATGCCAATGAATGTATAACAGAAAGAGGAATTTTAGAGTGAAACAGATCCTGACAACCATTCAATATGCACTGGAAGATAAATGGCTGAAACTAAAGTTCAGCTGATGCCTTTGAAGACATAACATCATCACTCTCATCTAGTCTTCTAGAATAGACACTTGAACAAACTACACAAAGACGGCATAATAATTCTACACAATTTCCTCTCTGGAATCACACTTACTTCCACTACTCAAATACCTTTTTCATCACTTCAAGTGCAATGACTCGCCAGACATTCAAAGATGGAAGGTTCTACCATACCATAAAGTTCAATTTAACATTTTTAGCAGAACATAATAAAAGACATGGGTTTCTTGGCGCTTAACCCCCATAACTAAAGAGACTGAATGGAACTATGAAATAGTCAGATCATTACAACTTGTAAGCCATCTGGAAAGAAATCATCGAGCATGTTTTCAACTCAAAGCATCAGATTGAGAAAGATATCAATGGGTGTGCTTCACATTTAGTGGAGCTATGGCTTGATCATCTGTGGTTGCATAGAATTAGAACACCGAAAATTATTTCTAATTTATTCTCATCCCACCATCCCTTTGAATTTTCATTTCTGTAAATATTAGTTTTCTTTACTATCAATAAATATCAAGCTCATGTGTTTCCTTATTGGAATCCAAAACCCCACAACAAGATTGTATATTAGTCATCCAAGTTCAGTGAGAGTCCTTGATATGAAATCAGTCTTGAACACCACAGGTGATAATGTCTTGCACGAGCAGAGCATAGTCTTCCTCTGTCAACTGATTTTTTTCTTTGAAATAAAACATCTTTTTAAGGAATGAGTGTGTTGAGTATGCATTATTGCTCCAGATATCCTAAAAGTTAATCCCACATGCATATTGTACCAAGATATCACTACGTAAAGTTTGATTAAGGGTGTTTTGTTTGAACCAATGACACCCAATAGGACGAGCACAAAAATTGGGGTTGTAGGAAGCTTTTGGGACAACTCGAAGTCTGATATGCTGGCTTTATAGACTTTGTGTTCCCTGGATATACACTATTCTGTATGCCTCAAGGAACAATTGTAATAAAAGCCGAGAAAACCTGCTAAAGCTCCAGTTTAGTTGAAATAACGCCGTGACCACTTCACTTCAGCCAAAAGATGTAGCAAAGAGCCCCCATGCACTGCGCACATTAAAACTTTGTCTTTTAGATACCAATTAGATTTTATTATAATTGACTTTGAGATGTTTCGTAGAACATGCACAAAACATGCAAGCGGTTTTAGGGCTTAGTAGTCGACTAATGCGGTAGTAGTCGACTATCTATGACGACAGAAGGTGTGTTTAGCGTTGGAGTGCAGTAGTCGACTAATGCGTGTTGTAGTCGACTAATCTGATGAGTAGTCGACTAATCTGAAGCGGTAGTCGACTAATGCGAGGCGATTCAAAGCGGGTTTTGGTTTTAAACCCGCTTAGTTTAGAGTTTATATATAACCCTAAACTGATTATTTTGGAAGTTAAAAGCGTTTTGAAGCAGAGGAGTTTGGTGCATCTTTGGAGAAGAGATCTTTTGAGAGATTGAGAGGTTTGTTTTAGGGTTTCTTTGTGAGAACTTGTAATCCTAATTTGTATTCTCTCTTTCTATTAGTGAAAATCCTCCTTACAGTGGGCGTAGGCAACTTGCGAACCACGTAAATCTCGTGTCTTTACTCTTTTATTGTGTTTTTGCTATCGCTTTGTGGTGGTTTCTCTCGGCGGTTCAGCGGTCAGCGCTTGACAATTGGTATCGAGCTATTGTTCGATTGGAAGTGGTGTAATTTCTAATTTGAGGGGTGTTCGGTGATTAGAAGCCAGTTCAAGACAAACAGAGGATGCGTCAACCAAGAATCAGTCAAAGTGAGAAAATTCGAGATTGAAAAGTTCAATGGGAAGAACGATTTTTCTTATTCGAGGATCAGATGAAAAACTTTCTAATTTACTTAAAAATTGCACAAGACTTTGGATGGAAATGAGAAAAGAACAAGGATATGTCGATGAGGATTGGGAGGAGCTGGATCTGGAAGCAGCGGGCCGATTATCCTATGCCTCGAGAGGGATGTAGCTTTCTTGGTAGATGGAGAGGAAAGCAGTACAGTGTGGAAGAAGTTAGAGGGTACCTTCATGTGAAGAGTCTAACTAACGGATCTACTTAAAATCCAAATTGTATACTTGCAAGATGGAGGAGGGCTCATCAATCCGGGAACACATCAACAAGTTTGATAGGATCATATCAGATTTGAAAGACATAGATGTTAAAGTAGGAGCGAGGATCAGTTCTACTACTGCTGTCTCTGCCAGAAGTCTTATGAGAACCTGGTGCAAACAGAGGCTTGTGGGAAAATCGAAGATGGATGAGACTAGACGGCACTTCTAGCGGACGATCTTGGGCGCAACTAGTGACATGGCTGCCAGCGTCTGAGGAGGTGCTTGAGGGGGTTTGCAAGAGGAAGGAGCAATGAAAGCGGAAAAAGCAAGGGAGGAAAGTCTAGATCTAAATCAAGACCTGGAAAAGGATGTTTCAGTCGCGGTGAAGCTGGACATTTCAAAGTCGGCCGTCAAATAAGAGAGTAGGTGGAAAGAAAAGAATAACAAAGGCGAGAGGAGAGCTTCGTTTGAGGAAGGGAAAGGGAGAAGCGATAAAGAATGCTATGTCGTCAGCGGGTGAGATCTCCGGAAGTGGATTCTTGATCGGTTCTTTATATGTGTCCAAATAGGAAGTGGTTTACGAGGCATTGATGGGGAAGCGTATTGATGGGGAATAAGCAGTGGGGCTAGGTAATATCAAAATCAAGATGCATGATGGAGTGGTTCGAACCTTGTGGATGTGAGGCATGTTCCGACTTGCGGAAGAATCTTATCTCAGTTGGTGCTTTGGACTCGGTGGTTGCGGATTGTGGCGGAGCGAGTGAAGAAGGTTGTTCGTGGTTCCTTAGTAGTGATGAAGGGTGTTCGTCACGGTAATCTATATACTCTCGAATGCAGCGGTGGCAGGGGAATCTGCCGGTTAGGCCGAAGGAAGTGGTGGAGACCCATGTGAGCACCACGGTTATGGCATAAATGGCACATGTCGAGAAGAATTAGTTCACCTTGGTAAAGAGGGTCTGTGAAGAATCTGAAGGAACCCGCATGGATTTTTGCGAGGATTGTGTGTATGGAAAGTCACCGCAGTCAAGTTTCGAGCAACAAGTCTAAGAAGCGAGAGGGATACTAGATTATGTGCACAGATGTTTGGGGTCCGGCTCGCACAACTTCAAAGGGTGGTTCCGGTATTATGTCGTTTATTGATGATTATTCTAGGTATGCTTGGATTTATTTTAGAAGCACAAGAATGAGGTGTTCGAGACATTCAAGAAGTGGAGAACAATGGTTGAAAACGGAGACGAGAAGAAATTGAAAGCCGAGATCGATGCGGTCTGAGTATACGGATGGTGCTTTCAAGGAGTTGTGTCGGGGAGGAATTGTTCGACAACGACAGATCAGTCTACAGCGAATGGGGTCCTTGGGACGGAACCAACAATGCTGCGGAAAAGCGGTGAGTATCGCGATCTTATGCGAGTTAGGCAACGAATGGTGGGCGGAAGCGGTGGCTACTGACTTGTTACGTGAACCGTTCACCACATTCGACATTGGATGGTGATACACTATAGGGTGTGGTCGAGAGGAGCTGCTGATTATGATAGGCTCGAATTTTGGATGTACGCCTACTATCGTCAAAGAGGAAAGCTTGGCCGAGGGCCAAGAAGGCAATATTCTTGGGATATGCAAGAGTAAAGGCTATCGCCTTTGGTGTCTGAGGAAGATTCAAAGTTCGTGTGTCGTGAGGATGTTACCTTTGATGAGAAATCCATGATTGCTAGAAGTCAAGGATGATGGTGTTATGGCGGTGAGACTTCTAAGTCTCGGGTTATTGAAATAGAACCTAAAGACCAACTAGGTTCTAATCGTGCTCAAGTGGGAAGTCGGAGTAGATGATGGGTTTGGCGAGAGGAGGTTCAGCGAGGAAAATACACAGCACTACAACAACGGCAGCTCGTGGAATTTGGCTTCACTAGGCCAAAGCGAGCATACAATGCGAAAGGCTGGGGCTGATCAACCTAAAGCACTATGGGCTAATAATATGGTTGAATCGCTCTCGGTGGAAGGACGAGCGGTCTCCTTCAAGGAAGCTATCGAGACAAGGATAGTGAGAGTTGGTTGGTGCTGATGGAGGAAGAGATGGAATCTCTCGGAAGAACAAACATGGGAGGTGGTCCCATTGCAGTAAGGCTATTGGTTGTAAGTGGGTGTATAAAAGAAAGGAAGATCTTTCGAGCTGGTGGTGTAAGATACAAGGCGAGGCTAGTGGCTAAGGGTTTTGCACGAGGGTGTGGATTACAATGAGATATTTTCTCGGTGGTGAAACATACTTCTATTCGGTGCTATTGAGTATTGTTGCTCATGGTGATTTAATTCGGATCAACTCGATGTTAAAACGACCTTCTTGCCGCGAGACTTGGATGAAGAGATCTACATGCATCAACACGAGGGCTACAAGGTTGAGGAAAAGGAGAATCATGTGTGTGTTTGAGGAAGTCATGTATGGATTAAAGCAATCTCCCAGCGATGGTACAAGCGTTGACTCCCATCTTTGAGCATGGGTTTTCGGCGATCATGATTGTTGTGTTTACATTCGGAGCTTCGGAGGAGGTAATTTTATCTATCTTCTTTTGTATGTGGATGACATGCTTATTGCTTCAGCGGTGGAGATATAGATAGGTTGAAATCTCAACTTGGTGAAGAGTTCGAGATGAAGGACATGGGTCTTGCTAGGAAAATCTTGGGTATGGAGATTAGAAGAGAGCCGAATCGACGATTGTTCTTAGTCGAAAGGCTACATAGAGCCGGGTGTCGCGAGTTCGGGATGCAAAGTGCTAAGTCGGTGGTGACTCCATTGGCTCCACACTTTAGGCTTTACGGTAATCAATCTCCCACTCAAGGAAGAGAAGGCACATGGGCGTGTTCCCTATGCTAGTGCGGTTAGCGGTTTAATGTATGCAATGGTGTGTACACCCGAGATATTTCCTGGCGGTTAGGTGTAGTGATGATTCATGGCGAATCCGGAAAGCATGCGGGAAGCGATGAAGTGGGTCCTCAGTACTTAAAGGGTACGCTTGATACAGTCACGTGTTTTGGTGGAGAAACATGTCGATTGACGGGTTTGTGGACTCACGATTATGCGAGGCGATCTAGATAGGCGATACTACTAGTTATGTATTTAAGATACATGGAGCTCAGGTTAGTTGGCGTCGATGTTGCGGTTCTGATGGCACTTTCTACTCTGGTGAGTACATGGCCATGGCGGAGGTGAAGGAAGCATTGTGGTTATGGGGTCTTCTAGGCGATTTGGGGATTGCGCAGAAAGCGTGAACTTGTGGTGTGACAGATCGAGTGCAATTCACTTGGCGAATCAGTTCATCATGCTCGTACCAAGCATATTGATGTCGGTATCATTTTGTGCGGGATGTCATAGAGGTGATATTTCCCTCATGAAGGTGCACACGAATGAGAATCCCGCGGACATGTTAACCAAGGTGGTCACGGTAGTAAGTTTAAGCATTGCTTAGACTTGCTTCATATCGACTCTTGTTGATTTGCCGAGGGCATGGCACCGGTAATGGGTAAGGTGGAGATGATTTGAGGTGAACTACGGTGAGCTTGATCCCGTGGAGGGCACGTGGCGATGTGATTAGCCAGTTAGCCGGTTGGATTAGCTGATTGGCTAATGGTGATCTCTAGATGTTCTTGGTGTTCTTTGTTCGGTCCAAATTTGAGGTGAATCAAATGATGTGCGGTGGAGAATGTAGAACATGCACAAAACATGCACGTTTTGGGCTTAGTAGTCGACTAATCTGCGTTAGTAGTCGAATATCTGCCGACAGCGAAGGTGTGTTTCGCGTTGGGTGAGTAGTCGACTAATGCGTGTTGTAGTCGAATCTACAGATGAGTAGTCGACTAATCTGCGGTAGTAGTCGACTAATCTGGCGAGTCCAGCGGGTTTGGTTTTAAACCGGTTCGTTTAGAGTTTATATATAACCCTAAACCTGATTATTTTGGAAGTTAAAAAGCGTTTTAAGCAGCTTTTGAGAGAGTTTCATCTTTGGAGAAGAGATCTTTTGAGAGATTGAGGGAGATGTCAATGGGTGTGCTTCACATTTAGTGGAACTATGGCTTGATCATCTGTGGTTGCATGGACTTAGAACACCAAAAATTATTTCTAATTTATTCTCATCCCACCATCCCCCATGTATTTTCATCTGTGTAAATATTAGTTTTCTTTACTATCAATAAATTTCAAGCCCATGTGTTTCCCTATTGGAATTCAAAACCCCACAACAAATTGTATGTCAGTCATCCAAGTTCAGTGAGAGTCCTTGATATGAAATCAGTCTTGAACACCACAGGTGATAATGTCTTGCACGAGAAGAGAGCATAGTCTTCCTCCGTTGACTAGTTTTTTTCTTTTTTAAAAAAACATTTTTTAAAGGAAGGAGTGTGTCGAGTATGCATTATTGCTCCAGATATCCTAAAAAGTTAATCTCACATTCTCACATGCATATTGTACCAAGATATCACCACGTAAAGTTTGACTAAGGGTGTTTTGTTTGAACCAATGAAACCCAATAGGACGAGCCCAAAAAATTGGGGCTTGTAGGAAGCTTTTGGAACATGCTCGAAGTCTGATACGCTGGCTTTATAGGCCTTGTGTTCCCTGGATATACAGGATTCTGTAGGCCTCAAGGAACCATTGTTATAAAAAACCGAAGAAAACCTGTTAAAGCTCCAGTTTAGTTGAAATAACCCCGTGACCACTTCACTTCAGCCAAAGATATAGCAAAGAGCCCCCGACACGCTTTAAAAACATTGTCTTTTTAGATATCAATCAGATTTTATTATAATTGACTTTGAGATGTTTCATACGTATTATTTGTCACTGTCTATAAATTTGATCCATCAACGTTATCTCCATCTATTTTGGAGTTTTCCCAATCTCTATCTTTTTAACTCTCTTTTGTTGTTTACTTTTCAAATTTAGTAAAAATATGCATGGTATTTGTCGCCAGTGTTTTAAATGTCGGCCGCTATGTCGGACATGGCGGCCGGACATGGCGGCCGACATGGCGGATTTAGGGGCCAACCGACACGATATGGAGCTTTTCAATGCGTATTGCATTTTCAGGGTTCATGTCGGATATATCGGGGGACATGTCGGATATGTCGGCCGGATATATCGGGGGACATGTCGGCTATGTCGACCGATTTTTCAGTCTGAAAAATTAGCTGATTTTTTTTTGGGGTTAGGTTTACTGAATCAGGTTTGGGTTTAAATTCCTGATTGACTTAATATTGCTTCCAAATACAAAACCCAATCAGTTAGGGGAAAAAAGGACCAAAGTCATTTCCGTCACTGCTCTTCTCTCTCTCATTCAACATCTCATCGGTCTATTCACCGAGCTGTTCCTTCGACATCAATATCGGGCGATCTTCTCTCTCCTTAACCGCAAACATTAGGCTTCTCTTTTCTCACCTCTTTCCTTCAACATCAATCATAAGCATCATAAGTTATTTACTTTTTTATATGTTTAGACAATAGAATTTATTAAGTATGTTTAGATTTCATTTATGATATTATATTACACATATGCACACCATCCGATATGGCAATCCGATATTTTTTTCATGTCCCCCGACATATCACCGATTTTCGCTATCCGACATGAATTTTAGCCGTCCGACATGAACCCGACATCCGACATTTAAAACCTTGCTTGTCGCTCCTATAGCCCACTACAACCCCGAAAGCATAGGCAATGTCCCGCAGCTTCCCTCCACTTTTCACTTTCCACAACGTAAGAGAGCCACCAAATGTTAGTTATGAAGCCTAGGGAATAAAAAAAATGATTTACCCTTGTATAATGTGCCTAAAGTAATACACCAAGTGTTTGAAATATACATTTAAATGGTGAAGCCCAAGGCTTATTTATCACTGCCTTCTTGAGAGTTTTATGCCCTTTGAAGCTGATTTTGAGATAGCAGTTCTCTCCATCAGAAAACAATTTCTTTGGCCTTTCGCCGAAATGAGGCCCCAACAACAGTAATAGCCTATCATGTCAATTTCAGGATTTGCACTGCAGTAGCAGAAGCTAGAGGAGCTCAAGTGCAGTTCTGTGCCTCCAACAGACACAAATATCCATTAGAAAAAGATTCATGTACCAATCCTAAAATTTTGGAATAAAAGGTTTCATATTGTAGCTGTAGTTGGGGTTAGGAAGCTTAGTTAGTAGCATCGGCAGCACAACACAATTTGCCAATTGTATAAAGACCATAAGCCGTGGCAAGGATCACTATGACAAGAAGGATCCAACTGGTAATTAGGGCCGTTGGTGGCTGCAATGGGACAAGAAGATCAAGAAGATTTATGACTTAAGCCTCTCCCTTCTCTCTGCTAAAATTTTGGGTGCGTAATCTTAGAATTCTAAGCCAAAGCATTGTAAATTATAGTCTTCAATAATTATCATTTTATAAATGCTAGTCACAAAGACTAGTACACGGCACCAAATACTAGCTTCTGGTTACGAAAGTAAACCTTGGGTTAACTACAGAAAACCACCATAAACTTTTGAGGAGTTGCAGTAAACCCCCGTCAACCTTTTTTATTACACTAAACCTCCCTGAACTTTAGGAGTTGTTGCACATAATCCTCATGAACTGTTTTATTCACTATATTTCACATGAAAATTTCTCATTTAATCTCCAAATTAGCACCATTGATTCTAGCATCTTACGTGACAAGCATGCACCAAAAAAGATGAAAATAATTTCTTAGTCCTAAAAAAATAACCTATTTTTCCTTTTTAATAAAAGGGTTTTTTTTGGGAACTAAGAAAGAACTTTTCGTCTTCTTTTTTGCCATGTGTTTACTACTGACACGTTAGAATTGATGGTGCTAATATGAGGATCAAAAGATTAATTTTCAGGTAAGATTTTATAAAATAAAACAGTTCATAGGATTATGTGCAATAACTCATAAAGTTCAGGCATGTTTAGTCTAATGAAAAAAGTTGCAAGAGGTTTACTGCATCTCCCCAAAAGTTCATGGGGGTTCTCTGCAATTAACCCTAAAACCTTATTGGTGACTGGGTGGATTCCACGAAGTTCCCTGCATCTCATCTTCTTCATTCTGTCCACACGTATCCATGAATTGATGACTACCCGTCTACATTTTGATTAACTTCTTGATAATTAAATAATTCCTTATCACCTACTTTCCTCTTTTAGGCTAAAGTTTCCCACCATTCTCATTTTAGATGTAAATTCTTATATTGACAACACATTTTCTAAAGGCATAATGAAAGTTCTCGCTTAGCGGCCACCGTTTCTATGGGTGCAGCTCACCAACTTTCTCAGGACGTGTTGCTTCACATTTGAAGCTGCTTCTAAAAATAAGCTTCAATTTCATCAATCGAAGATAGAACAAAAAGTAAACTCAAATCACAGAGTGTATGAGTTAGGGGGTGGAGAGAAAAGAGAGAGAAAATAGAGGATGTTTTCACCTTAAATATTTTGTGTTCCTTCTCAGGTGTGGAAGAAATCTTCTTTTCTTCAGTATTTGTTGTGAGGATACCTCTAGCAAGTGTCTAGGAAAAAAAAAAACTTTGTAGTAGCAAGGGAACAAGCGATTTAATGATCTCAATTTTCACAACTTCTCTCCCCCTAATACTCAAGACACTCTGTGGTTTGAGTTTACATTTTATTTTCTCTTCGAATTATGAAATCCAAGCCGATTTATAGAACCAACTTCAAACGCGAAAGCAACACGTCCCCAAAAAATTTGTTGTGCTGCACTCATAGAACAGGTGGCCACTAGCTCGCAATTTTTTTACTTCAGTCACGCCATTCGTTTCACATTTTCTTTCATCATTTTCAGGTGGGAATATCCACATACATCGTGTGATCTGAACTTCCACATAGAAGGGACCCCACAACAATTCTCCCCCTCCCGACTATTTGGAGAAGTCCTATTTTCTTCCACATTTGATGTGTGTAACTCTAACAAGTGTCTATTTTGATAGGAGATTTTTCTGGATTATATACTCCATAACTTTTACCTTCAGTTGAAGGGTTTTTCATGCTATAAATACTGGTGTGTACTGAGTATTTCCTTTTGGGCATTTGTTTGTTTTTCTTTCATTAATCCATTTCATTTTTAGAGGAAGGGAAAATTCATTTAGTTATCTCATTTCTCCAAACAATAAGCCTCAGGTCTAAGCCTTTTCTATAAATAACATTTAAAAAAAAATTCAAGAAGAGTCCTTGCTTGCTCAAAAACACACAAAGGGCGAAAAAAAGAAACATATCAATTTTCTCTCAAATTGGTCATCCTAGAGCAAACCCAATTTCCAATGAGCATCATCCACAACTCAAGTTCATACAAAAGTAATAAAAAAAACTAACCAGCGTTAGAGGGAGGGGACCCGATCCGGGTCGGCGGGGGTAACGGGTTCAGATCCGAACCCGAAACCGATGGAGGGGAATCGATCAGAGGAGCGTACATGTACGAATCCGATAGCAGATACTCCGCAGCCGCCTTCGCCAGCCCTCGGCGATGCCTCCGCCTCGTCGTCGCCTTTCTCTTCTTCGTTCCTTTCTCCATTTTTATTTTTAGCTCTTTTTTCAAATTCAAATCGATGGAATTAGGTTTTTTTTAAAAAAAAAAAAAAATAGTTTGAACTCCTTTTGTTTTGCGTTCGCTGTGAGCAGGACGCGTGGGGGGAGGGAAGTTGAGTATAATGAGAGGAGTGAGGCGGCATTTGAGAAAACGTAGTAATTAGCAGTTAGCACCTTATAGTTTGTACTATTTTGCACTTATATACCTCACTTTTTTTTGGCAACATTTGCACTTTAATACATTTTTTGGCTAAATGACACTTAAATGCCCTATTGCTTCATCACTTTTACACTTAAATACCCAAGTCATAAAAAGTAGCACTTTAATACCCTACTGTGTAAGAATCTAGCACGTTAGTACCTTCTGTTAGTTGCACGTAAGAATATTTGTAGAAATATTCTCATGTGATTAGCACATGATATTTTTGAAATTGTATTGAAGTGCTGCTTTTTCGAACTTACGGCATTTAAGTGTAAATGTGGTGAAACAAAAGGTTGGTAAGTGCCCTCGAGCCCTTTTAAGGGAAATGTGAGATATTCTTTTCAATATTTCCATGCTACACCCACAAGTCAATTTAGAACTTTTAGCCATTATTAATTGAATTTACTGTTAAACACACCCTAATTATATATTAAATCCATCCCAATTATATTTTAAAGTTAAAATTATGACGAGTTTAACCAAAATTCCAGGGAATATTCTATATTTGCATAATAGAAGGTATTAATTAAAGTGCAAAAGTAGGGGGAAAAGGTATTTATCTATATACTACATTTATCGGGACTAGTACTATAGTTTGATACAGTTCATTCCACACTACACCTAATTCACCCCCCAAATAAAAATTAATTTAAATTCTTTCCCTAAAAAGCCCAAAGTTTCCTGTTACTTCGCTATATGAACAATGTTTGCAAGTTGAGCAGAACGTGGCCCCGCAGTATGTGGCTCTTGTACGAGACAGGTTTTTAGAGCTCGAATCGCACAACACCAAATTTTTTCTAATGTTTTCAATTTTTTACTATAAACCCAATGCCACTCCTACATACCTACCAACTTCAAAAAAAAATCTTTAGCATTTAAATTCAAAGTTTTACCCCCATTTATTTTTTAAGCCCACCCACTTTCAAAATCTCTTAGGCCCAATATACACCATCTAGAATTTTATCCAATTAATTTTTAGACCCACCTATTTACTAAGAGATTTTTAGCTAATACATCTAGACTTTTACCCCATTTATTTTTGGGCCCTACTCACTTCTAAAATCACTTTTCCATTCAAAATATTCCACCAGATTATTTTTAAACCCAACTCTATTCAATAGTTTAATATACTGTGTAAGTTGTCATGCTTTTCCGTAATTTATAATATTTTTAAGAGGTTAGGTATATAGCGTAACAAAATGTTAATTCTAAAACTCACTTTCATTTCAGTAGTTTGGGTTTGACATCAACTATCAAGTATAAGTTGCTATATTTGTGCTTTAATTTGTTCTTTTTTTCAAAATTTAGATATATGGTGTATTATTAAACCAAATGTTTAAATTATATTTTTAAGCTTCTTTCACATTAATGTCCGCAGCAAAGAGCGGATCGATTATGCTCGTCTATCTATATACTAAAACTTTTAGGACTTGCACTGTAACCAATAGCTTAGTATGCAGTTCTAGATGTATAAATAAATGCATTCTTGAATGTACACCAAAGTTCTACCCTAACTGTTATTAAGCCCACCTACCTCCAAAATTCACACCCAAGATGCTCCATCAACATAATAAAGTAATACAATGATATAATGGGTACAATTAAAGCCTCTTATCTTTAAACACAAAGCTCACTCCCATTTATTTGCAAACCTACCCCACTTCAAAAATCACTCTTGCACCCAAAATAGCTCCAATGAATTACTTTTAAACCTATTTTACACTTCATTAATTTTTTATATGGCGTAAGTTGCAACTTTGATAGGGTTCACTACTTATAAATCCAAAGTCTTAACCCCATTTATTTTCAAATCCACTCACTTCTTAAAAGGCTTTTTTTACCTATAAATCTGAATTTACGTTTATTTACTTTAAACTGACTGACAATATCTCTCTTGGACCCAAATTCTTCATCCATAGTTTAACTCCCATTTAATTGAATCCATCCACCTCCAAAAAGACTTTTGACCTATAAATCCAAAGTCTTACCTTCATTTATGTTTGAACTCACCCACTTCCAAAAGTCACTCTTATACTCAAAATATTCCATCAAATTATTTTTAAACACACTTTGTATTTGAGCAATTTATTATCTGATGTAAGTTGCTATATTTTGTTGTAATTGTTAAACCTTATTCTAAATGGTTAAATATGTGATGTATTTTTAAACTAAATACTTAAATTATTTTTTCAGACTAATGTGGAGTCATTATTACTATATATGTGTTTTTGCCTCTAAATCAAAATTTTACACCTATTTATTTTAAATTAGTCCACTTCTAAAAGAGTAATTTTGCTTATACACTTGAAAGTTTCTTAATTTTAAATTCACCTTTTATTTCAGTGATTTGCTATCTGATGTAAATTGTTATATTTTCTGTAAATTTCCATATTTATTATAAGTTGTTAGGTACACAATGTATTTATGAACCATGCTTAAACAATTATCTTTGCTTTTCTCACACTATTGTCGCGGCATCATAGATGGATTTTTATTGTAAAAACCTAAAGTTTTATCCCCATTTATTTTTTACACCAACCTCCAAAAAGATTTTTTGCCTATAAACCCGAAGTTCATACCCATTTATCTTGAAATATACGCATTTCCAAAATTATTCATAGACACAAAATACTCAAGCGAATTATTTTTAAATCCAATTTGCATTTAACAATTTGAATTTGCTGTGAGTTGGTATATTTTTTTTCTAAGTGGTTAGATATCTGTTTTTTTAACCAAATACTTAGTTCAAAATTTTCGATAGTTTTCATGTTAATGTCGCGGCAAACATGCGGGTCAAATTTGCTTGTTTAATTGTGAACGAGTCGTGTATCCCATCATTGCGCAAAACAGTACTCATATAGGCCCACATGAGGTTGTAACCCCCAGCAGCCTTCACTTGCGTTTGTTTAAGTATATAGTTGGCAAGAAAACCAAATAATTTATTTTGCTTGCAAACCTATTGAGGAACTAAACAACCTGAACATTGATTGCCATGCAGCCAAATTTGTTGGCAACGGGACAGTTACCTGTTCTAATTAGTTGCCATAGTTTCATTTGCATTGAAACAAATTAATTTACATCAGTACATGCAGCGTACAAGAACATCCTCAATAATTCATATAAGCATGCTGCATTTGCAAGTAAGTTTGGTTTAAGTCGTTTCAATGTTGTTATGAGCCTCCCGCATACATTCTAAATGGTTGGGTTTTGTCTAGGAAAAGTATGTGATGATATTTAGTCCATTATTGGAAAAACAATCAGATGAATATATGATTAAATATGTCTTAGACTCATGGGTTAAACAGGGTTAATTCCTTTGAGATAATTGGGTCAAGTAGATTAGCCTGTACCATCTAAATTCAAGGATAACCTCACAAATTGGTATCCTAAATCCATGATTTGGTTGGCCTTTCGATGACCAGCCTCCGTTTATTTCGGGACTTTGTTAGAATGGAGTAGTAGGGTTAGAGTTCTCTTGGATGCACATGATGTAATGCTTGTCCGCGGTATGACTTCGTTCGGCAAAGTGTTAAGTTGAGGTGCTAACTCCATAGGCTCATTTGAGACTTGGTTGGATCCCAGCGGAGGTTTGTAAGAGTATCTTGCATCCAGTCAGTTCAATGTGTGGGTTTCGTCCAATCGACTCCGAGGAGGGCTTTATCTTTTTGTCTGTGTGTGTGTGTGTGAGGTTTATTTCAGGAGGAGCATTTCATCTTTACAGCATAAAGTTAACCTCGTTTGAGAACTTTAGTTTATAACTGCATCCATCAACAACTGAGGGTATATAAGTGAAAAGTTCAGGAAACAATATGATACTTAACTGTTAATTAGCCTTGATTTTACTTCATCTACGGCAATTTTTTTTAATAATAATTTAGCCATTCATTAAAAAAAAAGCAACGAGAAGAATTGGAAAGAACAAAGAGAAGGCAAATGAATAAGTAGAGGTACATCCAAAATCACTCGAGATAGTACTGCAACAATTTGCTCACCTAGCCTTGGTGAGAAATACAATTCGTGTAATCACTAATTCATAACAGTAACACCAATAATCCATAACAGTAATACTAATAACCCCTTATTTTGTTACATTGGAGTAAAGAGAATGAAAGAAAAAACAAGACAAAGGAGGAGCACAAATTTGAAATTTTGACTAGTTCAATCTATGTCACACGGGTTTTAGCCCGTGTTTCATCGCTGCAGCCCAAACCACATCAATCTTTTCTACATCTATCGCGCCAACCTCGTGATAGTTCCATCCCTCTAAGAAATGGACCACGCCTCCAGCATGACAAGCATGAACTACTCCTCGATCCAGCGTGTACTGTTCCAAAGAGTAAGGACTCAGGTAATATTCGATACATCTTTTTGAGTAATCAGGACAAGATGCTCAAGAAATTTATTGATTAAAAATAGATACAGAATATAGAAAGCTTATAAGATAAAACAGACTAATCTAGATTTCTGAATCAACGGGAAAATGAAAGGGAACTCTAGTTACCTCACACATTCCTGGCTCAAAGATTATAGGACAGAACAGACTAATCTAGATTTCTGCGTAAATGGATTAACGAGGAAGTCGAGTTACCTCACACATTCCTAGCCCTTGTACATCTTCAGGCAGTTTCATCGCAGCCAACTTCCCGTAAGTGCAGTCCCTTCTGAAACCGATGATTGGAGGCACGACGAACTGGTGGAAGTGAGTTCCGGGGGGTGCCCACCATTGCTCTCTAGGGGTAATCCACTTCCCAACAATCCAATTCTAAAGATTTTGATGAGTTAGAGACCGAATGCTAACAAAATTTTGGTCCTGAAATCAAACAAGTGATACCTTGCAATTTTGTGCTGCCTGGTACTTCGTAACCTGCACTAAGTATTGCTGGCAATCTGCTGGTGCTTCCTTCTGGATCTTCTGAAATCTTTCTGCCGACAGCGTCAACATCTATAAAATTCATAAAATTTGTATTAGTAGTTTGATCATTAATTTTTTTTTTTTTTTTTTTTTTGGAAATTTGGAGAAAAAAATGAATGTTGTAGCTTACCATGACACGAATTTTCTTTCGACACAAGTACAATGCGATCGCCCTTCCTAGTTTCGATGTGGCTCCAGTCAGGAAAACCTCTTTTGCATCTGAGGGGATCTCATTGAGAATAACTGCAGCTGTTAATGTGTTCCCATGTACTACTCTGACCTTGAGATCAGGGTGCTTGTTAACAAAGAGCGTCCCACCACCATTTAGTGCTTCATTCTGCCCAAAAACAAGGTTCAAATCATGTTGTTTTTTTCTAAGTAAAATTGTCTAAAATAGGGAATTAAGACTAGTTATATTCTCTCACAACAATAAAAAGAACCTAAGGTATCTGAACTCTGAAGTATTACCTTATTCAATGCAGCAAGGCTTATCACCTTAACCCCCATCTTATTTGCCCTTAAGATACTCATCTCAATCTGTTTATTGATGCCATCCGTACAAAAAGGCAAGAAATACTGCAAAAACATTTAAAAAAAAAAATCTCAATTATTAAACCGTAACTGACATGAAAACCACTTCCCCCCAAAAACACAACGCAAGTCCACTTACATGGAACCCGTGTCGAGGAACCAGCCATATCTGATGCAGTTTTCCTCGCAAGTTGTAGAAGGCGAGCACGAAGGTTTTGGACCAAGCCCACATCAAGAGCATCATTGTCATTCCGAGAGGGAAGAGGAAAAACATGAACGGTTGAATGAAGAATGGGATTGAAGCAACACTTCGGAAGACAATAGGAGCGTGCATGGAGTGGAACATGTCGACTATGTGAGCCAGGAACACGAAATCAGGAGCCTGGTCATTCTTTCCTGCATTCATTCAGTTTAAGTGTGGGTTTAGTCTTAACAAACACATAGGCTGGGGTTTAGTCCCGCATTTGAGAAAACAGTTAGAT
This sequence comes from Asparagus setaceus, assembly GCA_012295165.1. NCBI lineage: Eukaryota > Viridiplantae > Streptophyta > Magnoliopsida > Asparagales > Asparagaceae > Asparagus > Asparagus setaceus. The sequence continues at coordinate 43,277,702 of CM022703.1, read as the reverse complement.
GGATATATGGTTAAATTATGCATAGGCTGGTCATTCGCCCTATGTTCAATTGTGAAGGATAAAAAGATACAAGATTTGAGTTTGCTAGTATATTTGTAAGTCAAAAATCTGGTTTGAGCTAGTATTTTACGACTTATGTACTGCATTATACAATATACTAATTACTTTTATACCAATATACTATATATTTTGAGAATTGTTATTGAAGTAAAGCAAGAGAAGCGTGATTAATTAGCACTAAAGGGAAAGTTGAATGAGTGTATCAGGTGTTCAGGCTTTCCAGTACTGCACTAAGAAAATGAAGACATGAAACAAATGACCCCATTTTAGGTCATGCATTCATCTTCAATGTGAGCTAAATAATACACACATGTTTTGTCCGAAGATCGATAATAAATCCTTGTTAATCCTTTGTAAACTATTTTGAAACTCAAATTCGATAACTCGCGGTTGGTTTTCAGGAGGATCAAGACTGATTGTTTCAAGAAAACAGCATTTTCTAGTGCGATTTGTTCATATTGCAGGCCGTTCGGAATGTCCTATATCCCCTCAATTTCAAGTGCGAGTCTGATATAGAAAGATATGAGATGAGATTATATTTAGACAGATATAATTAAGAGTCAATTTCTGTTAATGAGTCAACATAACACTTGCAAAGTTTCAAAGGGTGGCATGTAGAAAATTAGAAAAAGACAATGAAATTAATAGACAATCAGTAAATATCCAATTATGAACTTGGCCCCATCAACTGAGTCTGTTATGATAACTTTGTATAAAATTTACAAGTTGAGGCAGTGATGCCCACAAAATAAGTCCCACACTTGAGCCTTTTATGTCTGAGGCTCAGAGCTGATTAATGGATCATTTATGTCAAAGCCTTGGATCCAGCTTATCAACCTTTGATATATCATTTATGATATCAGATTTTTTTCCTCAAAATCTTCATTCTCTTCTTCGAACACGTATCGTGTTGATTATAAAAAAAAAAGCATGGAAACTGATCATTTTCTTGTTTTCAAAAGAATCTTTTGTTTGTTTCGGTGGAAAGTAGATACTTGGGAAAGTATAGAGGGTCGTCTTTTTAGAAAAGTATCAAGTGCACTTGGATACATAACATTAAATGTGCACCAAACGAATGTTAGCCATTTTGATCATTGGATTTTGAAATTCATTCACAGATCCAAGAATTGACATCCTTTGGAGCACATTTAATACCATGGACCATTCTCATTGTAACTAGACATCCTTTAAGTGCACATTCATTATTTTCACCTCGTAACTACCCATCTCCCTTCATTGTTGGGTATGAAAATGGAACCCATAAAAGCTGTGTTTATTGTTTTTTCTGACTTGCACAAAAAAAAGTCCTATTTCTCAGAGAGTATTTCTGACATGAAATTTTGCTGAGAGAAACACCACTTTCTAGACTTTCCTATAATCTATACCCCTTATAAGCAAACATGTAAATTTAGTAAGTAGTCTAACAAAATTATCTTCTTGACCCACCTTTTCATAGACTAAAGGCCTATAAACATAAGTAAATGCACTTGAAATATTATACATATATGATATAGCTGGCGCAAAACAAGTAAAAAGAGTATTGTATCAGAAAAAAAAGTAAAAGAAAATTACTATGTTATGTACTTATTTATTTACTAATTTATCTTTTTAAAATTACACGGAAAAGGCTTATATGTACCTGAGCTAACTTCCTTCTGCAACTCCCAGGACTTGCCATTGATTGTGCCTCCCAATGCATCAAATAGAGGCATAAAAAGGCAAAAGTTGGAGTTTTTCTCAGTGTGGTGGAGGGTATGGTACCTGTTAAATAAAACATTTAAGATATAGTACTAGTTTTAGAAACTTTCACTAATCTTTTATCATGATACAAAGATATTAGTTTCTTTTATCCTAACTCTATTTCTATTTGAAATAGGTGTACTTTGGTACCCCCTTTTTGCACTATACCTCATACATGAAGGATGCTTGTGAGAATAAAGTTGGAGGATTTAGCTACTTGGAGATTTAAAAATTAATGAAAAGCAATAAGTTTTTTTTTTTTTACCTAACAAAAACCCACCAATTTTGAGTATGAATGCTAGGTAATCAAGAAACAATGATCCACCAATATGACTTGTTTGGTTGCAAGCAAAGGAGTTAATGAACTGAAAGAAGTAGGTTATGCACTTAAGATTGACTAGCATTGTCCTAGTAGCGAAAAAAGGGGAAGGGACATTTCTCTTAAATGACAAAAGTAGATGGGGGCTTCAAGTAAATACAACCCTCACCTAACAATAGTAATTAAGTTTGGTTGGACCTAGTGTGACTCCTTTGGACTGGTCACCTTCAAACATGAGACAACCTCAACATGTAACATGGAAAATAATTAAGAGCTAGAAATTATTTGGTTGACCTTGTTTATAACACAAGAGGTGAACTTGTATCATGGAAATACAATCTCTCTCTCTTTTGTTCGAATACATCATGTAACATGCCTAACGAGAAATAAATAATTCCTTAAATTGGGTACCATAAAGAAAATAATTTAACTTACGTGGGTGTGTAGATGAGGTATCTTAGAGTGGGAAATGCTTCAAAGATCCTATAGGAGAAGATCTCCACATTGCAATGGCCCATGCAACTAAGGGAATCAAACAAGAGCACATAGCCATAGATCATCCCAACAGAGCCAACTCCCACCAAAAGAGACCCAAGAAGCGGCGCACTTATTATCACACCCATCACTAGATGCTCCAAAGGTGTAGCAAATCCAGCTGCATATACATACATTACAAAAAGATAAAGGACGAAAAATAATAGTTACCAGCGGAGCCAGAAATTTTATCTTGGGGGGGCCAAGAATCCATGATACATAATTGCTTCTTATGTATTTCATAAAAATTTTTTTATATTAGTTCCTCAAATTTTAAAATATTTTGAAATGGGTCCTCAAATCTCAAAATTGCTATTAGGCTTTCCAATTCTTAAGGTATTTGAAAATTAGTCCCTCAAATCATTGACATTGCCATTAAATCTCTAGTTCTCATGATTAACTTGAAACGATTCATAAGAATTGGAGGACTTTTTTTAGAGAAAGAATTAATGGAGGACTTAATAGCAATTTCATTGATTTGATGGACTAACTTTAAAATAGCATAAAGAATTTGGAGGGAGCTAATAGCAATATCAATGACTAAAGGACTAGTTTCAAAATAGTAAAGATTTAAGGCCTTGAGGGACTAATATGAACAAGGACCTAATATGCAAATAACAAAATTGTTTGGGGGACCAAGGTCCCCCAACTTTGTATGTGGCTCCGCCACTGGTTACGAGAAAGTATCCAGTGGTTCTAGTTCAATACATTAATGGTGCATTAGACAGATCAATTGTGTTGGATCAGCGTACAAATCCTCAAGTCTACCAATCCAATGATTAATTATCCTCTTTGTACATTATTAGTACAATGAATCAGGACAATATTACAAAAGATAAATACAATTAGTTCGGTGAAGTTGGTCCATTGCATTAATGTTGCAACGTATATAAACTTTTAAGTATGATTGATGTCTCTGTTGTGGTGCAATAGCTATCATATACTTTCTCAACAATGACTTCTACATGTCAGACTGTCAGTGACATTTAATCCCCTCATTAAAGACTGTACAAGAAGAGACTTTGTGGTGGGTGGGTGGGGGGTGGGGTGGGGTGGGGGTGGGAGAGAGAGAGCATACCAGTGAAGGACATGGGGACTCTGGAGGAATGGTGACGGGAGTGGTAATTTTTGGAGAAATGATGTGATTCATGAAAGCATCTGTGAGCCAAATAAAAGCTAGGCTCTGAGACAAGCACATGGAGTATCATAACTATAGGGGCACCTCTCAAGTCCCAAACTGGGAGCTCCCTTATATTTGGCATCAAGTAACAAACCAATGCTCCCATAAAAGCTTGAAGAATCAGGAAGTTGTCCCTATACCAAATAAAACATCAAATTAATAGTCAGGCACATGAATTATATCATATAAAGATCACAATTTCTAACGAAGTATCAAATCTATAGTGATATTATTATGAAAAGAAGAAACCGATATAAAATGAAATAGATGAGATTCTAGATTCAAAATCAAAATACGATAAATTTACTCGAGGGAAAAGAGGGTCTTAGTACATATTTTGAAAAAAAAAGAATCAGAGCAGGAAGGATATATATATATACCAATCCCATTCCTTGTCAATCTGATTGAAATCAACGCCATCTTTGATGATCCGACGACGACGAACGAGAAAGAGCCAGTTGCCAAACATAGTCCAATATTGGTATACTAGACCTCTAAGCATGCAAAGGATCAAGATATGAAGGCACCATGAGTCCTTGAAACTCTTTTCCCATGGTCTAGAGTAGATCACATTGGCTACAAATGGACCATACAGTAGATACTGCAACATAGAAAGAAAGAGCATTAAAAATATAAGTTAAGAGAAGAACAATGAAAACATCATGAGGAGAATTTTTGAAATATTGTGTCATGAAGACATAACATGCCTTGTACACTCCCAAGTTGTCCCAAGGCCAAGAAGACAAAGGAGCAACCATTCTCTACAAAAAAAGAGAGGAAACAATAACAAGAAGAAGAAGAAAAAAACTAAGAGGAGTTAGAAGAGAGAAGAAGATGGAGTTTCGTTTCTCTCTCTCTCTCTCTCTCTCTAACTTTTGAGATGGTTGGATGCACAGGGTTATGTCTCTATATAGAATGGGAGGGGTATCTACTATCTACTACTTCTAACTTAAAGAGCACAATCTCAAAATCACTGTTTATGTTTATGCTACAGTATAATTATTTATGCTACGTTATGATGCATAATATTAAATTCAGTGTTTATGCCACAGTATTTTTTAGCCATAGGACTGCTTTTTGAGGAAGGCTGAATTTTCCCCATAAACACTGTTCACATCTCTCTCTTCTTGCAAATGATGATTTTAATCTTTATTAGATATTTCACAAATATAAATCTTTTTGATTCTATTATAGAAAATTGATAAAATTAACTAAGCGATATATTATTTTGTTAACTGGTCTGAAGATTCACTTTGTAAATAGTAGTAAAAAATTTGATCGCTGAAATTTTTAGAACTAGATATATATGAAAATTATATTATCAATTTGGCGATAGATATACCTCGGTAAATAATACTGCAGCAACGCACGGGCTCAATACCATATATATGAAAAGCAAGGAGATGAACCTCTGAGGAATAATAAATGAACCGCAACAAATAAATTAGTTGGATGTTTTAAGGGTGTGTTTGTTTGAAAAAAAAAAGTAAGAAAGAGGTGGAAAGGCACTGTCATTGTCAGTATAAAGATTTGTTGGGTAAAATTTTTCCTATTATTGTGTTTGTTTCACAAAATAAAAAATGAAAAGTGTTTCTTAGAAGTAGAGAAATGGAGGGCATTTGGGTGGAAATGAAATCCCAGCATAATGGCTGGAAGTGGGAGTGGAAGAGGTGGAAAGTGGGGGAGATAATAATTAAATATTACATTATGGGATAGATGAAGTGGGAGTGGAAGAGGTGTGTTTGTAAATATATGTTGGTTGCCTTGTTGTCTTTCTTTTTTTTTTTTGTTGGAGCCAAACTGAGAATTGACATGGAAATCAAATCCAATAAAATTTTTTGGTGAAACAAACAAAATAAACTTTTTCTAAGAAAAGCATGGAAAAGCATAGAAATGGTCTTTTAAGCATAGAAATGGTCTTTTACTACTAGATTTGTTTTCTTAGATATTTGGGATTTGAAACAAACACATTATAAATGGAGAGAGAGGAAATTTAAATCAAACTGAATGATATTTTTTAAAGTAACAAATTCAAGAGACTAGAACCTAGGGGTGAGACTTAGGGGTGTTTGGTTCACTAGTGATTAGGAATAGGATTAGGAATCTCATTTTTTTTATGGATTCCTACCTAATCTATAAAAATTTGTAAGATAATTTTTGGCGTCATAGAATTTTTGGGAATCCCATTTTTTTAACTTTCTATGTTTGTTTCATAACATGAAATTATAGAATCCCACTTTATAGAACCCCTCCAATTCCTATTCCTTTATTTTGTTTGGTTTGTAATCCAACTTTAAAGAAAATTTTTATGGAGTTTGGATTTTTTTTATTCTAAAATAATAAAAGTGTGTCACTTTCTAATCAAAGTCCACCCAAACCCATAGGATGTTGAAATCTATAAAAAAGCACCACTTTATCAACTTTATAGATATCAAAATCCATAAAAGTTTTTTGAACCAAACTAAGTTTTAGGATACCACCAGAATCCGTTATTTACAGTTTTGCCCCTGTCAGATTCAATTCCTACTCTAAATCTATAAAAAAAGTGAACCAAACACCCCCTTAGCGAATATCACTGTAACAATTTGAAAGGGCCTTGTTCTCCTTGAGGCTAGTCCCATTCACTGTCTACTTATAGTTATAGCTCCCAATCAAATGCACTCTCTCTCTCTCTCTCTCTCTCTGTGTGTGTCAAGTTTTCATGCTTTCTACAGAATATTGTCCCTAGGGGTAGGAGTTGATTGAACACGTTAGGCTAGTTATAATACTATCTTAACTAAAAGTACTTCGGCATTCACAAACTATAGAATTGTTTAGAAAATAAACATAATTTAATATTGAGTAAATTACACTAAACCTCCAAGAACTTTCTGTGGTTTGTAGTAACTCTCCAATAACTTTCAAAATCGCACTAAATCCCCAATAACTTTTGCTTTTTGCAGAAAATCCCCAGTAAGTTTCAGCATTTTGCAGATAACCCCATAAATTATAACAAAAAAACAACATAAAAAGGCATCTTGAAAGTTATTGGGGGTTTTATGTAATTTACCCAAAAGATACTGGAAGTTTTCTGCAAAAGTTATTAAAGTTTAGTGGGATTCTGAATGTACATTGGGGGTGTACTAAAGAACACTGAAAGTTCTTGAGAGTTTAGTGTAATTTACGCTTTAATATTTGATAAATATTCTATGAATATCCAAGTGTACTTGTGTTTGGATTTAGATTCCAAAGATTTCAGATGGTTTGCATTCATTTTAAATGTTAGGTTTAGAATATTGAATCACAATCACCCACTAGATAATTAATAGCTAAGATAATTAATAGGCTAAATATCATAAAGACCCCCTTAACTTTGGACGATCATCAGATGACCCCCCTTAACTTTCAAAATATCAGAAAGCCCTTAAGTTTAGGGGTTATCAGAAAACCCCCTTTAATTTTGAGATTTTATCAGAAAACCCCCTTTAATTTTGAGATTTTATCAGAAAACCCCCGTAAATACGGAGGTTTCTGATAAAATTACAAAGCTAAAAAGGGCTTTCTGATAAAATCTGAAAGTTAAGGTTGGGGTGGGAGGGGGGAGTGTTGTGATAATCTCTATACTAAAAGGGATTCTGATATTTTGAAAGTTAAAGGGAGGTTTTCCGATAATCATCCAAAATCAGAAAACACCCTTTAATTTTGAGATTTTATCGATACAGGAGAATATCCAAAATCAAATATAAACACCTCACAACACGCTTTGATCCAGTTACATTCCACTCTAATAATTTGCCACACTCGCTGGTCCCCATGCATTGAATTCAGCAGCTCCCTTCTTACCTGTACATTGTGATATTTGTTTCCTATTCATCACAACAACAATAAACGTAAACATACACGCAATACCTTCTCTCTCCGCAAAAACTGTTGTAGGTAATAGGAGAGGTTAAGAAAGAGAGTTAAATTAGCTAATCTGTTTCGATTAGAGACGATTATATTTGTTGCGATTTCTCCCCTGAATGCGATAAAGAAGATGAAGATATTGCGGGAAGAATCGGATTTCTTTATTACCAAGAAAAATCTGTATATTCAATCGCAGCCTACTGTTTCAAACCTCTGAAGTTAGATGTTGCAAGTAACATGTATATAATGGCTCGATAAATTCGCCTAAGTTCGAAAAATCCAAACGTAATGTAGCTAACATAAGGCTACTAATTGTACACATTGTACTCCTCCGCCTTCCAGAAAGTAGAAAATGTCTCCTCAATTAAGGTGATAACAACCTTACTCAACTATCTCATCCTTCAACTTTTTGCCCATCTACATTTCATTAAATTGTTAGTACATACTCACCTGTAATTTAACTGGACTAACTAAATGTCGTTTGCTGTCTTTAGATCGATGACCAGTTATTGTATGCATTAATACAATCAACCTATCAAACGAGTGGATTGAGAGGAAGAGCCTTTTATTAAAGAAAAACAAATTCTAGATAGTAGTGCGCGGGACAAGTCGCCGATATTGCGGAAACCCAAATTGAAATCAACATCACTAAGCAAGAAACCCATACAAGTACAGAAAATGGTCTACCAACAAGTGCAAATATAAGGATTTTAGGTGGTTGAAGCAACTCCTACATCCACAAATAGCAGTAGATAAATCTTCAACGAGAGATTGCAGATTACACAAATGAGATCAATAGTATCCTGGATCACTCTCACAGATAGTGTCTATAGAATCCCACTTGATGTCTGCATTTATCTCTTAAAGCCCCTCTATCCATTAGACCAAAACTCCAAAGTTATGACGATGGTTATATTTTAATATTCTAACATGTCCCGAGGGTTGAGCAATTGCTCTGATATCATCTTAAATTAAGTTCATCTAACTATTAATTATATCAAACCTTTGAAGTTATATATGGTAAGGGTTATATTTTTATATTCTAACATTACGTATGTCCTAGATTTGATGGGAAAATCTCTACAGAGTTATTTCTGATGTAGCGGAAGCGTAATCAAAAGAAATAACTACTCATTCTCGTACGAGCAAAACGACACAAACCCTAGAAAACCCTAGGAATAGAAAACTTTGAGATTAATAATAACCAATCTGAAAAATAACATAGAGTTCATCCCCCTTATATAGGGTGTAAAACAAAGCAAAAGTACTAAAATAACATTTCCTAAGACAATTATATTTCCTAAAATAAAAGACAATCCTAAAACAATTAGACTTCCTAAAATAAAAAGAATTTTAGACATTCCTAAGACACTTAGACTTCCTAAATAAAAAAACATTCCATAAAAAGCTAGAAACTAAATTGAACCAAAACTCTTCCAAAAATATCAATTATTGGCTCCGCATCATTCTTGTCTCCTTGAACAAAACTCGACCTCGAGTTTGGCTGAAGGTAAAGCGGCTTGATTCGGTGAAACTCAGTCAATCAGCAATCTTCTTCATCTTAAATTTGTGACAGGTTCTCTTAGGCAATGGTTCTTTGCGCAGATGACCCATCATCAGATCTCCTTCATCAAACAATTTTAAACGACGATGTTTATCAGCATCCGAACCCTACACAAAAAGAAAAGAACCAACCTTCGGCTTTGCTACTACTGGGAGTGGTTCACTTCGTAAGGGTGCGAGTGCAAACTGAATATAATCTTTTCGAAAGGAGTAAGTGTTCTCTTTGCCTCTATGAATGACATCAAGATCAAGCTGCCAAGGTCTTCCTAGCGGTAAATGGCAGGCATCCATGTCAACTATATCGCTCAAGACGACGTCTTTATACTTGCCGATGGAGAAAGGAATTCGACACTGTTCGGTAACCTTGCTGTCGCCCATGGACTTAATCCAACTAATCTTGTAAATATGTGGATGCTTCTCAGTGGGTAATTGGAGGCGCTTCACAATATCTTGAGGAATAAAGTTCTCGCTGTTGCCGCTATCAATGATCACGTTGTAAATCTTTTGTCGGATAGTACAATGAGTACGGAAGATGTTGTGTCGTTGTGGGTCCTCTTCAATTCTTGGAGCTAACAATATCTTGCGAATCACTAATGAGTGGGAAGGTTAATCATCAATGTCATCGGCATTCCCATCCGCTGCGGTATATATTACCTCCTCACCAAAGTCATCCTCATCAACTTGATTATCATCATGACTCACCATGTTAATAAGGCCACGAGCATGACAATCACTAGATCGGTGGCCTGGTTGATCACACTTGAAGCACTTTCCCGGTATCGGCTGAGCATAGGGGTTGGGATGAGATTCTCGAGCAACTGCGCCCTGTCGAACCGGGTGACTGTTTGTTCCAGCCACATGCTTAACCGGAGTTGTTGAATCTGATGGTGCTACAGTAATCTCTGGCTGTGTTGGTGGTGTTGATTCATCAAATTTGTTACCACTACCAGAACCACGACCCATTGAACCGTGGGTTGAAGGCGGAAAGCGAGGGTGCAATTGCGCTTCAGTCTTGAGCGCCAGGTTATAGGCCTCATCAAGTCTCCATACGGTATGGAGTGCCAATTTATCTTGAAGCGAGCTCTTTAAGCCATTCTTATAACGAGAAACTTGTTGGGATTCAGACTCGTTCAGATTGTTTCTGCTCGACAAAGTAATGAATTCAGCAGTATATTCATGAACAGAACGCAAATCTTGGTGACAATTCTGGAACTGAGCAAATAAGATTTGCTCATAATCCACAGGCAAGAATTCGATCGTAGCTCTCTCTCCATGCGACGCCAAGTACGAATTGCCGATTTGTGTTGGCGAGTCCAATTAAGTTGAGTTGATCCCACCATGCTGCAGCTCCACCTCGCAACTTATAGCCCACTAAAGAAACTTGTTTCTTTCTGGGATGGATTGAAACTCGAAAAACTTCTCGATCTGGTGAAGCCAATCAAGGAAGTGTTCGATGTTGAGGTTACCCCAAAAACAGGGAAGATCCTTAACCCTAGAGCGGTAATCAGGACCATGTCTCCCTTCATCCAGAGCAATGTCTTCTTCAAGCACTCCAAAATCTTCCATATCTGAGTTCTCACCGTCTTGATTTTGACGTTGAGCACGAACACCAGTCCTGGCGGGTCGATTACGAGCAACATCCCGGGCACGCACCTCGTCATTGACTTCGTTTCGATTCCCTCTGTTTATGGCAGTCGTCAAGTTTCTCATCGCCGTGACGATTTCATCAACACGTCGATCTAGGGCATCAACTCGCTGCGCAATATCAGGGGGAGGGTGATTAACTTCGTTATCGTTGGTGGCCATAGCAGGAAACAGCCTGTCTCTGAGTACCAACTGATGTAGTAGAAGCGTAATCAAAAGAAATAACTACTCGTTCTCGTACGAGCAAAACGGCACAAACCCTAGGAATAGAAAACTTTGAGGTTAATAATAACCAATCTGAAAAATAACATAGAGTTCATCCCTTTTATATAGGGTGTAAAACAAAGCAAAAGTACTAAAATAATCTTTCCTAAGACAATTAGACTTCCTAAAATAAAAGACATTCCTAAGACAATTAGACTTCCTAAAATAAAAAGATATTCCTAAGACAATTAGACTTCCCAAAATAAAAAGATATTCCATAAAAAATTAGAAACTAGATTGAACCAAAACTCTTCCAAAAATATCAATTATTGCCTCCGCATCATTTTCGAATACAAATAACCCCTCAACAAACCTAACCTATTAGGACTCAACCAGACTCGGAAACAACCAACAAGTTGACAGTACTACAGTCGACTGGTTGGGCATCCGAGCCAATAATCAGCCCAGGGTACCTCTTGCAATATATGCATCCAAGAGGAGAATTCAATCATCGGTAGCGTCTGCAGAGAGTGCTCCCGAGTGCCGAAATAACCTGCGATGGCGTCTGAGCTAATCACAGTAGATTTGTTGCATGTCCATTTTGCTTGTTGCCCCTCTGGCATGCAAATGGTAGAGTACAACTCCTCAAATGAGATCATAAACCTAATTCCAACCATTGCTTCAACTCCTAGTCCAATATCCTACATACCATTGAGTTTATAAGTACAGACACACCTGTAAACTGGACTGACTAAAAGTCCTCTGCTTACCATTGAGTTTATAAGTACAGACACACCTGTAAACTGGACTGACTAAAAGTCCTCTGCTCACATTAGATGATTAGTCTCTTCTATGCATGAATGCAATCAACCTGTCAAATGAGTGTATTGTGAGGAAGAGACTTATTAAAGTAAAATATTTCCCAGTAATATTTATTTATAAAGAAAATAGTAACAATGTTCTCTTTCACAAATACTGAAGAAAAAAATAAGAATTAAAACAAATCTCTTGTAAAGAAGTAACCAGTTTTATCAATCTTCTCTTTTAAAACGATTTAACTTACTTAATACTTCTCTTTAATTCAATTTTCTTCGCAAAATTGTCAAAAGGTCCAGCCATCACACCAAAACTCATTATTGTGAGAGTTGAGAGTGATAAATTTATGTTGTAACATGTTCCTACAGATCGGGGATCCTTTTTATGGCCCAAAATCTTAACTCACGCAGTGGTATCGTTTTTTTGTTTAAAATCTTATTTAAACTTGTTGTTGGTGGGAATTGAACTTAGATTCCCTTGATATCATAGCAAAAGTCTCTACCACTACAAAAACGCGAAATTAAAATTCGGTTCGGGACTTAACCCCTGCCTGCACCCCAACTAACAACATTGTGTGTGAACCAAGCGTCGCCTCCACAAACCCGCCTTAAAGTCCCTGTGACCATTACACCACTTCGAAGTTTTGACGAGGGTTGTGGGTTATATTTTTATATTAATTCTAACAAACCTAATTCAACCGTTTCATTCATCAACCTGTTAAATATTCGTCTCGTACGTATCCTCTGCACGAATACAATCAACCTGTAAATTTAGTGGAGATGGAGACCTCTTGCACGACAGTTTTGAGGTTTACGACAAGTTTAAATCTACACCAAACAGAGAACACAAAATCACGTACAAGCATATGGAAATTTAATGTCTTGTTGGGGGCGGTTCCAATTGTTTCGTTTAATTCGGAAGGGACTGATACTGCTATGGATATACGATGGGATTTGTATCTTCAGTGCTACTGTGTTTTTGGACAGTTAAGAAACCACTTTTCCAATTAAAAATGTCCCACTATATCTAGGTGACTCTGATTCATTTGCACTACTTAGGATCGTATCCGATGAAATGTAATTGTCTCCATTAAAAAAAAAAATTCCTTTTAGGGCCTGTTTATTTTGTTTTTCATAAAAGTGGAGACCCCTTTTCCTGTGCAGAAAGTACTTTTTTAGCCATTTTCCTGAGTTTTCTTCTTTTTTTTCGTTGGTTTCGCATTTTTTCATATGTGAAATAACATTTTTTGAAAATCCAATGTTTGGATGAATTTTTAAAAGTAAGAAACCATCATTTGTAGAAAAGGAGAGAAAGAAGTGGGTTGGCAAAAAACTTGCGCAGTCATCAATGTATATTATTATTTTAATGCACAAATTGTTGCTTTCCTCCGCTTCCGTTCATTTTCAACCCAAAATGCTCTGAAATGGCATTTCCATAAAATTAGGCCACTTTTCGGGTTTTAGGAAACAACATTTTATAAATTTTGTGACAACAAACAAGGGAAAAGGAAAAAGTTTTAGAAAATAGGTATCTTTTTTAGAGTTTGTCAATCTCAAAAATGGTGTTTCCACCCTTTCCAACTTGAAACAAAAAAGCCCTTCGCTAAGGAATAAGGATCTTATCATAACCATCTTTATAGGAATGTGATAGTTTGAACCATAGATAGAAGAGGCAAAATTCCCCAAAAAAAAAAAAGAAGAAGAAAAAGAACGAGGCATAGACAAAACAATTCACGGAAACACAGGAATTTAACGGACATGCTGCGATTCTCTTACTAATCAATAAAGATTATAGTCCATTTCTAAAATCCTAGTCTCACCTTCCTATGTCGTTTCTATTTTTCTCTCTTGAGATAATAAGCGATGCATGACATGTGTTTGTATCACAGAGCTTCTGTTTAATATGCTGAAATTATAAAAATACCCACACATGCGAACTGCTATATTAATTTTCTTCTATCGGCACCGCTAAGAGTGTCTTTCCCAGACCCCTTGTTGTTGGAGTGGAATTCTGTAGAGGTTTAAACTGTTTGGAAGAAATCAGGTAAAACGGGAGTTGCTGGACCTTAAATAGAGATAGAAACCAAATTAACCCAAAAACTTAAGCTATTAGATATTGAACCCAATTACTATTTAAACTTGTCACTCTTTAATCATTTCAATGCGAGTGTGTACTCACAAATGAATGTGCTGACAAGATACCAATATCTTCAGATACTTTCGTTCATAACATGCTAGCTATAAGTTGGCAACTTTTGGGGGTGATCGTGGACTAAACTAACCTTAGCCATCCTCCGGACATATTCACAGTTTAATGACTTCGGATCTTCCACCAATTGGCAACTTTTGGGAGTGATCATGGACTCAAGTGACCAGCCATCCTCTTGACATATTCAGGGTCACACAACTTTGACTTCGATATCACTAATGGAGAGAAACCAGATCCAACTGAGGGTTAGTCGGCCTTAAATAGAGGATAGGAATCAATTCGATCGAAAGCTTATACTATTAAAACTGGATGCAAGTTCTATTTACACTCATTAATCATTCTTATCTTTTTCAATATGAGATTATACGCACATAAATATTACCAGCACAAATATAGTCCTGAGGCTATGTATTCTCCATGTAATGAGACTCCATGCCCATATTATCATTGTAAGAGTGTTAAAATTTTTTTTATTGTAATAGCTTGATATATCGAGAGGTATACGAGAGAAACACCATGTTACACTTACCGTCCAAATGACATGTTCATTGGTCCACCATAAAGGTTAGTTGGTTGAGTTCATTAAGATTGTACTAACCAAAATGATACTCGAGGATTCAATATAAATCTTAATTATCTATTAAATGACAAATGGTTTTGATTGTGAAAGTGATTTTCTCCGGTAGCTATCATCTGTGTTAGCCCATAACATCTTAAAGGTTATTCAAAGAGTTGTAGCTGGCATTAGAGGTTCTAGTACAATTCATTTATTCAGTCCCCTGTTCTGAAGATGACTCTTGTGGCTAGTACTTGGACAGAAGGGAGAAAACCAACGACAAATATTAACTATTAAATAGAGCAAATCTCCTATAAACTCAAGTTTATAGCGAATAGTATACACCAACTTTTTTATCAATTGATGTTGCCTTTAGATTTGTGCCATCAAGAGATGCACAAATCTTAAAATGGGCTTCATATCTTTCATGGATCCCAATGCAACATCAATGGATAGAAAAATTTATGTATGACTATTCCTTATAAACTTAAGTTTATAGGAGATTTGCTCCTATTAAATACTCAAATAATAAAAGGGTGCAAGTTGTGTACCCGTACATCCCTCGGTTCCTTAAACAAAAGGAATTAATTCTTAAAACCCCACAAGCTTCATGATAGTCTCTTGAACTAAGCCCGGGTACACAAACAGATAATTAGCAAATTAAAGCGTACGCATGTAGACATGGTAAGTTAATGAAGTTTGGAGAAACATTTCCAGATCCACAAATGCATTATTGGAAGCACCACGCTCAATAGCGACGACAGGAGTTTCAGGTGCCAAATCAAAATACTTGAATACAAACCAAAAGATCATGCTATAACAAATTGCAGAGCTGAACAACTACAGAGGACCTGGAAAATTACCGTTCTCCCTCTGTTCATTCCACCTATCGACCTGGATTCATTAGAAGAAAGAATGATAAATGACACTAACAAAAGTTTGTGCAGACATTTTCAGTAGTAAAGCTAAATAGGTTAGAATCAAGACAAAATAGAACAATTAGATGTTTATTCGCATCAAAACTCTTATTATTCTCTGAAAAATCTCATAAACCGCAAACTTACTGGTAGAAGGAAAAGATGCAAGGAATCAAGAGAAATGGATCTTAGTGATCCTTTCAGCTGTTTTATTCAACCAATATAAGTAGGATACATGTGAATGAGATCAATATTACAAGCTCTCATGTACGGGAACTTATATCTTATCATTAATCATCAGAAAAAGAATGAGATTTTGCTACAAAAATGATAGTCAAACACAGCTACAATAAGATAAGATTTAAGTCATGTGATGAATTTTCTACCTAGTATCTATGAAGGTAAGGGAACAAGTTTCTCACCAGAACTCAAAAAATGGGTGTTTGTTAGCAGTATTCATCAAACTAGTAAGAAAGTGCTGTGTTCACTTTGCAGTGAAACTGTTTTCTAATCTGAACATCACTACATTGGTACCAATATGGAAACAAAAGAATAAATTGAGTTTCGAGATATGCACAAAAGGATCCATGTCAAAATATGAATTAGCTAGAATCCTGAATACAAAATTCTTCTTATCTCAACTTCCACAATTATAATAAAATGAGATTGCACAAAAACATGATATGTCAGAGACCGTTACAATGAATGACATAAATCTAACATATGACGTACATCTGAAACCCAACACAAATTCACACGTGAAAAAATTATAAATCAAGTTGGACTGGAATGAAATCTGGAGGGACCCCAAGTTATTTAATCTTCAACTACATAAATCCTGGGTATGAAAAACTAGAAATGACATAAACCTACTAGACAAAACAAAAAACATGGCCTGTTT
Source organism: Asparagus setaceus (assembly GCA_012295165.1). Taxonomy (NCBI): domain Eukaryota; kingdom Viridiplantae; phylum Streptophyta; class Magnoliopsida; order Asparagales; family Asparagaceae; genus Asparagus; species Asparagus setaceus. The sequence goes on along the minus strand of CM022703.1, from coordinate 43,261,175 downwards.
ATCCAATAAACCACAAAAGCTCGATTCGGTCCTTATACTGGACCTGGAAGACCTGACACTGCAATGAATTTGAACTCAACTTAAGGCATCAATTCCTTTCTATCACATATGATCTGAATGAGCACAGCCAAGTGACCACATTAAAGCAAATAATACGGAAGGAAAATGGAAGCGACTCTCTCCTAATCCCATCCTATCTGGTCGTGGGTAAATGAATCAACTAATCTACAAACAATTACTTACCTGTTCATCTAACTATTTGGTTACATTCAATTTGATAGTTCATTTCATAGTAAATAAATACTTTTAGTATTTGGTTTATAAACAGTAGAATTTAATCAAATGTATATAGTTGACTGTTTACAAATATTCGTTTACAATGTGATCAGTTATAAATTGTATTATCACACATGATATTATGTGTTTGACTCACTTATGCTTACTGTTTAAGCTCTACAATAATTTAGACTTAACAAGTCCCAAATCAGTCTTTTAACTGTATATTCAAATTGATTTAAACATCATTATTACAAAGGACTAATTTTCAGTCACGAATTTAATGATATTAAAAAATCAATTTCTTAAGGAAAAAATGAATATTTATAAAGTATCTTCTTAATTAAGTATCTTTTAATCAAACAAAGTATCTTCTTAATTAAGTAGTTTAATATTAATAAGCTACAAATTATTAATCAAATAAATATATTAATATTTGATAAATATTCATGAATATTCAAAATATATATATGCTCAAATTCAATTCAAAGAAATTCAGGGAAGCATACTCGAATTAGGATTCAAATAGGAAGATTTTAAATGAACACAAATACAAACATTGCAGTATTCTGTTTTGATTGGATTTATAAGTAGGCCTATTTATTATATCCTCTTAGAGTCTTAGTCCTTGTCTCCCCTCCAAATGGTACTAAATACCATTCTTGCTGACTTATAAAATGATATATATCGGTCTAAACATGACAAATAAATATTATGAATTATTTTGTCTCACATTAAGGGGTTGTGGCTTACTGCAAAAAGAAATTTAGCAAATGTTGCAGTAACTGTAAGCCCCGGTTCCAAAATGTAAAGGGGTTGTGGCTTACATTAAGTGGGCCTACTTATTGCATGCAACATTTGTTGTAGGAAATCAACTTCAAATCCATTGCTTGGATATAAATGTGGTTTTTCCGATATTAAGTCCATGTGGTTGAGAAATAATTGGTGCAAGAGCTACATGATTCATATAGTTGGAGACAGTTTTATTTATATTGAGTTGAAAAACTATTTGTCGATGAATTGAAATTTACTATTTATTTTTACTTTCCTTTTAGAAAAACTGCAACTTTTGCTCCCACCAAATTGGCTACGACACTTCTTGAAATTTTACCAGTAAATTGTAAGTTTACTTACCTTGTCTAATTACATGTCGCTAAATAAACACCAGAAATATAAATTTGATTGCAGTATTTACTTTTGCAACTCTATTTCAAATAACCGCTAAAACATAAAAGGAACTAGTACAACAACGGCAACAGATTCTAGATAAATATATCTCACTATACACGGTATTGTAAAAATATATATAGATAAGTAACAAAACCTCTCAGGCCACTTTGAAAAAGCAGGAACAAGACAAATCTATGCATTAGATGCCACCCTAAGTGATGAGACCCTTGTGGCCTTTTTTAACACGGAATTTGTATGTGTTTCTTTCATAAGACTTTCGTTAATTATAGTTGTCCTTTCTTATTAGAGTTTTCATTTTGTATAACCTTTTATATATCCCAAAATACTTTTATATCTAAAGGGTATTACTTCAATGATTAATGAAGGGCAAGAGATTTCTTTTTGTAGTGCTGTAAATATTAGCCAAAACCCCAATCTGATTTTCAAATATAACATCTGATTCAAATTTGAAATTATGACCTAAACAATATCCTGGCTGGATTCAGATTTAGAATATTAAATTAAAATTGAATTTGGGTCGAATGAACATTTAGATCCCAGTACTTGCTTAAATTTATTAAAAATAGATGAACATTTAGATGGATTTGGTCTAATCAGGAACCAGAATCAGAATCTGACCTGATTTTCTTTTTGAGGTTAGGATCGGATTCGGCTAAGATATTCGTTTTACACGGATTCATATTCAAGTCTTGCATAGATCTGAACTGAATCTGATCCCTTTACGGCCCCATCTGCGATTGAATTGATTCCTTTTGAATCAACAATGTTGGTATAGCATCATGATCACAATTTTGGATTGTAGATAAGAACATTCAATATTCACTTTGCTTGCTATCATAATTAGTAATACTTTCTTCTATTAGACTATTAAAGCTATGTCAAAGTAGGGATTTTTTCCCTACAATTCCCTAGATAATCAATAACCTACTTAATACTTTGCTGAAGTTATAGGTGCTGGTAGGTGTCATATGTTCAAATATGAGTCCAACACGGTAACCTACGAAAACAGAACATGAAACTCCATTATATTTATGAGTTGTAACTCAAATGTCTATGTCTATGTCTGTACCCAAAATCATCATCGATGAATCCATAGTTTAATAAAATTGATTTATATCTTTGACATGATGGACAGTTGCAATATTTGTCTAAACCACAAAAACTGAAGCTGAAGGATGACATGATCCTGATATTATGATTCTTCAAGTGAATTTGGAGTGTCCAAATGTCCTCAAAATGTCCAAGCATCAATACATGGTGTAAATATAAATTGCATTGTCTGGACAATACCTGTTAACACTAAGACATAATCAACATTGAATTCCCAATGAAATAGTTCCAAACCAACTAAGCACCTCAACCAGCAGAGACCACAAACCAACAAGCTTATACACTAAATATAAGGTTCTACCAACTACATAAAGAATGGTTCGATAAGATGAACGGGAAATATGACCTACCTGAGAAAAACACAAAAATGTACTAAACAAATCAGAACAATGAATTTAGGGGCTCACCCATTCCCCGGGACAGAGTGATCGATAGTATTTGGCAAACTTCTCGCATTCACCAGAATCATCTCCTTTGGCAGACAAACACCTGCATTTACAGCAGATATATTCAGCAATTCAAGTTGCAAACAAGAGAAGATAGTCTTCTCTTTTTAGATAGAGAGAGAGAGAGGAGATCCTTGGATGAAAAAGAGAATGTAGTAGTCTCTTATTCTCCACATCCTAACTATAAAGCCACGAAATGATTATATCTGCAATGGGTTATACTTGTGATATTCAATGTAGCGAGTGAAACAGTGCCTCGTCTGATTTGTTGTAGGGAAGCGAAAATCAGCTGGTGCTGTTTTGAGCTCAATCTGCTACACATAAAGGCAACAATATAAAATGTTAGCGTGAAGCTTACATCTCCAACTAGGAAAAATAAAGTATCAAATCTATAAAAAGACAGAATAAGGACTACCGAAAACCCAAACAATGATATCTCTAGCACAATGTATAAAAGAGATAATTCAATCGGTGATTTACAGGCCAGCTGCAAGGAAGCACAATATTGATCCTGGTCAATGTCCGGTCCAATGTCTATATACCAAGTGGACTCCTGTGAAGTGTAAATCGCAAAAGGGCACATTCATCCTGGCTGGTCCGTAAAATGGATTACTTAAATCCATAGGCATTTGGTTGTATATCCAGGACTACACCCAAAAAGGGCGGACATGATTCAAAATAGAAAGAGAGAAAAGAGATAAAGATTGAACCAGTTATCATCTTTCTAGTTTCTTCATCTATTCTCTTTTGCTTCTCCTGTAGCCTCTAGACGACCACCTATGAACGCAGAAATTAACAGATAACTTTCTCCTTGAAAATCCCTTTTATCGATTTTAAGGTACTGTAAATTTTATTTATTTAAAATTTTAAATTATTTAACATGTTGGATCTTTGATCCGTCTTAAAGTTAAAGGCTTAATCAGTTGACTGAAAAATTTAGGGTATTCTCAGTAAGCATGTCTATATTTGAGATATATACTTATGTTGATAGGGATACCCCCACACAGGATAGATTTTAAACAGTAATATTGTAGTATCTTATTCATCCGTAGTCATGCTGAGGCCAAAGACAATCCTCAGAACACAAATTGAAAGAACAAACTGACCTGCCTAGAGAATAAGACATGACACTTATCGAATCATTCTACCTTAAAAACATTGCTAATAGAAAGAGAGAACTAAGAAAATAGATGATTGAGGATGAATGAGACTACAAGAGTTGCATTTGCTACAATTTTCACTGCTCGCCCTAACATTTTAATTTATCGTTATAATGCTGCCATATAGCATTCTCTATCAGTGAATCCATGAGTTTTCTACAGTATCAATCCAGCTAATTTGCACCGGCATAAAAAATGCCGACAAGTAACTGACACAATGTGACACACTGAGAGACAGTAAATTCTGAAAACTACAGATAAGAAAGAGGTCTCGCGTCCAGTAAACATACTTCATATACTCAATCTGTGACAGTTTTACCATAGAATTCAAATGCTCCTAAATTTCTTATCTTCAAATCCCATAATTCTCTCGTCACGCACTTCGTAGATTAAATCACTTCTAAGAATGTCAACAAACTCTACTTTTCATATTGCTTCTGATCTTCAATTGTATTAAAAGATATTATGTGATGTGACCTTCAATAGGGATGTCCAGATTCAATGTATTAGAGTTTTCCTTTAATAAATATTCCTACAATGCACATGCTTATGAGATATAAGCCTCATCTTCATAATGAATCTCTGATTGCTACAAGTTGCAAATCTTGTACCCGCATAAAATTTCTACTAGAAAATAGTAAAAGGAAAAACTTTTCCTTATTCTCAAAACAAATAAATAAAACAAATTGACGAACCGAACACATACAAAATGAAACCCTAAAGTATCCAATACGATTCTTTAAGGTGGATTTAGGTCTAATCATCAATTGGCGTGGGCTAAGAGCGTGAAAGTAATCGAAACCCTAATCGTAAACGAGAATCATCGAGATCGAATTCCTCTAATTGCAAATAATCGCAAACGTAGAAAAAATAAACATGATTAGATTAAAAATAATAATAGTAATAATACCTCCTCCATCGGGATATTCTCAGAGAGAGGGGAAAAGAAAAGGGAAGAAGATCCCAAATGCGAACGGGAATTTTGATGGAGAATGATGCTTTTCTCCCTTTTAAATATGTTCTCTTTGGACGCACGGGCTGTTTGCGGATCTTTTGGGCCGTGGTTTGTTACTGGGCTGCATTTTTGGGCCGAGTGGGGCTAGACTTTGGGCTAATTAGATGTTTAATCATTAGAAATGCCATGCAGGGTTTTTACATAGGGTTATTTACATATTACTCAAATCTTCAATGATTCCATGTTTGTCCCTATAATCTCAATAATTGCTCATTAGTTCCTCAAATCCTAAGGGGTCTTGCAATTTGGTCCCTCAATGACCAAAATACCCTCAGTTTAATTTGTCTCTTAAAATCCATCTTGCTCAAAAAACTGGTTATTTGCACTTTGGTGCTCTAAAGTTTACACCTTTTTTAACTTTAAAACCCCAAAGTTTTTTGACACTTTAATACACTAATTTTTATACCTTTTCTTAACTTTGCTTAAACTTTGGGATACCAAAGTTAAAAAGGTATAAACTTTGGGGTATCAGAGTATCAATTTTTTTTTCAGAGTAGCAAAGTTTTAAAAGTTGTAAACTTCAGAGTGCCGAACAGCAAATAACCATTCAAAAAAACATTAGCTAAGGGGATTTTGGTCATTGAGGGACCAAATTGCAATAACCCTTGGATTTGAGGGACTAATGAGCAATTTCATAAATTTGAGGGACTAAAATGGATTTACTGATGGTTTTAGGGACTAATATCTAAATAACCCTTTTAAATGTTAGTTGCTTAAATATTTCATATTTTTAAGACTAAAGAGCGCTCAAATACCTTATAATTAACGATATCTAACATCGTCTTGCAGGAACCATGGTAAAGCTCTATCATTAAGAAGGTAATTTTAGAGTTATTTTCATGCTAGTTTCTTGTAAAATATTGAATTGATATCTTAATAAGCTTCAAAAGCGCAATCTACTGTATCAGGTCCTAATACCTACGGATTAAGAGATAGTGGTGGACTGCTCATACGTATCATGTGTTTTGCAGCATGTATAATGTATACATACTCCTTATTGACTCACCATGTTAGCATCATACTTTTTGCATCCACTTGCTTTTTTTAAGAACATCATAGATTTTACAGTCATATCTATAGCTTGATGGTGATGAGCATCTTAGATGAAATAATATATAAATTTTAGATGAAATAATGTAGACAAAAGTTTGATGGTGATAGAACACCGAGATTTTCTATGTTTTGATCTTCTATGTATTCGTCCTGTTACAGTAAACTGAAAAGTCTTATGATTTAGTAAACATTATTTTATGGCAACAAGCTAGCTATATAATTTAACACGCTTCCGCAGGTTGAACAACCTTTGTGTTATGGTCATAACCTCTAATTAGTGTATAAAAAGAAAAAACAAGTGTTAACATGGATAAACATTTTCGCTCGCCAATTTGGAGCGACATGAACCTCCACGCCCGACCCACGGGGCCGCCTACGCTTACCGTCCTCGTCACGGTCCGTTAAACAACTATCGCCATAGCCGACGCGAAAGGCTGTGTGGGTCGGCCCATCAATAACTCTCTCCCGCGGACGACGCGAAAGGCGGTACCAGCCGTCTTAACACCGATCACGGAGCTATCCTTCCAAGGCACCTGTTCCCCCCGAACGACATGGGGGACGACCAGCCACCGCCTTCTAACCGCTAGTCCCCCCGGACGACGCGAAAGGCGGTACTAGTCGTCCTCCCAACCTGTTATCTATCATAACCCCTTTCAACCAGTCGTCTGCCCCTCCAGACAATGCGAAGCAAATCTAGCCCCCCTTTTCTTAGCCATCCGTCCTCTGGGACGACGCGAAGGGCGGTACTAGTCGTCCCCTTCAATTGATTACTCTAATGGACGCCTCAAGAGGCCGTGCGAGTCGGCCACCCGGCCTCAGCTCCCCTCTCTCTCGTCCTATGTGGTTCCCCCCACTCGAACGACGGTTATACGGTATTCGAACCCATCAACATCGCATTAAATGCACTGACAGCCCCTTAACTCTTCCATCTCTCACGGTATTTAAGGCACCTCGGACCCATGCAGCTACAGGCGCCGCCAATCCCATCTCATTAATGACGAATAGACCACACTAACCCTCAAATTACCCATAACTTGACACCTGTAAAGACCAGCCACCATAGCAGACAGAAGTGCTCAGCCAATCACTGGCTCACACATGGAAGAGAGGGCTGACTCATCAGTGATTTCTCAGCCAATGGAGAGACGAAAATACCCCGGCAATCCTAGGTATAAATAACAATATGAACAGCAAACCAAGTAAGTAATTTTCTCTGAGTGAATTTCCTCTCTCTATTTCTCAACCACCTATAATAACTTGACCGTCGGAGGAACCACCGGAGATCCCAACTCCGCCTCTTCCGTAGGTGTTCTCTTGCTGTAAGTGAACCCCTTGACCGGAGCAGCGTCACCGGACATTAGGAGAGAAGGCGGACTCCGCTCTCTTAAAAGCTAAACTCACACCGAGGTTAGTGACTATGATTATATACATCAACACTTCTTTATGGGCCGAAATCTAGACCATAGCAGCATTTTCATTTTGAGAAAGATACAATCTTTTTTGCAATTATATCATTCTAATGTGTCGCTGCGTTTCATTCCTCTTTAGAAAAAACTCTAATAATTATATTGTTCTGAGTTTGAAAACTATGCAGATGGATGGTGAAGCATCTCTCATCGTTACAAGTTCAAATGGGAGCCCAAGTCCGTTCTCTGTCAGCAAACAACAATCCAACTTAAGACATGGTTAATAATTATTCTTTAGTATCACATGAAGAAAATGCACACTAATTGGTACCAAATTATTTCCAATATTCGGAATTGTTTGGTTCGAAAAATTATAAATATAACTATAATTGCTAGTCATCAAAGATGTGCAAGTACGCTTAAACCTGTTTGTTTCTTACATTTGAATTCGCAAAGACGCTAATTATATTGAACAAATATATAGCTACATAAATAAGTTCATAAGACGCTATTGAAATTTAATGCATAATTATAAGGCGTCCATGGGCTCGTATGATTAATTTGATGCAAAGTCAGAAAGTCTTCGGCTGTTGCACAAATTTCTCAAAAAAGCGCATGTGTGAATCCCGAGAAGGATTCCCGGCGATACGCGCCGCTCCCTAACAAATGCCTTCATCATCACACCCAAGCACCCGCACCCTCACCTTTTCGCTACGAGCGGGACCCACAGAGTTTGTTATTTCGCGGGGCCCGGCAATAAATGACGCGAATCCAAGTGGCGCGCGCTTTTCCGATACAAATAAGCCCCCCTGAGGCGGCCCAAGACCCGCGGCCTCTCTCTCTCTCTCTCTCCCTTCACGGGAATCTTCAAACTTTTTTTTTTTTTTTTGGGGTTCATTTTCCATCCATTGCTCTCTCGTTTCCTCCGACTTCAGATCTAGGGCAGGAAATTCTGCTGAGATTAGGGTTTCTTGATGGAGAAGGAGAAGGAGAAGGAGAAGAAGAAGTACCCGATGCGAGTCGGAGATTACAAGCTGTTCGAGATGGTAGGGCAGGGGGTCAGCGCTTCGGTTCATCGAGCGCTCTGCATTCCCTTCGATGAGGTCGTCGCCATCAAGATTCTTGATTTCGAGAGGAACAACAGCGATCTGGTATTGAATTCTGATTCTTGATCCATCATTTTTATTTATTGTCATTTTTATTATGATTACTTCTTGTCCCTCTTAATTCTAGGTTTTTGATAATTTCCCCCAAATGGATGTATTAATTAGGATCTGGCTCTGTTATGGTCTCGAATTTGCCAATTGATTGGAGTGATCTAAAGTAGTTTACAGCTGATTTGGTAGCATCGCGTGCTTATTAACGGTGTAATTGGATTTGGAGTTTGCGGAATTCGATGTTTCAAACAAATCAAGGGGAAAATAATGAGGATTGGAACGGAAACCCATCGTTGCTCCTCGATTTTGGGAATAGGACACCTCTTAGTTTGCGGTATCAATGATTTGACTTTAACCTGTGTAATCACTTTTTAAGTGTTTGATAAACATCTGCCTGTCCCTTTTTATTGTGGTAATGTTGTAATTTGTTAGAAATATATGTGGCATATTAAGCAACTATTATCTTTTGTTTCTTATTTCATTCTAAGGCAAACTTTCATTCCAAGGCCAACTTTTTAAATGAACCGTACATATGAGACCTTTGAGCCTAGTTCAAACCGAAACATTTTAAGAAAATATACTCCTTTAAGCCGGGAAAATCTTTGAAAACCTGTAATTTATGATGCCTACTTTGAAACTAGAACAGTCTTTTACATAAAAAGTACTCTCCGGTGTATAAGTTCATTTTTTATTAATTAAAATTTGTAGCCTTTTGGTATTGAGAGAGGAAGTGAGAGTGGGGTTCAGGCTTCAAGGGTTTTTAACATGCAAATACCTTTCTTTAGAAAGTAACTAAAAAAAAAAAAAGAATATAGCAGAAGCTAAGAAATTAACTCTAAAGATGTAATGGAGATATAAAAATCAATATAAAAGATAATACATTGAATTTAGAAATCTTCATAAATGAGCAGGGACTGCAGTGCCCATTAATTACCTGTTTTCTTTCAACTTGATACGCGAAACTTGATATACACCAAACTCTGGGCTAAAGCAGCGCTTTAGCAGTCTTTACTGCATTCTTTAAGGTGAAACATGCTATCAGTAGAGCTGTTTTCTCTACTTTGTTTTTCAGGAAAAACTAAAAGCTACCATGCTGATCATATGGATTTCAAATAAGAATCTCATGGCCTCTTAGTTCATTCTTGTCAGTTGTCAATACTATCCTTTTCACAAAAAAAAATGTTTTTATGATATGTTAAGTAAATCTTTTGAACTCTAAATTTTAGTATAATATTGTAGTTTATTTTTGTGATTTTTTAAATGTAAAATATTTATAACAGTTGAAACTAAAGGTGGATCTCTAGACAAAGAAATAAGCTTTTCAAACATTTATTTGTCTGAGACTGAGATTTGCGAGGGAGGGGGTGTTGAATTATGAGGTCTTATGACTTATCTTCATCAATTGGCTGTACCCCTGCTTCAACTTTCTGCAGCTTCCAGAATATCCTCTGTTTCTTATACTAATAGCTACTTGGTTGCTTAAGACATTGCAAACTTTTCCTTCCATGTGTTAGATGAAATTCCACTACATAAAGAAGAACATCCTACTTTATCTTGATATCTTTCGTTGAGGATACCATAGTTCTTTTAATTTGTCATCAATGAAGCATTTTTCTTTATTACTCAAGCTACATTTTCATGCAAGCAGTTTTTTTTTGTTTTAACTGGTAAATGAGATTTACTTCAACCTCTCAACCGGAGCAAAATAGAATACAAATTCATATCATTACAGGTCATAAACATAACAAAGTACATTAATACAAGAAAATTTAGGGGAGCTGGGTAAAGCAGTTATCCAACCGCCTAGTAATAATTTCTTTATCCTTCAGATGTCTTTGTTTAATACTTTGTTTAATACTCGTGTCCTGGTAGTTATTGGTATGTGGCTTACGATTTATGTGATTGGTCGATTTGAGTGATTATATTTGCTATTACTGCCAAAGACATTTAACTTATTGCTGTTTATGCAGAATAACATCTCTCGTGAGGCCCAAATAATGCTCTTGATTGACCATCCCAATGTGCTTAAGGCGCACTGCTCCTTTGTGAGTGACCATAACTTATGGGTTGTCATGCCTTATATGGCAGGAGGATCTTGTCTTCACATAATGAAGTCTGTGTACCCCAATGGTTTTGAGGAAGTTGTCATTGCTACAATACTACGTGAAGCATTGAAAGGTCTAGTTTATCTTCATCATCATGGGCATATACATAGAGATGTAAAGGTACTTGAGCATCCGTCTTTGTTTCCTTGTGGCTTGATGGGCAGATGATGGTTCATATTTTTCAGAAGTTTGAAGAATTTTTTTTTTTTTGGATTAATTGAATGCATATCACAATCTCGTCTAGTTTACTGATGAGTTAAGGAGGCTAATGAAACTATTCATACTTTATGAGTTGCTGGGTAAACTGCAATTTGATATTTCGACATCTTTCAGAACAAACTAGGGTAACTGGTTTCACATGCCTCCTTTCTTCCCACTTTAGGGGTTTTTCAAATGCATTCTCCTTTTATTCTACATGTTTTTTTCCTGAGGAATTTCACAAGTCACTCATGTGCCTACAGAAACAAAATGTGGCTAGCTAACTAACAAGCATAACTTTTTAAATCTCTATCTTCTCCTTTTCATACCGTGATTTATGTCCTTAGGTTAGGTCATATGTTGTTAATGCCATCATATTTTCCTAGAATTTTCTTAATGTTTGATTATTCTAGTAATATTTCCATTGTCATTCAGGCTGGCAATATCCTAGTAGACTCTAAAGGTCGGATTAAGCTGGGAGATTTTGGAGTTTCAGCTTCTCTGTTTGATTCGGGTGACCGGCAACGGTCAAGGAATACATTTGTTGGGACACCTTGCTGGTGCCTATAAATAACCTTGTAAACTTATGTATTTATATCTATTCACAATTTCAGTTTTTTAGATTTGCTCATTCTTTTTAGGATGGCACCTGAGGTGATGGAGCAACTTCATGGTTATGATTTCAAGTTAGTCTTTTACTTTCTTTTAGTTATCTCTCCATAATACGATTTTATTTTCACAGTAGTTCCAGTCTTCTCAATTATGGTGTTATAAACAAATGAAATGCAGGGCTGACATATGGTCTTTTGGGATAACTGCTTTGGAACTTGCTCATGGCCATGCTCCCTTTTCAAAATACCCTCCAATGAAGGTAATTTTTTTCAAATAAAAGTGAAAAAAAAACAGATTATCAGAAACATGGTCATACTTTGGAGTTTCCCAGCTAGATATCACATTCTATGATAGCTGTTGAATTTTTTTAACAATGTTATTAACAACTAGAACTTTAGATTTGTGTTTATGCACACTTTAAAGTGCATCGATGCATTGAGAAAAGTCAACATAACTCATGACACATTTGATTTATGAAGTAATCTAGTGGATACAAAGGTGTTGAATTCCTTCCTAATCTTTAATGTAAACTCTTTAGCTCAAAGATTATTGATAAGTATTTAGAGAAAAACTTTGTAATACAAGTAAACTTGATCCGTCAACAGCTCGTTAATTCATATGAGGTTTAGTAACAAATTCAGTTTTATATGGACTCTAATCTAATTTCAAATTTATTTCCTTTGTTTTTGTGGTGAAAGTTATGCATATTCTTCATGATATCTTTAGCTTTCATCATAAAGTAAGATAGGGGTTTCTAATTCGTATCATTTTTCAGGTCCTTCTTATGACCTTGCAAAATGCACCTCCAGGTCTTGACTATGAAAGGGACAGGAAGTTTTCAAGGGTGAGTTTCTCATAAAATTACAGTAAATAAGTACCTTTCTCAAAATATTGATTCTCATGTAATAAGCTTTTGCTTTGCTTCTAGTCTTTTAAGCATATGATAGCTATGTGCCTGGTGAAAGATCCTACAAAAAGGCCTTCTGCTCAAAAGTTGTTAAAGGAGCCTTTCTTCAAACAAGCCCGATCTCAAGATTACATATCACGTAAGATTTTGGAGGGGTTGGCTACTCTTGGTGATCGCCATCAAGCCTTGAAAGTAAGCAACCATGTTCTTTTCCAAGGATTTGAATATAGTAGATAACCATCAACTCCTGATTGAATGTAGGAGGAGGAAGAAGACATGCTTGCACAAAAGAAGATTCCTTACGGGAAAAAGGAAGAAATATCACAGGTTTGTCATCTTACCTCCAAAAGTTTCAGATTTGTTGATATTCACTTGTGTGTGAAATCGGCATTTTAGATAATTTCTTATTCAAGAAGAGGGGTCAGAGTTAAGTTTATCCTTATTATTTAAATTGTTTGCTTTAGACCTACAATATCAGAAATCATATCTTGCAGTTATTAATGTTTTCCTGCACCACTGTCAATTTTATCATGTTATATTCTTCTATATTTTCTTGCAACAACATGGTGAACTTATGGAAAATTGTGGCATGCATAAAAAAAGTACTAGTAAATTGTTGAAAAGGCTCAATCTAATTGTAAGAATCCATGCAGAGCATACATTGTCAGCATGTCTCTTTTCGCTTTCTTGATCACTAGTACCCATTTTAGGTTTGAAGTACATGATACTTGGGCCACTATTACGGAGGAAACATGGTATAAAGGAAGGCATACATTTAACTCAAGAATAATAATTATGCCAAATACATCAAATATCTAAACTGATACATTAAAATTATATTATTATAGGATATGTAGGAAGAAAGACAATCCATGTAAGTTTGCTGGTCATATTCCTCTCTAGAAAAGAAATAGGTTGAACTGAGAGACTTTCAGACCTGGACCTCTCCTTCATAACGTCCAGTCCATTCTGGGACTGTAAGTCCTCTCTGCAATTCTAGATCTTTCAAGCTTATAATTAAGCACAGGAGGGCCTATAATGCATATCATGTTAAATGTTATCCCAATTTTGTTCTGACAAGTCACCCATTGGTTTTGTCTAGTTTTGTTAAGACAGCTCGTACAGGTAGAAGCTTATATTTAGTTTTCACATATCAAACGACACATGGTTAGAGGAACTAGTGAGGGTTATGGTGACAGCTTTGGATTGAGTGGGACATATGCAGAGTAGAACCTATAGTGGTGAAAAGTTTGAAGACACTTTGTAAGATTTTCTTCGATAAAAACTCAGGGTAAACGTAAGTTTAGACCTGTAGTACCAGAACTCAAGTTGCTGAAATTTGGTTAACTGACTTATTTTTCCCGTTCCTCTTATGTGGTCTTTTGATTAGTTGGGATCATTTAGACATTTGACCTTGAGACCACACTGCACGTGTTAAAAACGTGACTTTGAATATAAAGTTGACCCACCAAAAAGCTACTGTGTCACCCACCCCAGTACTGTTCCACCAAATATTTTACTATTCCACCAACCTTCATCGGCTTATAAAAGGAGGTGTGATGGATGAGGGAAAATGTACTCGGACAGAAGAAAGAAAGGTTTAGAGATAGAGGGAGTGAAAAAGAGAGTTAGACTTTTGTGAGACTCTCTGGTGAGATTTAAGTGAGAGAGTGACCTCTTTTTGTAATCTTTTCTTTTGGGATTAGTGAACTCTCTGCTGTTCTTGCCCGTGGACGTAGGTCATACTGACCGAACCACGTTAAATCCTTATGTGTTGTTCTCTTTGTCTTCACTATCAGTGTTGTTATTATCCACTTTGTATAGACATCTTTTGTGTCTGTGAAGCCCCCCGCTGTAACAAACTGGTATCGAGCGTGGCTTAGGGCACTGGGTACTATTCACAAGTATTGTTACTATTCAGAAGTATGATTACTGTTCATAAGTACGGTTGCTATTCTAAGTGGGTTTCAAGATGTTTTCTGCAAAATACAAAGTGGAGAAATTTGATGGGAGAAACAGCTTCAGTTTGTGGAGAGTTAAAATGAGGTCTCTCCTAGTACAACAAGAATTATTCAAAGTCTTGTCCGGAAAGGATAAGTTGCCGGAATCCATGCCCGATGATGAGAAAGAAGAGCTGGAGATGAAGGCGCATAGTGCCATACAGTTCTGTTTGGCTGACGAGGTCCTGCGGGAGGTTGCCGATGAAGATACTGCCGCCGGTCTATGGCTCAAGTTAGAGAGTTTGTACATGACGAAATCTCTAACGAATAAGCTTTACTTGAAGCAACGCCTCTTCACCCTTCGCATGAAGGAAGGTACGCGAATTAAAGACCACGTAGATGAACTTAACACTATTCTTTTAGATTTAAAGAATATTGATGTTAAAATTATTCAAAGTCTTGTCCGGAAAGGATAAGTTGCCGGAATCCATGCCCGATGATGAGAAAGAAGAGCTGGAGATGAAGGCGCATAGTGCCATACGCCTGTTTGGCCGACGAGGTCCTGCGGGAGGTTGCCGATGAAGATACTGCCGCCGGTCTATGGCTCAAGTTAGAGAGTTTGTACATGACGAAATCTCTAACGAATAAGCTTTACTTGAAGCAACGCCTCTTCACCCTTCGCATGAAGGAAGGTACGCGAATTAAAGACCACGTAGATGAACTTAACACTATTCTTTTAGATTTAAAGAATATTGATGTTAAAATTAATGAAGAAGATCAAGTTCTTATTTTGTTATGTTCATTACCTTACTCCTTTGAGAATTTTATCAATAGCATGTTATATGGTAGATATACACTTTCTTTGGAGGATGTCAAATCAGCCTTACATTCAAAAGAATTAAGGTAGAAAGTGTCTATCGTAGGAGGTGAGGATCAAGTTGATGGCTTGTTTGTCCATGATCGTCCTGAAAAGGGTGTTGGTGCTAGAGGTAAATCTAGAAACATGTCTAGATCAAAACCAAGGCCAATAAAAAGTGTTGAGTGTTATTACTGTCATAAATTTGAGCATATAAAACCTAATTGTCCGGTGCTTAAAGCAAAGAACAATTCTCAGTCAAAGTCTTGGGAGGTGAAACCTTCAGTTGCCACTGTAACTGAAGAGTCTTCTAGTTCACATGATGTTCTTTCAGTTAGTGTTAATACTCATTCACAAGATGAGTGGGTTCTTGATTCGGGTTGTTCCTACCATATGTGTCCACATAGGGATTGATTTGTCACATATCAGTCTATTAATGGTGGGAATGTCTTGTTGGGAAATAATATGCTTTGCAAGACTGTTGGTATCGGGTCAATTAAGATTAGAACACATGATGGTATTGTTAGAATATTGAGTAATGTCCGACATATACCAGAGTTAAAGAAGAACCTTATTTCTTTAGGCACCCTTGACTCAAATGGTTTTAAGTTTTCGGCTGAAGGTGGAGCTTTGAGAGTTAGTAAAGGCTCTCTTGTTGTGATGAAAGGAAAGAAGGTAAATACCCTCTATATCCTTGAAGACAGTACAGTGACAGGTGCTGCAGCAATGTCATCCTCAGAGGATTCAAATTCTAACACTACACGTTTGTGGCATATGCGGTTAGAGCATATGAGTGAGAGAGGACTAGATGTATTGAGCAAATAAGGTCTACTTTGTGGTCAGAAAACTAGCAAACTAGATTTTTATGAGCATTGTGTTTTCGGCAAACACCATAGAGTCTCCTTTAGTACCGGTGTCCACAGAATCAAGGGTACTTTAGAATATATCCATTCAGATATTTGGGGTCCCTCTCAGGTTCCATCGAAAGGTGGAGCTCGTTTTCTGCTAACATTGATTGATGATTATTCCAGAAAAATTTGGGTGTATCCTTTGAAGCATAAGAGTGATGTGTTTGCAACCTTCAAGTAATGGAAGGTTATGATTGAGAAGCAAACAGGAAAGAAAGTGAAGCGCCTCAGAACCGACAATAGGATGGAGTTTTGTTCCATAGAGTTTGACCAGTTCAAGAATGAAGGTATTGTGCGTCATCGTACAGTTCGGCATACACCACAGCAAAATAGAGTTGCAGAAAGGATGAACAGAACACTTTTAGAGAGAGCTCGGTGCATGCTCTCTAATGTCGGTTTGTCAAAAGACTTTTGGGCTGAGGCAGTCAATACAGCTTGCTATTTGATAAACAGATCTCCTTCTACAACAATTGATTTTAAGATTCCAGAAGAGGTATGGTTTGATGCCCTTGCTAATTACTCTCATTTAATAATATGTATAGTCATTGATCACCAACTATACCCTTCCCCCATATAATAATTGTTTAGCACATGTATAAACCAACTATAAATATATAACTAGAACTTTTCAAACTCCATCATCAACAACAAAAATGTTACAGCGGGGGGCTTCACAAACACAAAAGATGTCTATACAAAGTTGATAATAATAGCACTGATAGTGAAGACAAAGAGAACAGCACACAATGATTTAACGTGGTTCGGTCAGTATGATCTACGTCCACGGGCAAGAACAACAGAGAAGTTCATCAATCCCAAAAGAGAAGATTACAAAAGGAGATCATTCTCTCACTTAAATCTCACCAGAGAGTCTCACAAAAGTCTAACTCTCTTTTTCACTCCCTCTCTCTCTAAACCTCTCTTTCTTCTGTCCGAGTACATTTTCCTTCATCCATCACACCTCTTTTTATAGGCTAATGAAGGTTGGTGGAATAGTAAAATATTTGGTGGAACAGTACTGAGGTGGGTGACAAAGTAGCTTTTTGGTGGGTCAACTTTATATTCAAAGTCACGTTTTTAACAAATCCCCTTCTACAACAATTGATTTTAAGACTCCAGAAGAGGTATGGTCTGATGCCCCTGCTAATTACTCTCATTTAAGAGTATTTGGTTGCTCTGCTTATTTTCATGTTAATGATGGTAAGCTTGAACCTAGAGCAAAGAAAGCTATCTTTCTAGGATATGCTACTGGGATGAAGAGATATAGATTGTGGTGTTCTGATCTTAAATCATCTAAGTTTATTATTAGTAGGGATGTTATTTTTGATGAGAAATCCATGCTTCACCTGAGAAAGGAGTTTGTTGTTGATACCATAGGTACTGAAAAGGAGTCTAGCAAGCAGGTGGAGTTAGAGAACTCCGCTTCAAAGGGAGTGCTTGAGGGCGCTCATGTTGAACCAGTTGATACTGCGGAGGTTCAACTTCAGATGCTGATACACCACAAGAGTAACAGTATAATATTGCCACCGGGAGAACAAAAAGACAGATCCGACCTCCTCAGTGATATGCAGACATGCTTGCTTACGCTTTGAGTATAGCAGAATTGATTGAGATTCCAAAGCCTTCTACCTAGAAGGAGGCTATTAGTGACAGTGAGGTTATAGATTGGACTGTTACGATGACCGAAGAGATGGAGTCTCTTCACAAGAATCAAACATGGGAGTTAGTGAAGCCACCAAGAGGACAGAAAATTATTGGCTGTAAATGGGTCTTCAAGAAGAAAGAAGGAACTCCAGATATAAATTCTGTAAGATACAAGGCACGCTTGGTAGCTAAAGGCTACAGTCAAACCGAGGGTGTGGACTTTAATGAAGTATTCTCTCCAGTTATAAAACACACCTCAATTCGCGTGTTGTTTGCCATGGTTGCTCATTTTAATTTGGAACTTGAGCAACTTGATGTGAAGACGGCTTTTCTACATGGCGAGCTTGAGGAGCAGATCTTAATGCATCAGCCAGAGGGGTTCATTATTGAAGGTAAAGAAGATCATGTGTGTAGGTTAAAGAAATCTCTTTATCGGTTGAAACAATCTCCGAGACAGTGGTATTTGAGATTCGATATTTTCATGTTTGAGCATGGTTACTCTAGGAGTAAATATGATAGTTGTGTTTATCATAAAAAGCTCAATGATGGTTCTTTTATATATTTACTTTTGTATGTTGATGACATGTTGATTGCAGCCAAAGATATGTCAGAAATCAACGAGTTGAAATATCAACTCAAATATGAGTTTGAGATGAAGGACTTGGGAACAGCGAAGAAGATTTTGGGGATGGAGATCCACAGAAACAGGCGAGAAGGAAGTCTATTCTTATCTCAGGAGAAATACATCAAGAAGGTGTTGGAGAGATTTGGCATGCTTGATGCCAAGCCTGTGAAGACTCCGCGTGCTGCTCATTTTCGTCTTTCAGCAGATTTATTTCTTTAGATAGAAGAGGAGGAGCAGTACATGTCTTGTGTTCCTTATGTCAATGCAGTTGGAAGCATTATGTATGCTATGGTCTGCACCCGTCCAGATATTTTACATGCAGTCAGTGTTGTAAGTCGGTTTATGGATAAGCCTGGAAAGGTCTATTGGCAGGCTGTGAAATGGGTACTTAGATATTTGAGAGGATCTGCTAATATTAGTTTATATTTTGGCAGGAACACAAAATCAGATTGCAGAATACTTGGTTATTCTGATTCAGATTATGCGGGCGATTTGGATAAGAGACGATCTCTGACAGGTTACATATTCACTCTTTCAGGTAGCGCCATTAGTGGGAAGGCGACTCTACAGTCGATGGTTGCTTTGTCTACCACAGAGGCAGAGTATATGGCAGTAACAGAAGCAGTGAAAGAAGCCATTTGGTTGAGAGATTTGGTTGAAGATCTTGGCTTACACCAAGGTGTTACTATAGTGTTTTGCGATAGCCAGAGTCCTATATATCTGACGAAGCATCAGATGTATCATGAAAAAACCAAACATATAGATGTCAGATATTATTTTATCAGAGAAATTAAAGTCATCAAAATTGAGAAAATTTATACTGCAGATAATCCAGCTGATATGATGACAAAGTCCGTACCGTCGCGCAAGTTCGAGCATTGTCTCGAATTGCTTGGAGTTCAACAAAGTGGAGGTTAAGCCCGTAAGGGGCTTCTGGCGAGACAGTAAGAGTGAAGGGAAGATCTTTATATTTAAAGTCAATGTGGAGATTTGTTAAAAACGTGACTTTGAATATAAAGTCGACCCACCAAAAATCTACTGTGTCACCCACCCCAGTACTGTTCCACCAAATATTTTACTATTCCACCAACCTTCATCAGCCTATAAAAGGAGGTGTGATGGATGAGGGAAAATATACTCGGACAGAAGAAAGAGAGGTTTAGAGAGAGAGGGAGTGAAAAAGAGAGTTAGACTTTTGTGAGACTCTCTGGTGAGATTTAAGTGAGAGAGTGATCTCCTTTTGTAATATTCTCTTTTGGGATTAGTGAACTTCTCTGCTGTTCTTGCCCGTGGACGTAGGTCATACTGACCGAACCACGTTAAATCATTGTGTGCTGTTCTCTTTGTCTTCACTATCAGTGTTGT
Source organism: Asparagus setaceus (assembly GCA_012295165.1). NCBI lineage: Eukaryota > Viridiplantae > Streptophyta > Magnoliopsida > Asparagales > Asparagaceae > Asparagus > Asparagus setaceus. Next base: position 43,241,201 of record CM022703.1, on the reverse strand, counting down.
TATTATCCACTTTGTATAGACATCTTTTGTGTCTGTGAAGCCCCCCGCTGCAACAGCACGGATATATTGTCTTGTTATTCATTTTATAGTTGTTCTATATTGTTGGGCGCGCGGACCGCGGAACCGTCGAGAGAAACCACCACAAACGATAGCAAAAACACAATAAAAGAGTAAAGACACGAGATTTACGTGGTTCGCAAGTTGCCTACGCCCACGGGTAAGGAGGGGATTTCCACTAATAGAAAGAGAGAATACAAATTAGGATTACAAGTTCTCACAAAAGAAACCCTAAAACAAACCTCTCAATCTCTCAAAGATCTCCTCTCCAAAGATGCACAAAACCCTCTCAAAGGTCGCTCCAAAGCGTGCTTGAAACTTACCCTAACAATCGGTTAGGGGTTATTTATAGCCTCTAAACGAATTGGGTTTAAAACCAATTCCTAATTAGACCCGTTTGAATCTGCTTGATTAGTCGACTACAACTCATATTAGTCGACTAATGAATCAGATTAGTCGACTACAACTCATATTAGTCGACTACAACTCATATTAGTCGACTACAACTCATATTAGTCGACTACAACTCATATTAGTCGACTACAACTCATATTAGTCGACTACAACTCATATTAGTCGACTACAACTCATATTAGTCGACTACAACTCATATTAGTCGACTACAACTCATATTAGTCGACTACAACTCATATTAGTCGACTACAATGCCTAGTAATTAACTCAACCTAACTGTCTTGTGCATGTTTTTGTGCATGTTCTACAATTCTCCACCTCGTACATCATTTGATTCACCTCAAATTTTGGACTAACACCAAGAACACCAAGAACATCTAGAGATCACCATCACCAATCCAGCTAATCCAAATGCCACTACACCGCTGCTGCCTATGTACCTCCACCGGATCAAACTCATCGTAGTTCACCTCAAATCATCTCCACCTTACCCATTACCAGGCCATGCCCTCAAGTGATCAACACGAAGCCGATATGAAGCAAGTCTAAGCAATGCTTAAACTTACTACCGTGACCACCTTGGTTAACATGTCCGGGATTCTCATTCGTGTGCACCTTCATGAGAGAAATATCACCTCCTCTATGACATCCCGCACAAAATGATACGACATCAATATGCTTGGTACGAGCATGATGAACTGATTCTTCGCCAAGTGAATTGCACTCATTTGTCACACCACAAGTTCACGTTTTCTGCTCAATCCCCAAATCGTCTAGAAGACCCCACAACCACAATGCTTCCTTCACTCCCTCGCCATGGCCATGTATTCGGCCTCTATAGTAGAAAGTGCCATCAGAGTTCTGTAACATCGACGCCAACTAACCGGAGCTCCATGTATCTTAAATACATAACCGTGAGTAGATCGCCGTCTATCTAGATCGCCTCAGATAATCGAGTCCACAAACCCGTCAATCGACATGTTTCTCCACCAAAACACACCAGATCAATCAGACTTTGGTAATTGAGACCCACTTCACGCTTCTGGCTTTTCCGGATTCGCCATGAATGATCTATCGGACCACACTTCAATGAAATATCCGGGCGTACACACCATTGCATACATTAAAGCGCCAACCGCACTAGCATAGGAACACGCTCCATGTTTCTTCCGCCAGAGTGGGAGATTGATTACCGAAAGCCTAAAGTGTGGAGCCAATGGAGTCACCACCGACTTAGCACTTTGCATCCCGAACCTCGCGATCACCCGCTCTATGTAGCCCTTCGACTCAAGAACAATCGCCGATTCGCCTCTCTTCTAATCTCCATACCCGTATTTTCCTAGCGACCCATGTCCTTCATCTCGAACTCTTCACCAAGTTGAGATTTCAACCTATCTATCTCCACCGCTCTTAGAAGCAATAAGCATGTCATCCACATACAAAGAAGATAGATAAAATTACCTCCACAAGCTTCAATGTAAACACAATAATCATGATCGCCGGAAAACCCATGCTTCAACATGAAGGAGTCAAATTGCTTGTACCATCGCCGGAGATTACTTTAATCCATACGGTGACTTCCTCAAACGACACACATGATTCTCCTTTTCCTCAACCTTGTAGCCCTCGGGTTGATGCATGTAGATCTCTTCATCCAAGTCTCCGTGCAAGAAGGCTTTTAACATCGAGTTGATCCACTCAAAATCACCATGAGCAACAATACTCAATAGCACCCGAATAGAAGTGTGTTTCACCACCGGAGAAAATATCTCATTGTAATCCACACCCTCTTTCAGGCAAAACCCTTAGCCACTAGCCTCGCCTTGTATCTTACACCACCGAGCTCAAAGATCTTCCTTTCTTTTATACACCCACTTACAACCAATAGCTTTTCTTCCTACTGCAATGGGACCACCTCCCATGTATGATTCTTCCAAGAGATTCCATCTCTTCCTCCATCGCAGACCAACCAACTCTCACTATCCTTGTCCCGAATAGCTTCCTTGAAGGAGACCGCCGTCTCTCCTCCAACGGTGAGTGATTCAACCATATTAGCCTGCCCATAGTGCTTTAGGGGTTGATCGCCCCAGAGAGAGACTGCCATGCTCGCTTTGGCCTAGTGGAAGCCAAATTATCCTCGAGTCAGCATGTTGTAGTGCTCGTATTTTCCTCTGAACCTCCTCCCGCCAAGCTCATCATCTACGACTTCCCACTTGAGCACGATTAGAACCTAGTTGGTCTTTAGGTTCTATTTCAATAACCCGAGACTTAGAAGTCTCACCAGTCATAACACCATCATCCTTGGACGCCCTAGCAATCATGGATTTCTCATCAAAGGTAACATCCCTGCTGATCACGAACTTTGAATCTTCCGTACACCAAAGGCGATAGCCTTTTACGCCCTTTGCATATCCCAAGAATATTGCCTTCTTGGCCCTCGCGTCAAGCTTTCCCTCGTTGACGTGATAGTAGGCGGTACATCCGAAAATTCTGAGCCTATCATAATCTGCATGCTCCCCTGACCACACCCTATAGGGTGTATCACCATCCAATGTCGAATGTGGTGAACGGTTCACAATGTAACAAGCTGTAGCCACCGCTTCTGCCCACCATTCGTTGCCCAATCCTGCATAAGATCGCATACTCACTGCCTTTTCCCGCAGTGTTCGGTTCAGTCTCTCCGCGACCCCATTCTGCTGTGGTGTAGACCTGACTGTCCAGTGTCGAACAATTCCCTCCTGATCACAGAACTCCTTGAAAGCACCATCTGTATACTCTGTACCGTTATCAGATCTCAGCGTCTTCAATTTCTTTCCTGTCCTGTTCTCAACCATTGTTCTCCACTTCTTGAATGTCTCGAACACCTCATTCTTATGCTTCAGAAAGTAAATCCAAGCATACCTAGAATAATCATCTATAAATGAGACATAATACCTGGAACCACCCTTGGAAGTTGTCTGAGCCGGACCCCAAACGTCCGTGTGCACATAATCTAGTATCCCTCTGCTCTTAGACTTGCTTCTCAGAAACTGAACCCTGTGTGACTTTCCATACACACAATCCTCGCAAAAATCCATGCTGGGTTCCTTCAGATTCTTCAGCAGACCCTCTTTACCAAGCAGAACTAGACCCTTCTCTGACATATGCCCAAGCCGCCTATGCCATAACCGTGTGTGCTCACATGGGTCTCCACCACTTCCTTCAGTTCCAACCGCTGCATCTCCTGTCACCGTCGTACCTGAGAGAGTATATAGATTACCGTGACGAACACCCTTCATCACTACTAAGGAACCACGAACAACCTTCTTCACTCCGTTTTCCGTCACAATCCTGCAACCACCGGAGTCCAAAGCACCAACTGAGATAAGATTCTTCCGCAAGTCGGGAACATGCCTCACATCCGTCAAGGTTCGAACCACTCCATCATGCATCTTGATTTTGATATTACCTAGCCCCACTGTTTTACAAGCATGGTTATTCCCCATCAATACAGTTTCCCCATCAATGCCTCTGTAGGTAGTAAACCACTTCCTATTTGGACACATATGGTAAGAGCAACCGAATCAAGTATCCACTTCGGATCTCCTCGCCACCGTGGCGACATAGCATTCCTTATCGCCCTTCCTCTCAAACGTAGCTCGCTTCTTCCTTGCCCTCTCCCTCCTCACTTGTTGTTCTTCTTTCCACCTACTCTCTTATTTGACAAATGACTTTGAAATGCCCAGCTTCACCGCGACTTGAAACATCCTTTTCCGCAAGAGGTCTTGATTTAGATCTAGACTTTCCTCCTTGCCTTTTCCTCGCTCATTGCTCCTTCCTCTTGCAAACAATCCTGCGCTTGTTCCTTGTTACCGCCAATGCCATGTCACTAGTTGCAATCTTAGAAGATCGTCCACTAGAAGTGCCGTTCTAGTCTCATCCATCTTCAAATTTTCTCCCACAAGCCTCGGTGTTTGCACGGGTTCTCATAAGACTTCGGCAGGTATAGTAGAAGCGCTGATCCTCGTCTCCTACTTTAACATCTATGTCTTTCAAATCGATATGATCCTATCAAACTTGTTGATGTGTTCCGGATTGATGAGCCCTCCTCCATCTTGCAAGTATACAATTTGGATTTTAAGTAGATCCGGTTAGTTAGACTCTTCGTCATGAAGGTACCCTCTAACTTCTTCCACACCGCAGCCGCTTTCCTCTCCATCTACCAAGAAAGCTACATCCCTCTCGAGGCATAGGATAATCGACCGTGCTTCCTGATCCAACTCCTCCCAATCCTCATCGACATATCCTTGTTCTTCTTCTCCTTTCCATCCAAAGTCTTGTGCAATTTTTGCGAAATTAGAAAGTTTTTCATCGCATCCTCCAATAAGAAAAATCGTTCTTCCCATTGAACTTTTCAATCTCGAATTTTCCCACTTTGGTGATTTCTTGGTTGGCGCCATCCTCTGTTTGTCTTGGAATCCGCTTCTCGGGAATCACCGAACACCCCTCAAATTAGAAATTACACCACTTCCAATCGAACAATAGCTCGATACCAATTGTTGTGGACCGCTGGAACCGCCGAGAAACCACCACAAACTATAGCAAAAACAATAAAAGAGTAAAGACACGAGATTTACGTGGTTCGGCAAGTTGCCTACGCCCACGGGTAAGGAGGGGATTTCCACTAATAGAAAGAGAGAATACCAATTAGGATTACAAGTTCTCACAAAGAAACCCTAAAACAAACCTCTCAATCTCTCAAAAGATCTCCTCTCCAAAGATGCACAAAACCCTCTCAAAGGTCGCCCAAAACGTGCTTGAAACTTACCCTAACAATCGGGTTAGGGTTATTTATAGCCTCTAAACGAATTGGGTTTAAAACCAATTCCTAATTAGACCCGCTGAATTTGATTAGTCGACTACAACTCATATTAGTCGACTACAACTCATATTAGTCGACTACAACTCATATTAGTCGACTACAACTCATATTAGTCGACTACAACTCATATTAGTCGACTACAACTCATATTAGTCGACTACAACTCATATTAGTCGACTACAACTCATATTAGTCGACTACAACTCATATTAGTCGACTACAACTCATATTAGTCGACTACAATGCCTAGTAGTCCACTAATGAACTCAAACTGCCTTGTGCATGTTTTTGTGCATGTTCTACATATATAATGACTAATGAGTGGTTCAGATTGATTAAAAAAAAATGAGCGGTTCAGATTGATTAAAATATGGACTTTTTTATTTTTTGGAAAAAAGTATGGACTTAACCAATATCAATCACATTGTGGTACAAAAAGGCTACATATACATGTATCTTGAGGCTCTTTGGTCTTTATATGTTTGCTGAAAACTGAGGGCCCCATTATCCCTGATAAAATATAACCAAGTTTTTACAATCTTTTGCAGACTTTTACCAAAAGCCTTATCCAGGTTAGCTAGCTAGTGTATAGCTTCTCACTACAAAAAATGCCATTCTCTTAATTCCTGTTAATTTGAACCTTGTGAAAACAGCTTTTGATCTGCAAGAGCGTATCAATTTATTTGTTTTCTATCTGCACTATCAGGTAACAGATATTAACATAAAGTTGTTAGGATTGGGAATTTTTTTGATAAATAACATAAGGTGAATTCTGTAATCAGTAGTTAGCTGCACCGTGTCAATTTTCTGACGGAAACATCTACGGCTTATGATTCTTTTCTAGATTCAGTACATGTTGACCTTTTCAATTTCAGAGTGGCTAAGGTCTACTAATTTATTTTAAACATATTATTTCAACTCTTAACTCTCTGCACAGAGAGATCTCTCCCTTTGAATTAGTTTCTACTTTTATTTCATTATCTTGGTGTTTTTAATTCTTTGGCCTTCTGCGTATCTACAGAAGTAGTTCCTTCATTATTATTTAAATTAACAAAGCTTCGGATTTCACTCGTTTTGCTCTTTGTAGAATGAATATAAAAGAGGGATCAGCAGCTGGAACTTTGACATAGACGACTTGAGGACTCAGGCTTCACTGGTACAAACATGACATATCTTGACCTACTGGAATATTAATCATGTTGTCTTAATGTGATTCTTGGTTTTCAGATTCCAGATAATGAGGAAAACAACCCTAGTAAAGATCGAGGAGGAAGTTCAAATTCTTTGTTTGAGCTTGAACCAGTGCAAGAAAGAATGTCTGTGGAATGCATGACTTCTGCTGCTAGTTTCTCCTCGAAGGATGATGACGATATAGTAAGTTTTTATGAGACCACATAAATTTGGTTTGACTGTCAATGATTCCTAACAGCATGAAAAGTTGGCAGGAAAGTGACAGAGTGCAAATTAAATCACCTCCGCGTTTGCAACTTGACCAGGATAAGTTCTATCAACGGTAATATTAAGAACTTAAATTGCTTTTCTGCGGAAAAAAAATCTTTTCTGCTCTACTACTTATGAAACATGTGCGGAAATTTAATGTAAGGTTTTTCACGAAAACTATATAGCAGCCAAATTATGCTAATTATCTTTATTTTTAATCTATTTGGCCACATTATTAGAAATTCAAGGACCTCAGTTTCTAACTATTCTTTCTGATGACATCTCGTTGTTTCTATTTTATAGAACCAAATCTGATGTATCTGACTGTGATTCTAAAGTTGCGAACCAAGGAGGTCAGCAATTAAGGTATGATGCAGAAATCTGGCATCGAACCTCACTTTGTGCAGTTTCAGCCGCAATAATCACTTGGTGTGGGAAATCTGAAGCAGCGTCTGTAGGCGAAGAATGAGGAACTCCATAACACCTACAAATAGCCGGTGATCAACCCCATCAAGAATTATTAAGGTTTAGAATCTGTAGAAAATGCATGAGAATTTCACAACTCCATCCAGGGCATTTATAGACCTACATAACTTATGTAAGCATATGTTCATCTTGTTAGATCCTGAACATATGCTTTTCCTTGACTTTAGATTTAGATTCGGGAATAACTTCAGAATCTTGTTACTTAATAAAACAGTTGAAGGACCCCAAGAAATAGGAAAAAGAATCTTAGTTTAGAGATTATATTGTTGTAATTTTGAACTCCTATACATGGAAATGTGGATATTTATTAATGAAAAATATAAGCAATAAACACAAATGAACGATATGTTTTCATCGCTGTGATATATTTTACTTTGCATTTTGTGTTCCTACCAAAAGAAGCCAAGGCTGTGTTCAGAGTCATGTAGCGAGAGAGTTCTCCAGTAAATCTCATAGTTAAGTTTATGGTTTTTTTTCTTATTAATAAAGAAGAGAAAAATTAACATTTGATACCGTAATATTTTGGTTTTAAACGGGTGATGTGGTTAATTTTATGGGGTTTAAAAGCGCGACCCGCTGAATCCCTGATTAGTCGACTACAACTCATATTAGTCGACTACAACTCATATTAGTCGACTACAACTCATATTAGTCGACTACAACTCATATTAGTCGACTACAACTCATATTAGTCGACTACAACTCATATTAGTCGACTACAACTCATATTAGTCGACTACAACTCATATTAGTCGACTACAACTCATATTAGTCGACTACAATGCCTAGTAGTCACTAACAACCTCAAAACCGCCTGTGCATGTTTTTGTGCATGTTCTACAATTCTCCACCTGCACATCATTTGATTCACCTCAAATTTTGACGAACACCAAGAACACCAAGAACATCTAGAGATCACCATCACCAATCCAAGCTAATCCAATGCGCCACTACACCATGTTTATGTACCCTCCACCGGATCAAACTCATCAGTTCACCTCAAATCATCTCCACTATTCCACATTCGGCGTACCATGCCTTCGGGCGATCAACACGAAGCCGATATGAAGCAAGTCTAAGCAATGCTTAAACTTACTACCGTGACCACCTTGGTTAACATGTCCGCTGGGATTCTCATTCGTGTGCACCTTCATGAGAGAAATATCACCTCCTCTATGACATCCCGCACAAAATGATACCGACATCAATATGCGGACGCAGCATGATGAACCATTCGCCAAGTGAATTGCACTGACCGTCACACCACAAGTTCACGCTTTTCCTCGCCAATCCCCAAATCGCCTAAGACCCCACAACCACAATGCTTCACTTCTCCGCCATGGCCATGTATTCTACCTCATATAGTAGAAAGTGCCAGAGTCGTAACATCGACGCCAACTAACCGAGCTCCATGTATCTTAAATACATAACCGAGTAGATCGCCGCTCTATCTAGATCGTCGCGATAATCGAGTCCACAAACCCGCCAATCGACATGTTTCTCCACCAAAACACGCACTCAGATCAACCGTGACCCTTTAAGTACTGAGGACCCACTTCATCGCTTCCCGGCGCTTTTCCTGATTCGCCATGAATCACTCACACTAACCGTGGAAATATCTCATGCAGTACACACCATTGCATACATTAAACCGCTAACCTGACGCTAGAGAGTAGGAACACGCCTCCATAGGCTCTTCAGAGGGAGATTGATTACCGTAAGCCTAAAGTGTGGAGCCAATGAGTCACCACCGACTTCAAGCATCTTCAGATTCGCGATCACCCGCTTCTATGTAGCCCTTTCCTGAACAAGAATCACATTCTTCTAATCTCCATACCCGGATTTTCCTAGCAGCACCCATGTCCTTCATCTCGAACTCTTCACCAAGTTGAGATTTCAACCTATCTATCTCCACCTCGCCTAGAAGCAATAAGCATGTCATCCACATACAAAAGAAGATAGATAAAATTACCTCCGCTGGCTTCGAATGTAAACACAATAATCATGATCGCCGGAAAACCATGCGCAAAGATGAAGGAGTCAAATTGCTTGTACCACCGCCGGAGATTACTTTAATCCATACAAAGGATTCCTCAAACGACACACATGATTCTCCTTTTCTCAACCTTGTAGCCCTCAGGTTGATGCATGTAGATCTTCATCCAAGTCTCCGCGCGTACTTTAACATCGAAGTTGATCCAAATTTCAAAATCACCATGAGCAACAATACTCAATAGCACTCGAATAGAAGTGTGTTTCACCACCGGAGAAAATATCTCATTGTAATCCACACCCTTTCTCAGGCAAAACCCTAACTTTACTCGCCTGTATCTTACACCACCGAGCTCAAAGATCTTCCTTTCTTTTTATACACCCACTTACAACCAATAGCTTTTCTTCCTACTGCAATGGGACCACCTCCCATGTATGATTCTTCCCAAGAGATTCCATCTCTTCCTCCATCGCAGCCCAACCAACTCTCACTATCCTTGTCCCGAATAGCTTCCTTGAAGGAGACCCCTGCCCTCCTCCACCGAGAGTGCGTGATTCAACCATATTAGCTCGCCCATAGTGCTTTAGGGGTTGATCAGCCTTCCGGCATGAGACTGCCATGCTCGCTGGCCTAGTGGAAGCCAAATTATCCCGAGCCGCTGTTGTAGTGCCTGTATTTTCCCTCTGAACCTCCCCGCCAAGCTCATCATCTACCCGACTTCCACTTGAGCACATTAGAACCTAGTTGGTCTTTAGGTTCTATTTCAATAACCCGAGACTTAGAAGTCTCACCCGCCATAACACCATCATCCTTGGACTTAGCAATCATGGATTTCTCATCAAAGGTAACATCCCTCGCTGATCACGAACTTTGAATCTTCCCAGACACCAAAGGCGATAGCCTTTACGCCTTTGCATATCCTAAGAATATTGCCTTCTGCCCTCGCTCTCGTTGACGATAGTAAGCGTGTACATCCGGTACTCTGAGCCTATCATAATCAGATGTTCCGACCACCCTATGTGTGTATCACCATCCAATGTCGAATGTGGTGAACGGTTCAAATGTAACAAATCAGCCACCGCTTCACCATTCAAGGCTCAATCCGCGAGATAAGACGATACCACCGCCTTTTCCCGCTGCAGTTGGTTCAGCCTCTCATGACCCATTCTCGCTGGTGTAGACTCGACCGTCCAATGTCATCACAATTCCCCGATCACGTAACTCCTTGAAAGCACCATCTGTATACTGCATCGCTATCGACTTCAATTTCTTTCCGTTTTTCTCAACCATTGTTCTCCACTTCTTGAATGTCTCGACACCTCATTCTTATGCTTCAAAGTAAATCCAAGCATACCTAGAATAATCATCTATAAACGAGACATAATCTGAACCACCCTTGAAGTTGTCCGAGCCGGACCCCAAACGCCCGTGTGCACATAATCTAGTATCCTCTCTTAGACTTGCTTCAACCAACCCCGTGACTTTCCACACAACTTTAAAAATCCATGCCGGTTCCTTCATTCTTCGCCAGACTTTACTGGGCAATCTAGACCCTTCTCGACATATGCTTCTATGCCATAACCGTGTGTGCTCACATGGGTCTCCACCACTTCCTTCGCCTAACCACGATCTCCCTGCCACCGCTGCATTCGAGAGAGTATAGATTACCGTGGATTTAACACCCTTCATCACTACTAAGGAACCACGAACAACCTTCTTCACCGGTCACAACTCGCGAACCACCGGAGTCCAAAGCACCAATGAGATAAGATTCTTCCGCAGTTGGGAACATGCCTCACATCCGCTGTTCGAACCACTCCATCATGCATCTTGATTTTGATATTACCTAGCCCCACTGCTTTACAAGCATGGTTATTCCCCATCAATACAGCTTCCCATCAATGCCTCTCGAGGTAGTAAACCACTATTTGGACACATATGGTAAGAGCAACCGAATCAATCCATTCACCTCGAGATCTCCTCGCCACCCGCGGACACATAGCATTCCTCTTATCGCCCTTCCTCAAACGAGCTCGCTTCTTCCTTGCCCTCTCCTCTCAGCCTTGTTGTTGTTCTTCTTTCCACTCTCTCTTATTTGACAATGACTTTGAAATGCCCAAATTTTCACCGCGACTTGAAACATCCTTTTTCCCGCAAGAGGTCTTGATTTAGATCTAGACTTTCCTCCTTGCCTTTTCCTCGCTCATTGCTCCTTCTTGCAAACAATCCCCGCTTGTTCCTTGTTCACTAAAGGGCCATGTCACTAGTTGCAATCTTCCAAGATCGTCCACTAGAAGTGCCGTTCTAGTCTCATCCATCTTCAAATTTTCTCCCACAAGCCTCGGTGTTTGCACTGTGTTCTCATAAGACTTCTACAGACAAGTAGTAGAAGCGCCGATCCTCGCCTCCTACTTTAACATCTATGTCTTTCAAATCATATGATCCTATCAAACTTGTTGTTCCCTGGATTGATGAGCCCTCCTCCATCTTGCAAGTATACAATTTGGATTTTAAGTAGATCCGGTTAGTTAGACTCTTCATGAAGGTACCCTCTAACTTCTTCCACACTGCACCAAGCTCTCTCCATCTACCAAGAAAGCTACATCCCTCTCGAGGCATAGGATAATCGACTGCTTCCCGATCCAACTCCTCCCAATCCTCATCGACATATCCTTGTTCTTTCTCCTTTCCATCCAAAGTCTAATTTTTATGTAAATTAGAAAGTTTTTCATCCGCATCCTCCAATAAGAAAAATCGTTCTTCCCATTGAACTTTTCAATCTCAATTTTCCCACTTTGATCGATTCATGGTTGACGCCATCCTCGCTTTGTCTTCGTGAATCCGCTTCTCTCAGAATCACCAACACCCCTCAAATTAGAAATTACACCACTTCCAATCAACAATAGCTCGATACCAATTGTCGATGCGGACCGCGGAACCGCCGAGAGAAACCACCACAAACTATAGCAAAACACAATAAAAGAGTAAAGACGAGATTTACGTGGTTCAAGTTGCTACGCCCACGGGTAAGGAGGGGATTTTCACTAATAGAAAGAGAGAATACAAATTAGGATTACAAGTTCTCACAAAGAAACCCTAAAACAAACCTCTCAATCTCTCAAAGATCTCCTCTCCAAAGATGCACAAACCCTCTCAAAGGTCGCTCCAAACGGCTTGAAACTTACCTAACAATCGGGTTAGGGGTTATTTATAACCTCTAAACGAATTGGGTTTAAAACCAATTCCTAATTAGACCCGCTGAATCCCTGATTAGTCGACTACAACTCATATTAGTCGACATGAACTGGTAGATTAGTCGACTACAACTCATATTAGTCGACTACTCTGTTCCCAAAAACTTGCTTTTCACATGCGCTTCAGGTGTAGTCGACTCAATGCCTAGTAGTCGACTCACGAACTGAAAAGCGTCTTGTGCATGTTTTTGTGCATGTTCTACATATATAATGACTAATGAGTGGTTCAGATTGATTAAAAAATGAGCGGTTCAGATTGATTAAAATATGGACTTTTTATTTTTGGAAAAAAGTATGGACTTAACCAATATCAATCACATTGTGGTACAAAAAGGCTACATATACATGTATCTTGAGGCTCTTTGGTCTTTATATGTTTGCTGAAAACTGAGGGCCCCATTATCCCTGATAAAATATAACCAAGTTTTACAATCTTTTGCAGACTTTACCAAAAGCCTTATCCAGGTTAGCTAGCTAGTGTATAGCTTCTCACTACAAAAATGCCATTCTCTTAATTCCTGTTAATTTGAACCTTGTGAAAACAGCTTTTGATCTGCAAGAGCGTATCAATTTATTTGTTTTCTATCTGCACTATCAGGTAACAGATATTAACATAAAGTTGTTAGGATTGGGAATTTTTGATAAATAACATAAGGTGAATTCTGTAATCAGTAGTTAGCTGCACCGTGTCAATTTTCTGACGGAAACATCTACGGCTTATGATTCTTTTCTAGATTCAGTACATGTTGACCTTTTCAATTTCAGAGTGGCTAAGGTCTACTAATTTATTTTAAACATATTATTTCAACTCTTAACTCTCTGCACAGAGAGATCTCTCCCTTTGAATTAGTTTCTACTTTTATTTCATTATCTTGGTGTTTTTAATTCTTTGGCCTTCTGCGTATCTACAGAAGTAGTTCCTTCATTATTATTTAAATTAACAAAGCTTCGGATTTCACTCGTTTTGCTCTTTGTAGAATGAATATAAAAGAGGGATCAGCAGCTGGAACTTTGACATAGACGACTTGAGGACTCAGGCTTCACTGGTACAAACATGACATATCTTGACCTACTGGAATATTAATCATGTTGTCTTAATGTGATTCTTGGTTTTCAGATTCCAGATAATGAGGAAAACAACCCTAGTAAAGATCGAGGAGGAAGTTCAAATTTTGTTTGAGCTTGAACCAGTGCAAGAAAGAATGTCTGTGGAATGCATGACTTCTGCTGCTAGTTTCTCCTCAAGGATGATGACGATATAGTAAGTTTTTATGAGACCACATAAATTTGGTTTGACTGTCAATGATTCCTAACAGCATGAAAAGTTGGCAGGAAAGTGACAGAGTGCAAATTAAATCACCTCCGCGTTTGCAACTTGACCAGGATAAGTTCTATCAACGGTAATATTAAGAACTTAAATTGGTTTTCTGCGGAAAAAAAATCTTTTCTGCTCTACTACTTATGAAACATGTGCGGAAATTTAATGTAAGGTTTTTCACGAAAACTATATAGCAGCCAAATTATGCTAATTATCTTTATTTTTTAATCTATTTGGCCACTCGTATTAGAAATTCAAGGACCTCAGTTTCTAACTATTCTTTCTGATGACATCTCGTTGTTTCTATTTTATAGAACCAAATCTGATGTATCTGACTGTGATTCTAAAGTTGCCGAACCAAGTTGTTGTGGTGATATGCAAACTGAAGTGCAGCTCCACGGCAGTGATAGAGAGTATGAATGCAGTGGAAGTTGTGAATTAGAGATTGATGAGAAGAATGTCGATGTGATGCCTTCTCAGCCTTCTCATGAGAAGAGGCTGTCAGCATGTTCTTCATCCTCAGAGCTCTGTAACCCTTCTCACGAACGGCGATTCTCCATAAGTTCTTGCACATCAGACAGTTTCCTATCGTCTAAAGGAGAGAGGTTTGATTAATACTTCCATCAAATTTATTGAGAATTGACATATTAACAATAATAATATCTGCTACTCAAAATTTGTAGTTTGAAGCAACAAAATCTACTACAGAACATGGGCAATTGTAATGGAAATGTGTCTCAAACAGTAACTGAGATGCCTGCTGAATCAGTACCTAAAGTGTCCAAGTCATCAGGTACAGAAATAAAATATATCCCTTCAGAATTTTACATTTAACTTTGTTTCGCATTCGACAATTTTTTGTTTGCGATAACTTCGTTCTTGTCATTTATACTGGGAATTCTTTTACAGCGTCAACTTCCGATGACCTTGATGACAAGTCTAAACCTCCAGTGGTACAACAAAAGGGACGTTTCAAAGTGACGTCTGAGAAAGTGGACTTAGAAAAGGTAGCCTTCCAAAATTGAAAGCTAAATCTACTTTTGCTTGAAATTTGATTTTGAGTTAATTGTTAACTTTATTTTTTATTTAGCTGGCTATTCCATCTATTGGCCTTACAAAGAGTCACAGCATGCAGGTTAGCCCCTTTGTTTATATAAGAAGCATAAACATGTAACTGATACAGTGATACCCCATCATTATTTTTATTTCTTTTTCTGAACGTCACAGGAGTTCATTTGTATAAGTTTATCTTTGACAGCATTGATTTTATAACTACAATTTCAATTTCACAAACAGGTTTTAATACAGATATTTCTCCTCTAGTTAAATTTTCTTTGATAGTGGAACAGACTAATCCTGTCCCTTTGTGAAAGAGTTTCCCGCATCATATGAGATACTTCTTTTCAAGTATGAAATATTAGGATGATATTTAGTTCAGTGTCAGGCTGGTACAGGATCAAATTGAATCAAATATTGAGATGTTCCTATTTGGATTCACCCGACTCTTGAATCTGAATTCATGTGTTTCTCCGAATTAGAATAAAGATGCTTCTTCAAATCTGATAGGTTTACTTCGAGTAGTAAATTGTATTTGTATTTAATTTTATTGAAATAGTTTATGAATAATTTCATTAAAGAACTCTTATTTTGGTTGCAAATTTTGATTCTCTTGATTATTCGAATTCATTTTATTGCATAACTTACATTACTAGTTATAAACATGATCATGTAAGAAATTCGAAGAAACCCAAAGATCTTGGATAGAACTTTATCAAATAGCCACTTTACCCAAAAGCTCAAGCGGAAAATTGGTTGTGGTTGAGAAAGCAAACATAATAGTGTTCGAGTTCATAATAAATATGTTGAATTTTTCTTTCAACCAAGTGAAATCCCATTGTCTATGGAGAGCCTTCTCTTGTCCCTGGTTTCCTTGTATGAATCGCCTTTAGTTGGTTGTGAAAGGTGAACAACATGTCATAAAGCCTTATCAAACTTTTCTTGGGAAGCTTTCTCGATATTAGGTTCTCTAGACAGATGAACCCTTTGTCCGAAAAAATATTAGATGAGGATAGAAGTGGGTATCACTCTTGCATGATGATTTCTGCTCTTCCATATAGATGTATGTGGACTTTACACCATAATCTTACTATCATAGTTGCTTGTATTGATTTATTATTAATCTTAAACGTGTTGATAAGATTTAACATAATCTTTTGAGATAGGAAAACTTACAAAAATTATGACGTATAAGATAAGCAATGTTATTCTTAGTAATAAAGAAACGGATAACAAGTGTGTTTTACAAAGAAAAACTCAATTACCAGGATCGTTTATGGTTAATCTTATGGTAGGTAATGGTTGTTGTTTTACATTGGATCTAAGAGTCAAATAAATGGTTATATAAAAAATTTCTTATTTATTTATTTGTTGTGAAAAAAAGACCTTAATCGCATACTATGGATTCTTAGGTGATTTCACAAGTTACTTCTCCAACTGTTCCGTCACCCTCAGATACTACGCCAAATG
Source organism: Asparagus setaceus (assembly GCA_012295165.1). Taxonomy (NCBI): domain Eukaryota; kingdom Viridiplantae; phylum Streptophyta; class Magnoliopsida; order Asparagales; family Asparagaceae; genus Asparagus; species Asparagus setaceus. Next base: position 43,224,852 of record CM022703.1, on the reverse strand, counting down.
CCAGTTCACTTTTTCAACATATGCTTTCAATTCTACAGACTAGTTCGCTTCAAAAGGTGAGTGAGATATTATGGCACCATAGGCTTATCCTTTTTAAGTGATATTTGAACTTTTATTTCTTTTGATAAGCAGGATTATGCTCTTTCCGTGATGAAGCAACTGTGCACTGGTGAACAATCAGGTTCACTTTTATCTTTTTACAAGTTAATTTTCTCTCTTTAACTGAAAAAAAAATCACAAGATTCCATTGCATCAGTTAATCGATCAGCAGATGGACCGTCGGTATCAGTATCTACAGTTTCTTTGGTAAGTCCCTATTTTCTATACTTGAGAATTATACACATTACCTTATTTTTGTGCTATTGTAGTCCAGATATATAGGTTTTGGTTCATGCAATAATATGATTTATTTTTGGGCAATTGCTTCAACATCCATTTCTCCATGTCAGTTATTAGGTTTCCTAGATGAATATAAGCATATACCAGTTATTTATGTAATTCTAAGACTTAAAATTTACGGCGCTATTAGAAGTTCTGAAACATTACCCTTTGTAATATTTATATTGTTAGGGAAAGCCTTAACTTTCACAATGCATCAGCTATAGACAACAAGACTCTTTGTAGAATTGCTAAGGTAATTTGACCATGTAATCTTCAAGGATAAATATGGGAGTTGATGATTCAAATTGTATGCAAGAAGAGCGATACTTGATTTTCAACAAAATGGCTGTACACCATTTGGATAAAGGTAATTTTGTAATGGTCCTACAATAATAGCTTATAACCATGAGCAGGTATGTGGTTCGTAAACTTGAATGATCTACTTTTCAGTATAACAACTTCAAATGAGCTATATTCCAAAACTTTTGTGGGCTACATGTACATTTTCCTTTCTTTTTGGGACTTTGGAAGAGTATTTTGAAGGCTCCTGTTCATGTACCAGAAGTAGTAAGGGAGTCCTTAAAGTATCTCCAGACATGTTTAAAACTACCTCTAGTTTTCATTGTTTCATTGAATAAGGTCCTAGCACTTCTATCAACTGGTGCATATATTGAGCTCTATTGCCCATGCACAGACCATCTAAATTTAGTGTCAAGTTGCTTATGGATACAGAAACATTCATTTCTAATATACCCTTATTATTGTCACTCATCGATGTCAACATTTTTATTTTCAATCTCATAATTTTTATTTTTGCTATGTCATTTTCTCAAACATGTTCCTGTAGTTGCCTAACCTTCCACCAGTAAAAACTTGTCTCTAGTTATTCTATAGAACTTTCTCCACGGTTTCATGGATATTGTAGGATCCCATAGTAACTCCACATCACTTCTATATTTCACATCTTGCTAAGATTCTACTTAACTACATTCTCATCGATTTCACCATCGTGATGAATCATTTGTTCTAAAATAAAACAAAGTTATTACTCTTATATCTTCTCTGTCATGATCTATAATACATTCTCGTTCCTTCTCATGTAGTACCTTCTATATGTTAGTCCCTGTTCTACTAATTCTAGATCCTTTAGATCCCAAAGCTTCTTTCAAAGATAGAAAATCAGGGCCGAGCTTGGCCCCTTTTGGTTCCATCTGACCCTGTTGAACTCAAGATGTGCTCAAGTTTTTCTGATTTTCCATCAGACTGGGCCAAGATTTTTGGCCTCAGACAGATTCTACCCCATTGGACCTAAATAAGTTATGTGTTCATAAGTTTTTGACTCACGAATGTAATTTTCATATTGCTCATGGTGGCATACTGTTCTGATTTTTTTTCCATGTGCATGAATTGACGAAGAACTGTATCTCTCTCTCCATGAAATAGAATATGAGTTTGGTAATAACCATATATAGTTTACCCTTTGATTTACTCATACTACGTGAATATGATCATTTTCTGTTTTTTGTTTCTCTGCACTTGATTTGGTCAATGCAGAACGTATATATGCCATAAAAGTGCATCCAAAGTTTGTCTAGGAAGTTCATCCATAGCTAACGTACAGAAATGAGGACTTGAGGTCGACTTTGGCTGTGGAAGCCTATGGGATAAAGAATGGCTTTTTCTCCCCTCTTCCACGTTATCATTCTCTCATACAAATCTCTAATCACATCAATATGCATAGAACTTTTAGTCTTCTTTTCAGAGAGAAGATTGAAGAGAAAAAATATCATTAAAATCATTATAAAATAAAACGATGAAAAATATTACCGGTCAGTAGATCAATGATTCATTTTAGTAACTTAACATATCTAGAAATTCACGTTGTACTCATTCGATTTGCAGTTAAAACTCATGTACTTCAAACATGATCAATGAGCTCATCAGTTGCAAAATGAATGGTAGACGTCATATCATATGTAGGATATATACACAGTGCTTGCTTTCCAAAAATATTAGTTTAAATCATCTCATTTCTTAACTCCTGGGACATAATCAGATGAGGTGGATGAGAAGAAATAAGATCGATTTCTTTACATTTGCCGTCTGCAGCTGTGGAAAAATGTGTCATGCAGAAACTTGTCTTTGTGACTAGAAAGGTTCTCAGATAATGTGTGATTAGAAAGGTTTAGCAAATAGTACTCTCTTAAATAAAAGCATCAAAACAGCCGTTGCTTAACCTTAATATTGTTATGTTATATGATTGCAATCCTAATTAGATCACTCATCCTCTTTTATCAAGATATATACTGAAACTTGAGAATATTACTAACTGTTGTATGATTAATTATGATATCAAGAATGTTATACATTTCTGTTATTTAGATTGTTTCACATCAATAATTTCTGATTGGTTTTGTACAAACTGTCAATGAAACCTTAAGTTTGAGGAAGTTGTAAAGTGTTGATATATGTTAGGTAGTTGTACATTTGTGTTGCTGCCACTGTTAGATGAATGTCAGTGAAACCTTGAGTTTATCTTTTATTCTCTCTCTCTTCATTGCTCACCTTACTCACGTAGTTTAATGCAGATAAAAGTATACAAATTTCACTTCCTCTTTACCCTATAAACAATAATTGAAACTTGAAATTCAACAATTTTTGTCACTCCAATACGCAAATGATAAGCTTTTGAAGTTCCTTTCCAGGACATATTTCCGTTATTTAGTATGTTGTAGAAGGAATTTATAGCCTCTAAACCTTGATTATTTTGATGCAGCAGGGTGAACTTTTTGGAGTTTTAGTTTTAAGAATTTTTCTTATTTGTGCAGTTGGAAGCAGCAAATGAAAGGGAGAAAGTGCTGCAAGAAGTCACTGACTTGCAATTGAGGTAACTGAGCTCTCAAGAGAAAAATACAATATTTATTTCGACAAAATGTGCTTTGTGAGACATTACTTTGCTGGAAACAGGATTATAAGCAAAGACGAAGAGATACAAAAGCTCAAAGCTAGACTTGCCCAGGCCAACATAATGTAGAAATCTTACATCCAAGCCTGTTGTTGCTTGTTGCGAACCAAGGAGGTCAGCAATTAAGGTATGATGCAGAAATCTGGCATCGAACCTCACTTTGTGCAGTTTCAGCCGCAATAATCACTTGTTGTGGGAAATACGAAGCAGCGTCTGTAGACGAAGAATGAGGAACTCCATAACACCTACAAATAGCCGGTGATCAACCCCATCAAGAATTATTAAGGTTTAGAATCTGTAGAAAATGCATGAGAATTTCACAACTCCATCCAGGGCATTTATAGACCTACATAACTTATGTAAGCATATGTTCATCTTGTTAGATCCTGAACATATGCTTTTCCTTGACTTTAGATTTAGATTCGGGAATAACTTCAGAATCTTGTTACTTAATAAAACAGTTGAAGGACCCCAAGAAATAGGAAAAAGAATCTTAGTTTAGAGATTATATTGTTGTAATTTTGAACTCCTATACATGGAAATGTGGATATTTATTAATGAAAAATATAAGCAATAAACACAAATGAACGATATGTTTTCATCGCTGTGATATATTTTACTTTGCATTTTGTGTTCCTACCAAAAGAAGCCAAGGCTGTGTTCAGAGTCATGTAGCGAGAGAGTTCTCCAGTAAATCTCATAGTTAAGTTTATGGTTTTTTCTTATTAATAAAGAAGAGAAAATTAACATTTGATACCGTAATATTTTGGTTTTAAACGGGTGATGTGGTTAATTTTATGGGGTTTAAAAGCGACCCAAAATCAAACTGTGTAGACATCAAAAGTTTGGATTTTCATTCTCAAGTCATTGGAGCTATTGGAAGTATAGAATGTTGTATTGATAATTGACTTTAATTCTGTATTACGATTGAGTTTATGTAGGTGTTACAATCATCACTTGTGTTAAAATCAGAGCACGTGCTACAATCAAGGATAAACAAAACTACACATCTATTATAATCAAAGGATTAGCACGTGTGCTCTATTAATTAGAGAATGTTACAATTCAACTGGCCTTAACAATCAACGAATGTGCTATAATCAGCTATAGTTAAAACATGATACCCGGTTAATAGCAACAAAATCTACACAATTAACCCAGCCAAAAGATCTTGATATCATCTTCTTTGCAATGTGAATAAAGTTCAAACATATGACAAACAAAAAGATAGTCACATATAGTCACATCACCCACCATGGGTAGTGCAAGTGGTTTGGAGACACAGTGGTAATACAATCAACACACTCAGGTCGCTAGTTTGAACCCATTAATTCAATCAATGTATGAAAAATACAACTCTGTTTACACCTCTCATTTCGCGAGGCATCGTTATAACACACAAAATGGGAATCCCATTAATTCTTCATTCTACCTCCACTTTTAATGCAAAACGGAGTTAAGAGAGACACATATGAGATTCTCAGACATCTAATTGTTTGATTTGATATGTAACTTAGAACTGTTGGACATTGTTAGAGTGTGTTTGGCAAATCTTTAAAGCGGGCCTCCCGCCCAGCTTTGGTCTTTTATTGGTAAAACTGAGCCAATTCTAGCCTAGTTTTGTTAGGCCAAACATAAAGCTTAAAACTGTTATTTTGAACCACCCTCTTGGTTCAAAATGAACCGAGAGGAGTACAAAGTTATAACACTCACCCACAAACCACAACTTGGGAGTGATAAAGTGATGAGGATCCATTTAACATGATCTCAGATGCCATGGGCTATAAATAAACCGAAATAATATATCATTGCTACACGAGTCCGTGTTTCTATCTATGGAAAAAAAGAAGTTTTAACTGTGGAAATTTGTTTTATAGAGTATAAAACTATAAGCATGAAATGCAACTTTGGAGAATTTTTTAAAAATACAAATTTGGAGTTTATTTAACTGAAAATTTACCATTTTCTCGAGATACAATGGTCCAAAAGTTGTACCAAGCAATCCCCAACAAATAGCCCTCCCTAAAAAAATTTCAAATTTGAAAAATGGACAAAATTTAGGGTGGGGACTGGGGAGGACTTAACCTTTGATTCAAATGGGTCGCTTTGGTCTGAAAGAAGGTGGCGAATCTTGAACTCTTTTCTTCTCTTTCTTGCTTAATTTCAGCACATTTGATCACTTTTTATATGTCTAGTTTATTTCTCAAATGTGAAATGATACTAGTTACCAAAAGGTAAATTTGCATCCTTTTAAGTGATATTTGAACTTTTATTTCTTTTGATAAGCAGGATTATGCTCTTTCCGTGATGAAGCAACTGTGCACTGGTGAACAATCAGGTTCACTTTTATCTTTTTACAAGTTAATTTTCTCTCTTTAACTGAAAAAAAAATCACAAGATTCCATTGCATCAGTTAATCGATCAGCAGATGGACCGTCGGTATCAGTATCTACAGTTTCTTTGGTAAGTCCCTATTTTCTATACTTGAGAATTATACACATTACCTTATTTTTGTGCTATTGTAGTCCGTATATATAGGTTTTGGTTCATGCAATAATATGATTTATTTTTTGGGCAATTGCTTCAACATCCATTTCTCCATGTCAGTTATTAGGTTTCCTAGATGAATATAAGCATATACCAGTTATTTATGTAATTCTAAGACTTAAAATTTACGGCGTTATTAGAAGTTCTGAAACATTACCCTTTGTAATATTTATATTGTTAGGGAAAGCCTTAACTTTCACAATGCATCAGCTATAGACAACAAGACTCTTTGTAGAATTGCTAAGGTAATTTGACCATGTAATCTTCAAGGATAAATATGGGAGTTGATGATTCAAATTGTATGCAAGAAGAGCGATACTTGATTTTCAACAAAATGGCTGTACACCATTTGGATAAAGGTAATTTTGTAATGGTCCTACAATAATAGCTTATAACCATGAGCAGGTATGTGGTTCGTAAACTTGAATGATCTACTTTTCAGTATAACAACTTCAAATGAGCTATATTCCAAAACTTTTGTGGGCTACATGTACATTTTCCTTTCTTTTGGGACTTTGGAAGAGTATTTTGAAGGCTCCTGTTCATGTACCAGAAGTAGTAAGGAGTCCTTAAAGTATCTCCAGACATGTTTAAAACTACCTCTAGTTTTCATTGTTTCATTGAATAAGGTCCTAGCACTTCTATCAACTGGTGCATATATTGAGCTCTATTGCCCATGCACAGACCATCTAAATTTAGTGTCAAGTTGCTTATGGATACAGAAACATTCATTTCTAATATACCCTTATTATTGTCACTCATCGATGTCAACATTTTTAGTTTCAATCTCATAATTTTTATTTTTGCTATGTCATTTTCTCAAACATGTTCCTGTAGTTGCCTAACCTTCCACCAGTAAAAACTTGTCTCTAGTTATTCTATAGAACTTTCTCCACGGTTTCATGGATATTGTAGGATCCCATAGTAACTCCACATCACTTCTATATTTCACATCTTGCTAAGATTCTACGAACTACATTCTCATCGATTTCACCATCGTGATGAATCATTTGTTCTAAAATAAAACAAAGTTATTACTCTTATATCTTCTCTGTCATGATCTATAATACATTCTCGTTCCTTCTCATGTAGTACCTTCTATATGTTAGTCCCTGTTCTACTAATTCTAGATCCTTTAGATCCCAAAGCTTCTTTCAAAGATAGAAAATCAGGGCCGAGCTTGGCACCTTTTGGTTCCGTCTGACCCTGTTGAACTCAAGATGTGCTCAAGTTTTTCTGATTTTCCATCAGACTGGGCCAAGATTTTTGGCCTCAGACAGATTCTACCCCATTGGACCTAAATAAGTTGTGTTCATAAGTTTTTGACTCACGAATGTAATTTTCATATTGCTCATGGTGGCATACTGTTCTGATTTTTTTTCCATGTGCATGAATTGACGAAGAACTATATCTCTCTCTCCATGAAATAGAATATGAGTTTGGTAATAACCATATATAGTTTACCCTTTGATTTACTCATACTACGTGAATATGATCATTTTCTGTTTTTTGTTTCTCTGCACTTGATTTGGTCAATGCAGAACGTATATATGCCATAAAAGTGCATCCAAAGTTTGTCTAGAAAGTTCATCTAACGTACAGAAATGAGGACTTGAGGTCGACTTTGGCTGTGGAAGCCTATGGGATAAAGAATGGCTTTTTCTCCCCTCTTCCACGTTATCATTCTCTCATACAAATCTCTAATCACATCAATATGCATAGAACTTTTAGTCTTCTTTTCAGAGAGAAGATTGAAGAGAAAAATATCATTAAAATCATTATAAAATAAAACGATGAAAAATATTACCGGTCAGTAGATCAATGATTCATTTTAGTAACTTAACATATCTAGAAATTCACGTTGTACTCATTCGATTTGCAGTTAAAACTCATGAACTTCGAAACATGATCAATGAGCTCATCAGTTGCAAAATGAATGGTAGACGTCATATCATATGTAGGATATATACACAGTGCTTGCTTTCCAAAATATTAGTTTAAATCATCTCATTTCTTAACTCCTGGGACATAATCAGATGAGGTGGATGAGAAGAAATAAGATCGATTTCTTTACATTTGCCGTCTGCAGCTGTGGAAAAATGTGTCATGCAGAAACTTGTCTTTTGTGACTAGAAAGGTTCTCAGATAATGTGTGATTAGAAAGGTTTAGCAAATAGTACTCTCTTAAATAAAAGCATCAAAACAGCCGTTAAGCTTAACCTTAATATTGTTATGTTATATGATTGCAATCCTAATTAGATCACTCATCCTCTTTTATCAAGATATATACTGAAACTTGAGAATATTACTAACTGTTGTATGATTAATTATGATATCAAGAATGTTATACATTTCTGTTATTTAGATTGTTTCACATCAATAATTTCTGATTGGTTTTGTACAAACTGTCAATGAAACCTTAAGTTTGAGGAAGTTGTAAAGTGTTGATATATGTTAGGTAGTTGTTGTACATTTTGTTGCTGCCACTGTTAGATGAATGTCAGTGAAACCTTGAGTTTATCTTTTATTCTCTCTCTTCATTGCTCACCTTACTCACGTAGTTTACTGCAGATAAAAGTATACAAATTTCACTTCCTCTTTACCCTATAAACAATAATTGAAACTTGAAATTCAACAATTTTTGTCACTCCAATACGCAAATGATAAGCTTTTGAAGTTCCTTTCCAGGACATATTTCCGTTATTTAGTATGTTGTAGAAGGAATTTATAGCCTCTAAACCTTGATTATTTTGATGCAGCAGGGTGAACTTTTTTGGAGTTTTAGTTTTTAAGAATTTTTCTTATTTGTGCAGTTGGAAGCAGCAAATGAAAGGGAGAAAGTGCTGCTGCAAGAAGTCACTGACTTGCAATTGAGGTAACTGAGCTCTCAAGAGAAAAATACAATATTTATTTCGACAAAATGTGCTTTGTGAGACATTACTTTGCTGGAAACAGGATTATAAGCAAAGACGAGGAGATACAAAAGCTCAAAGCTAGACTTGCCCAGGCCAACATAATGTAGAAATCTTACATCCAAGCCTGTTGTTGCTTGTTGCGAACCAAGGAGGTCAGCAATTAAGGTATGATGCAGAAATCTGGCATCGAACCTCACTTTGTGCAGTTTCAGCCGCAATAATCACTTGGTGTGGGAAATACGAAGCAGCGTCTGTAGACGAAGAATGAGGAACTCCATAACACCTACAAATAGCCGGTGATCAACCCCATCAAGAATTATTAAGGTTTAGAATCTGTAGAAAATGCATGAGAATTTCACAACTCCATCCAGGGCATTTATAGACCTACATAACTTATGTAAGCATATGTTCATCTTGTTAGATCCTGAACATATGCTTTTCCTTGACTTTAGATTTAGATTCGGGAATAACTTCAGAATCTTGTTACTTAATAAAACAGTTGAAGGACCCCAAGAAATAGGAAAAAGAATCTTAGTTTAGAGATTATATTGTTGTAATTTTGAACTCCTATACATGGAAATGTGGATATTTATTAATGAAAAATATAAGCAATAAACACAAATGAACGATATGTTTTCATCGCTGTGATATATTTTACTTTGCATTTTGTGTTCCTACCAAAAGCCAAGGCTGTGTTCAGAGTCATGTAGCGAGAGAGTTCTCCAGTAAATCTCATAGTTAAGTTTATGGTTTTTCTTATTAATAAAGAAGAGAAAATTAACATTTGATACCGTAATATTTTGGTTTTAAACGGGTGATGTGGTTAATTTTATGGGGTTTAAAAGCGCGACCCAAAATCAAACTGTGTAGACATCAAAAGTTTGGATTTTCATTCTCAAGTCATTGGAGCTATTGGAAGTATAGAATGTTGTATTGATAATTGACTTTAATTCTGTATTACGATTGAGTTTATGTAGGTGTTACAATCATCACTTGTGTTAAAATCAGAGCACGTGCTACAATCAAGGATAAACAAAACTACACATCTATTATAATCAAAGGATTAGCACGTGTGCTCTATTAATTAGAGAATGTTACAATTCAACTGGCCTTAACAATCAACGAATGTGCTATAATCAGCTATAGTTAAAACATGATACCCGGTTAATAGCAACAAAATCTACACAATTAACCCAGCCAAAAGATCTTGATATCATCTTCTTTGCAATGTGAATAAAGTTCAAACATATGACAAACAAAAAGATAGTCACATATAGTCACATCACCCACCATGGGTAGTGCAAGTGGTTTGGAGACACAGTGGTAATACAATCAACACACTCAGGTCGCTAGTTTGAACCCATTAATTCAATCAATGTATGAAAAATACAACTCTGTTTACACCTCTCATTTCGCGAGGCATCGTTATAACACACAAAATGGGAATCCCATTAATTCTTCATTCTACCTCCACTTTTACTGCAAAACGGAGTTAAGAGAGACACATATGAGATTCTGTACATCTAATTGTTTGATTTGATATGTAACTTAGGAACTGTTGGACATTGTTAGAGTGTGTTTGGCAAATCTTTAAAACTGGGCCTCCTGGCCCAGTTTTGGGTCTTTTTTTTATTGGTAAAAACTGAGCCAATTCTAGCCTAGTTTTTGTTAGGCCAAACATAAAGCTTAAAAACTGGTTATTTTTTGAACCACCCCTCTTGGTTCAAAAATGAACCGAGAGAGGAGTACAAAGTTATAACACTCAGCCCACAAACCACAACTTGGGAGTGATAAAGTGATGAGGATCCATTTAACATGATCTGCATGCCATGGGCTATAAATAAACTGAAATAATATATCATTGCTACACGAGTCCAGGTTTCTATCTATGGAAAAAAAAAGAAGTTTTAACTCGTGGAAATTTGTTTTATAGAGTATAAAACTATAAGCATGAAATGCAACTTTGGAGAATTTTTTTTAAAAATACAAATTTGGAGTTTATTTAACTGAAAATTTACCATTTTCTCGAGATACAATGGTCCAAAAGTTGTACCAAGCAATCCCCAACAAATAGCCCTCCCTAAAAAAATTTCAAATTTGAAAAATGGACAAAATTTAGGGTGGGGACTGGGGAGGACTTAACCTTTGATTCAAATGGGTCGCTTTGGTCTGAAAGAAGGTGGCGAATCTTGAACTCTTTTCTTCTCTTTCTTGCTTAATTTCAGCACATTTGATCACTTTTTATATGTCTAGTTTATTTCTCAAATGTGAAATGATACTAGTTACCAAAAGGTAAATTTGCATCCTTTTAACAATCATGTTATTGGATTTTTGAATGCCATTATTGTTGTAATGAAAGTTGGTATGGGGATGTTGGGCCCCACATCATTCGAGAGGTTGAAGAAGGGGTTTGGGATTTTTTATTGTAATTAAAATGGAATGTTCTTCTGTTTCGTTTACATAATGTGGTATTAGTTGCTCTCTGTTATGCTGTGATTGTCAGTGTTATCTCCTCTTCCCATTTATTTTGCCTCCAATGCCCAACGCTCTTACTAAGTGTTAAAACTTATTATTTTTTGCTAGAAACCACCACTAAATAGGGTCATTATACAAGAATCGTTTTTAATTTTTTCAATTTATAGATAAACTACTTTTAAAGTAGGTTTTGGTTCCAATCAATCACCTCTCAGTCAAAATTTTACTGAAAACTCAAATATACTCTTAAAAGCTCACATTCAACAAACATGACTCGCTTATCTTAAAAGTGCATTTTTAAAGCTTATTTTTGAGTTTTTAGTTAAAATTTGACTAGGAGGTTGTCGATTAGAACAAAAAATCACTTTAAAAATAATTTACATATAAATTGAAAATGAAATGTGGTTGTATAATGATCCTATTTTTAGGGTGATTTGCAAGAAAACACCCAACTTATTATGACACGGTCATTAGTCTCTGGCTTGTAAAAGTATAAAGGTGTATTCTTCTTTAAAGCCTTAAAGGACTCTCATAATCATTGCCACTATTATTAATAAGTGAGTTGTTAATTGCAGAAATCGAGAGGTGGAAATATACATAATCCATGATACCATTTCTTGCATTTCAATCGGATAGCTGAACCTCGGGTTATCCATGTTCTATTTTAGGGTTAATTGCAGGTACAAGTTGTAGTATAGAGGGTATGCTATTTATTGTCCTAATTTTCTATTAACATTGAGATCTTTGATACCGAAGCAAAATTATTCCTCCATTATTTTATCGTAACCCTGAGTGTCACAATTTGCAGAGAGATATCTTGATATTTCAAAATGTTGCAGAGAGACCCATTGTTCTTTGTATAAGATATGTACAGATAACAAAAAGATAACTCTGTCTGGACAACAGAATGTATAAATGCTAATGTTTGATTCAAGCATGATCATTATTATTCTTCAAAATGCTGTCAAAATAAAAGGAAGCCAAAAGGTTGAGTTGTGAAGAGATCTAATGCTTGAAAACTGTTCATATCGCACTGTTGCATTTGCATGGCACTAAAGCTATACAAATGGACAGATGGTCAACTACACAGAGATACAGAGTAGCTTTAATGATTTTATATATGCCACCACGCAATGCGCTCAACATCTTGCTTCTGGTTCTACTCTGAATAGTACATGGCTTGTGGGTATCATCCATGATTGAAACTTGTCATGCATCCAGAGCAAAGAAATGAAATCGGAGGTTGCACAAAAAAAGTATTGAAACAGTGCATGACACCAAAGAATCAACTAGTAGGTTCTATTGACTATATTGTTTTTTTTTTAATTTTTAAACCCATATGTGCATTCCACTTTGTCTGGTTTAGCTTGGTCATACTACAGTAATTTCACCTCTAAATTCTCCTTGTGCAATCTCTCGCATATTGACCCTAAATTTCAAAAGGTAAAAAATTCTGCCCTAAAAGTGGGTAAAAGTTTCATATTCTGTTAGGATCCATACACCTCAAATAAGTACAACAATTCGGACTTTAACTTTTGAATATCTGCAAACTAGATACTCTCATCATAGCTGTTTATTTGTTAGGAATTAATGCTTCCTATCTGTTAATTTAGAAGAAATTCCTCTTTATTGATAACTCATTGATACGAATGACGAGTTATGTTAGATTCAAAAGAAATCTCTCTTTCCCATGTTGAAAACAATTATCTGAATTCACGGTAAAATATGTTTGGACTCGTGACTCAAATATTGTTAATCATTATAAGTCAATTTGGGCGCATGCATATTAGCTTAACTAGTACATCTCTGTTTATGGACCCCAACTCAACAATGCTATCAATCATTTTGTACTGATTGGAAGTTCCTAGTGAGTGATTTTGAAAATTTTCCAAGCTAGTGCAGTTGACCTTGTGAGGGTGAGCTAATGGGTAACACTGTAGTTGTACAAGGAAATGATGTTTCCATGGACTATATGCTAAAAACTTTCATTGGCTTTCCAGCTTTTCCTTATCCACTATAAAATGAGGCAAATGCATTCCTTCTCAAATGCAACCCAGGCTTCTAAAGAGCATAAGCATTAATACTTAATCATGCCGAGGCCCATTCATGTCTTCATCTTCATCCTCCTGATCCTTCTCTCTGAGATGTCACTAGGTATATCTTTGTCGGGTTAGTTATCCGCTCCACATTTCTATTTCTTGCAAATTTTAGAGGACTAACAGATAATTTTCCCGCACTTTACAGGCCAAGATGGAAGCATGGAGGAGAGGATCAAGCTTGCACATCCTTTACGCAAGGTATTGTGCATAGCTGTAAGTTTTACAAAGAAAAACTCAAGCGAAGCTTGCATGAGGACGTTATTAGTTCAAGATAGTTGCCTTGTTAAGTGTCTAAGGGCTTGTTTTGCTACTCCTAGTTAAATTGATTTAGTAGAACAAAATGCAGTTTAGGGTGTGTCGACAAACTCTTAAAACTGGATCAGGACTAAACTTAACCTAATTTTGGATTTATTTTTCATTGGCAAAAACTAAGCCCAGATCTTCTTAGTCCAAAAGAGACCATAAAATCAGTTTAATGTTAGACCACCACCCCTTGTTTTAACTTTAAACTGGTTTAGAGTAGAACTAGGACAGTTTTTGGGTGATTGCCAAACACACCCTAAGTATTGTTCATAGTTCGGCAAAAAACTAGACTAAAACTTAAATTGATTTTGTTAGGCCAATTTTACCCTTAAACAGAATTCCTTTTGGTCCACCTCCTCCCGTTAAAAAATAAACTGATTTAGGCCAAAACTGATTTAGAGGGAGTTATCAAGCTGACACTAATAACCTTTACTTGGTTTGGAATCAGGACTAGGACTTCTGTAGGAATTCTTAACTTTATTTATGAATTTGGGTAAATAACACTAAATCCCCCTTAGGTTTGCAACTTTGACAAAAATTCCTCCTGAGGTTTAGAAAGTAACACTTTCTCCTCCTCCTTATTAGTTCTCAATCTAATAAGGTCACATGATATTTATGTGACCTCTTAATGATCAAAATACCCTCTAGAGTTTTAAAATTTTTTTATCTCCAACATATTTCATCTTCTAGTTTTTTAACCTATTTTGTAGTTGTCATAAAAAACTATTGAGCTAAGAACAAAATTTTACCTTTCATTAATTCTCCCTAAAAATTTCATCCAAGAAAATAAGACAAATTCATTTAGTTTTATACTTTATAGAGTTTAGAAGTTATAGGGTTCAATTCCTAAAATAATTTTTAAAAAAAGAGACAAAAACTAACTCTGCAGTAAAAAAAAGAAATGGAGAAGGAAAATCATGGTAAAGAGTATTTTGGTCCTTAAGTAGTCACATAAGGATCATGTGACTCTATTACATTAAGAATAAATAGAGAGGAGGAGAAATTGTTACTTTCTAAACCTCAGGGAGATTTATTGTCAAAGTTACAAACCTCATGGGGATTTAGTGTTATTTACCCTATGAATTTATGTTTTCCTGATATTTATCAGGTGGGACCCAGAAAGGTTATGGTGGAAGTTACACTTGACTACGACGCTGGAGGAGCAAACTGCAAACACGATCCAAAGAAAAAGTGGGGAAACTGTGGCAGCGGGAGGAGCCGCTAAATTAAGACTATCATGCTATTTCTTAATCATAATTAATCATTTAATAGATAATTATGGTTTATCTTAATAAATGATAAAATAATGAGGAGCCGCTAAGACTGATTAGTCTTGAGTAGACCAGCATTTTCGAGTCATTAGCATATACATAACACATATTATAAACGTTTTAGTTGGATATTGTTGGCATTGTTGGTTTGGATTACCTATTGAGACACTATTGTGGCTATGAAATTGTTATTTACTCTCTCAGGCCATGTTCGGTAAAAGGGTTAATGAGGAGAGATTAAGGAGAACGGTCAATATAATTGGCATATTTGTTAATCTAATAAATGTTAAAAAATTAATCCGTTAGGTTAGTTTATATTAATCCTTGTGATCATTTGTTGTGTTTTGGGAATAACAAGAATTATGATCACTCTTTAAAAATAGAGGGATTATATCTTAATCCATCTAAATAGGTAGATTTGTAAACCCCCTCTTTTAAAGAGTTAACTCATTTTAAGCGGGATTTATAAACATTTCTTTTATTTTTTGTGTTTGGCCAATTATGAGAAGCTTAACTCAGTATACCCAATTAGTAACTTTTTTATGTTTAATACGTCAAAGAGGAGTTAATTCTCCTTAACCCCTCAATTAACCCGTTGCCGGATAACACTTTAATGTTCTATCTTAAGTTGAAGCCCTCCAGTGGGGGACCTAAATGACTGACCTATGATTCAACTCAATCTACTACCATGTCCCTGGTTCATGGTCCCTATATTTCCGTCATCTGTCTCATTTACTGACCAGCAATAAGCTTCATGCATGCTTGTGTGAATGAAACATAATAATACTTCATGCCCCTATTATTAAAGCCAGCTTGCATCTATTGGAGCTTCATAGCACCAAACAGTCCTCTCTCTGGGATACTGATCCCTACTGCTATCACAGGCATAGTAAAGTTATATAGACCAGTGAAAACAAACAAGCTAGCTATAGCTATGCACATCAACTACAATACATCATATTTGACCTCCTTTAGAAAGCCATCACCAAAAACCTAACTTACATACAACAACCCTATTCTTCTGAGTACTCATTCTTTTATTCAAGCATTTGAATTTGAATAAAAAATAAAAATCAGCATTATAGTACAATATCAATCAAATTTGTATCAGTCTACTCAGAGTATTTCATCAGCACAAATTTGTATATTGTATCAATATATATATATTCAGACTAATCCTGTATAAGATTTTTTTTTTTTAAAGAGAGTAAGTAAAGAGATAGCTCCAAGCCCAAGGCATTGTATCATAATTATCTGATTGGACTGATACAAATTTAATTGATATTGTATTATAGTACTGATTTTTATTTTTAAATGCTTGAACAAAAGACTGACTACTCTATAAAAAAGGGGTTGTTGTACTAGGAAAAAAGTTTTAGAGAGATGGGGGCAACCCCATTCCTTTGTTCAAGCATTTAAATTAAAACAAAAATCAGTATTATGATACAATATCAATCAATTGTATCAGTCCTATCAGAGTATTTCATCAGCACAAATATGAATATGTATAATCAGACTAATGTATGTATGATTTTCTACAAAGAATCCTCTATAAGATTTTCTTTCAATAATAAAATAAGAACATGAGCTTTTTTTTTTTAATAAAGAGAATTAAGTAAAGTGATAGAGCCAAGCAGAAGAAGCCAAGCCAATGTATGTCCAAGAGAAAAGGATAACACTCGGGGAAGGAGATAAATCTACACAAGACAACACAAAGGCCAAGAGACAAAAAGATACTAATAACACAACAAAATCCAAACTTTTTGTGGGCATAAAATTGCAACCAAAAAACAACAGAGAGAGGATACAACCCACCCACAGAAAAAGTAAAATATTCTGCAAAAAAAAAAAAGTGGGAAAAAAAGAGCAAGAAGAGAATGGACTAGTGATTGAGCCTATAGTGCCAATATCAAACTTAAAACAACATTAAAAAAAAAAAAACAACCCTTTAAGACTTCTTCTTCCTCTTCTTCCTCATCCTGAGAGCTCTTGCTATCTCTTGCTCTGTCTCTTCACCAGCTCTTTTGTTTTTTCCTCCTCAATGAGAAATATAAGAAGGGCTTAAGCAGTTGAGCTTAATTAAACACTCGATCTCCTTAATAAATTTTTGCACCATCTCTCCCCTGTTGAATGTACAGAAAATGTACTATAGACTGCAGATAATAATGAGGGAGGCTTCTTTCTTTATTTTTTCCCCCCCTTTCTCCCCTGTTGAAATACCTGGGATTGGAAACAGAGAGACTGGTGAGAGTTGGAATGACTGTCATGCCCTCTTGGTGAAGGGGGTTGGTGGCAGCATTTATGAGGGGTAGTTTGGGAAATTAGAAATGCTAATCCCCTGGATTTTAATGAGTATTCAATGGTGGGTATTCATGTGGGAACTTGGAATGACTGTCATGCCCTCTTGGTGAAGGGTGTTGGTGGCAGCATTTATGAGGGGTAGTTTGGGAAATTGGAAATGCTAATCCCCTGGATTTTAATGAGTATTCAATGGTGGGTATTCATGTGGGGAAAAAAACAAGACCCTCTCTCTCTCTCCTATCTCTCCCTCTCTCTCTCTCTCTCTCCACTCTTTCTTTACCTCTTTAATAAATTGCATTTCAAAGCGCTGGAAACTATAGATGAGAGTGTTTAGAGTCAAGATTTTGGCTTGGTTAGATCCCACAATCTATCTATCTATTACTTACTTAAAAGCAGAATCTTAAAATTACTATTCTTACTACAATATGCTTCAGAATATTAAAATTGTTGGTCATAATTCATACTACAGTAAAATAGCATGCTGCTCACGTTGTAATGATTTTTTCTCATAAATACTGTTCATGTATAGTGTAATTTGGAATATTAAACATGCTCTACATGCTACAATAAATTTTTTATCATTTATCCACTGTTCAAGCTGAATAACATTTTTAACATTGAAAACAGTGTTTATATATATATATATATATATATATATATATATATATATATATATATATATATATATATATATATATATATAGATATAGTTCTTACAAATGATTAATTTAATATTTACGGACATTTCACAAATATAAATTTTTCTAGCTCTATTATAGAAAATTAATAAAACTTGCTAATTTGTGTATTATTTTGTTAAGCGATTTGAAAAATTACTATGTAAATAATAGTAAAAAAATTATCGCTAAAGTTTTTATAAATAGTTATATATAACAACTATATTATCAATTTGGCGACAGATATACCTCGATAAATAATACCCGTAGCAACGCATGTGCTTAATACTAGTATTTATGGAATAACAAAAGAACAATGGAATAGGTAATATGTACCTCTACAGTAGTCATGGATTTTCGATCGAATGCAAAAAGCACATTCACGATTAGTCCCGTGAATTTTAGATCAAAAATGTCATTTTTAAACTAGAATAAACATGTATAGCGTGTTTCCCTACATGGTTGACCAATGTGTTATTGACATAGACCACACCGAACAATTATTTTTATGATCTAAGATGTTGATGGTCTGAAAGAATTGTACGAACTTGAATGTGCAGTATCAGCAACACACCAACTAAGAACTAACTATCGCTCTGATAAGGTTATTCATAATTGGTTTTATGTTCACTAATAAAGGGTTTTGCTAGACTTGTAGTACTTGAATTGAAAAAGGACTTCCATGCAAAAAAAAAAGACACATCTTTCTTCCCTCAGTGGGTTTTGAGAAAGGACCATGGGCAAGTGTTGAATGCAGTGATCAGAGGCTGCTGCTGCTCTCCTCCATGTGGCCGGGGACCATCGACACGTCACCCAAAACAACATTCCCGAAATGCCCCTCACTGGGGGCATTTTGGGAATTCCGAAATGGCCCAGCCTCTTCAAATCGAGCTTCGAGGCTAAACACCAAAAAGGCCCAGACACGGAATGTCCGAGGAAAAATCCAAAAGCCCCCCTCAATAAATACATTACTTTGCACAAAAGTATTGAATTATGGCAATTAACTAATACTCACGAGATGGGCTCAATCCCTCCTTCAAGATTTATAAGAGTTGTTGAAAGAAAAACAAAAGAGAGAGGAAAGCGTGGGTACCTGGGCTTTCTTTCCTCTGCTCTTCTTTTTGTAGAAAAGGCCCTTAAAATTTTCAGCTTTTGCAGAGAGCAGCAAATGCGGGATTTTTAAGGAGACAAAGGGGAGAGGAGAAGAGAGCAGCCTTCTTGTTTTGACGAACAGGATGAGGTCTCGAGAAACGAGGGGGCTTTTTGTAATTTTAAAAATATCTCGGGGCTGAGTTTAGGTCAGTGGTGTGACGGCTACACCGTGGAGTGTGGAGGGAAGAGAATGACCATTTTTTAACGGCTACATCTACTCAAATATCTCATGAGTTCACTCACTTTGCGCTATTTACTTTTATATTTATTTTTATTTTTATTTTAGCACTTAAAGTTAGTTTAAAATTTGTATGTTTGTTCCTTTAGGATACTTGCAGGCTAATTATAGAGTTTTCTAATCATTAATATATACTAAATTTATCGATAAACCTATCTCGGCTCTATTTTAAAGTAAAATTAAGATAAATTTAAAATAGAATTTTGGTTGGTTTAAGAGTATATTTAATAAATGTTAATACTTAATTAGCTCTATGCTTAATTTGTAAGCATCATAGAGGAACATCGGTGTGAAGGTGAAAATTTTCACGCTTACGTGTAATTGAGGGTACTAAAATGCTTATTTTAAACAACTTGAGTTATATAAATCTTGCCAAAAACATGTAAGAGTATATAAGCGCAAAATGAGTCAAACTATGAGATATTTAAATGCTATTTAGCCATTTTTAACTGAATGACTTTTTCAGATAGGATCATAGATTTTGGTAAATTGATATGGTTTGCTAATAACTATTAGCTGAAAGTCAGAATATCAGATACATAAGAGGGTTATTTGCGGTTTATCCTTACCAAAAATAGTTTATGTACTATCTCAAATTAAATAAAAGTTATTAATAAGAAATTCAAGCACAATTAAAAATGCTACAGAACCTCTAGAACTAATTTAACTCATCAAGGATAGGGAACTAAATTCTTGATGAAAGACAATGCTAAAACAAGCTGCAAAACAAATATTCAGGAAAAAAATGGTTTAGAAACATGAAGATGGTAATCACATCTAAGGGAAGACAGCAAATGACCACAAATATTAGTTTGCAGTTTTTCTTGCCTTGCTCAAAATAGGAGAAGGATCGCATGAATTTCTATTCTATTATTGAACAGTTTTGAAGTTAATTTGGTAGGGAACATGCTGTAGAATAAATTACCTGAGGAATTATATTCTCTCTACCGTGACAACCAATATGTATTTCAGAGCTATGAGGATCTCTGTGCCCACAGATTAATTTTAAATAAAAAAAAAAGGCACAAACCAGTTATCACTTAGGTTAAGACGTCGAAAAAGACTAATGTAAGTTTGTTAATCTAAATTTCTATATCCTTACCGCTGTAAATATTGTTGATTAATTGTAGCATTGTGATGTCCAAACTTGTTCTCGGAAGCTTAGCTGATAGATGACGGTGAAATTTCAAATGCGAACAAGTTTCATTTTTGATAGTAATCAATTCAACATAGCTAAAGCCTCTAGGAGAGAACGAAGATACCTCGTGCTTGAACGCAAAAGATGTCTGAGAAGAATGCCCCAAAAGATACCGACAGAGGCTTGGCACAGGTCGATAAACATGAGCCTTCTTCTGTACTCTGCAGAACAATGTAGAATGAGTTGAGAAGAATGGAGTGAAGCACAAGAGTCTTTACTTGCTGAGAAGCCTCAAATAGAATCTTGTAATCTCAGAATGAGGTGCTGAATGAAATGCACCTCAATCTGAACTCTTACTGATGCTTTTGCTGGAGGTTGCACCATATGCTTGCTGCAATGCGGTGTCGCTCCTCAAACGAACTTCATTAGAATACATAGAAAGCTGTGAGAAAAGAAAAGAGTATGTAAACTTACCCCCTGAGTCTTTCTGTCAGCAAAAACATGAAATAAACTTACAGGTTGTGGACCCTTTTGTTGTTCACCAGTTGCATTACACTCGAAAAATAAGAGATCGAAATCTATTCAATGAATTTTTGGCAGTTTGGCGCCCCACAAAAGCACCTCACCCTGGGACCAAAGTGCACGAATCTGCACAAAACAACCATTGCTAATAGACCACCGTTAAGAATAAGAGATGAAAAACTAACTAAAAAAACAACTAGCTGACAGTTAGGCAAGAGAGGCAGTAACTAGTAAGTACAGCATTTAGAGCATACAAGTATTGAGCATAAATAAATAAAAGAAGCATAAGATGGTAGTAAATGGCTCATGGTTCTCACTTGCTCCCTCAACTATTCTTGTAAATCTTGCAACTTTGTCTCAATCTAAGAAAAGTTACAGGATTTTCGTGTTTAGGGTTCGCGAATGGATACGACGCTTCAAGTTCTAGGTATTTCATTGAAGAAAACCCATCCCATGGTCCATGACTATTCAAAATATGTGATTTAGCACCCTAATGAGTAGGTTCGGACAGTTTCAACTGATGTTTCAAGTGTATCAGATCGATAAGCTATTATACATAATAAATAGGGATGACTAGGAACCAAATAAAATTAAAATGAACTTTAAAAAAATGCAATTAGATAAAATGTGTAAAGCATATAAAACTACCTGTAATCATATGTTAAAGGCTCTCCAGCTTCTATGGACTGTGATGCAAAAATACCTACACGAGGCTCCCCGTCAACTTGCCTACATTAGAAATAACTAACCTTAGTACAACATTTCACAGATAACATTATGGCCCATTGTGGCCATTGAGTTAATTCTCTCACCATTTCTCCAATGGACGGTTTGGATTACAGCTGAGGTTTAAAAATCAAGCAGAATTTCCTTTAAAAGTTGCATCAATTGTGAAATCCTTCCCAATTTCACACAAGTAAAAGTTCTGGTCACCACGGTGTTTCATATCCCAGAGCCTTTGTGCACATAATGCATCATCAATAACTAAAACAGAAAAATAACTCATCATGAGATAAACAAATGACAATTTAAATAACAGGTTCTTTTTCTTCGCTAAAATAGAACACAATAATGTTGTATTGTCAACAAAAGTTAAATGCTACAATTGAACAAAGAACCTGCATGATCACTGCCTCAGATGGGCTGCAGATGTAGTTTTTATGTCAGAAAAATTTGCATATCTGGTAAATCAGGTTATATAATATCAATGATTATGCATATCGAGAATCAGTCCTGATGCAATGTTCAGGAGATTTCCTCCATCAACATAAGCAAGAGATTTTTTAGCATAAAACCATAGCCCCAAAATGAGTAGATGTGAGGTGTGTTTGACATGAGCGTAAGAAAAAGAACAAATAAACAAAAGATTTATACAAATGCAGCCACTTAACCTCCAACATGCTTCTTATTCCAACTCACATTTAAATAACAGAAAATAGAAATGCAAAGTACAAACTTTTTATACATCAACCACGATCTTTATACTCCAAAATTGTATGCATACTACATTTTGAGAGAATACAATCTTCATGACAATTTCAGTAAAAGAACTCATTAATGAATAGAAACAAAAGGATCATGAGTAATTTTTCTGTACTTTTATGCATCAACAACGATCTTTATATGCCAAAAATTAAATGCATAGTACATTTTGAGAGAAATACAAATCTTCATCACAGTTTGAGTCCGATAAAGTCAACCCATTACATGGACAAAACAAAAAATCATCTATTTAGGTGCTAGGACCTTACTGATTGAAACGTAATTACATTACAGTAGACATAGCAAAACATACGTAGCGCATGTAATTTCATGATCAGAATCACAGCCGACTAAAGTCACACACAGGTGCCTATTGAGAGGAAAAAAGTTGAAACTTACCTTCTCCAATGTATTCAATGACAAATTCTCCTTTCTTCATTGACTCTAATGAATTTTGTCTGCCATGAAAGACTCAAGTATTGTCCTCTAGACTTTAAAATAAGACGTACAGGTACATCGAACATCTCAAGTTGTAAATCCTAATAAGAATAAAAAGAATATTATAATTTGATGAAACTGTAGAATGCAAAAAATATAGCTCAGTAACTTGCCAAAAAAATATCATCTTGCTTTCTTGTTGCTGGCGCATGATATGCAGGTAAGTAAAACGTAAATATGGAGTGTACACAATAGCAAAAGACTATGGCATGGATGTTGCTTGGATGGAAATGATCGGGTAGTCTACATGGGATGCATTAATATCAGCAGAATTGATCCTTGAAACGATAAATGTCGTCTCCGCTTCGACTATAGATCAGAATGCAGCCAGTTAGATATCCTTCAGAGAAAGCAAGCCATGGACAGCTTACTGCTCGTGTGAAACTGGATGTCCTTGACTGATGAATCTAGGAGCGATGATCACTATGTATCTCATCAGACCATAGAATATTTTTTTTTGAAGTAAAAATAGGGCAAGATGCCCTATTCAAAAGATACATATAATATAGAACCAGGAATATACAAGAGTATACCATAAGAAAGATGATGAGCAATAGAAAGGGAAGAGGAGAGGACCATAGCCGTCACCTCATCCGACAGTCTAAAACTCAAAATCTAAACAAAAAGTATAAAAGTATCAGACCATAGAATATTTTTTTGAAGTAAAAATAGGGCAAGATGCCCTATTCAAAAGATATATATAATATAGAACCAGGAATATACAAGAGTATACCATAAGAAAGATGATGAGCAATAGAAAGGGAAGAGGGAGAGGACCATAGCCGTCACCTCATCCGACAGTCTAAAACTCAAAATCTAAACAAAAAGTATAAAAGTATCAGACCATAGAATTTGGTTAGTGTGTTATGGATAGGATAAAGGAAAACCTGTACTTGACAAATCCCAGAGGTCAATTGTCAACACATATTACAGTCTTCAGATGTGTTTTCTTCACAACATCTTAGAAGCAATGAGAAAAAGAAAAATAATTATATTAATAGTCAGTTGTCTAAGTAGCACAAAGACTAATGAATCAATGGAGAACAAACAAGACGAAGAAATAACCTATATTCATATACAGCATTGACGAATATAAGAACAGTAGTATAGTAACAATCTTCTTCTGATAGGTATGTCAAAGAGGAACCACAATGAAGCCTTTATCCCAAATTTTTCGAAGTTTTGGTGTCAGCTACATGAATCCTCTTTATATCAAGGAGGGGACAACAATGATCCATCTATGTTTTAAGTCAACTGTCTATACCTAGCGCAACCCTCCTCCTTGTTTCTGGCTTATAAAATAAACTAAATCAATTAACCAAAGTCTATGATCCTATCTGAAAAAAGCTATTCAGTTAAATAAAATTTCTTCAACTTATTTTATGGCATGCTTTAGTGTTTTTTTTTCTATTCCTAGGTTTTTGTGTTGATTTAAGGGGAGATTGACCTTCAATGACACCCATAAACTAATTTAGAATATTTTAATCTTTAATGTTTTATTAATTTTAATACTAAATACAACATAATTCTATTTTAAACGGACCCCAATTATATTTTAAAATAGAATTATGATGATTTGACGATGAATTCAACGGTCATTAAGACTAGAAAGTTATAAAATTAACTTGCGAGTGCTATGCAAAAAATTCATGGAAATCTTATCAAGTTTGGCACAACACAAGGTATTAAAATGCAAATTTTAGAAACTTTAGGGAATATAAATGCTGTCCAAAACAAGTGAGGGTATATAAGTGCAAATTAGGAGAAAGCTATAGGGCATTTGAGTGCTATTTAGCCTTCTAAAATATTAAGTTGGTTCGGATAGTGATTTTATCAGAAAACCCGCATTCGACCCGTTAGGATGAACCTCGTCGTCCCTTGAACCCTAAAATCCCAAATTCAATCAGAGAGAGAGAGAGAGAGAGAGGGAAATGGCGAGAGAAAACGATATCCCTGATAACGCCAATGATCGTAAGATTCCCCCTTTTTCTATAATTCTTTCCATACTAAATTTAGTAATTTTTGTCTTTTTTTTCTTTGGGTGTCTGGTATTAGATTGCCCGGGGCCAGAATCGGAGTCCGCAGGCAAATCCGATGCGTGTGAGGGTTGCCCAAATCAACAGATTTGTTCTTCTGCTCCTAAAGGCCTTGATCCTGGTAACATTTTTTTTTAATTTTTTTAATTTTTTTGTTTGGGTGCGTGACACAAAAAGTGGAGTTCAGTGCAATTTGAGTAATTTCTCATATGGGTTTTGTTTATATTTGATGATGGATCCTGGCAGTTCATTATACTGTAAGCATGATATTGTTTAGCTGTAAAGTTGTTGTTGGGATTTTCTAAAATTCTTTAAACATGATATTGCTAATAATAAAGTTGTATTCTCTGAAAAATAAGAAAAATTATATATTGCTTCATAAAGTTTTAACTCCACAAGCATAATCTTTAGTCCTTTATTACGTATAATTTTTTCAACTCTGAAAGTATTTTGATTATTGCAAGGGATCATTCTTAATTCTTTAAACATGATATCGCTAAATATTCATGGCTTAATCGTTATGATCTTGATCTAGTTAATGAAATTGGACCTTTTATGTAAGGAAGGCGAGCGTCTTGGATTGCATTTGGCTCCCGCAGATCTTCTCCTTAACCAAATTTATCCATGATTCTCAGGGTTTGGATGAGTATATTCAGTACGTAAAGATGGCAAAATTAGCTTAAAATTTTGCACAAATTGAAGCAGTAGTACAGAAGAGATGATTCAGATAAGTTTGTTTGACTTGGCCTAGCCTGACCAAGAAAGTGAGGCCCCAATAGAAAGTATTTTACACATTCAACAAGAAAATCAAATACTTTGGTCAATGTTTTAAAAAACCCGTTTTGTAACTCGTTATAACCCGTTTCATTACCTAACGGGACCAAAATGTTACATAACACAAGCAAAAAACCCATATTCAACTTAACGGTCCAAAAAACCCAATAAAATGCGTTTTATGGAGCGTTATGTTAAGGGTTTTAAAACCTAAGTTTTTTTGGGTTATATTATGTATCAGATTTGGATATGTGGATCATTCTCCACCGTCCAGATCTAATTAATCACAACTCGTTTTGAGTCTTTTCTAGTGAGGTAACAAGGTTTTATTTTTTTATTTTTCATTAAATTTATTTTATGTTAAAGTTATTTACAATGAATTGCAGTTAATTAGTCCAAGTTATTCTAATCTAATCAACACCCAATCACTTCAGGAGAACACTTAGTTGTTTTGTGAGAGATCTAGAGGATGATGATTTTATCTTGTAGGGTTTATTACTGACTTGAAACTTAAAAGTTGAAACTTGGAAGTGTTTGATTTTGTTAAGACTTGTTTGATTGCTTTAAACTTAACATATTTGATCATTTGATGATACTTTTGGAGTGGTTATGGGTCATGTATGACTAACTTTTGTTAAGAAATTGCGATATTATATTTCTTTATTTGATAATTATGATGTTGTGTTTGAAAATTTTGATGATTCTAATTAATAAACTCATTATAAATTATTTATATTTATAGAATATCTAAATAATTAGTAAACAATATAACCTACGTTATGCTACGCTTTTTATGCTTTTTTCCATAACCCTTAACAATAAATAAGTGTTACGTTATGCGTTATCGTTTTTTTCAGCATTTGGTCTTTGCATCTGATCTCAATTCATTTGTTTAAATTCATAAATATATACTGATTAAATTCTTGTTATATTTTTTCATGTAGATGGCATATCCAACTTATTGCCCATATGGGAGTTTTTTAAACTGCTGACATATCGGGAAACCATAATAAATAGGTAGCCCTAGTTTGTTTACTGATAATGACAAGAGTGACATTTCTGGACCGCAAGATCCTTTAATTTTCTATACAACCTTTTAAGTTAATACAACATTTGCTTCTGCTCAACCTTTCGTTTCCCTGATCATCCTCTTTTGAACGGTTACATTTTTTCCCATGCATATGCGCCGTGAGTAGATTGCAAATCACACTCTTTGTTTTTATTCTCCTTGCTTTTCCCAGTACTTTATGGGCTTGGTCATATTTTTTTATGTTGATTAGCAGCATTCTATCACAATATTCAATATATATATATATATATATATATATATATATATATATATATATATGATGAACAATCTGTTTTTCAATTTTTTTTCCCTTTCAGATTTGGTTGCTATAACAGAGAGAATGGCTACTGTCAAACACAAGATAGCAGTTCTATCCGGTAAAGGCGGAGTTGGAAAGAGCACTTTCTCTGCCCAACTCTCCTTTGCCCTAGCCGCCATGGAGTACCAAGTCGGCCTCCTCGACATTGACTTGTGTGGGCCCAGCATCCCCAAAATGCTCGGGCTTGAAGGCCAAGACATCCACCAGAGCAACCTTGGCTGGTCACCCATCTATCTAGATTCCAACCTAGGTGTCATGTCCATCGGGTTCATGCTTCCCAACCCCGACGATGCTGTAATATGGCGAGGGCCTCGTAAGAATGCCCTCATCAAACAGTTCTTGAAGGACGTGGATTGGGGAGAGATAGACTACCTTGTGATCGATACACCTCCAGGGACATCTGACGAGCATATCTCAGCCGTCCAATACCTCCAGACCACTGGAATTGACGGTGCGATCATCGTCACAACCCCACAGCAAGTCTCTCTGATTGATGTCCGAAAGGAGATAAGCTTTTGCAAGACGGTAGGGCTACGAGTTTTGGGTGTAGTTGAGAACATGAGTGGATTGAGGCAGTCTGTTTCAGATTTCACATTTGAGGAAGTGGGGGAGGATGGAAACCCTAGTGATGTTACCGAGTGGGCTCTGAACTATATAAAAGAGAATGCTCCCGAGCTTCTTTCTTTGGTTGTTTGCAGTGAGGTGTTTGATAGTAGTAAGGGTGGAGCAGAGAAAATGTGTGAAGAGATGGGTGTGCCATTTCTCGGGAAGGTGCCAATGGATCCGAAACTTTGTAAGGCTGCTGATGAGGGTCGGTCTTGTTTCTTGGATCAGCATTCTGCTGCAGGTGCTGCACGAGCTCTTAAAAGAATAATACAGAAGGTTGTAACTGAAGAATAAGCAGCAGACTAAGCAAGAAATTATGTGCAACTTTCTATTATATGTATAAACTTTGGTATCTGTTTGTGTTCATTCCTGAAGAATGGAGCGTTAAATCTACATGGTGTGGCTTGAGATGTTGAACTTCATCGACATGTAATTTATGGGACGGAGAAGATTGAATTGAAGTTAGAAGAAGGATATAATGTACTCCTTGGATTTGTCACTTCCCCTGTCACAGAAGTCTGCCAGCTGAGTAAGTTCTTTTTTTCTTTTTTATTTATTTATTTATTTATTTATATTTTTTGGGATTCCATAGCCTCTTCAAGTATTTTATCAGGTATGATCTATTTGCATTTTCCAGGATACCTCTTATACTTCATATTTTTTGCTGCGAGAATTTTTAACTTGATGTTTAGTATAAATTTGATTGTCGTTTACTTGGTCATGTGGATGATAATGCCAGTACAAAACTGGTAAGAAACTGTTACCATATCAATTTTAACAGATGGAACGAGCAAAATTGACCTACAAGATGCCGCGGCACTTGTGTGAAAACTACTAAAAATTTTATTTAAGCATTTGATTTAAAGTACACAATATATTTAATCACTTAGGGAAAACTGTAGCAAGTAATAATAAAATATAGCAATTTACACCGTATATCAAGATGTTGAAATACAAAGTGAGTTAACAATAATTTGCTTAAGTATTTTATGACTAAGAGTGATTTTGAAAGTAGATTGGTTTAAAAGTAAACAGGTGTAAAACTTTGGGTTTGTTGATAAAAATCATTTTTGGAGGTGGATGATTACAAAATTATATAGGGATAAAACTCTAGGTTTGTATGTTGAAAACCCATTTATGATGCCACCAACATTAGATGAGAAAAACCAGACAAATGGTTTAAGCATTTCATTCAAAATTACACCGCATTCATAACAACTTAAAGAAAAGTCAGTATAGTATAGTCACTTACACCATATGCTAAACTAATTGTAGAAATACAAAGTGAAATTTTAATTAATTTGGAGGAATATTTTGGAACTAAGAATGATTTTGGAAGTGGGTGGGTTTTTAAAAATAAATGGAGGTAAAAGTTTGGGTTTGTCGGCAAAAAATCTCTTTTGGAAGTGTGTGGAGTTTAATAATAGATGAGGGTAATACTTCGGATTTGTACGCAAAAAATGATCTACTATTTGGGATGCCGTGACATTAGTGTGAAAAAGAAAAATAGAAAAAAAAAATGGTTTAAATGTTTAGTTTAGAAATACATTCTATACATTACCACTTAGTTTGCAAGTATAACAAAATATTTAAACTCACAATACATAATAAAATGCTAGAATGCAAACTGGATTTAAAAATAATTTGCTGCGTAATTTGGTTTAGGAGTGATTTTGGGAGTGAGTGGGTTCAAAAGTAAATTTTTGTTTTGGGTGTTTTTTGGGTGGTTTGGGTGTCATCGGGTTAATAGCAAATAAACCTTTTTGAAAGTAGATAGGATTAAAAAATTGGAATAAAACGCTGGGTGAAATGCTTAGGGCCTAAGAGTGATTTTGGACATAGGCAGATTTAAAACTAAATGGAAGTTAGGCTTTGGTTGTAAAACTTCGGATTTATAGGCAAAAGAAACCTTTCTTTTTTTTTTTAATGGGTAGAAACCTTTCTATTATACTTCATTTTATCAGTATATTATTTTATTAAAACTCCTGGAGTATTTTGGTCCTAAAGAAGAAATAAGAGTCGTTTTGAAAAAACCAGTCGTTTTAAAAGTTGGCGGGCTTAAAAATACTTGCACAGTATCTAGCTCTGGGGACCATACCTTAGCATTAGTCTCAAAAATAAACATGGCCAACCTAGCTTCGAACCTATAACCTGTGCTTTAAGGTTAAGCTCTCTAACCAAATGAGCTACTTGGCTTTTCGTAATAGTTTGGGAGAGCAGAATGATATAAAAACTATTTACTGTAGCTTAGAACTGTTCATTTCTCGATAACTTTTGTATATAGTATAATTAATGTCAGCACAAAATGGTACTCAAGAGACAGAATGCAAATGCTTTCTACGTCACATTAAATCTGACAATAATAGAAGAGAAACCAGCGTCATTATCTTGGAGGTTCTCAATCAAGAGAAATCATTTAAATCCTTTAACTGAGTGTTATATTCAAGCTATTAAGTCTAACATATTGTTTTTTGAATCAAAGCCATCCTTGACAGCTTTATGACTGATCCTTAAGTTTTGTTTTCCCTTCTATTGAGAATGCTGATTTGTGCATATGTTCTTAATTCTCTGGACATTTCGAGGTAGGCCGCACTGAAGAAGGTGATGCGAGTTTGGATTTTAGTAATCATGGATGGGCAGATACCGGTGATCATCAATATTTATGATTACCAAATGTCGGGGAAAACCCATCTTGCTCCGACTTTAAGGTAAACGATTCAAAATTTTCCAAGAAAACAGATTTCTTGGGCATTTATTTGAATCCGAGAGTACTACTTGTTTCAGGTATCTGTAGTCCAGAAGTATATAAGCTGTTGTGCTGTTGTGTATGTACATGTTCTGAGACACTTTTTAAAGTGGGTGATTGAATTGATACGACATTCTGACTGATATTTGTTGACTGTACTTATGTTTAACTAGCATTATTGCGCGCTCAAGCGATTTTAAAACTTAATTATTTTAACTTTATATAGAGAGGGTCGCTTTAATAACCTAAAGTATCGTAGATATTTCTAAGATCTTTTTATGATATTTGTTAAGTGAGTAGGTATCAATTTGTTGTGGTATCTTTAGGATAACTCTTGGATTATTGTGGTGGTAATGATGATGACACAACACTGGGAAATTATCATATTGACATTAGTAAGGCATGCTTTCCGATATGTTCTTTTATGTTCTTCGACGATATTAAGGTACCAAAACTGATTTTCTGCTTGGAATAAGATGAATGCTCTGGGGCGGGTCTACTAACACTGTAGGGGTGCAAATTGTTGCACCCCTAAATATTTACAAATTTGCATATAATGTCATGCACATTTTACATCCACTTCCAACCCAAAAAAACCGAAAACAAGAAAATAAAATAAAATTTGAAAGTTGCACCTCAAGACTTAAGCTATCTAAAAGACACTAAAGAAATTAATTAGTAACAATTTGAATTAGCTCATTGGTAAGTAAAAATTTCATTTAAACTTCCAACAATAAAGTGCACTGGGTTTATTCCCATTAGATACTACCTTTTTTGTGGACAAAATGGATACTATAGTTTCATAGTATTATTTTTTTATTTTTAGTTAAATAGATACTTCTTGCCCCCACCCCCACACACACACACAAAAACCGACCCCAAAAGGAAAATTTTCTGGATCTGCCAAGATGAATGCTTGCCACTAACGAAGAATCTGGCGTGAAAATGTCACATGACCATTGCATGACCTTGTGAAATATTCGTCAATATTTATCCTCAGTTTAAATAGAAAAATCTTCAAAATATACAAATTTCACACAAATCTCACAAATATAGGGTATCAATGATTGTTTATCATTGTCATATCATTAAGTTAGTACCACACAAGCATTTAAAAGGGTCCGCAGTAGGTCGCACAATAGTTACGTAACGCTTTCACGCCAAATTCTTCGTCCACTGTAAGCATTCATGTCTTATTGCAAGCAATGTAACTAGTAAGGATCCATATTCTCTTCAATAAGAGATAGTCTAACTTTAAAGAATATCTATATATTGGAATATAAAGTTTCGCATGCAAAACATCTCTGTTATTGTAATAATAAGTCTCCTAATGATTCGTGAACGTTTTCTTTTCATTGTTCTTGATATTTCACAAAATAATCCCAATAAATAAAAATTTACTTTTCAAAAAAAAAAATCTAAATTACATAGAAAAATAACTTTTGGTGTGACATAAATCTAAAATAAAATATCTCACAATATAAAAAAGAAACTAGTGTTTACTATCCAACTAGATCAGTGATCATGAGTTTTGGATATGGTCTCCAATGAAAAGCAAAAGGATGTGAAATTATTGCAGACAAAGAGAATTTTGTCATGAGAAAAAGCTGAGAATACTCCAATTATGCTGGGGCCTTTAATTGCTCTGTTTTTGTTTCCATGTTCTGCATCCTTACAAAGATAATTTGTCTTAGCTAGGACATAAAACGTCATATATCTCTTAGTTAAGAAATCAAATAAAACATATTTTTATTATTAACCATCTACTTTAAAGATTTGTGTAGGGAGTCTTAAGTGTTATACGCTTGCCTCCCCAATTATTTCTACAGAGGACTCTCTGTGTGATGAACATTCAACCAAATAAGACACGTGAATAATAATGAAAATCTAATAAAAAGTTTTTTAAAAAACTCATGATTATAAATTTTCACTAAAAGAATAAACTAATCCGCTTAAATTTTCAGACACCTGTGGATTTTTTGATGCAAAAGGACAATTAGGTCCCATACAAGATACCCATGAGTCATGATTACAGTTTAGAAATTTATATTCTTTTATGCTAAATAAATGTATCTTGTGCTATGTGAAATCGCAACCATGTGGATATTTTGGTGCAAAGAGACCAATGGTACCATGCAATAAAATTTTTTGAAGATAAGGCACTTGCCCTACCTCAACTTGCCCTAGTTGCCCCCATGCAAACATAAGTGATGCTCTTCACTAAAATCTTTAACCTCCTTAGATATCTTATCATCTTTCCAAGAAGAGAGAAGGGGAGGAAAAAAAAAATTTGCTTTGAAAAAATTCCTACTCCATTCTATTGTAATTTACTGACTTCTTTGATGGAAAAAGTTTATAAAAAGACTGGATAATTAACCAACTAATGTCCTTATATTCTGAATCATATCTATCAAGTTTAGCACATTTAGGCAAGTTTGGGCAAAGTTTAAAAGGTCCAAATCTATTCAATATTTAATATTTCTTCACTTGAACTTACATTTCAGGGTTAATTGCGGATAAAGCCCCTGTAATGACACTATCTTGAATGTAAGTAAATTTATTTTGAGTCTTTTACCTTTATTTTTAGAGAAAGAGAAATTTGTTTTGAAAAATAGATCTCCTAAGGGTGAAAATAAAAATAAAAATAAAAATTCACTCGAGAGTGTTTAGCTGTGATAATAAAACTAGAGGGGGCAATAAGTTCAAAATTATGATACTACACGGATAATGTTAGGATTTATCATTGTATTTCACATAATCCTAGTTAGACTTGGATTGAGATTTGAATTTGATTGAAAAGAAACAATTTCAATTGTAATTGAATTCCAATTAAAATAAGATTAGTATTCGATAATCCAAGTCAAAGAAGAAAACATATCTGAATTCAAGATAAGGGAAAAACTCTGTAATATTCCATGAGAAATTTATTATAAGCCAACAGAGAGTCAGACCACCAAAGCAGGACTAGGTTAAACGGTTCAGACCAATAAATGCTCATTTCTAAGTGTGGTTAAAAATTGAAAGGAGAGAGAACAATGACAATAGATTACTAGTGCGGGATATGGAAAATTTTGTGATCATAGAGATTAGACTTAAACGTCTATAGAAGTTGACTCTAAAATGGAATCATGTAGCTAGTATAGATCCAGATCTAATGTTCATACAATTAAGGCTCAAATAGTGTGGTGCACATACATGATGCGGACACATATATAAGTTAGGACACTAATTTGATTTAATTCAGAAAAGTCATTTCATAAAAAGCAAACAAGTGGAGGGAAAAACAATACAGAAAAGATTCCAAAACAAACA
Source organism: Asparagus setaceus (assembly GCA_012295165.1). Lineage (NCBI taxonomy): Eukaryota > Viridiplantae > Streptophyta > Magnoliopsida > Asparagales > Asparagaceae > Asparagus > Asparagus setaceus. Next base: position 43,191,026 of record CM022703.1, on the reverse strand, counting down.
ATAAAAAGTTGAAAAGCCAAAAGGGTTGGGCCATGGTATTGCAAATAAAGCAGTTGGACCCTTGTAATTGGCCATAATACAAGCCTGCAGGCTGCAGGTGGTCCTCTGTACGATATCTTTTTTGTGTGTAAAAAAACAGAAACACATGGAGAGCTCTGTAAAGTAACGAACCCCAACAATTGAGATAATTGGACCTTTCCCACTTAAAGCTTAATTTAAAAAGAATATCATTTCTAAAAGGACTGATTACATTCCGATACTCTGATGTATGATATTATTATACGGGTAACTCTAGAGTTTGCGAATCTACACGAGTAATCCTGATATTATTAATGTAGTTATATAGGTGACCCTAGAGCCTGGATGAAAAATAACTCTCAGAATTATCCGTATTATTACAATCAGTAATCTCAAGATTATCCTGTAGACATGGGCAGAGCCACATGGAGCTGAGGGGGGGGCAAGCACCCACCTGACATTGTGAAAACCGCCAAAGAGTTCTTAACAGGAGTTCAAACTGTTTTTGCTCACACCCTAAAGTGCGCAACCTACTATTAAATGCACCCGGAAGAATACATTTCCTCTCAGAACGCCCTGCACCGTGCGGGACGTTCTGAGTCGTTCATTTACGAAAGTGCAAGGGCACTTCCGTAAATGAACCCTCTTCTCTATGGCTATCAGAACCCCGCACGGTGCGGGGTTCTTGTTATGGTCATAACCACTAATCAGTAATTGAAGAAGAAAAACGGTGAGCGTTAATCGAAATGAACACCTTGATTTGTTGACTTAGGATGACGTCGATTCCCGTGACAAGTCCAATAGACGTCTCGTACTCTTTATTTCGAGCTCAGCCATGTCAGACGACTACGGACGACAAGAAGGATGGTGTCGGTCGGCTTAGCACCCGTTTTCCTTTTTGGACGATGCGAAAGGCGGTACTAGTCGTCCCTTCGACCGGTCATTTGCCATAAAGTCGCCTGTTCAGCCATTTATCTTTCTGGACAACACGAAAAACAGTGCTAGCCACCCCCTTTTAGCCACCTGTCCCCTTAGACGACGCGAAAGGCGGTACTAGTCATCTTCTCAATTATCTACCCTCATGGACGACTCAAGAGGCTATACGAGTCGGCCCTTCGGTCTCGACTCCCCTCTCCCTCGTCCTGCGTGGCTCCCTTCACCTAAACGACGGTTACAAAATTTGATCCCGACGCCCATCAATATCACATTAAATGCTTTGTCGCCTCTTAATTCCTCCATCCTCACAAGATGGCACCTCGATTGATTCGCCATACCGCTACCAATCCAATCCCATTAATGACGAGGAGACAGCGCTAACTCTTAAACCAACCCACCATTTGACACCTGTAAAGGCGAGCTGCCGCGGCCGGCAATGACAGACATCTACCCAGTCATTAACCAACACGTGGAGGAGAGAGCTGACTAGTCTACTGTCTCTCATCAAACGAGAAGACAAAAATACCCTCAAACCCTAAGTATAAAAGAAAAACTGTTCAACAAACGAGGTAAGCAATCTCTTCCCAGTGATCTCGCTCTTTTTCTATTTTTTCTCGTTTTTGACATACACGCTGACTTGACCGTCGGAGGGACCACCGGAGATCCCAACTCCGCCCCTTCACAGGTTCTTCTTTCTACGTAGGTGATCCTGCCGCTCGATTAGCATTAACGGATGTTAGAAGAGAAGGCGAACTCCACTAACTTAAGAACTAAACTCGCAGGAGATCGCTGGATCGTGATTTCATACATCAATCAGCTTATACCACCGGGGCTCTTCTTCTTGCAAACATGTCCGGTGATGATGATCTTACCAGGTTGGGGAACCTACCAATGGGCTATGTCACTCAAACCCAGCTCCAGGAATCCACCGAAAGGATCACACATGCAGTAGAAGCTCAGCTTAAAGCCTTCATCGACGAAGCTCTTCACCGCTTTCGCACTGCAGACAACCAACCACTTCTGCGGCGCCTAAACCTTCAACAAGCCATCACTCTATTTCCCATGGTGCTCAGCAGTTGACCATGTAGCAGGTTCCGCACCCAGAAACTCCTCACATCAGCAGTTGACCATGCAGCAGGTTCCGCCCAATCGCTGCAGACGCAGCCGACCCAGCGCGCTAATCCCAGACGTCGTCCTCTCATCTTCGACGTGATCGACGAGAGTCCTGCGCCTAGTCAAGGTGCAAAGGACCCAGCAGCCACGACCTTCAAACCTCCTTCCGTTGCACCAGTAGTTCCAGCTCCGGCAGTCCACCAGCCCGCCGGCGGCTATAATTAGGTGTACCAATCTGTCACCGACGTCATCGGAGGGAACACTCCCTTCACCGACTCCATCATGAGGACGCCGACCGAGAAGTTCAAGATGTCGCCAATGGACAAATACGGAGGTGATAAAGACCCGGCAGAACATATTCAAAACTATCATGATACTATGATCATGATGCAGGCACCAGAAGAGACCATCTGCCGCTGCTTCCCAGTTATTTTGACAGGGAGTGCTAAGCTTTGGTGGAACTCCTTGGAGAAGAAGTCTGTCGGGAGCTTTGAGGAGCTTAGTCGAAAGTTCATCCACCACTTCTTAGCCAACGCCAAGCCTAAACTACCACCCAGCTGTAGGGTCGAAAAAAATGTTTATTGATTGAATGAATGTATTACAATCAAATTCCTTCGATTACAGAGGAAGAGGAGGTCGATTTGACTCCTCTTTTGTATGGGTTCTTGGTGGCGAGAGGATGCTTCACTCGATGCTCGAGTCGAGGTTGCTTCCCGTTGACGATCGAATCAAGTCCGGATGATCTAGAGGTTGTTGAAGAGGTTCTTGATCTCTCTTGGGCACACAAGTGTTGATCTCAAAAGTTCTCAAACTTTCTTTCCTCAGCTTGCCAGCCAGCTCTTTGTTGGGCTTCTCAGTTATTTATGTGGGCTTAAGGGGTGTGATTGACCCCTATTGTCACTCTCATATGAGGGTTAATGACCTCTCCCATCATGCCGAGCCGCTAAATACCGTGTCCGTTTCGACAATGGCCTCGTGTTTGCTAATGCGAGCGCCGCCGCAGAATTGTCGATCAAGCATCGTCGGGCGCCGCTGCAGTAACGGCGAACGGCGAACCTCGTCAGACCGCTGATGTCGCGGGCGAGCCTCGTCTCATGATTGCTGAGCTGGGCGAGCCTCGTCGAATGTCGAGCTCGCCGCTTGGCGAGCCTCGGTTGAATGTCGAGGTTCACCGCTATAGGCGAACCTCGGTTGAATGTCGAGCTCGCCGCTGGCGAGCCTCGCCTCTTGAGCAAGTCTTGTTCAATGTCGAACCTCGCCGCTTGGCGAGCCTCGGTTGAATGTCGAGCCTCGCTGCTTGGCGAGCCTCGCTCGAGTGTCGAGCCTCGCCGCTTGGCGAGCCTCGTCAATGTCGAGCTCGCCGCTGGCGAAGCCTCGCTCGAGTGTCGAGCTCGCCGCTGGCGAAGCCTCGCTCGAGTGTCGAGCCTCGCTGCTTGGCGAGCCTCGCTCGAGTGTCGAGCCTCGCCGCTGGCGAAGCCTCGCTCAATGTCGAGGTTCACTGCTATAGGCGAACCTCGGTTGAATGTCGAGGTTCACTGCTATAGGCGAACCTCGGTTGTATGTCGATCATCGCTGTTTGGCGAGCTCGTCTGAATGTCGAGCTCGCCGCTGGCGAAGCCTCGCTCAATGTCGAGGTTCATCGCTATAGGCGAACCTCGTTGAATGTCGAGCCTCGCCGCTGGCGAAGCCTCGCTCGAGTGTCGAGCTCGCCGCTTGGCGAGCTCGTCGAATGTCGAGCTCGCTGCTTGGCGAGCCTCGCTCGAATGTCGAGGTTCACTGCTATAGGCGAACCTCGGTTGAATGTCGAGCCTCGCTGCTTGGCGAGCCTCGGTTGAATGTCGAGCCTCGCTGCTTGGCGAGCCTCGTCTGAATGTCGAGCCTCGGCGCTTGGCGAGCCTCGTCGAATGTCGAGCCTCGCCGCTGGCGAGCCTCGTCGAATGTCGAGGTTCACCGCTATAGGCGAACCTCGGTTGAATGTCGAGCTCGCCGCTGGCGAGCCTCGTCGAATGTCGAGCCTCGCTGCTTGGCGAGCCTCGGTTGAATGTCGAGGTTCACCGCTATAGGCGAACCTCGGTTGAATGTCGAGCCTCGCCGCTTGGCGAGCTCGTCGAATGTCGAGCCTCGCTGCGTAGGCGGACCTCGACTTCACTCGATGGACGCTTAAGCTCTTTTGCTCATCCCGAAGTTGTCGTAGTAGGATTAAGGCAATTTTATTGCCTACAAAACCCTCCAAAGTTTTCGACGTGAATGTGGTTGAATGGAGTCCGAACACTTTGGATATGAAGACTTGTAAAATGGTCGCCGCGCATCGAGCGAGGAACCTTCTAAGGAACACGGTAAATTTGAATTCTTCACTTGCGCCTAATGATCGCCTCTCTAGGATTTTTAGCAAACCCCGCCTATCAACGGATTTGATGTGCCTTTACCGACTACCGCTTGAATCGGCTAGCATGCGGATTGTCTAGGTCCGCCCCACATGTAACGCTGTGCTAAGAGAGTTAACTTTCTTAGTGCTACGATGTTGAATACGTGAGACTTCGCCTTTCTCACGGAATAGACTACCCGCCACGGTGTTAGACGAGACTAATCTCAATAAGGGATCAAGATAAAGTCCCCTATGTCGTGGAGACATAGATTCACCGTTGTTTAATAACAACCGCTACACGGGTTGGCCGCGGTAGACTTTGTCTTCCCGGGCAAAGACGAACCCCGCTTTGTCTTCTTAGGGCAAAGACGAACCTTAATAATGGCACATCGCATGGTAGGCCATTATTAGGAGATGATCGAATCGCTCAAAGGACATAAAAGTATAACGATTATGCATCAAAAGCAATCAAGTTGTTCGACTTAAAAGTATAACAACAAGGATTACTTAACAAAGTCATTTAGAAAATGACTCAGGAGTAGCCGAAGTCGCTCAGGACATGGGAGTATAACGACTATGGTCGAAATAGAGGCACATCGCATGGTAGGCCACTATTTGGAAATGATCAATCGCTCAAAGGACATAAAAGTATAACGATCGCGGATCGAAAAGCAATCAAGTTGTTCGCTGACGGAGAGTATAACAACAAGGATTACTTAACAAAATCATTTAGGAAATGATTCTCAGGAGTGGTCCCGCCATCCCGCTTTGAGAGGATTGACGAGGAAATCTTGAGGGAAACTATCGAGGTGATCGCTAACATGATAGTTTTAGGTCCCGCCATCCTATTGATGAGGATTGGCAGAGGATCTTGAGGGAACTATCGAGGTGATTGTTAACGGATAGCTTTAGTCCCGCCATCCTATTGACGAGGATTGGCAGAGAATTTGGAGGAAATTAGTTATCGAGGTGATTGTTAACATGATACTTTAGTGGAGTTTGAAAGAGGACTACGGGTAGTACTTTTTCGAAACTTACCATTAATAGGCATCATGATTCGTCGCCTTCTTGATTGGTTAGGCTGCACGCTTCCATTCGAAAGTAAACAGACTCCACCACCTAATGGTCCTTCCCATTTTGGTTCGAACTTCCCTTCTTTTGGAGTTCAAAATCATCAGCCGGACGGCGAGAACGAGGTCGCCTTCCTTGAAAATGCGACATCGGACTTTCTTGTCAAATACTTTAGAAACCGGTCCGTAAAGCTCGATATGCCGTTGAGCCAGAATCGCCATTCAAAGATTTCAAGTTCCTCAAGGCCGGCGATGATTTTCCTCGGTTGTCATTCCGTGGATAACGCCATTCAAGCGATGGGATTTGAATCTCTAACGGTAAAATGGCCTCACGTACCATAAACTAGAGAATATGGGGTGGTACCCGCCGGTGCGTAACTGTTGTACCAGTAAGCCCACGTGCTTTGTCCCAGCCTTTGTCGCTCCAATCCTTCTTGTTGGAAGAAACCATCTTGGTAAGGATCTTGATGATCGTCTTATTGAAAGCTTCAGCTTGTCCATTCGCCGCAGGGTAATAAGCCGTTGACGCTAAATTCCGGATCCGAATTTGTCGCTAATCGCGGAAAGCTGGATCGACAAATTGCGGACCATTGTCGTGGACACCGCTTCAAGACACCAGATCGGTATATGACGTGATGTTTGACAAACTTGATCACATCACTGGTCTTGACCATTCTCAATGGGACAGCTTCGGCCCACTTTGAAAAATAATCAGTTATCGCCAGTATGAAGCGATGTCCCTTTGAAGAAGGTGGAGAAATTGGGCCAACAATGTCCATTCCCCATGTTTCAAATGGCCAGGACGTTGAGGTAGGATGCAAATGTTCCGGTGGTTGGTGAAGGTAATTAGCATGTATTTGGCACGCATGGCATCGTTTAGCGTAAGCCACGGCATCCCTCACCATTGTCGGCCAATAATAACCGAAGTCCACGAACCGTCCCATAACTTAGGTCCGTGTTGGTGTGCTCCACAAACACCGCCATGAGCTTTTTCAAGACTTGTTCTCGCTTCCTTAGTTGACAAACATCAAGCAAGAACCCCTCATATGACCTTCTATATAAGGTTCGCAATTGGGAATCATAGTAAAATCTTGATGCTCGCCGACTAATTGACTCCTTTCTTTTATGTCTTCGCAATATCCCGCGCAAGACATAGTCGATGATCGGAACCGCCACTGCTTCAAGTGACTTAGGCTCGCTCTTCAACCGCATCTAATCAGAATGCATATTTTGGCCGAAATAGTTGCCGACTAGTCACACTAACCTCCGAGTAGCATTCTCAAAGTGGCTAGCGAGCCGCAAGAGACGCCATTCGCGATAAGTGTTCCGCAAACGGGTACATGATCAATGTAAAAGCTTTCAAAGGAGTCGCCTAAAGTTATGGCCGCATAATGAGGGATAAGGTCCTCGTGCCTGACTTCGTATTCTCCTCTCAGTTGTTTTACGACTAGCTGCGAATCCCCGAATGCTTCAAGGTGCTTCACGCCTAAATGCTTGGCTATGTCGAGACCAATCAATAACGCATTGTACTCGCCACGCTATTGGTGCATGGTTCTCGACAACTAATACCAAGCAGACACGTGGTTTTGTGGAGATATCAATACTACCCCACTCCGCTATAACGGGCCGCCGTGGGTTGCTCTCGAGGTCTGGCTAAAGAACAATCGCCATACTGCTCCTTAGAGACCGATTAGCTTCATAAGGTTCATCGTGCATGTCTTGATACAATTCGATTTTCCCTTTCAATGGATGATTAGCCATAAGATCACACACGCTTGACCCTTCATCGCCTTCTCGCTGAAGTGAATATCGCATCGAGATAACAACAATGCCCATCTAGCCATTCGACCATTCAACGTGCCAGGCTGGGTCATGAATACCCGGATAGGGTCAATCTTGGAGATGACGTGTATGGTCTGTCCCACTAGATAGTGCCGCATCTTTTGGATGGCGAAGACCAAAGGCAGACATTCCTTCTGAATGGGAGGATATCGATATTCGGCCCCCGACAGTGTCCTACTGAGGTAATAGACTGCCTGCTCGTGGCCAGTTGTCATCGTGCAGACTCTGTAGCGCGGATGTAGATCAGAAAGGGCTTTCCTGATTTAGGTGCAACTAACACAGGGGGATTAGAAAGATACGCTTTGATCTCTTCGAATGCCTTCCGACAATCTTCATCCCAAACGAACGATACACCTTTCTTCATGAGCTTCGAGAATGGTTGACATTTCCCCGATAAGTTGGAAATGAATCTGCGAATGTAAGCCAAACGCCCTTGGAGACCACGAAGCTCTCTGAGGCTTCTAGGAGGTGGAAGCTCTTGGATGGCTTTGACTTTGTCCGGTCGAGGCGATACCATCCGCCGTGACCACTAATCCTAGAAACTTGCCACTAGACATCCCCAGAAAAGACTTAGTTGGGTTCATCTTCAGCTGATGTGCCCGCATTATTTCAAATGTTGTCCTCAAGTCGTGTAGATGATCACTTTTGTGACGACTCTTGACCACCAAATCGTCCACATAGCATTCAACCGTTTTCCGTGAAATGCTTTCGAAAATAGCGTCATGGCACGCCGGTATGTAGCCTCGCTGTGCCGAAGGCATAATCAGATAACAAGATATCCTCGACGGTGTCCGAAAGCTGTATGTTCTTCATCATCGTGGTGCATTTTGATTTGATTGTACCACGAAAAGCCATCCATAAAAGACATCCTTTCAAATCCACACGTGTTGTCGATTTATAATGTCCGCGGATTGGTAAAGGAAAATCATCTTTCTGGACATGTCAATTTAAGTCTCGATAGTCAACGACGCCGGATTCTGGCCCACTTTTCTTCAAGACAGTACTATATTGGCTACCCACGGAGTGTTGAACCTCCCGAATGAAACTCGCTTTGATCGCCTTCGATTTCTTTCTCAATGGCCTTCATGACCGAGGGGAAAATCGTCGTTCTTTGTTGTTTAACGTGCTTAGCTCGGTTCGATATTAAGGCAATGCATAGCCACTGAGGGTCTAAGCCGCATATCTTCATAACTCCAAGCTTAAGACATCGATATATTCCCGCACTCAAAGCGATAAGGCTCTCCTTTCTTCAGTCAAACTATCGCTATGAATATGGGCTTTGGATTAGCTTCATCCCCATATCAACTCTGACTACTTTGTCATCGGTGGGCGGTTCGTTGTTCAAAACGATGTTCCCACCGTGATCCCGAAATGTTGACCTAGCGGATCTTGAATAATGACAATGATCATCCTCTTGAATCTCAAGTTGATCGGCTGCAGCCATATTGGCCATCGTGGACCGAATTCATGTCCTGATCGACCTCTAATCCCGTGAAACTGCTCCAGATGATGAGTGCTCAATCGCCTCGCCTCGACATGCCACGAAAGCACGGTGGCGACTCATATCCCAACCCTTTACGGTTTTATGATAGTAATCATCCGGCCGCCTTCGACATAGCGGATCGGATCGGTGCCCCGATGCCTTTCCGGTTTAGTCCTTCTTGTGAAGAAAGTCGCACCCCATTTTCTTCATCATATGTTACCGCCGGGCCAGAGATATGAAAATTGAGGTTCTTTTCCTTTGCTTGGGTTGTTCCACCTCGCTGTAATGGTTTTGACCCGCCCAAAGATAATGTCTTTCTGATCATTATTCCGGGCCGGTACTACAAAAACCGCTTGTGAAGAGTTAAAGTGCCTTTGAATTGTCGTAAATGACGACCTAATGGGCATGTGCAATGCAGGTTCAAAGATACAACCGTGGAAGAATTTCGACATGAAGTCAGATGACTTTTAACACCGGCGGCGTAAGCTAAATCATAATCTTCATTGAAAACGACGATATCGCCATCGATCATTCGACGACATAAAGGGTTTTACATCGTTGAAAACAACTCCTTGTTCGGACTCTATGTCGCCTTCATTTCACTGCCATAGTCCTCGATCCGTGGTTCATCGGTTTGGCCTTCCTCAAGGTAGTGAACGTAATCAAGAAAATAATTCTCCACCCTTTGAATGGTTGCCTTCCGCGACCAACGTTTTAACCGCCCCTTCTTCATCTACATATTTCATGCATTGATGCAACGTAGACGGACGATCAAGTTTTCATGGATCCGTGGTCGCCCAAGAGCGCATTATAGGATGTATCAAAGATCAATGACGAAAGGTGTGACGCCTCGCCTTCAAGTCTCCTATCCGCATCCGAAGTTTGATTTTGCCCAAGGGACGAATTGGTGGCATTGAAACCGTGATGGTAGTCCCGGCCGCCGCTAAACGATGCGTATCCCAAGATGTTGTATAATTTCAATGGGATGATACTCAATGCATCCCGGGTCCACTTGAGCTCTGCTGATTCTGACAGAGCCAATGTAACCGTAAAGTATAATGGCTGTCATGCCGGGTTCTCCACTTGCATGTCCTCCGAGGAGAAGGTAATGCAAGGCATTGGCCCCTTGAAGACCGGTGACATCAAGCAAACTTCATGAGCTTTCGGGAAATGAGCGAGGAACGCCATATCCGGGCCAACGCCGCAAAGCTCCGTAGATTGAGAGAGGCGCAAGAGCTCAACAAAGTGATCCTCGCCGGATGTTGGAGAGTTGGGCTAAAACATCGAACCGAAAGGGGTCTTCGTCTCGGCGGTCCTTCCTAAGTGCTCGCTAGCGGATTTCCTTGTTTTGGGCTCAATGATTGGCTTTGATGGTGCTGCCAAGTATTGCCTCGATACTCCTTTGAGAACTCTTTTCCCACCTCGTAGCCACGCCGGTACAAGTTGTGCAACGGGGCGATTTGTTGCTCGGTGGAATCGTTGATTTGCTCCTTTTCCGGCCAAGCAGTAGAAGGCATAAGTCTTCCCTTTAGACTTTGACGAAGTCCATTGTTCATCTGATAACAAGTCAGGGTGAACCCACATAATTTCGCCTTTCGGCGTAGTGTAAGGGATCATGCCTTGTGCCTCCCGATGCTGAAGGTCAAAGTTCACAACTCTGGCTTCCGTTCGAGGGATCGACTCTACTCCATCTTGCACCTGGAATTCCGAAAAATCACCAAATTGGAGGGTGACCATGTTTGCAGACACCTTCTTCTGATCCTCTCGCAGAGTCATAACACCTGCCTCTAACAAGACTTGATCTTGTCCTTCAAAACGTAGCATGACCTCGCCGAGTGGTGTACCATTCATGGTACATGCAAGACTTTGGATCATCCGCCTTGAAGTTTCCTCCCGCTTCCTCATTTCCTAAGCTGATCTTGTTCATTTTGAGTAAAGTTTTAAGGATTGGTATGACTGGTCATCCTTAAAATCATACTTCCTGAGGACTACCGGCCAAAACATTCGATTTCGCTTGAAGGGTCTCGGCGGGTTGGGTCTCCACGGCCAAAGTCTCCTTCCCTTCATTGCTTCGAGGAATAAAATTGTTCTCGATTACCCCTTTTATGACGAGCATCCGGGTTCCTGGCCGATCCTCACAAGCATGTTCTCAACTTGTTCGCCGCTTTCACCACTTTCCAAGAGTGTGCTTCAACCGCACCCATCTTTGAAAGTATGTTGATCGAGAGGTTGGCTCTGACATCCCGATGAATGTCGCCTGAGGCCCGTCCCGAATGCAAAGACAGATTCGAATCGCTTGACAAAGTGCCGACAGACTGCCTTCTTTTGTTTTTCGACCAAAGAAGTGGTCATAGACACCTCGTCATCATCGAAGAATCGGGCCATAAAAGCCTCGCACATCTTTCCAAGAGCCGATAGAACCAGCTCTAACCTTCGAAACCATTCAAGGCTTACTCCTTTAAGAGTGCTAATGAATAACCGTCATGATAGATCGCACCCGCTATATGCCCGGTTTGCTGAAGTAATAGATGTGTTGCGACGGAGAGCTTTTTCCACGAATCGCACCAAATTAAGTGGCTTGAATTTCGAGGATACGGGACATCATCCCATTCTATAGGGTATGGCCTTGCCACCCCTCCTTAGATTGTCCTTGAGTTTGAGAGCATCCAACTGCTTTGGAAATCCCGCAACATATGATCTTGCTCTTTGTATGCGGATTTGACTCGCCTCGATGACATTGAGTGAACATCATGATCCCCGCCGTAGCCTTCGCCGATTTGGATCCTCCTTCGTCCATCTTCTCCTTGCCCACAAGTTTCTCCATCATCACCTCTGTTGCCCGATAGATTCTTGTTGCGCAAGAATAGTAGCTTGTTGCTCTTCAATTCTTCGTGTCATCTCTTCTTCTCGCTCGCCATGAGGACACCGGCCTCGACACCGAAATCGCGATTTGAAGGTTGAGATGTAGCGATGGCGAGTTCTCAATTCTTTAGAAAGACCCCACCAACCGCCATAATCAAACGGATTGCCGCTCGTGCTAAGACGGTGCTTCGTAGGCTTTGACTATTGATTAATGCGCCAGAACCCGGAATATTCGGGTCGACGATTCAGATCGCTTATCGGGTCTTGCTCCCGCCTCCCAACCATGTTAATGGTCACTCCATGACTCGCGCGTCACCGCTTTACGGTGGAACCGCCGCCTAGTTGACGGGCCGATGACCGCCAAAACCGGCCGAGCGCGTTGATGAACATTGGGCGCGATCGCAGATGAGCTTCACGCTACAGCGGAGATCGCATTTGATTGGCATCGCTATGCGGTGAGATAATCACGAGATCGGAAGTGGGTGTACCCCGCTGATTCAAAAATGAGCCTCGCGGAGAGGGGCTTCCCGAGTCGAAGTTTGGCTTAACCCGCGAGGTTGCCACTTCCCTGGCTCGGGCGGCGGCTTATGGCGAGGTTCGCCATCCGAGCCGGGTTCATCCGCTCGCGATGGACCTCATGTTGACGAGGTTCGCCATTCTCGACGCTGCCATGACGCAGGTTCGCCAACGAGCGACGCTCATCACGCTGTCGGGCGAGATTCGCTAAGCGCACGCAGGCTCGCCTCTTTCAAGGGGACCTCGCTGTAGGCAGGTTCGCCACTGGACGAGGCTCGCCACTTCTTGAGGGGACCCCATGTTGTAGGCGAGGTTCGCCACTTGGACGAGGCTCGCCACTTCTTGAGGGGACCCCATGTTGTAGGCGAGGTTCGCCATTCTCGACGCTGCCATGACGCAGGTTCGCACCGGGCGACGCCGCCTTGTTTCAATGAACCTCTTGATGATGACGAGGTTCGCCGGCTTTCTTCGGACGATAGTGGACTCGGCCCAACGAGACCAAAGCTCGAGCGATCGGCGAAGCTTGGTTCGCCACGACGCTTGTTCCGCTGCCCGATAGGGAACCGCTAGTAGGATCGGTCTCCCATAGGCGAGCGAGGCTCGCCGAAGCCAAAACTGGCTAACAACATCCGAAGTTGACTTGGGTTGCTTAACAACCCACTTCTTAGCCTCGCCGCTAGCTTTTGGAGCCTCGCCCTGAGAGACAGAGGTCGCCGTCGAGGTTCACTCGAGAGGATTCAACAAAAGCCACGGGGCTGAAGTCTCATACGAGACTCGACGACACTTATGCCTTTACCGGGCTAGATGCCCCTGAGGAGAGGAACTCGCACTTACTCGATCAAATTCAATGACCAAGGTTTGAACCTCGGTTCCAACCGCAACTTTGTCTCGATTGCGCCACCACCGGTTCATCGGAATGAATGGTTGCTCCCACTGGTCGCCATCTTCTCAGAGGGTCGAAAAAATGTTTATTGATTGAATGAATGTATTACAATCAAATTCCTTCGACATGAGGAAGAGGAGGTCGATTTGACTCCTCTTTGTATGGGTTCTTGGTGGCGAGGATGCTTCACTCGATGCTCGAGTCGAGGTTGCTTCCGCTGACGATCGTGACCAAGCCGCGATGATCTAGAGGTTGTTGAAGAGGTTCTTGATCTCTCTTGGGCACACAAGTGTTGATCTCAAAAGTTCTCAAACTTTCTTTCCTCGAAATTGCCGCCTCTTTGTTGGGCTTTCGCTTATTTATGTGGGCTTAAGGGGTGTGATTGACCCCTATTGTCACTCTCATATGAGGGTTAATGACCTCTCCCATCATGCCGAGCCGCTTAAATGCCGTGTCCAGGTTCGACAATGGCCTCGGTTTGCTACAAGGAGCGCGGCCACGCAAGAATTGTCGATCGCTACACGCGGGCGCGCCCGCAGAACGGCGAACGGCGAACCTCGCTGCTTGGCGAGCCTCGCTCGAGTGTCGAGCTCGCCGCTGGCGAAGCCTCGCCTCATGATTGCCGAGCCGGGCGAGCCTCGCTCATGCTCGCTGAAGCTTCGCTTCACGGCGAACCTCGTGTTGAGATTGAGCCTCGCCTCTTGAGCAAGTCTTGTTCAATGTCGAGCCTCGCCGCTTGGCGAGCCTCGCTCGAGTGTCGAGCCTCGCCGCTTGGCGAGCCTCGCTCAATGTCGAAGTCCTCGCCGCTGGCGAAGCTCGGTGAATGTCGAGCCTCGCCGCTGGCGAAGCCTGCTCGAGTGTCGAGCTCACGCTTGGCGAAGCCTCGCTCGAGTGTCGAGCTCGCCGCTGGCGAGCCTCGTCAATGTCGAGCCTCGCCGCTTGGCGAAGCCTCGATGAATGTCGAGGTTCACCGCTATAGGCGAACCTCGGTTGAATGTCGAGGTTCACCGCTATAGCGAACCTCGTTGAATGTCGAGGTTCACCGCTATAGGCGAACCTCGGTTGAATGTCGAGCCTCGCCGCTTGGCGAGCCTCGCTCGAATGTCGAGCCTCGCCGCTTGGCGAAGCCTCGCTCAATGTCGAGGTTCACCGCTATAGGCGAACCTCGGTTGAATGTCGAGCCTCGCCGCTTGGCGAGCCTCGATTGAATGTCGAGCTCGCCGCTGGCGAGCCTCGCTCAATGTCGAGGTTCACCGCTATAGCGAACCTCGGTTGAATGTCGAGCCTCGCCGCTGGCGAAGCCTGCTCGAGTGTCGAGCCTCGGCGCTTGGCGAGCCTCGTCGCCACGAAGAACGTGTCGTAACTTTCAAACCGCATCGGAATTGATGAATTATATATGGAAATCGACCATCTCGACGAGACGGAGCCAATTGCCCCGGCCATTTTTCCCAGTTCCTCCCGGTTTAAGAGATATCAGCACTTTTGTCTATTTTGTAAAGTCAAGCATTCAGGTGAACTTAACCTTTAGGCGGACCTGACTTCACTCAGATGGACGCTTAAGCTCTTTTGCTCATCCCGAAGTTGTCGTAGGATTAAGGCAATTTTATTGCCTACACCGCATCATTCGCACTCAAGCAAGAGCCGGATGAGGACCTCAAGGCTTATATAAAGAGATTCCAGGCGAAGAGGCTAGAAGTTGAAGATCCAGGGAACAAAGTCGCTATGGCGGCTCTAGTGGCAGGGCTACGACCAGGCGACTTATCCAAGGCTCTCTCCAAGAATCCAATCAGAAGTTATGAACAGTTAATGTCCAAAGCTCATGCTTACATGAACATGGAAGAAGCCGAAGCATACAAGATCGTGGCGGAAGCAGAGTCCAGTAAGACGACTACTCCTACCTTCACAAACTTCCATGCACGTACCAATGGCTCATCAATCTCCTCAGCCAACCCCATATGTAGTCCCCGCTCCAACTCCAGTCGCCTCTCCCACCAAGTCGACTGAAAACCCACCTCGACGAGAAGAGCCTTGAAATGTTTCAAGGAATCCTCCCCCTAAGAACAACCGCAATGATCGGTTCGATAGGAGAGAGGACAGAAGAGCCGACGGTCCTCCCCCAGTCTTCACCGTCCTCAACACATCCCTCTCTGGGGCCCTTGACAAGGCCCAGAGGGAAGGACTCCTCACTAAGCCGCCGCCACAGATGAGAGCAGACCCCAAGAAGAAGTTGGAATGGACGGAAGAATGCTGTGTTGCCTTCAAAGAACTAAAAGCATATTTGAGTACGAGGCCACTCTTAAGTCAACCAGTAGCAGGAGAAACCCTGTATTTATACTTGGCCGTCTCTCCTGAAGTTGTTGGCTCCGTCCGTGTTCGAGAAGAAGACAATGTTCAGAAGCCGATCTATTATGTAAGTCGAATCCTTAGAGCAGGGGAATTGAACTATCCCCTAGTCGAAAAGGCATCCTTTGCTCTCATTACAACTGCTCGTAGGCTTCGTCCGTATTTCCAAACACATCCCATTATTGTGCGGACGAGCCTACCATTAAAGAGGGCCTTAGGAAGCCCGACCACTTCCTGAAAAATGGTCGCGTGGTTGATCGAGCTCAGTGAGTATGATGTGCAATTCGAGCCTAGGACCACAATCAAGGCACAAGCTCTAACCAACTTCCTCATCGAATCTACCTCGCCAGATGGCGAACCAGCGAAACTCACAGCCCCCGAGCAACCAACATCCTCCAAGAAAACAAAGAAGCAGACGGCGACGCCCCTCCTATGCTCCGACCCTGAGAACGACCCTCCTGAGATCACCTCTTGGTGGGAATTGAGAGTAGATGAATCCTCAAGCGAAGCCGGAAGTGGAGCAGGCGTAGTCTTGCGCAGCCCAGATGGCACAGTTACAGAGCAATCCATCGCCTTTAAATTTTCCGCTTCAAACAATGAGGCCGAGTATGAAGCCCTCATTGCCGGCTTACGAGCCGCCTTAGCAGTCAAAGCGGAAAGCTTAAATATATTAGCCGACTCCCAACTTGTCGTCCACCAGGTTAACGGCAAATACGCCGCCAAAGACAAGAGGATGACACAATATTTAAAGATAGTCAAGGAATTGCTAACCCATTTCGCCAATTTCAAGATCACACAGGTCCCTCGTGCCCGCAACGCTCGAGCGGACGCTTTGTCAAAGCTCGCATCAACCAGCTCCATGAGCAGCTCTGGGCCCATTTATACCGATACTCTCCAACATCCTAGCATTACGAAGTCTGCTTCAGACGTCATGCAGACCGACACCCCCCTGGAACCTTGCTGGGTGGACCCTATCATCCAATTCCTAACCAACAAAACTTCACCGGCAGATTCAGCTGATGCAAAAAGCCTACTGAGGAACGCCCACCGCTATGTCATGATCGACAATCAACTCTATCGAGTGTCTTATCAAAGTAGTGGCGTGGGGCCTTACCTCCGCTGTCTCCGACCCGCTGCAGCCGACTATGTTTTGAGGGAAATCCATGAAGGCGTCTGTGAAAACCATCCAGGGGCGAGAGCCCTCGCTCAAAAGGTCATTCGACAAGGATATTACTGGCCCACAGTAATAGCCGACTCCAAGAAGCTCGTCTCCAAGTGTAAGAAGTGCCAACTTTTTGCCGAAATCCCTAGAGCCACGGCGACAGAGCTGACTTCCATCTTCAGTCCCATCCCCTTTGCCCAATGGGGTCTGGATATAGTGGGACATTTTCCTCTTGCATCGGGGCAACGCAAATTCCTAATAGTCGCTATCGATTATTTCACTAAGTGGATTGAAGCCGAGTCCCTAGCAAAAATTGGAGAAAACAACGTTACTAGTTTTGCTTGAAAATCCATTGTCTGTCGATTCGGTGTTCCCCGCTCATTCATCACTGACAATGGCACCCAATTCTGCAGCAAGGGATTCCAAGATTTTTGTGAAGAATGGGGGATTAAACTCAAGTTCGCTTCGGTAGCCCATCCCAAATGCAATGGACTAGCAGAAGCTGCTAACAAATGCATTCTCCAAGCCTTGAAGAAGAAAGTGGACAACACAGTCGGTAGTTGGGTCGAAGAGTTGCCAAGCATCCTGTGGTCCTACCGGACGACTCACAAAAACTCCACTGGTGAAACCCCCTTCAAGTTAGCCTATAGAGCTAAAGCGGTGACTCCCGTAGAGGTCGGCATGCCCACCATTCGGCTGCAACACTTTGATGAAGAGGCAATTCTGCAGGGCTTCGAGTAGAGCTGGACCTAGTGGATGAAGTGCGAGCAACTGCTTTGTGCAAGCAAATTGTCAACCAACAATGGATAGCCCGACACTATAACAGCAAAGTCCGTCCAAGGAGGTTTCGTGTCGGCGATTTAGTACTAAGGAAGGCAGCGTTCGATAAGGACACTAAGCGCGGCAAGTTAACACCCAACTGGGAAGGACTATACACCGTCCTCGAAGAGTTGCGCCCTGGAACATACCGACTAAGAAGCCCCGACGAAAGGATCTTGCAACATCCTTGGAACATCGAGCATCTTAGAAAGTTTTTTCAATAAATCTTTTGTACTATGAATCTTTTTAAAATCTTTCAGTACGAATGAATTTTTGTCCCTAACTGTCAGTACTTGTCTGTACAATTATGCAAGGAACTTTTTGATGCCCCATTTACAACAACAAAAACGAGACGTCCCCCTAGCTTAAAAGGAGTTATGACGACCCAATTTCACTTAATGAGTCGAGGAAACCTCTTAATTGGGAACGAGTTCGGAAAACACTTCCGACTAGACCGAGTCAAGGAACTCTTCTCGTCTCGTCGCGATAGATAATCCAGCTCTCTCGGTTAAGAAGACATCCCGCTCTAAAGGTGGAACAGGTCAACCTATCCCTTTAAGGCCAAAAGGAGGCGCTCGTATTTGTTCGCCACGCCACGATAACAACTAGGCGTCAGGCACCGTTCGGAAAAACTGAGTCGTTGCTCCCACGAGAGCCGACTCCCAAAGATCTAGGCGCCACGTAAGTCCTAGGCACCCAATCTACGGGTTATCATTGCCGAGTCGCAGGTCCCACTGGGGCCGACTCCTAAATAGGCTTACTCTTTGCCTTAAAAACAGAGATCGGCCGTGCCGAAAGAGACCTAGGCGCCACGTAAGTCCTAGGCACCCAACCTACGGGTTGTCATTGCCAAGTCGCCGCTCTCACTGGGGCCGACTCGAAAACAGACTTACTCTTTGCCTTAAAAATAGAGATCGGCCGTGCCGAAAGAGATCTAGGCACCACGTAAGTCCTAGGCACCCAACCTACGGGTTGTCATTGCAGAGTCGTCGCTCCCACTGGGGCCGACTCCTAAACAGGCTTACTCTTTGCCTTAAAAACAGAGATCGGCCGTGCCGAAAGAGACCTAGGCGCCACGTAAGTCCTAGGCACCCAACCTACGGGTTGTCATTGCCGAGTTGCCGCTCCCACCGGGGCCGACTCCTAAACAGGCTTACTATTTGCCTTAAAAACAGAGATCGGCCGTGCCGAAAGAGACCTAAGCGCCACGTAAATCCTAGGCACCCGATCTAAGGGTTGTCATTGCCGAGTCGCCGCTCCCACTGGGGCTGACTCCTAAACAGGCTTACTCTTTACCTTAAAAACAGAGATCGGCCGTGTCGAAAGAGACCTAGGCGCCACGTAAGTCCTAGGCACCCAACCTACAGGTTGTCATTGCCGAGTCGCCGCTCCCACTGGGGCCGACTCCTAAACAGGCTTACTCTTTACCTTAAAAACAGAGATCGACCGTGCCGAAAGAGACCTAGGCGCCACGTAAGTCCTAGGCACCCAACTCCTGAGTTGTTTAAATGCCGAATCCCTGCTCATACTGAAGTTAGCTCGACTATAGATCGTTCTGACGCAAATGCCTATCTCGCCTTGATGACCGGCGTAACATGAAGGCCAACCTGACCGACACAAGCCTGAGTACTAATCGAAAGCAAAACTATTCATTAAGTTGTACAAATTACGATTTTTTACTTGACTTGTAAACATTAGTCAAATTCGAGATCAATATAACGTGTCTGCAAAGCCTGAGAAAATCATATCATAAAAAAGTAGAAAATCCGACACAGAAAAATGCGAAACTAGATTTTCATTCATAATTCTAACATACATTATGAATGTACAACGGTCCTTCCGACCGAATACAAAAAGAGAAAAAATACAAAACGACTATACAATATCCTAGTTGCCGCCTTCACCACCATCCCCTTCGTCCTCATCCTCGTCCTCGTCTTCATCCTCCTCATGGTCGTCGTCCTCGACGCCGAGCTGCACTCCGGCTCCCCTTGCCTCTAGGCCCTGCAGGACTCGAAGGCAGCTTTGCACCCGAGGAGGGTACGTGGCACCCGAAGGTGGAAGAACATCAGAGGGCAGTTGGGCTTTCAGGTAGTCAAAGCCGGCTTTAACAGCCAGCGACAACTCAACTTTGCCCATAGGTCCTTGCCTATACTCCTCAAACACCTTTCGAAGGAAGGGATGCAGCGGCAATCGTAAACCGCACTCCAGATGCTTGATGTATAGAGGAGCTCTATTCTCGCCATGGCAGTACACCGGTGACGATTTTGCCGGCGCTTCCAACTTAAACCCTTTCGGAATATCGAACTTAGAATGCAGAAATCGCATCTGCGCCTGAGTCACCTTCGAGCGAAACTCATCCAGCTGCTTTAGGCGATCGGAGCCCATAGAAAATGGCTGTGTTATTCGCTGGAAGATCGCCGGAGTTTATTTTTGGGAAACAAAGAAAGTGAGGGTTTCCTTCTTCCTCACTGCTTCATATTTGTGGAAAGGCCCACCAGCATCGAGCCAGCCCATGATCAACGAACGAGATTAAAGCTCGAGACCCGAAGCGCCGCCTCGAAAGTTGAGAAACCGTTTTCTTTACTTCATGAGGGACCCATTACAGAGTCCGTATAAACGCCAGCAAAAAACCGTTTCACCGACGCCACCACGTTCCATCGAAAGAACATTCGGGACTCTTTCCAAACTCGCCTCTGCCCGACCAGAGCCATGGTACCTATTTCACTTGCACTCGTTTCCAATCGATTCCAAGCGAAAGGGGCCAACTGTTATGGTCATAACCACTAATCAGTAATTGAAGACCTTGATTCGTTGACTTAGGATGACGTCGATTCCCGTGACAAGTCCAGTAGACGTCTCGCACTCTTTATTTCGAGCTCACCATGTCGACGACTACCGGACGACAAGAAGGATGGTGTCGGCCGGCTTAGCACCGCTTCCTTTTGACGACGCGAAGGCGGTACTAGTCGCCCTTCGACCGGTCATTTGCCATAAAGTCGCTGTTCACCATTTATCTTCCCCGACAACACGAAAACAAGCATAGCCACCCCTTTAGCCACTGTCCCTTGACGACGCGAAGGCGGTACTAGTCGTCTTCTCAATTATCTACCCTCATGGACGACTCAAGAGGCTATACGAGTTGGCCCTTCGGTCTCGACTCCCCTCTCCCTCGTCCTGCGTGGCTCCCTTCACCTAAACGACGGTTACACAAAATTTGATCCTGACGGCCCATCAATATCACATTAAATGCTTTGTCAGCCTCTTAATTCCTCCATCCCTCACAGTATTTAAGGCACCTCGGATTGATTCGGCTACAGCCGCTACCAATCCAATCCCATTAATGACGAGGAGATAGCGCTAACTCTTAAACCAACCCACCATTTGACACCTGTAAAGGCGAGCTGCCGCGGCCGGCAATGACAGACATCTACCCAGTCATTAACCGACACGTGGAGGAGAGAGCTGACTAGTCTACTGTCTCTCATCAAACGAGAAGACAAAAATACCCTCAAACCCTAAGTATAAAAGAAAAACTGTTCAACAAACGAAGTAAGCAATCTCTTCCCGGTGATCTCGCTCTTTTTCCATTTTTTCTCGTTTTTGACATACACGCTGACTTGACCGTCGGAAGGACCACCGGAGATCCCAACTCCGCCCCTTCACAGGTTCTTCATTCTACGTAGGTGATCCTGCCGCTCGATTAGCATTAACGGATGTTAGAAGAGAAGGCGAACTCCACTAACTTAAGAACTAAACTCGCAGGAGATTAGTGACTGTGATTTCATACATCAACAGTTCTGATAGGAAATGTACTCCACCCGACATTTTGATTTCTAATATTAGCATGAAGTCTTGGTAGTGCCACAAAACCAACGATCTATTAGAGCAATTCTAGCACCAAGTTTCTAACAAATTTTTAAATGATGTCTAACATTATTACTATTAACTGTTTTCAGCTAATGATAAATAGGTTGGGGCTTTCGAGTTAGAGGCCCCATCCTTCCTTTCTTTCAAACGAAAAACCTTATTATCAAAACTAATTAATTTATATCAGAAGTACTAAACACTTTTAATATACTTTTCAGTTTTACAAATCACAAATAGAATTGTGGAATTATAGATATTGATGAACTAATGGTGCCTAACCTGTCTAAAACTTCTGGCTCCACCCTTACATGTAGATACACAAACTCCTAGATCACTCCTGTAATTACACCATATCAAAATTCCGTATTGTAATTAATTATTTTCTAAAAGAAAAAATATCCTGAGGAGAGGATGGAGGATGCGACCCATGTTGCGGCTGGAAATGAAAATGAAAAAGATCCTCCCAACTCACTTCCCACGCCCGTCCCATCGTGCAACACCAACCACATGATATGTAGCTGTCTAGCTCTCTCAGCTTCTTATATGATATCCAACATAGCGCCATCTATAGCCACTTTGGAATATAGGATTGGGTTGGATAAAGAGTATTATCTTTTACTGAATGTTTTTTTATAGATCCACGAACTCAAATTCAAATAAGTCTCTATTGCTTCTCTTACATTTCTACTAAGCCCCCATAGTGGTTCAACACTCCAAACATCACCAAAATCAAAATTCATGTGAGGGCAAACTTAAAATATTGCAAATAATAGTAACATGTACCTCATGTATTTGTGTGGGGTGTGAAGAATTATGCTTGCATTGTTTGTGGAGGTGGAAGAAGTAGCCATGATGTTGATTTATGAAGCTTTGTGGAAAATGACATGGAAATAGGGGAAGTTTAAAAAAAAAAGCAAGTGGATATAGTGGAAATAATAATCCTTTTCCCTTTAAAAATAATTTCAATAAGACAAAAATATCCTTCCTTAGCATAGAGAACTGTTGAGAAATAAAAAAAGGCCAAGATTTTATTCATCTAACCCTAACATCTCTTAAATAGAGGTTATGAGGATATTACAAAATAGGTATGGCATAAAATCATATCCAATCACATCCCGAATATCTCTCAATCATATATTCATAATATATTATTCATAATCTAATATATCTCTATAATATTCCTTAACACTCCCCCTCAAACTGGAGCATGTATGATATACATGTCCAACTTGTTTACAAATAAAGCGCACACACTCCACCGATCAAATAATCCTTGGAGGATCCAACAACAAATTATCCTTCTTTTGGATCCAACAACAAATGATCCTTTTTTGAAGGATCCAACAAGAAATGATCCTTTCCAGATCCAACAATAAATGATCATTTCCAGGATCCAAAAATAAATAATCCTTTTTTAAAGGATCCAACAACAAATGATCCTTCTTTAAGGATCTGACAAACAAATGATCCAAAATGTGGAGTTGACTTTGGGCTCGAGCAAAAATTGACAAGGAGGCAAAGGTGGACAATGAGGACGAGATCGAATCATCGAGATCTATGCAAGATCAATCATCGAAGGTGAGGATTTAGGGCATGAAGGTGATCGACCGCGGATGAACAGTAGTCCCAACAGCATCTGCGGTGAATCAGTAACCGCGAATGAACAGTACTTTCGCCTCCACATCTATGAAGATCTAATAGATTAAGCTAAATGATTAGCTTGCTTAAGATCTATGAAGATCTATTAGATTAAGCCAAATGATTAGCTTAAAAGAGCAAGACTTGGGTCGGATGAACAGTGATCTCGGGGTGAACAGTCGCGGTGTTTAACAGTGCTCTCAAGTGAACAAGTATTACAAGAATGTGTTAGATTTAAATCTAATTAAATCTATTTGTGGGCACATATGTTACATTAATGTGTAGTGCTATCTCTCAGGCTAAGCCACTAAAGTGATCAATCAAGTTGGGTTAATGGGTATTTAAATAAATTATGGGCTAAATGTGCAGATACTCAGTTGTAATTACAATTTGATGAGGGCCAAATTGTAAAAGTGCAACACCTATATATATGGGGTTATGGTCCCTAATCTAGGGTTAACATAAGAATTCTCATCTCTTTTACCCCCATCTAAAAAGAGATCTAAGGAAGAGAAGAACCCCTAAGATTAGAAGATCCATCAATCCACACAAGATCCAAATCATGGATTGGTGTGCTTAGCACTTATGATGTTTATCTCTTTGGATTAATCATGTTTAAGATCCTTGGATCTAAGAATGACATTGTGTAGATGAGAGAGAGTTTATGTAGTCGAGGTCGGTGTCGAAGCCGCCGAGAGGGAGCATGTAGTGCGGCAAAATTCCCTCGGCGGCCGCGAGATCGTGGAGAAGGAAGGAGGTTTCTCTAGTTTCGATAACTTGGCTCTAATACCATGTTGAGAAATAGAAAAAGGCCAAGATTTTATTCATCTAACTCTAACCTCTCTTAAATAGAGGTTATGAGGATATTATAAAATAGGTATGATATAAAATCATATCTAATCACATCCAGAATATCTCTCAATCACATAGTCCTAATATAGTATTCCTAATCTAATATATCTCTGTAATATTCCTTAACACCACCATGAGGGCCAAATAGAATGAAAAAAAAAACAATAGGGGCATAATAAAATGAAATAATGAATTAATGGTTTAATAAAAATGTAAGATAAACCACATAGGCTTATTTGAATTTGAGTTCGGTATTCCACTAACACCCTGTCCCTCCCCCAAAACTCTTCCCAAATTAGAAACATTGCCGTATCATCGATCTATTAAATATTTAATTATGAGCTCACAAAATGATCACATTGGGCTCATACGCTTGTATAGTCCATAGTAGATGATAGATAAATTCAACTTTACGAGAGAACAAGAAAAGTTTAGAGTTCAAGGGGTAGTTTGGTCCTTTCGATGCTTTTATCGACCATTTCAAACACGGTTAGAGCTCATTCTTTTTCTAACTTTCACAACTTGAAAAACACGGTTTAGATAATAGTGGTGATGTAAATAGTCGCTTATAAAGGACATGAGAACGAGACAAGATCATAGCTGTTACACTCCAGAGAATATTTGTGATACCCACAAACGTGCATCATTTTCATAATCAATAATGACTCTAGTTATGATCATCAAGATACTATTAAACACTCTTACCCGTCCAATTAGCATAAAAAGTTCTTGAATCCGTTTCCTAATTTTGGATAGAAGTAGCTTTTGCTTTAGGATTCAGAATCTCTCCGTCGTAAGTAGACAGTAGAAAGATCACTTCTTTAACCATCTTTTACTAGGGTATACATTAAAGGCTCTTTTGGTTTGACAGAACTACCGAAAGTAGGAAATAGATAAAAAAAAATTACTTCTAAATTTATGAAGTAGGAAGCAGTAAAAGTAGTACTTTTTTGTTTGATTCACATATATTTTGAAGTAATGGAAATAATACTTCTTATTCTTCATTCTCTTTTTTATTTGGATAGCAATGAAAAGTTGTTAGGAAGTAATTTGTGATACCCCAAGATTTAGTCCCACATCGGATATTGATTGAGTGATTGAATGCTTTAAATGATGTGTCTTAAGAGCCAAGTGCAACATTGGCTAGCCAATTTTGGCAGTAGATTGAGCCAAACCACGTGTTGCACTACGTGGGTCTCAGGACTTACATCGCGCCAACGGGCCCACGGGCCCGAGGCTTGACAAATGGTATCAGAGAAGTTAGCCAGCCGGAAATGTGGAGCTAAGTGCTATGCGGGACTAAGTGCTACACCGCGTGAGTGCGGTGGGAGCTACCTCTAGAAGCCCGTAGGAGCCACATTTAGAGTCCACATCGCCTAGTGGTGATATTGGGATGGACTAATTGTCATTCTGCGACGAGGACGTCGCGTAATTAAGGTGGGGTGATTGTGATACCTCAAGATTTAGTCTCACATCGGATATTGATTGAGTGATTGAATGGTTTAAATGATGGGTCTTAAGAGCCAAGTGCAACATTGGCTAGCCAATTTTGGCAATTGATTGAGCCAAACTACGTGTTGCACTCCGTAGGTCCCAGGACTTACATCCCCCAACGGGCTTGGGTCCGGGACGTGACATAACTAATAAAGGAAATATTAATAAGAAAAATTAATTATTTCCTAATTAATATGTATTTCACTTACTTCCGAGCCTTGAGAGGTGGAAAAATATTTTGAAAGTAAGGATGACACATAGACGCCACATCAGCGTTTAAGGAAGTATTGCAAGTAGGTTTTTCAGAAAAACAAATATATTTTTTACTTGGAAGTAGCAGAAGTAGCCTCTACTTCCTTTACTTCAGCTACTTCATAATTACTTCCGTGCAAACAAACAAGCCCTAAAGCAAAAACAAAAAATCTTAAAAACTCACCAGAGAATGCCACATCATCTTCATCCTTCTCAAAATTTTTGACATGTGCCATCCCATCTAAACCGTCCATGTTAATTGCTATAATATCTCAACCTTTAATTTAAACATCTCTATATATAGTACAAACCAATTTATTATCAATCACTGTATCTTTTGCAATATCTTTTATAACTAATTCTAATAATCACAAATAACATCAAATCCTGAATCTCTTTGAGTGGTTTCTTCTCAAATGAAAATTTATTTTTCGGTTTTAATTAATCTCGGAAAAAATTCTCAGAAAAAATTCTCGATTTTTATCTACAACCCACGATGCTTTTAATTGGAGAAAAATTTAGGTATTTATTCTACAACCCTCGAATAGTTATTTTTATTTTAATATGTTTAATTAATATTTTTTATATAATAGTTACGGTTTTAATTCTTCTCGAAAAAATTAGTTCATAAAAAACCTCGATTTATTATCTTCAACCCACGGCACATTTGTTGATCGGAGAAAAAATTCAGGTATTTGTTCTACAACTATTGAATATTTATTTTCATTTTAATATGTTTAATATAATTTTGCGATTTTAATTCTTCTCGTAAAAATTTCTCCAAGAAAAAATCTTTGATTTTTATCTTCAACCCATGGCTTTTGTTGTTTTGAGAAAAATATTCATGTAATTATTCTGCATTTGTCGAATATTTATTTTTATTTTAATATGTTTAATATTTTTTGACATCTAATAGTTACAGCTTTAATTTTTATTAGGAAACAATTGCTCGGAAAAAGAAATCTCTAATTTTTATCTTCAACCCACAGGGCTTTGCTGCTTAGAGAAATAAATTCAGGTATCTATTCTACAACCATTGAATATTAATTTTTATTTTTATATTTTAATATTTTTATATCGAATGGTTATTTTTTCATAATTGATGCATATTTTGATTCAAATTTCTAGACTTGATTAATTGAATGTATTATAATAAAAGATATTAAAATTTTAAAATTATCATCTGAAATTTTCAATTTTAAACATCTAACTTTAATTAAATTATGAAATTTAGATAGTGTTCCTATTTTTCAACCTATTCTGAATTTAATACCAATTTGAAAATAAATTATTTCTGTAATTAATTTTCTAATATTAGTTTTAATTTTTGATTTTTCAATTTTAAATATTTCTAAAAATTATTTTTATAGAAAATTTAATACTATTTTTAAGATTAAATAATACCAAAATTTGAAAAAAAAATTTAAAATTACCAATTGATGCTCCCAAATTAATTTGAATTTAAGTGTTTTAATTTTTAAATATTTCTTAAAAATTATTTTTATTTGCAGATTTTTATTTTTAAATTTTAGCTCTTTTAAAATTACTAAAATTAAAATTTTTACCAACAAAATTTTAATAAATTTTCAAATTACCAAATTTAATACTATTTTTAAGATTAAATAATACCAAAATTTTAAAAAATCAAGTTACCAATTGATGCTACCAAATTAATTTGAATTTTCTGAGTTTTTATTATTAAATATTTCCTAAAATTATTTTTATTCTCCGATTTTAATTTTTGAATAATTTCTGACATTAATTTGAAATTTTGATTTTTAAAATTCTATTATTGAAATAAACATTGTGGCAGAAATTATTTAGTTTTAGAATTTCAAATTTTAATTTTAATTTTGTATTTTTGTTTTTAGATAGTTGTAAAAATATTTTTATATCAAATTTAATAGTAATTTGGAAATTAAATAATACCAAAATTTTCAATAAAATTTAAAATTACCAAATTTATTTTACCAAATTCAAGTTACCAAAATTATGTATAATATATTCATATTTTAATTAAATTAGTAGAAAAATTTTAGTTTAATTAAATTACCAAATTTAGACCGTGTTCCTAATTTTCAAATTATTTCGAATTTAATAGAAATTTTGAACTAAATTAATTTCAATTTTTCAAAAATATTAATTATTATGAGATTAATGAATACCTAAATTAATTTAAATTTTCTATTTTTATTTTTAAATAGTTTTAAAAGATTATTCTTATTCATGGTTTTCTATTTTCAAAATTTGTGATATTAATTTTATTTTTATATTTTAATATTTTTATATCGAATGGTTATTTTTTTCATAATTGATGCATATTTTGATTCAAATTTCTAGACTTGATTAATTGAATGTATTATAATAAAAGATATTAAAATTTTAAAATTATCATCTGAAATTTTCAATTTTAAACATCTAACTTTAATTAAATTATGAAATTTAGATAGTGTTCCTATTTTTCAACCTATTCTGAATTTAATACCAATTTGAAATAAATTATTTCTGTAATTAATTTTCTAATATTAGTTTTAATTTTTGATTTTTCAATTTTAAATATTTCTAAAAATTATTTTTATAGAAAATTTAATACTATTTTTAAGATTAAATAATACCAAAATTTGAAAAAAAATTTAAAATTACCAATTGATGCTCCCAAATTAATTTGAATTTAAGTGTTTTAATTTTTAAATATTTCTTAAAAATTATTTTTATTTGCAGATTTTTATTTTTAAATTTTAGCTCTTTTAAAATTACTAAAATTAAAATTTTTACCAACCAAAATTTTAATAAATTTTCAAATTACCAAATTTAATACTATTTTTAGATTAAATAATACCAAAATTTTAAAAAATCAAGTTACCAAATTGATGCTACCAAATTAATTTGAATTTTCTGAGTTTTTATTATTAAATATTTCCTAAAATTATTTTTATTCTCCGATTTTAATTTTTGAATAATTTCTGACATTAATTTGAAATTTTGATTTTTAAAATTCTATTATTGAAATAAACATTGTGGCAGAAATTATTTAGTTTTAGAATTTCAAATTTTAATTTTAATTTTGTATTTTTGTTTTTAGATAGTTGTAAAAATATTTTTATATCAAATTTAATAGTAATTTGGAAATTAAATAATACCAAAATTTTCAATAAAATTTAAATTACCAAATTTATTTTACCAAATTCAAGTTACCAAAATTATGTATAATATATTCATATTTTAATTAAATTAGTAGAAAAATTTTAGTTTAATTAAATTACCAAATTTAGACCGTGTTCCTAATTTTCAAATTATTTCGAATTTAATAGAAATTTTGAACTAAATTAATTTCAATTTTTCAAAAATATTAATTATTATGAGATTAATGAATACCTAAATTAATTTAAATTTTCTATTTTTATTTTTAAATAGTTTTAAAAGATTATTCTTATTCATGGTTTTCTATTTTCAAAATTTGTGATATTAATTTTATTTTATGGTTTTTATTTTTAAATAATTCTGAAAATTTCTCTTTTCGAAATTATTTAGTCTTGGAATTTAAAATTTTAATTTAACTTTTGTATTTTTAAAGATATTTGTGAAAATTTATTTTTATAAGAAATTTAATACTACTTTTGAGATTAAATAATACCATAAATTCAAAAAATTCAAATTAACAAATTTATGTTACCAAATTTAAGTTACCAAATTTATGTATAATATATTCATATTTTAAGTAAATTAATAAAAAATCTTACTTTAATTAATATACCAAATTTAGATCTTGTTCTTATTTTTCAAATTATTTTGAATTTAATACCAATTTTGAAATAAATTAATTTCAAAATTTTTCAAAAATAGTGTTGACGGTTTTAATCACATATCCAATTAGTCTAGGAGTTTTGTTTATTAGTGGGAGCTCGTAATCTTTCTCCGAATATCTGGTGAGAAGTTGGTTGGTTGGATCCTGCACAATAAAACAACCGTAAGAGGGGGGGCTAATTCCCTGGTGGTTCCTCCGACGATCAAGTCAGTTGATGTCTAAAATAGGAGGATTGCCAAAATGAATTACTGGAATTCTAGGGGTCTCTATTATGAAAGTGAAACAGCTTATCTTCTCATGAGAACAGTCTTGCCTTTTATAGTCTGAATAATGGGTAGTTCTGTCATTTTGGCCAAGATTGAGCTGGCGGCCGAGTCAGATTCAACATCACAGTTATTGGGTGGAGGAGAGTCACTTCGATTAGGCATGGGCTGGCGGCTGAGTCGGATCCACCTTTACACATGTTGTTTACTGGGTGGTGGAAGTCCAGTTCACATAAAATGAGATCTGATAGCTTCGGTGTGGTCCGATGTGTCTTAAAATCTTAGGGGCGAAGTAAATGATGGCTCTGATCAGCATTAAATATGATGGTGACAACTTGTCAGCGGGAGAGCCGGTGCAACAGTGTCCAGGGGGGTTGTCGTAGGGGGCGCCGAGAAGCACCGCCTTTCGAGTTGGCTATGAGAGGGGGTGGCCAGGCAGGGTGGGCAACTGGCCAGGAGCCAGCCGGTGGGGTCATCTCGATGGGATGGGATCGACTTGATAGGAATGGGTCGACCCGATGAGGCCTGGTCGACTCGTACAGGTGCTCGGCCGGCTTGGCGTAGGATGCCGACTCACCCCCCCTTTCGAGTCGACCCGGCCTAAAGAACTGGTGTCCGTGCCGTGGAGGACTGGCTAGCTTATACTTAGCGCAAGGTGCTTATCCGTTGCTAAACGTGGATTAGTATCTGGGTTATTAAAAGACCATAACAAATAGTAATCATGAGATTAATGAATACCTAAATTAAATTGAATTTTCTATTTTTTTATTTTTAAATAGTTCTAAAATTTTATTTTTATTCGCAATTTTTATTTTTGAAATTTGTGATATTAATTTTTATTTATTAAATTTTCTGAATATAATATTTCAGATCATAATTTTTGGAATAATTTTGCAGCAAATATTTATCATGAGTTATGATTTATAATATTTGTATACTAAATTTAATAATGATTGAGAAATTAGTTAAGTTCATAATATTCTGAAATATTTATTTTTGTATTTCAGATTTTATTATCTAATTCTTTATGAAAAGGATTTGTTTCATAAATTATCATTTTATATTTTCAAACAATATCTGTATTTTTAAATTTAAGAAAATCTAATTTTATTCAAAATACTAGTTTGTACGAAATTATTTCTATTTACATAAATTATATAAATATTTCAATAATTGATTCTACAAAATAAATACCTCCTTAAATTTTTATGAAAAATAGGATTTTATTCATAAATTTTGATTTTAATTTTTATATTTTCTAAAAATATATATAATTTTGGTATTTAAAAGATTTTAATTTTAAACAAAATATAAGTTTATACCAAAATTATTCCAATTTTCATTAATTAATAATTTAATTTAATTATCATGATTTTGGATTTTATTATTATTTTTAGATTTTTCTAAAATTTGAAATTATGTGTTTCAATAATTGATTCAAAGTAATTTAGCTCAAATATTCTGTTTAATTTATAAATTATTTAAATTAAAAACTTAATTTGTAAATAAATTTGAAAAGACCATGTGTCTTAAATCTCTGCTTATTTTTGCATTTTATACAAAAATATATAATTATATAAAATATAACATAAGCATAGTTAATACAGGATATTCTCCAAATTTTAAACATTTGATTTTCCTGTTATTTTTAGATTTTATAACATATGTTTATATAAGATATAACAAAATTATAATTAATATCATATATTCCTGAAATTTTTAAGATTTGATTTACACTTTTTTATAACATATATAATTATGTAAAATATAACATAATCATAACTAATATAGGATATTCGAATTGTTTAGGATTTGATTTACGCGTTATTTTTAGATTTTATAACATATAAAAGATATAAATAAAATATCTTATAGATGTAAAATTTACTTACAGATCCCACATATATCTAAATTTTTATTATCTGATAGAAGTAAAATTTAAAAATATGATTTACCTATATTTCATTATTTTTAAGATATGTTGCATACATTTAAATTTTTAATTCCCTCTATTTTTGAAATTTTAAATGGATATGGTAACTATATTATATGGCAAATTTATTTTTGATAACTTAATCAAGATATTATAGTTGACTTGCGATCTAATCAAATCGCCTTCCATAATTTTTCTTATTTACAAAAATAAAGTTCTCGCTATATGTTAGATTATTAGTCAAATTTATTTTGGGAAGTAATCTATTAAATTATAAATAATTTGAAAAGATCATATAGCTTAAATATCAACTTATTTTCAGATTTTATTAAAAATATATATAATTATATAAAATATAACATAAGCATAATTAATATAGGATATTCCCGAAATTTTTAATATTTGATTTAATTTTTATTTTCAGATTTTATAACATATAATTATATAAAATATAACAAAATAATAATTACTATCATATATTCTAGGTATCTTGTTGTTAATATTGTTTTTAAATTATAAATTTATTATTGGTATAATTATTGTAAATAGATTTGTTTTAACTTATAAAACAAACCGTTCCTCTCTTTTTAAATCTAAAAACAATTTAGTTTGTTAACTAATTTGTTTTATTTTTAATTTCATAAACCAAATATTTATGGAAATTGAAATATTTTGTTAATTGTTAATTATTTGAAATGTGATAATTATTTTATAAATATTAGTAAAATAAATATTCTTTAACATAATACTAAATGTACAAAATCGCACCCGGGGTTTCTTTACTTCTACACTTCCAACGAGTCCTCAACTTTCTTCCAAAATTGTATTTTTTTCTTTAGAAAATAATTTTTGCTTTTTCATGAATTTTTAATAATTTTTAATATTATTTTCTTAAGATAATCCTTCAACGAGTTTAGATAAGACCTATAAGCTATAATTTTCACTCTTTTGTGAATTCTTAATAGTTTTTCTCTTTTTCTAACTATTGATTTTATTTTGGATTTTAGGATCAAGAGATATTTGCAATCGGGGCTCTTCTCTTGATTTTGAACACTCATGATATTTATTTTACTTTTCTTTATTTTATGTCATATCATTTTAATATAATATAATTGTATTTGGTCTTAAAAGAAATTAATGGGAAAAATAAAGAGGATGAAATTTTAGAGATTTAAATTATTTGAGAACTATTCGGTAGGATTTCTTGATTGATTTTATTTCAAAAATCTAACATTTTACTGAATTTATTTAGTTTAATTAACTAATATCCAATTTTCATCCTCGATTTCAATTAATTAGGTTTGTTTCTATTAAATTTTTATTATCCTAAATTTTATTCTCAATTATTAATGAATCTCTGCTAATGAAAGTTTCTAAATATTCTACTTTACTCTAGTTATTTTATTTATATTTTTATAATTCAACAAAATGTGTTTTAGAATTATAAATTGAGCCTCTTTTCTTGATTAAACTCTAGGTGAGAATCTCCACTTGATGAAAGTCTTTATATATTTCACTTTACTAATAATTATTTTATTTTATTATTTTACTTTTTATAATTGATGTTTCATGACAAAAATCTAACGGGATATCTCATAACAATTGCATGAAATTAGTGGATTCTTTTTGATATATAACAAATATCAATATCGTACGGTATTAAACATAAATTTGACCTACTTAGATTTGAACTTAGAAAACTTCTAAATTAACCTTTTGTAAGTTGGAAAAATTACAATAAATTCAATCAAGTTTATTTGGATATAATATAGGTCTTAGAAATCAAATGAAATAGGCATGCAATAATAAAATTAGTAAGTACATGACTTTATATTCATATTATTGCAAAAATAAATAGAAAAAGACAGGTGCAATTAAACATAAAGTAAATACCACATGGACAACTAATAAGACAAAAGTCAGTTTTGTTCCACTAAATGTATTTTGGTGCTCTTGGAATTTTTGAGCTGCCTTATCCATTTAAAATAACATGTAAATAGATAAAATAGAAATTACATTAGATATAAGAAAATTCATAAAAATTAACTACCAATTAAAATTATTTAGCCCATAAATATAACTAGCATAACTACCATATTTATTAACACGATTTTAATTATGATTTATTATCTTTTAATTTTTAACTTTATCATGATTTCCGTGCAATGATATATTTTTGAACCTCAATTTCAGAAAGGGAGATATGTCATTGTATTTTTATATTCTATTAGAAAATGAATAATTGGAACACGATGAAATGTTGGTGAATTGAGACAAGATCGTGCTTAGCACGAGCTAAAAGACTAGTAATTGTCTACTGTTTAATGTTTGATCAGGATTTTTATTGAATAGAAAAATAAAAATGCTTGCAATTCATGAAAGATACAAATATTTGTTATATATGTAACAAATCATAATCATTTATACATTAGTGAATGATTGTAGTTGAGATGTTCTCTACTCTCGTTGTATGGATTTTGCATTCTGCAATAAAATGTTTTGCATTCATATTTTAACTCGGGTAATTGCACAGAGTTTAACTTCCCTTGAAGTATTGCTGTTTTGAACTTCATATGCCTAATAAGTTTCACTGTTGCAGATTGACTCCTGTGTAAACTTTTTCGGACTCTTTTAATGTTGGTGAAATTTTGACAGATATTGCTCCTGGATGAACTTAGTGATTTATCTGTAGGATAAAATAGTCAAAAAGATTTCACTCGGGTGTCTATCTGCAACAGCGAAACTGCACGGGTAGTAAAATCAAAAGGGTTTTTCCCCGAAACCACCTTAAAAATAGACAAATTATACGGAACCATCTTTCATTTTCATTTTATACATAAACCACTTCTAAAGTAGGATTTTGTTACAATCAACCAGCTCTCACTCAAATTTTCAGTAAAAAAATAAAAAATAAGCTTAAAAAATTCAAGTTCAAGGTATTTGAGTTGTACCCTAACAAGATCTAAAGACTAAAAAAAATAAGTCACGTACTAAAATAAATCACGTACTTGAATGTGAGTTTTTTAGTGAAAATTGTGAATGGGAAGTGGTTGATTACACCAAAAATCAACTTTAAAGATGATTTATGTATAAATTAAAAATGAACGGTGATTTTCGTATAGGTACTCTATTTTTAAGGTGCCTTTTAGGAAAAAAAAACCCAATTCAAAACAGTGACGGTAGCACAGGGAGTATAAGTACGATTAACCCCACAACTTTTTTGGCAGATTTTTACTACAACATGACATGCATCTCATTCTCCTTATGCCAGCATGATTTCTATAGAGGATGCTCTATACTTCTCCAAATCTGCCTATATATAGAACCGTAGTGTTGAAGCTTATATATGCATGAGCAAAACTTATCTCATATCACTGCCATCATGGAACTCTTCCTCTACTCTCTCCTCTTCATCTCCACCTTCCTCCTCGCCAAACTCCTCCTCACCCTCAAAACCCTAACCCTAACCTCCCACCGGGCCCACAAAAACTCCCAGTCATCGGCAGCCTCCACCACCTCCTCGGAGCCGAGCTGCCCCACCACGCCCTGTGGGCCCTCTCAAAAATCCACGGCCCAATAATGCACCTCCAGCTCGGTCAGATCCCTGCAGTTGTCGTCACCTCCGGCCACGTTGCCAGAGAGTTCTTCAAGAATCATGACATTAGTATTGCTTCGAGGCCTGAGAATATCGCGGCTGCTAATGTTATTCTTTATGGTCCCATTGACATGCTCTTTGCTCCGTTTGGCGAGTACTATAAGAAG
Organism: Asparagus setaceus; assembly: GCA_012295165.1. Classification (NCBI taxonomy): domain Eukaryota; kingdom Viridiplantae; phylum Streptophyta; class Magnoliopsida; order Asparagales; family Asparagaceae; genus Asparagus; species Asparagus setaceus. The sequence goes on along the minus strand of CM022703.1, from coordinate 43,155,745 downwards.
GTTTAGATGTAGATTTATTTAGTTTCGAAACAAAAGGTTACTTAAAATTAAAAACAATAATATTATTGGATACTACTACCGTAGGTGTATGTGCAGTCATTGTCCGACGCAAAGTACATATGCCAGCCCCGTACGATCAGTCAAAACAATATACCTAATAATAGCATAATCTCTTTTCTATCATATACCATTTGAAAATGAAAAAAAAAAAAAAAAGATTTTGGGATTACGGTGTGAGGAAGAAAAATGAAAGAAAAATGAAATAAGTTTTCGCTGCATTGAAAAAACTTTCCGTTTGTGAATGTATATCTAGGATGTTCCGCATTTCAGACAAAACATCACAGAAGAAAATTTTCCGTCTAAGATGCCATGATCATGGATGGATTTTTTCAGTCTAGAATACTCCGTCTGTGATGATCAAGTTTCTACTAGTACACAACATTATGCCCATGATAATTTTATTTAATAGATTGACAAAAGAAATACTAACGGCAATGATGGTTACAATTTTCAACAGGTTCGTCGACTATTCGTGATGGAGCTCATGAGCCCGAAGCGCGTACAGTCATACCAATCAGCCCGAGAGATCGAAACAGTCGACTTTCTGAACATCATTGAAAACCATCGTGTTGCATCAAAACCCGTAAATTTCACCGACTTATTTCACATTTACACGAACAATCTAATCGCAAGGGTAGCCTTTGGCAAGCGAAGCAAACACGGTAAAGATTTTCTCGATGCATTCAAAGAAAGTTTACAGTTAGCGAGCGGTTTCAACGCTGTAGATCTTTTTCCATCGATGGCGGGGTTTATCGGTTTGGTGACCGGAATGACGACGAAGATCGATAAGTGTCATAAGAAGGTGGATGGGATTCTGCAGGGGGTGATCGATGATCGGAGAGAACAGCTAGCAAAGGAGGCGGAGGACGACAGAGGAGGAGGACGAGGAGAGAGCGGGGTGGAGAACATATTAGATGTTTTGTGCAGGATTAGGGATGAGGGTGGGTATGATTTGGAGCTTGATCATACTAGCATGAAGGCAGTGCTTTTTGTAAGTACTTTTTCTTGCTTCAGTACTTGAATGTCTTTTCCTTGCTTCAGTACTTCGTAGCAGAATTGGTCTTGTTGATTGAAGTCACATAGGGGTATTTCTGTCATTAGCAGTCACGTGCAATGCGCTTTGCAGGATTAAGTTTAGGTGTTTCCTGAGAAAATTTCTGGGGGTTTAGTGGATAGGCAATGTTCAAGTGGGTTTCGCCGAAAACACCCCATAGTTTCTCGAGGGGTTTTGCGATATTTACCCATAATTTACTTGGACCCGTAACATCTACACATAATTTGTCCTCCTATGACTCTCATCTTTGTTTGCATGGATTACAAAATTCCGTAACTGTGGAACCCGCAAAAAGAAAGACATGTTATTGAAGCTAAACTAATTTATTTTCCGACAGGACATATTCGCCGGAGGCAGCGGAACCTCGGCCTCCGCCATGACATGGACCATGTCCGAGCTCATCTGCAACCCCGCCGCCATGAAGAAAGCCCAAGACGAAGTGCGCCAAGTTGTCGGAAACAGCCCAAAAATAACCGAGGCCCACATGAAACAATTCCACTACCTCAAACTAGTCATCAAAGAGTCCCTAAGGCTCCACCCTCCTGCCCCTCTCCTAGTCCCTCGCCTCACCACCGACGCCTTCAAAATCCACAACTACGACATCCCCCTCAAAACCCTAGTTGTCTTCAACGCCTACGCTATGGCGAGGGACCCAGAGTTCTGGCCCGAGCCCGAGGCTTTCAAGCCAGAGAGGTTCGAGGAGAGTTCGGTGGATTTCAAGGGGACTAATTACGAGTTTATACCGTTTGGTGCAGGGAGAAGGCTTTGTCCTGGGATTATGTTTGGATTGGTTGGGATGGAGATCGCACTTGCGAATTTGTTGTACTATTTCAATTGGAAGATGCCGGAGGGGATGACAAAGCTGGATATGAGCGAGATTAGCGGGTTGGGTGCACGTCGGAAGTATGATTTGTGCTTGTGCCCTGTGCCTTTTGCGCCGTTGCCTGTGGATGTCTAGTGATTGTTGCAGGTGTGCAACGTTTGTAATGTTCTCGTTTATGCGTCTCTGTATGTGAATTGTAGCACAATTTGTAAAGTCTCTTGAGCTACTCAGGAGCTTGGTTGTTGAAAATCTGTATGGGTATTTATGAACTGTTTTTTATGACTAATAATTATGTGTGGATCAAGTGTGGTGTGGTACAATGCGTGCTTTGATTATGTTCAAGTATGTAGTTATTGTTGAATGATTAATGCATCAATATGTGTGAAGAACAAGAGAAGGAAAAAAGAACAAGTATCTTTGGAAGCACTAGATAGTACTAGGTCGAGAACTATGAGAATTTTACGGTGTATTTGGAGTACAAAAGGTATTAAAATCGTGTAATTTCAACTTCTGATATTGGAATGCTTCTCAATTTGAACCAACAATATCTCCACTACTTTGAATTCATTTTGCTTTTAGAATGACTCTTTGAAGTTGCAACAATATCCAACCAAATATGTATATATTAAAATTTGAACTATAATCACATTACACTCCGGCTACTCATATGCAAGTGGGTTCCAGGTCTGGTGTCAATCAGGTACAGGTTATGATCGACATTATTTTTACTTCATATGATTGCACATTGTGCTACCCGCATCCAGTTCATCCTACACTCATATTGATGTTGTGGTTGGTGTCTTATCTTTGGTCCCCGACAATACATAAACATATAAAGAAAAGATGGTAAATTAAGGGCAGTAAAGAGCGAACTTGTAGTCAAAGACAAAATTAAAAAAATGAGGAGTTAAATGATTGTCAATAATTGAAATTAATGAGTTAAAAATCTTTTCTTGAAATGTTATGATGCTTGCAAAAAATGGTAAACAAAGTTGCATAGGTTTACAAGTAATACAGGAATAAGAGAAGTCAATTTTACCAGCAGCTTGTGCTCATAAGCTCAGTTGTTGTGATCTATTGCCGAGAACAGCATTTGATTGACATCCTCCTTGTCATCACTTAAAATTAGTTCTCAGAGTATCCGTTAGTATAAATTTTACAATAAGTATACAGTGACACTTTTTAACACGTACGAAAATAAAAGACACAATTACCTGTTCTTGCTCTAACTTGATCTATCCATTTGTTAATAACCTGCAATCATGCACAAGCACAGAAAAAAAATCTGATTAAATATTTCAGTATCAGAAAATATAAGACCATTATTGGCTTGGAGCACTTCATTGAAAAAAAATGCATATTCTGATGATCACAATCCTCTGCAGGCATGAGAATAAACTGCAATTACATTAGCAGTATTTTCGATGAGTTGTTAAGCCCATACAGTTGCTTTTATTGTTCGGAGTTGATTACTATTTAAAATCGCAAACGCATGTGTTCTTCCATCTCTGTTCTCTCTTAATCTCCTCCTTTTCTCTCAAAATTCCTGACCCCTAATGGCTTCTTATTGGGTTGCACAACTACCCCGCTTTACACTATTCACGATCACGGTCGTAACTTGCATCCTGATGAGTAAAAATATCCTGTTTTGAATTACAATGAGCCTCCTATAGTGAGATCAAGCTACCATTTTCAGTATAGAAAAATTAAAGATACAGGAAAGGGGGATAGTAAAAGTAATGAAGCAAAGTAATGACCTCATTTAAATTTTTATATGTTATCTCATCAGAATCACATAGAAGAGGCAGACGGGAGGACACTAGCAAGCATTGCAAAGAGTTCCTTTGTGCAACAGAGTTGTTGCTTTGTCAATTAAATCCTGAAGAGTCATGATAACTATACATCATCTACTTGTAAAATATTTACATAACACATTTGATGACCTTTTGAATAAGCAAATCTCACTGCATACTGCAAATGTTCATTTAGCAATTAGCATTAACCTATGATTCACTGTCATCGTGTTTGACTCAGTTCCAGAGAGGTGAACAGAAGCACTTAACAGCAGAAGTAACAACTGCACTTGGCCAATGAAAAGCTTATTATTTTCTTGGTTCCTCATTCTAGTAGAACATTTCAAGACCAGTTTTTATTTGACATGGATGTTTAAATCATGTAATCATCATAACGGCATGTTTGACTGAACCAAAAATGTTAGTTTTTTTTAAGTTTTTAAAAAAAAACTAATCTAGGCTGAATATAGTTAGATCAGCTAAGCATATCATCGAGGAGGATATCAGAGTTGGAAGAAATAACTACAGAGATGAAGAATAGGAAAAACTCATATAGTCTAAAACCTGACAATTTTCTACCAGCTTAAAATCACGATCTCCACTGTGTATGTCCAACCGAGGATTAAAGGTCATAATGATGATTTTAATTCATATTTCCGATCAGGACATAATGTGACACACCCAATGTTAACATTAAAGGTAATATATGGCAACAATTTGCAGTTCAAATAAGAGTCTAAAGCATCATATCATATCTAATATATACACAATAGTGTGCCTATATGAGAATTTCTATGAGACAAAGCATTCTTATTTGTAATTTGTTTTGTTTTCAAATACAAACCTGGCAGGGGGTTAAGTTGCAATCCTAATCTCATTTTGTAAGCTATAAATCTTTTACGGGCTACAGTGCATGGATACATCATCAATAAGGAGATGAACAAGTATCAAAATACACACATATATCCCATTGTCTGGATACTTGATACTCTAGGAATATTTTCAAGATACTAAAGTAACAACACACATAGAAATTTATAATATATTCCAAATATAAGAGATAAGCATCAGAAATTGCATCTGAGATTAAGGAGTTAAAAATTCCAATGCATGAAAAGTTTATTTATTTTCATTTGACTTCTGGATGCATTATATATATATATATATATATATATATATATATATATATATATATATATATATATATATATATATATATATATATATATATATATATATATATATATATATATATATATATATATATATATATATATATATATATATATCACTTGTGCACTTTGGTAACATGTAAAACCTTTTCTCTCATGTCTTTTTCAACTATTGCAGCCTTATAAATCCATGTTACAGATATATTACTAATTTCCAAATAAATGTTTATTGTCTTATCCATGATGCATTTGCATCCTAGAGTCCCAACTTTACCATCTTTATGTAACAACATTGATCATTTTAACCCATTCGACCATTTTTTCCAAACTTTTAGGCCAAAACATTATTCACATAGGCCCTCCTACATTCTATCTCACTCTTTCAAGCACAAAGCAATTTCAAAACTCAATCTTTCATATATATATATATATATATATATATATATATATATATATATATATATATATATATATATATATATATATATATATATATATATATATATATCACTTGTGCACTTTGGTAACATGTAAAACCTTTTCTCTCATGTCTTTTCAACTTTTGCAGCCTTATAAATCCATGTTACAGATATATTACTAATTTCCAAATAAATGTTTATTGTCTAATCCATGATGCATTTGCATCCTAGAGTCCCAAGTTTACCATCTTTATGTAACAACATTGATCATTTTAACCCATTCGACCATTTTTTCCAACTTTTAGGCCAAAACATTATTCACATAGGCCCTCCTACATTCTATCTCACTCTTTCAAGCACAAAGCAATTTCAAAACTCAATCTTTCATATATATATATATATATATATATATATATATATATATATATATATATATATATATATATATATATATATATCACTTGTGCACTTTGGTAACATGTAAAACCTTTTCTCTCATGTCTTTTCAACTTTTGCAGCCTTATAAATCCATGTTACAGATATATTACTAATTTCCAAATAAATGTTTATTGTCTAATCCATGATGCATTTGCATCCTAGAGTCCCAACTTTACCATCTTTATGTAACAACATTGATCATTTTAACCCATTCGACCATTTTTTCCAAACTTTTAGGCCAAAACATTATTCACATAGGCCCTCCTACATTCTATCTCACTCTTTCAAGCACAAAGCAATTTCAAAACTCAATCTTTCATGAATCATATGATCAAATTAGGACCAAAATCACCCACCGCAGGTGATTCGGACAGTTGGGAGGTTCCAATATATCTCCCACGGTCTTGGTTCGATTCCGGGCTGGGATTAAAAAAGAAAAGAAAAAAAGACCAAAAAAAAAAAGCCAAAATTATTAGCTCCTAACTTACTGTTTCAAGAATCACAGCCAAAATTAACCTTTGGCAATAAATTGGATACAAACCAATCAATGAACAAGAAAAAAGTAAGGACGAAAAAAATCACTATACCTGCTTCTCCTCCAGGAGATCTCTGCAAAACTGAGATCCATGGGCAACCCCAAATCTTCATGGATCCTCTTTATTCAAGAAAAATCATGCAGGAATTCGCCTGGGCAACGAGATCAAGATCAAAAGTGCTTGGAGAAATTGGGGGTCGATCCTCTAGCAACAATCTAATATTTTAGGGTTCCTCAGATTTTTCATATTTTGTAATCAGTCCCTAATCATTGAAATTGCCGCTATGTTCCCCATTCTTATGAGTTATTCTAAATTACCCTCAAATTGCTACTTCTGTTCATAATTAGACAGACTTATTCTAAAGTAACTTATGAGAATAAGGATACACATGCACAACAAATTTTTCTTTGCAACTGTGAGAATATAAAACTATAATTCTTAATTCTTATAATAACTTTGGAGTTTGGGTACAATTAGAGAGTCATTTGTCGTGGTTTCAGGGTAATTTAGGTTTAAATTTTATTGGCTTTGAATTCCTACATTGGACAAAAAAGATATCACTTCTCGAGTTCAATTTTCAGTTCTGAAAACATAGATCAACTTGCATAGGACATGTTTAAGCTAGTAACTTGGTCTTGCCATTATATCCAAAATTTTTTGTAGCATGATCTTTCTAAATCTTGAATAGAAGTTCTATCAGAACTTCGTATGGTGAGAGGTTCATAAAGCCAAATAGGGGCACTTAAAAGACCAAATAGTTCTTAGCCAGACGAAAGTGTTTTGGCTCAAAACGCTCCACGTTCTGATAGGATTCCTACTCCTAAATCTTGTCATATCTTGACTAATTAACATTTTCACATGCAACTTTATCCTATACCATGCTCTATTTGATTAGTTATCATTTTTATATGGGTAAAATATAGATAGACTTTTGGCATATCTTGATGGGTTTTTACATAAAAATCGCCTTAACTTTTGTCTAAATTGATGCTTGCCACATTTCCTTTTTATTTTTGATCAAAACCACATTTACTTGCATACATGTTTGCAATGTCACACCTAATTGATTTTTCAGCTAAAAAAGACCTAAACTTCCGAAAATACCCTCACACCGCGCGTGCAAAGCACTTGTGTCCCAATTAATTATTAAAAATTAAGGGTTTTTAATATTAGTCCCCAATCTTTCATATTTTGATATTAACCCCCAAATCTATCATATTTTGAAATTAGTCCCCCAAATCAATGTCATCCTCGCGGGAGAGGGTTATGAGGAGGTCGAGATTGTCGATTTTTTGCTCCTTAGCTAGGGTCTCAGGGGTTTTTTCTTGGATTGGAAGGTGGGATGGAGAGAAGATTAAGGGGAGGTGAGGTTAGGCTTGGGGGAGGATTGAGGGTGGGTTTTCTTGGATTGGAGGACAAGATTGAGGGAAGCTAAGGCTAGGGTTTGGGAATTGGGAACTAGGGTTTGGAGATTTGGGTTTGGAAATCTATAGCTATTAGAGGGGGTTTGAGATTTGAGGGTCTAATTTTAAAATATGAAAGATTTGGAGGACTAATATCTAAAGAGCCCTTAAGTTTATAATTAATTAAGAATCATGTGCTTTATAACGCTAGGTTGGGGGTAAAATGAGAATTTCACACCTCTTTTTAGCTGAAAAGTCGATAAGGTGGGACATTGTAAACATGTATGCGAGTAAATATGGTTTTGATCAAAAATAAAAAGGAACGGTGGTAAGTATCAATTTGCACAAAAATTAAGGTAATTTTTATGTAAAAACTCTACCTTTGTGAAAGTTTATAGGCATGTACCATGAACAAACTTCAGCACTTGAAAGGTATGCAACCGACCACAAAATAGCATTTTGATAAAAATAGATAAAAGATGAAAAAAAGAAAGAGGAAAAAAAAAGAAAGAAGAGAGAATTCAAACCTAAGAGGAGGACTTTATTAATAAAGCATGTGGAGAAACAATACCAAGAGGTTGTTGGACTTTTGAATCTTGAGAAAAACTTTTTTTCCTCAGTTCATATGGAGAATATGTGTAATGAATAACATGTGCACCATTAGAATAGAATGGGACATTTGGTCAAATTTTATGTTTAAACTCATTACCTAGTACTTAATAGGCTTATTTTAGGCCCACAAAATATCCACTACCTAAGCAGACATCTGAGTCCACTACATTTTTATGGTGGGGAAGTTGGTTTCAGTGGACAAGTTGAACTTGATATTTGGCTTCATGGGAACAACCGTCCATTCCTATTGGCAGCTAAGATTCATGATAAAGAACAAATTGAGATATTTTTTATGTGCATTATGTAATACTAGAATTCCTAGGGGCGGATTGAGGATTTTCTATAAAGTGACGTCACCATATAACTAATAGTTAAAAATTAAATAAATTAATTTAATAGATATAAAAAAATTAACATAGAAATAAAATGGAAACCTATGATATAAAATAGGAATTGCTGATGATAGAAAATCTGCACCTTAGTAGGGTTACCAAGTTTACCTAATATTTTTAATTAGAGCATGTTATTTAGTTGGGTGAGATTCTGAACCAGAGTGGTGTCACGTGAAACCACTTTGACCTATATGGATCCACTCCTGGCACATGCCTTTTAATCAAGGATGCACCGAGCATAAAGTATTTGATATAAATTCTAATAATCTTTTGAATTAGCTAAAAATACCATATTGGAATTTTTTTGGACCTCTTTTGACACTGGTGTATTTTTGATTACTTCGGTGACAATTTGTTATTTTTTGTTGATCCTGATGGTCAAATAGGCACAAAACTTGGTCGCCGGCGAGAAAAATTTGAAATTATCCTACAAATCTTCACTATTTTGATTTTATTCCTAAAGTTTTAATGATTTGGGGAACTAATATCAAAATAGTGAAGATTTGAGGGTCTAATTTCAAATTTTTTTCGCTGGTGACCAAGTTTTGGGCCTATTTGACCATCGAGGTCAACAAAAATTAAATTGTCGCTGAAGTACCAAAGTGTCAAAAGGGGTCAACAAAAAATACCAATATGGTATTTTAGCCTTTGAATTCATATTCTATGGTTTATTTGTGTAAATTTTCCTTAAAAAGAAAATTGAAGAATGATTTTCATTTAAATTTAATGGAATTATTTGCAAGAAATCTAATAATTGAAATTATTTGTTATTTTCAATAAATAAGTGCATATTATCCCCTTAAATCATCCTTAATTGCCAAATATACCCTCAAATCTCAGTATTTGCTCATTACTCACTTAAATCTTCAAATTTCTTAACAAATAGTCTTTTGTTAGAAAATCTATTAGTTCCTCTAACTCTAGTTCAATTAACAACCAAACATCTTAAATTACCCAAGTGCTCTTGAGTATATGTTACCCTCTCAAGCAATGAAAAGTTTTTTATTCCCATTCTTTCTCTCTCTCTCTCTCTGAAAGTTAGAAACAACTGAGATTTGGATTTGGGGAAGTAAATGACCATTGGAGAAGAAAGAGTTTGATTTTTAGAGTGATTGGGTTGCGGGTTTAACCGTGATGGGGACGTAGGGTGTTTAATGATAGTATTAATATGGGTGGGGATATAACAAGAAACCCATGTGTTTCCGTTACATTTAACAGAATTTCACCCTCATTATTAACATCACCTAACAAGAGGGACGATATTGCAAGACAATTAAAGACTTTAGGGACTAATAATCAAATAATGAGATTTGACGGGACTGTTTCGCAATTAAGGTTGATGTAAGGGAATAATATGTAATTAACCCAATAAATATTTGTATTTCCTATATCTTATACATATATATATAGCTAGGCCCCCGGCTGACAATCCTTCATCCCTAGATTTTATCCCTCCATCCAAAGAGCATTTCCTCCTCCCCAAAGAGCATATCTCTTCTCCCCCTCACCATCACTCTCTCTCAATTCCAATACCCCCTTCAAAAATCTTGTGGCTCTCCTCTCTCTCTCTCTCTCTCTCTCAAACCCAACTCAAAACCCAATTCAATCTCTCACCTGCCTTCTCTAAAAACCCATAAAAAACCCTCATGCCCCAAAGCCATGCCCTCCTCTTCAATCACCCAAGAACCCATCACCATTCTCGACCTCATCTCCCTCCCCTTCATCCCAAACTCACGCTCTCCCTCTTCTCTATACAGGAAACCCAAAACACCCACCATCTCCTGCACCCTCAAGAGCAACCCATCTTCAAAGCTTCAATCTCTGTGCAATGAGTTCAATAGGTTCATTAGGACCCATTGCGAGAGATCCCCAATTGGGTTCGGGTTTGCTTCCGTTCGGGTCCCGGGCGAGGAGACCCGTCCTGGCGAGGGCGGGCCGAATGGTGTTGTTGAGGATGATGGGGGGATTGTTAATGGGTTGGGGAGTGAGAGGGCGAAGAAAGTTTTGATCTTGATGAGTGATACTGGTGGTGGGCATCGGGCTTCGGCTGAGGCGATTAAGGCCGCTTTTAATCAGGAGTTTGGGGATGAGTATCAGGTTAATTTCATACCCTTTGTAGTGTTTTTAAAGGTAGTTTTGCTAATTAGTTAAAGGTGTAATCTTGGTAAAGGTTAATTTTATCAGTGTGTGTTTTTCAATGCTAATGTTTATAAAACTTCGATGTCGCTTCAAGATTAAAAGACTCTTTTTCTTTCTTTCAAGAAACTACTTCTTTTCGTGTTGTTGCCAATAATGCTGGATGCTTATATATTAGGAGAGTCTAATTAATATATGTTGCATTGGTGAACTGTGAAATGTTATTAGTTGTAAATATGAGGAATTTTAACTTTGACAAAGCATGGAATGCTTGTATAGGATTTGCGATTGATTTTATGTACCCAAGCTGTCATTTTTGTTGGCTTAATGGATATTCTGTGTGCACAAATTAGAAGAACTGATAAATTATGAGTAACAGAGAAAGGAGGACTAAGAGAACTTGATCAGAAGTTGTTAAGAAGGAAACGATAATGGTTAACTTAGTGGAGGAGAGGGCTCAGTGGAAGAGTAGGATTCATGTAGCCAACTCTAAAAAGTTTGGGATGAAGCTTTTGGTGTTGTTGTAATGAATATTCTGCGTGCCCTTCCCTCAAGTAATGTGATATTTAGTATAGATTGATAGAATGCTCTTAGATGCTATTTCAAGTGACTTCTGATGTTAATGCATTCCAAGTCTTGTGACTTCTCCCCCATATACGATTTGGTACAATTTTGCAGTATGTTTTTGTGGTGTTATTGTATTGTCAAATGTTTGGTATCAATATTGGTGACAATGTATGTACTGTTGTTGATTGATTTGATGTTTCCGCATTATTTTCTATTTTCCTGCTGCTTTTCTCGTCTTTAAAGCTAGTTTCTTTATAGATGTGCTGTCGGATTTTTGATGCATTGTTAAAGTTTTCTTTATTGGTTCCATGATTTTCTAGTGCTAATGTTAGTTGAGGTATAATGTTTTGCATAGAAGATATGTTACATTTTCATTATGTTATTTTTCTTATGTAGAGTTTCTTAATCGTTAATTTAAAATTATTGTTAGTACAGCTGCATTTATTGGTATAGGTCGTTCATGTAAGTTGATATCATGGGTTTTCAAGGTGTCCTTTTCTGTTGTTGAAATTTCCTGTAAAACAATCATGTTGATAAAAATCTACTGCAACAGTATATCTATTTGGTGTAGGTTGATTTGACCATTTAATTAGCTCTTTGTTGTTCTTTTTAATGATTTTCCCCTTTAATGTTTATTATTGCCATCCTGATTCTGGCATTTTGGCATAGGTCTATTTGATGCTTAGATAAAGTATTGTGTTTCAAACACTGTACTATTAGTTTTTTTTGTCAATATTGATAGGATGTGATTTTTATTCATTTTCAATAGGTCTTTGTAACTGATCTATGGACTGATCATACTCCCTGGCCATTTAATCAATTGCCAAGGAGTTATAACTTCTTGGTAAAACATGGAGCATTGTGGAAAATGACATACTATGGAAGTGCTCCAAGATTAGTGCATCAGCCACATTTTGCAGCAACATCTGCTTTTATAGCTCGGTAAGTATATTCTTTCTTGTAAAGATCCTATTTTTTTGTTTCCCATGGATTCAATTATGATTCAGTTACCAAGGAACCTATATTTGGACCTGAAAGGAGTGTTTTTCTATTCAAGCTGGAGCACCATTCGTAATTATAGTAACATGTCAGAATTTCCAAGTTGAACTTTCAGTTATTTGCGAAATTTTTGGAGGCTGTGAGCATGAACTTGAAGCTAATTAGGTGTATAAAGAAAACAAACTTGATCTTAATAATATGCATACTAGTTCTAGTCGGTCAGTAAACTACTTTGTAAAAGTGCGCATATTTGATGGGAGTTGGGATTTTACAGAACTTCTGATGGCTACGGTTTCTTTAGACTTAGAGCATGTTGGGCAAGTGGTCAAAGTGTCTTATAAGCCACTTTTGTGGTTTATAGGCCACTTCGACATGTTTGGCAAGTGGCATATTTTGGCTTATAAGACACCAAAGAATAAGCTGGGGGTACCCTAGCTTATTTGTTGGTGGCTTATAACCCACAAGGTTTGACCAAGTAAAGGACCGGTATACCTCTCATCATTTTAGGAAATTCCAAGCCCCATTTCTCTCTCTCTCCAATCTCATTAAATGTTTTTTTGGTCATTTTAATCCACTAAGTGGATCATAATCCACTAAATTTACCAAACACTTTGGCTTATAAACTACTTGGCTTATAATCCATTTGTGGATTGTAAGCCAAGTGGATTATAATCCAAAGTTGCCAAACGTGATCTTAACAAGAAAGAAATGAAATCACTGGCTTCTATATGTTCACATCAACGTCATACAATATAAGGCTTCATCGTTTCACATGCAACAATCGCATCACTATTCTTTATCACACCTCAAATAACCTGTCAATTTTCTTTTACAAAGAAGATTATCTTTTTATGTTAAAAGGTCGGTCGACTCTTAAGAAACTAATGCTTGATAAATCTTTAAGAGAAGCTTAAATATATTAAAAAGATTTGCCCTTATCAATAGGTTTGCAAATGACATACCAACTATTCTAAGGATGATAATTGATAAAAGATTTGATAAACCTAATTTGACCAGAACTCCAGCAAGTATTTTTCAAACTAACTCAAATTGAATCTGTCTTGCATCCATATGAAGGAGGGTGAGCTTAGTAAGGAAAAGAGTTTTAGCTAACAAGAAGATAAAAAATGTTCTAAATGATAGAACTTCCTTTGACTTGAAATTCAACAAGGCTCAAACTAAGAAAATAATTAAAGCAAATCTGTATCTAGCAACGCTCACACTGGTTTATCTTGCTTGGAAAATCTCAATGCTTTAATGTCTTTTCAGTTTCAAGTAAGGGTTGTTTTGTGTTCAATTCTGTATCACTGTTGTCTTTTACATGGCACTCATTTTTTTATGCGTACTGATATCCATATAATCAGCAGGAGCATAACATGGAACTTTGTTTAATGTGTACAGAGAGGTAGCTAATGGACTGATGAAATACCAGCCAGACATTATTATTAGTGTGCATCCTCTGATGCAGCACGTTCCTCTACGAATTCTGAAGGCAAAAGGTCTTCTTGACAAGATTGTGTTCACCACAGTGGTAACAGATCTCAGCACTTGCCATCCAACTTGGTAGGTTAATTTCTATGATACTGTCTATTTATTTATTATAGCATAAATTTCACAAACACCCCCTTAAATTTGGCCATTTTGAGATAACACCCCTAACTTTAAAAATGTTGGAAAACCCTCTTTAAGTATGGCCTGTATTAAGATACCCCAAAAAAAAAGTCGCTTAACCACCCTTCTGCTTTGGTGTTTCAGAAACCCCAAGTTTAAGTTTGTACAAGCAGTTGTATCTTTTTGTTTCTTCCTGGGTTACTCTCTCCTTTACCACTGTATTCAATACCCATGATTTTTCTTGAAATTTAATTAAATGTATTATATGTTACATATTTTTGGGTACCTCACGTTGGTTTTCTCGAAGACTGGATGTAGTCTGATAATTATTGTTCTCAGGTTCCACAAACTAGTTACAAGATGTTATTGCCCTTCTAATGAGGTTGCAAAAAGAGCATTAAAAGCTGGATTGCAGCCTTCGCAAATTAAGGTCTATGGTCTTCCAGTACGTCCGTCTTTTGTTAAACCAGTCCGGCCAAAGGTAACAACATTTTCTTTGAAGTATTACTTGGTTTATGATTAGGGTTTTTTCGATATTGGTCCCTTAAATCTTTCTTATTTTCTAATTAGTCCGTCAAATCGTTGAAGTTGCTATGCTCAAATCCTAAGTAGTTTTGAAATTAGTCTCTCAAATCATTCAAATTACTATTATGTCCCTCAATTCTTATAAGTTTGTTTCAAATTAATCCCTCTAATTGCTACTTCTATTCTTGATTGGAGGGATTAATTTCAAAGGGTTTTTTCGATATTGGTCCCTTTTATCTTTAGTATTTTGATATTAGTCCCCCAAATCACTGTATTTCCTCCAAATTATCTTAATATGTTGATATTAGTCCTTCCGTTAAGCCAACCTTCAAAACCGTAAACCATGGTTGGGTTTAGACTAATCATAAATGGGTAATTAACTTATTACCCACCTCTCTCACTCCACACCTCCCCTCCCCAACACACACCTCATGCTCTCCCTTATTCTCCTCTCTACCATCCTGATCGCTCTCCTTATACTGCTTTCACCAGACCCCACGCCGCTCTGCCGACTACCCACCCTCGCCATCATCTCCCTCAACCTCACCCTTTCCAACGCAACCTTAGCCCAATCCAAATTTAATAAGATTTCAAACCATAACTCAAATGTCAGGGGTCTGAGCTGAACCTAGTGAAGGTGAAGACCTATGTAAACAAATGGGGCAGGCAGCCCAAGTCAAGGAGATAGCAACATCTTCGGTGACTGATAATTTTGGCGATAGGGGAATTAAACAACCAACAAAGTAGTGACGACGTGGGTAGTTTAGTTAAGCAGTTCATGTTCCAATAGTGAATGTAACAGGGCTATAATGGCTAAGCGAGAAAATTGTAATGATCAGCATTATGATTAATCCAAACTAATTCCTCCTTAACTTCTTCTCTTCTTCTTGTTCTACCTCTTCTCCTTTCTCTGTTTTATCTTTTTGCTCATGTTTCTTATTTAATTGACGTTGCATGAATGGGAGGTCAAGGATGAAGATGTGGTCAAGCTTCAACCTTTGACGTCAAACTCTAACTCAAACCCTGGGATGGAGAGGGGACTGTTGGGGAAGAAGATGAATGAAATGAGTTTGGTTTTAATTAAACGGGTTTGGGTTAGGGGAGTCTTAACGGGTACAAGTTTAAAGCCTTGTGGGTTTGGGTATTTAAACTGAGGGGTTTAACTGTCCAAGAAACAAAAAACATAAAGAAAATGGAATATTCACTCACCATCTTAACACCAACTAACTAGAGAGACTAATATCAACATATAAAGATGATTTGAGAGACTATTATCAAAATGCAATGATTTGGGGGACTAATATCGATATACGAAAGATCTAGGGGACTAATATCGAAAGAACCCAATTTCAAAATAACGTATGATTTGGGCGACCTAATAGCAATTCCAATGATTTGAGGGACTAATCTCAAAATATGAATGATTTAAGGGGCTAATATCTGTAAAAACCTTATGATTATTTTTTTCTCTATATTCATTTTTATAGATATCCTCTTTATTCTGGTCCTTCAGTTGCTTATTTTCATCTGTAAGTAGGAGGAGTTAAGAAGGGAGTTAGGGATGGATGAAGATTTACCGGCAGTTTTGCTGATGGGAGGAGGGGAAGGCATGGGTCCTATTGAAGCCACAGCACGTGCACTTGGCAACTTATTATATGATGAGTATTTTGGCGGTCCTATAGGTCAGATACTTGTCATATGTGGCCGGAATAAAAAGCTTGCTAATAGACTGCTTGCAATTGACTGGAAGATCCCTGTGCAGGTATTCTACTTTCCTTAGGATGCTTTATTGACATTTCTACATTTCGAGGTTCATACTAGATAAAAGTTGGTTGATATGTTTAAAATTTCTATTGCTTCTTGATAAAGTTCTATTGTGGGTCCAGTCTTTGGATTTGTGTTTCTCCACTAAGGCCTTGTTCATCTACAAATATTGTAAAACAAGAAATGGAAGAATAAGCTAATATATGAGTAGAAATTCTTGGGAAAATAATCACATTTCATTGCAGATTTTATATTATCGCAGGATTTTGGCTCAATGGAGGCCTGAAAACGGAATAAAGCATGGAGTAGGTTATCATATGTGGGAAATTGTTATAGGACATATTGTATATGAAACATACTGCGACTAGTTCTGTGCAACTTCGCCAGTTTTTTGAAGTCACTGAATATAGTTTTCTTACTGATGGTACTATCAGAGAGGTTTGCGTCCTGATGATTAATTGATTTCTAGGTGAAAGGCATTGTTTATCCCAAGGGGTGAGCACTCGGTCGGTCGGTCGGCTTTTCGCCAAAATTTTCCAGACCGAGACTGCATCAATTGCTTCTCAGAACGGAACATTCAGTTCGGTTAGTGCGGTGCGGTTTGATTGGTTACCTTGAATATTAACGTCAGCAGACATCAAGTGACCAAACAATAGCGCTCGTGACAAGATGAATCGAGTCATCAGTCATTTGGAAAAGGCAAAAGTCTACAAATCAATAAAACTATAATTTACTAGTTAAAATCGTCCCTAATCCCTATGCCTTAACCGTGCTATCCACATCTGTCAATAGGTGTTGCGTGCACCTTAACCTCTCTTAGCTGTCACCCTCACTCAATCCCAAATATTAATCCTATGCCATTAAATTAGATCTTTTAATTAAAAGAAAAATCTTAGACATACTCACTGTCAACTGTCATTTCCAAGAAAAGTAAAATCACACCTAGTGACCTTACCACTGACACTGGCAATTAAAGGTCGAACACGTTTGTGTAAAAGTTTGCAAAGGATATTTGGTCGGGTGAGGGCAGTTTGGTTTGCGATTTCCTCAACCCGACCCGACCCAAATTACATTCTACACCAAACCGAACTGCCAAAGTTCGGGCAGTTCTGTCGGTGATTTTGGTGTCAGCCGAACTGTGCTCACCCCTATTTCTTTCAGTTTTTCACCTGAATCTTTTTATCTGTGAGGATTCTTTCTGTTTCTGAGCAGATTTTCTTCTTAATATCCAGGTGAAGGGTTTTGTTACTAAAATGGAAGAATGTATGGGTGCTTGCGACTGCATTATTACCAAGGTAAGTTCTCTAACAGAAAGTCTTCTTTTGTGCAGTTCAGCGCATGTTAAATATAAAAATGTATGTTGTTTAATCTGCAGGCAGGTCCAGGGACTATTGCAGAAGCCATGATTCGTGGTCTCCCCATTATTCTAAATGATTATATTGCAGGCCAGGTACCATTTTTTATGCCTTTTCTCTAATTAACATGTCTTTGATTGCTCAAGTGAGTTCCACGAATCACATCAAATTGAATCCATGGGCTTTCATGAAGTTGAAATATTCTGGTTAGATATGGCTGATTTCATAATCTATTAAGCACTAGACAATACTAATAGTAAAAAAAGAACAACACCTGCAAATTTCGTTCTGTATTAGTTAGATAAGTGATTTTATAAGCTGTATGGTATTTCCTTTAGAACTCCTCTTGATTTAATTTGAACATGGCTTTTCTCTTGTCTAATTACCTTTTGATTTGCATTTATTCTGAGTAAAAACATCTCTTGGCAAGGTTAAAGTATATATGGCTTTATAGGCTGCGGCTCTTGCAGCTTGTGTCTTCAAATTAATTAGAACCTGCCTTTGAGGTGGATTTTGTTTCACATGAGATACTTGTTTTCTGATATTACGGATGTTGAAAGGTTATGTATAGGTTTGTTGAAAGGTTATGTATAGGTTTTTTTTCCCTTTCAAATAGATGGGAGCAAATTCTTAGGCATCTTCAAAATTTAAGATGAAGCCTTTCTTATTTTTATGTTATTGTTGTAGGTTGGAGCAAATTGTATGTGTGCAAGAACATGATTTGTGAAATATGAAACTTGATGTTTTGAAACATTTACAAACTATTATTTCTGCTGAATTGAAAACCTGTTGACAGATGGAAAGAAACAGAAATTTTCGAAAACTAAAAGGAAACACACACATGCGCACGCACACAAATAAACTAGCTGTGATGAGAAGTCCCCGAACCAAAACCAGACCAGCCATATCACTTCTATCGTTTCTTAATTGAAAATCTGGCACTCTTTAGCATGTACCTTATTATCGTCTTCATATTGAGTTTGCCTTTGTTCTGAGCTGCAGAAGTTAAATAGAGGGTGCGACTTTATAGCACTTCTCATATCTGTTGTATAAGTAAAATGACACATGAAACCATAATCAAACAAGTTGATATAGATAATTTATCTTTAAAGGCCAAGCTACTAGGTAATCAAAATATCAATGCAATAGAAGGTGGACGCTCTTTCTGAATAAGCAAGTTAGCCTTGAATTTGATATTGTAGATGGGTGAGCATAAATGCCTAGCAACTGGACCTGGAAATTAGTAATTCATGTTAAAACACTTGTGCACTTTTTTATATGCACGTATGCAGCACGCTTTGCTATATATTTTTCTATTTTGTTATAGTTATTATCGTCAAGGGTCTCACTTACTGAAGTTTCAGAACATTTGCCGTTCTTATTGATGCTTAACTTGAAGCCAGTGTTATCAATGCGCAAGGCAATCGGCGCAAAGTCAATTTGGCGCACATGCATGCTTGCAATCGCGATCTGCGGCGCTTAGAAGTGACGAAGCACTACACACATAAAATTTTTCAGGATATACAAACATGCATAAAAAACATGTGGTTATGAAACTTCACATAAAAAAGATGTCAATGACTCAAAATAAATAATATAAACTATCAAAGTCATAAATAGTCTTAGTCATAATACTAACACACCTAAGCAGTTCACTAATATCGATGAAAATTAAGTCCGCCACTAAAACAAAGCAAATAAGTAGCAAGATAATAGTCTAATGGTTCTAATCATCCTCCTCAACATCATCATCATCCACTTCAAGGAGAATATCCTCCTCAGTTTCCTCTTCTTCGTTAAACTCTTCTTCCGACTTTGAAACTGGTTCCCTCCTCCTCGATGATGAACCACCACCACTCGAAGATCCCTGACCCCTACTTGTCGACCTTAAATATCTAGCATCATCCTCTTCAGCTCCCTATTGCATCTCCTACAACACCATATGTAAGGTCATCCTCGCTCTCGACCAAATCATTTTTGCATTGTCACCTTCACCAAATTTCCCCAGCAACCACTCGTTGCTTTCATCTATATCAGGCAACTTGATCGGATCAATGACATCTCTACAATCAAATCTCTCCTTCAAAGCTTGGTTGTACTTGCAGTATACAAGATCTTGCAATCTTTTATGATCCAATCTATTCCTCTTCTTGCTGTGTATCTGTAATTCATACAAAGTAGTTAATTTAATTAACTATATTTTTAAAAGGAATGAATCAATTTTGTTGTATTAAAAGAAACTCAACATACTTGCTCAAAAGTACTCCAATTTCTTTCACAACCCGAGGAGCTACAAGTAAGACTAAGGATTCTTACAGCAAGCTTTTGCAACTCTGGAGCTGATGCACCGTAAGACTCCCACCAATCAGCTGTCAATATAGATTAGTAGATAATGTCAGCAATGTATTTTTATTTTCTATAGGACACGTAGTGAATTGAGGGATAGATTATTGATATTTACCTGGAGACTTCTTTTTTCGGTTTGTCTTGGCTATATCCATACCAAAAAGACCCCCGGCATTTCTGTATATATCTAGCTGTTTGTCAACCTTGTCTTGCTCATTGATAGGCACCATTTTCTCAATGACTTGATAAAGACCTTTCATAACCTCATCATCCCCTTGTATATTAGGGTGATCATAGAAAAATACAGGATTAAGGTAATATCCTGCGGCGTGCAGAGGCTGATGAAGCTGATCTTGCCACCTCTTATCAATGATCTCAAAAACAAGCGCATAATTTATTGCATCATTATTAAAGGCTTTTGCAATAGCCTCCTTCGACCTATCCATCGCCTCATAAATGTAACCCATAGCAGGCCTCTTCTCACTGTCAACAAGCTTCAAAACACGGACTAGAGGAGCTGTGAGCTTAATAATACGAACAATATTGTTCAGAAAGAAGGCATGTGAACTAACTTCTCAACTGATTTGCCCTTTGGATCTCTTGCCCACTTACTTTGTTTCCATTTCTCCAAGTTGAACATCTTCTTAAGATTGCTTTTTTGCTTCTGGATGTTGGACAGAGTCATAAAGGAAGTGGCAAATCGTGTCACTGCTGGTCGGAGGAGCTCCCTGTAGTTAGTCTGACCTCATCAATTTCAAAACCCACCCATGTGAGTAGATGAATCCCGTCAACTCCATAGCTCGACTCAAGGTCGACTTCACAGATGGTAATTTACCAATATCCTTCAACATAAGATTGATACAATGAGCAGCACACGGGGTCCAATACAAATGAGGATATTTAGCCTCCAACAATTTTCCTATTTCAAAATTAAAATCATGATGAGATTTGAATAACAAGCATAAATTACTCATAATAACAATGAACTCAATATCTAGATTTGTACCTGCTAGCTTGAGGCTAGAATGATTATCTGTAACAACCTGCACAACATTCTGAGGTCCTATCAGCTTAATCTGCTCATCAAATATCTGGTACATCCTTTCACCCGTCTTAATCTCCTCGGAAGCATCAATCGAAGAAAGAAATACTGTACCAAGAGGAGAGTTTGTGAGAAAATTGAACAATGACCTATCCTTCCGGTCACTCCAACCATCTGACATGAAAGAACAACCTTTGGTGGCCCACACTTCTTTATGAGGTTTCATCAAATCTTCAGTGTATTTCTTCTCCTTCTTAAGCAAAGGCTCTCTTAAGTGGTGGAATGTCGGAGGCGGCAAGTTAGACCCAAAAGCTCCCACGGACTTCAACATAATTCTAAATGACCTAAGCCGTGCTGCATTAAAGGGAATGCCGGCTTGATACCACCAACGAGCAATGTCTTGATGCACTTTAGCTATTGCATCTTTGTTGAGGCTTTCATCAATACACGCTTGCCTCAACTTGCGTCTTCTATCATCCTTAGCGACCTCTAGCGCAGGATCAAATGTGAGAAATGCATCCATCGGCCCCTTCCTCTTTGTGGAAGATCCCACACTATTCAAGCCCAAACTTCCCCTTCCTCTTGCCGTTATGGAAGATGATCTATGAGTAGGAGCCACCGGACCTTTCCCTTTATCTCTAGTTGCTTGTAGTTGTTCCTCTTCAAGTTCCTCATCTTCATCGATCTCAACCATATTTTCATCTCCAAGTTCCGGAAGATAATCATCAATAGCTTGTTGTCTTCTAGCACTCTCTTGCCTTTCTTGGTACTCCTTTAGCTCTTCAACTACATCGGGAGGGGCTTTTTTACAAAGGGTAACATTTTTGCGAGGCCTCTTTGTCCCAATAAGATGCTCCTTTTGTCTTGATATACCACCATTTGTGATCTTATTATAAAAGATGCACTTGTGCTTGTTGGCATTTCCTTCGTCTACAAGTGAAGTGTATTTCCACGTAGGATCTTGTCTTCTCCCACTACCGGTAGATGAAGACATACCTAGACAAAAACATATAAATTAACAACTATACTACTTAAGTACATAGAATTAGTGAATCACACTTCTAATTTAATTTTCATTATTTCATACTCATACAAATTATTAAATAAGCGGATGTTATCAGAAGCAAGCTACCACATTAGTCAATCGTGAGCAAAGATAGTTCAGAGCTACAACCAAATAAAAAAGAAAAGAGAAAGCAAAAAATAAAAATAAAAAGAAATAGAAAAGAAGCCGCAGAGTGAATTAGAAGTTATCAGAGCATCGCGGATTATCAGAGTGACAACCAGATCGGACTCAATTTCAAATAAAAAAAGAAAAGAGAAAGCAAAAAAGAAAAAGAGTTATAAAAGAAGCTGCAGTCTCAAATAAAAGAAGAAAAAAGAAAGCAAAAAAAGAAAACTGAAAAGAAGAAGAAGAAAAAGAAAACTGAGAAGAAGAAGAAGAAAAAGACTAACCGCCGCCGCTATTGTCACGGCTTGTCGCCATCGCTGTCGCCGGCTTGTCAGCCGGCCAGTCGCTGGAAACTGAGAAAACCCTAGTTCTCAGCGGCTCAGCCTTCACCCGTGAGGAGCAGATGGATGACTGGATGAGGTAAGTTTGCTTTGGTTTTAAGTGGGAATCGGGTCTAGACCCGATAACCCGCTATTGCTAAATTAAAAGAAGCCTATTTCTCTCCTTTTCTCAGGCGAACGCCCGACGCATATGGCTTTATGGCGCCGCTCGATGTAAGATCAGCCGAACTTGGTGCGGGTGCCGGTGGTAGCCATCATGCTTTGCGCCATGCGCTACTGAGCGCATTTGATAACACTGCTTGAAGCACTGTTCTCAGGTGAGGACCATCTGTTGACGAGCTCTCAGGCTCATTCACAATCCATTACCCGCTAAAAAAGCAGTAATTTTGACCATGCTAAACCATGATTTTTGAACATGCCAATTGATAAAATATACACAAAGCCAATTTGGGTTTTTACTATATTGTGCCTTTATGGTGTCTTGTAAATAAAGTCATATTCATGATGGGCTCAAATATTTTCCACCCAATGCCAACTTGGTTTTATATGTTGTGAATATGTGCATTGTCTCACGGTCATGGATGCGGATAATTTTATCATTCAGATACTCAATATTTAGTACCGGAGTTGTTCAGATTGCGAATCCTAAATTTTGATCATTTAAAATATCTGAATTCTTTCAAAAATTTAGTAGTAGGTTAAATGTAATGCAAACTGGTCAATTACTGCGATTTTACTGAAAATGTTCCCTACTATTTGAAGGGCCTTTAACGGAACTGTAAGGAAGAATAGTGTTCATGTACCGACCTAAAAATTTGGGATAAAGCTTGTTGTTGCTGTTGCAACATGGAACCCTCAACTTCTTTCCTGTCCCTTAAACAGTTTTAGAACTTACTTGAAAAGTTAATTACTTCTTGGGCCATGATGTTGAAGATAAACATGATATGTTGCAATAGAGCTAAACATCTCCAAAGCTACATGTTTGTAGAATGATGATTACTTCTATAAAGTATTGAATAAGCCTGTATGATCAGAATGTTTTTTCCCCCTGTTGGCTTGTGTTTGCTTTTTTGCACATATTTACTTTATTACCATCAATTTGTGGTTTCTATTTACTTTATTAGTATCATATTTCTTGCTAATGATGTATAATCTGTATAATACTGCAGGAAGTTGGCAATGTACCTTATGTTGTAGAAAATGGATGTGGAAAATTTTCAAAATCACCAAACGAGATTGCAAAAATAGTTGCAGAATGGTTTGGTCCAAAAGCAGATGAGCTCAAAATTATGTCTCAGAACTGTTTGAAGCAAGCAAGGCCAGATGCTGTGTTCAAAATTGTTCATGACCTCGACGAGTTGGTCAGACAAAGAAATGCTCTTGTACCTCAACTTTCATGTGCAACTTGATGTCAAAATCTTTTGAAATTTTGGTTCTTTTATCAATTTCATTATACAGTGGCTACTGTCTTCTTGTTAGTTTACAGCCTATTGGATAAAATTGCATTTACATTGAAGCTATAAATGAACGTAATACAAGTTTTATATACATGAATAGATGAAGGCGCAAGAGAATACTGTGAAAATGAGATCAAACTTTATGCTGTATATGAGTAGGGGAAGCAAGATGCACAGGTTTCGCGACGTACATCAGTATAACACAGTACATTAAATCATGGGTATAAATGAAGATCTTTCGCTGACATGCTTGTTTTGGTGAGCTCGGTATGAACGAGGAGCTTACTATCCTTTAATGTGATATTGTGCAATTCGATTTACCAGAAGTATCATGAGAGAAGACGACATCCAATTTTAATGGACGGTCGTCTATTTAATGACAGGCCACTGTCTAGATTGAGTTCGTACCGATTTTAATGGACGATCGTCTATTTAATGACAGGCCACTGTCTAGATTGAGTTCGTACCGATTTTAATGGACGGTCGTCTATTTAATGACAGGCCACTGTCTAGATTGAGTTCGTACCGATTTTAATGGACGGTCGTCTATTTAATGACAGGCCACTGTCTAGATTGAGTTCGTACCGATTTTAATGGACGATCGTCTATTTAATGACAGGCCACTGTCTAGATTGAGTTCGTACCGAGCTTACGAAGAATTTTATCAAAATAGCAACAGTATGCTCTACTAAAATCTATTAGCTAAGGGAACCTTGGTGACCCGGATGGTTGGGAGATTCCCGAAGTTTTGGGTTCAATTCTTGTATAAAAAAAGCTGTTAGCTGAAAAAAGGGGTTATTTGCATATATACCCTTAATCATGGGCATTTGAGTTATTACCCTCCAGAACTCACTATTTGCAAAATTATCCCTCAAATCATCAATTTTGGAAGAAATTACCCTCAAAGCAATTAATCATCAACTTTGATAAGCTAATTTCTAATCACAATATAAAAATTATCAATCAAATATTCAAATTTTTAGCATCAAGTTGATGATTTGTTGATTTTAGCTGTATCTTTTCACAAAATTGAAGTTTGAGGGGTAGTTTTGCAAGATTTGGAGGGTAGTTTTGCCAATACCCATGATATTAGGGTATATACGCAAATAACCCTAAAAAGAAGCTCTACTAAAACCTGTCAAGAAAAATGAAATATAAGCAAGGTCCATAGTGCAAAGCTACCGAATCATCATCTCACTAAATTATTCCCCTTTATCCTCCAACACCTCTCTCTCTCTCTCTCTCCATTTAATTTAATAAAAAAATGGAGCTCACCTCTCAACAACTTCAAGAATTCAACGGATCAAACCCTAGCAAGCCAATCTACGTCTCAGTCAAATCCACGATCTACGACGTCTCCGCCGGCGCCAACTTCTACGGCCCCGGCGGCCCCTACGCCCTCTTTGCCGGCCGCGAGGCCGCCCGCGCCCTCGCCAAGATGAGCAAGAACGACGAAGACGTCAATGGCGAGATCTCCGACCTCTCGGAGAAGGAGATCGGAGTTCTCGAGGACTGGGTGAAGAAATTCCAAGCTAAGTATCCCGTCGTCGGCCGCCTCGTTTCGTAAGAAAAATTTAAGCTTGATTGTGAAATCTTTGAATATGAGCTGGATTTGCGTGGATCTGATGGTTTGGCAACCTAAAGATTAAGTTTTTAAGCTAATACTCTTAATTATGTGCTTAATAAATTGTGATGTTACATAATGACCTTTAGTTGTGCTATAGTTGATGGTTGTGCTCTTGTTAAATAATTAGTATTGGTGGTTGTAACTCTTGTCTTGTGATTATATTTGTGCGCCCTATATAATTCTCTAAGATATGGAAAAATTGTAGAATTTAATTTGCTAGATAGATGCATAATAAGGAGTAGTTTATACTTTTGAGAGAGTGTAAGATGCAAACTTTTAGTGTAATACTCTAATTCTGGGTTAAATAGATTGTAATATTTTTATATAGTGTCCCTTTTCTTTTCTCTAAGATATGAAAAATTGTAGAATATACTTTGCTAGATCGGTGCAATTGAAAGTGTTAGAATTTAGGGAATGATGTTTTAGTCCCACATCTAAGTTGTAAGGAATGTTAGTCATGTACCCTCTATATATAGAGGAGCTATCTATCTTAGAAGATAACAATATAATATATCACTTACAAAGAAATCCAACATGGTATCGAGATGGTTGGATCTGAGCCCATCATTTGCCCTTCATTCACAAACCCTAGTTGACTTTTTACCATCTCTTCGAAAGCGGAGCATCACGGCATTTTTCTCTTTTTCTAAGCATTGAAGATCTTTCGACTTCCGACTAGCAGTTTCTTCGTTTCGACAAGAATACTTTTCTGACGACTACAAGAAGAATTTCATTATGGGATTATTGCGACGGCGACGATCAGATTGCCAGAATCGCCACCAACCGAAAGTTTGACGGCGACTTTATCAATTTCATTTATCTTTATTCACTCACCGATTTGCCGCCATCGTTTCGTGATTCATGATTGCCATTCCTCGCCATCACCGCTGTGGCTCCTTCTTGAATGTTGTCGCCTCGCCGCCGCCTTGTCTTCAAATTCGTCCGCAGCGCCAATCATCCGCCGCCGTATGTTCCGTGAGACGAATCGTCTTGTTGAGACCAACGTTGATGGTTTTCGTGGAATGTTCGCGAGATCCGCGCGGGATCGCCCGCTCGCTTAGATCAAGCCGCTGATTATCGCCTGATTGGGTGGTAGGGTGGTGCTAGGGTTAATTTTCTTCCGATTCGCTTTTGTTGCCATTGTCGTGATGACCGAGAAGGAGTGTTGATAAGGATATTGTCGAGAAACTCTTTATAGGGCGATCTTGGCCTCGCTCGATTGTCGACCGAAACTCAATGGCTCAAATTGGCAACAATGGCGATTATTGTGATGACGACCGACCGAAGAGGCAAGGATCATCGCTTAACCGATGATCCCCGATCCAAAACCGCTTGGATAAAAGATGATAGTTTGGTGAAAGGTCTTTGTGGGAGGTCATGGAGCAAGAGGTGATGGATCTAGTTCTTACATGCTCCATCGCTAAGGAGATGTGGATGTTATTACACCCACGATTCGTGTAAGAGTAGCATGTCTCGCGCCTACTCTATCTCTCGTGCTTATTCCAGACGTACCAAGGGAGTCGGCTTGAGGAGAACTTTGTCGCCTTCAAGAAGACATGCGATGAGTTACGCCTATCTTCCGCTAGAGGCTAATTTAGAAAAGATGAAGGCAAGGCAAGATATGCTTGATGTATTGACATTCATTGGCGGTCGAACTCTTCATATGAGGCCGAGACCATTGGTGATTGGTAGTAATGCTTCAAAGAATCTCCAAGATACTTTTCATTTAATCGAGAGATGTTTCCTACTCACTTGAGTTCGAACCAAGTGTTGAAAAATCGCCTTGGTCGCTTCCCACAAAGAGGTGAATCAAGTCGTGGAGGTCGTTTTGGTCGAGGAGGAGGTCGTGGTAATTATTTTGGAAGAGGAAGTGTATATTCGTGAAGAGGATCCTGGTAATCATCTTGAGAGGATCCAAAGGTCATTATTGCCACCTGATTTGATCACATGAAATATAATTGCCTCAGAAGAAGAAAAATGAAGAGAGGAAGGGTCCTATCGCCATGTTGCCTCTCATATCGATCCCGCTAGTCCACTTATGGATGAAGCTACTTTGGAGAGCTTCAAATTGTTTCAACAATTTCACTTTCTCACATGCACCATCTTCTAGCTACATTTGCAAAGACAGTAATTCTCTTGCTTGTTTGTCTTCAAGAGTCCTACATCATGGGTGATTGACTCAGAGCATCGATCACATGACAGGAATTCGTGTATATTGTCCACTTTCTCACAAATCTCTCATCCACCGCCGACTAGCCGATGGTTCCACTTCTCCGTTAGCGGTATAGGCTCGCCATCAGAATTCATCCGTCTCGCAATCGGTTTATATATGCCTCGGTTTCCTTTCAACTTGCCGCCTATTAGTCAACTCACAAAATCTTTAAACTGTTGTGCTATCTTTTACCCTAATCATTGTGTGTTTCGTGAACTGGAACGAGGAGGACGACAAGCACGTGACGGATGTCCGAGGGTCTCAGACGGTTGGATAGTTTTTCAAAGTCTACTGCATGCTTGAGTGATTCTACAGCCTTGGACTTGCACTGTCAATTAGGGCACCTATCATTGCAAAAGCTAAAGAAGTTACGACCAGAGTTATCTGTTGTCACCGAGTTAGTCTGTGAGTCTTGTCAGTTAGGTAAGCATCATCGTGTGTCTTACCCTCTCCGAGTCAATAAGCGAGTTAGTCGCCGTTTTAGCTTAGTCCATTCTGATGTATGGGGACCTTGTCCCATCGAGTCAATTTTTGGTGATAGGTATTTTGTGACATTTGTGGATGACTTTTCTCGCAACTTGGATTTATTTAATGAAATCTCTGGCCTCAAGTCTTTTCTATATTTAGAAAGTTCTCAGGTCGAAATAAAACACAATTTGATGTCACCGCTCGCATTCTTCAGAGTGATAATGCAAAGAATATTTCTCTTCGAATTTGAAGTTTATGTCGACCGTATTCTTCATGAATCTTCTTGTCCTTATACTCCTCAACAAAATGGTATTGCTGAGCGCAAAAACCGTCACTTATTAGAAGTTGCTAGAACTTTGCTCATTCATCGCCAGGTTCCTCATCGTTTTTGGGGAGATGCGGTCCTTACTGCAGCTTATCTTATTAATCGTATGCCCTCCTCTGTGTTAGATGCGCACACACCATTTTCTGTCTTATTCCCTGATGAACAACCATTTGTTGTTCCTCCTAAAATTTTCGGTTGCATCTGTTTTGTCCATGAACATAATCCTAGTCGTACAAAGTTAGATCCTCGATCTATTGATTGTGTTTTCTTAGGCTACTCTCGTTCTCAGAAAGGATATCGTTGTTATAGTCCTACCCTTCGTCGTTGCTTTATATCAGCTGATGTCACTTTTCTAGAGTCAAAGTCATTCTTTTCTGATAATCCGTCAGCAATTGACACTCAAGACATGGTTTTTCTTGAATACCCAGATATTCTTCAAGATTCAATTGTGCTCACTCAAGCATGCGACTCAACATTGGATACTACCACCGCGCGACTGATGAGCCTACACTGCAAGAAATCCCTCTAATTCTGTTCCTATAATGTCCTGAGCCTACTCCGAGCCTATACCAGATCTAACTCTTGATTCTACACCACTTGAGCCCTCGGACCTTCATGTCCCTATTGCGCTGCAGCGGGCACGCTCAACCGCTAACCCACTTTATCGCTTCCGCCAGATGCTCATCTATCTTCTACACACAGTTCATTCCTTTCCTCAATGGACAATTACACTCTTCCCAAGATCAGATTCGAGGCCCCGACTCATCCCGGTTGGAAGCATTCTATGATTGAGGAGATGTCGCTATTCGCCAGAATGATACTTGGGATCTGGTTCCACTTCTCCGGGAAGCGCGGCCGCTGGTTGTAAATGGGTGTTCTCTGTTAAGCTCAATCCGGATGGCTCTCTTGCTCGTCGAAGTCTCGGTTGGTGGCAAAGGATATTCTCGCACCTATGGACAAGACTATCTTGATACTTTCTCTCCGGTTGCCAAGATGACCTCTGCTCGCCTATTGGTTTCTCCGTCGCTACATTTCATTGGCCACTGCATCAACTTGATATCAAAAATGCATTTTTACATGGCATTCTTGAGGAGGAGGTTTATATGATGCAGCCGCCTGGTTTTATTATTCAGGAGAAGTCCTCAATGGTCTGTCGATTGAAGAGATCCTTATACAGACTTAAACAAATTCCAGAGCCCGGTTTGGTCGATTTGCTGATAGTATTAGAGCATTTGGAATGAAGAGAAGTAATAGTGACCATACAGTATTTTTTAGATATCGGGGTGGACAGCGGATCATTCTAGTAGTATATGTGGATGACATTGTCATCACTGGTGATGATGAGGCGGGTATTTGTGATCTCAAGATATATGTTCAGAAGCAATTTCAAACAAAAGATCTTGGACGATTAAAATATTTCTTAGGGATTGAGGTCGCTCGATCTAAGGAGGGAATCCATTTGTCACAGAGAAAATATGCATTGGAAATACTCTCTGAAAATAAATTGTTGGATTGCAAACCCTGTCATACACCAATGAATCCAGATTCCAAGCTATTACCAGATCAAGGAGAATTACTAGATGATCCTGCTAAATACAGGAGATTGGTTGGTCAGCTGAACTACCTAACTGTCACTCGACCAGATATTTCATATTCTGTTAGTATTGTGAGTCAGTTTCTGAAGTCACCTCACACAAGCCACTGGGATGCAGCTGTTAAGATTCTCCAATACCTGAGTAGCTCTCCAGGAAGAGGATTATTGTATACTGATGGAAGACATAATGAAAGGTGCTCGATGCGTGCATCGGGTGGTGCCCAACAACGAAGATCCACTACGAGGATATTGTGTGTTTGTAGGTGGAAATCTAGTATCTTGGAAGAGCAAGAAGCAGCGAGTGGTATCTCGCTCTAGTGCAGAGTCTGAGTATCGTGCTATGGCAGACATTACTTGTGAAATGATATGGATCAAACGATTTCTTGAGGAATTAGGTGTGACACAACAAAACTTAATGCGGTTATATTGTGATAATCAGGCTGCTATCCATATTGCTTTAGACCCAGTATTTCATGAGCGAACCAAGCATATTGAAGTAGATTGTCATGTGGTTCGTAACAAAGTTGTTGGAACTGAGGAAGAGCCCCCAGAGATTGAGACAAGACATGTGCATTACGTCATCAATTAGCGATATGCTTACTAAACCTCTCGCCGTGATAGGATACAATTCATTTGTGACAAGTTGGGTATGGATGATATATATACTCCAACTTGAGGAGGAGTGTTAGAATTTAGGGAATGATGTTTTAGTCCCACATCGGAAGTTGTAAGGAATGTTAGTCATGTACCCTCTATATATAGAGGAGCTATCTATCTTAGAAGATAACAATATAATATATCACTTACAAAGAAATCCAACAGAAAGAAGCAGTTTATACATGGAGATGTTGTAAACAATACCGGTCGGATTATTTCCGTTTTATTGTAGTTTGTGTTGTTTGCTGAAATGGGTATTGCCCATTGAGGGAAATAATTCGTGGTGCTTACTACTTATTAGGATTAGGAGAACTATATGATACTTGATTTGTTACATTTTGATGATGATTTGGGTTCACTTGATTCAATAAGTTGATGACTTTGGTTTTAATCATTTGGAACAGTGAAACCTATGTTGATATTCTGATCTGCCATATTATACAACATGGTTGTTTTGTTGGAGAGTATTGTACTTGGACATAAGTAAGAACTTCCAAGCTTAGTATGTAGTTGTTCACTAGACAAACAAAAAGGAAGTCACCCAGAGATCAGTTTATCAATCCATCTGTACAAAAGTGTAGTGCTTTTCGTATCTCCTAATTATTAACATCCTAGAGTAGCTGTGGTTACTTTGGTGCTTTTCTTTGGTTTGGAGAAATAGGTGATTTATAGGTATATCAATATTATAATAAAAGATCACCTTCCGCTTGCGTGAACTTATACTCTCTTAATTAATGTTACATTGAGTAGAATTGGTATAATTGACTATGCATTTGGTTTGACTTGTGGAAATAGGTGAGAGTCAGACTATGTACACCAATATGCTATAGCCCAATACGATACAAGAAACTGGATCTACGAAATATATCTGCTAACAATGTGTAACTTGTGACATTCGGAATGTTGGGTTAATGTCTTTTTATTTGAATGACTTTGTGAACAATGGTAGATTGGTATGACTATATTGCTGGTTATTTATGAGATTTATGCAGAATTATGAAAGTTATGATGTGTAGGTTTTTATTGTGAATGGCTAGATTTTGGACTTCGGAATTTTCCTGTGTCCTTATAATTTTTCTCGCCTAATTTTCTAATGTATCTACTGTGATAACTTGGATGTCGTAAACGACTAAAAATATCCAATAATCGTGGGTTTTAATTTTAACATCCGCAAAATTATTTGACAATGGGTCGAAATGATTAAAAATGGTCAAAAATCGTAGGTTATAGTTCATAAAATCGAATTTTGGCCTCGTGAAATTATTTACCAATGGGTCGAAATGATAAAAATAGCCAAAAATCATTGATTATAGCTCACGAAATCGTGAATTTTGGCCTTTGCAAAATTATTTACCAATGGGTCGAAATGACTAAAAATGGTCAAAAATCGTGGGTTCTAGCTTATGAAATCGTGAATTTTGGTCTCCGAAATTATTTGCCAATGGGTCGAAATGACTAAAAATGATAAAAAATCGTGGGTTCTAGCTTATGAAATTGTGAACTTTGGTCTCCGCGGAATTATGTGCCATGGGTCGAATCGAATAACAATGACTAAAAATCATGGGTTATAGCTCATGAAATCCTAAAATTTTGCCTCCATGAGATTATTTATCAATGGGTCGAAATGACTGAAAATGGTAAAAATCGTGGGTTATAGCCCATAAACTTGTAAATTTTGACCATCGCAAAATTATTTTCTAATAGGTCGAAATGACTAAAAATGGTCAAAAATCGTGGGTTCTAGCTTATGAAATCGTGAATTTTGATCTCCGCGAAATTATTTGCCAATAGGTCGAAGCGACTAAAAATGGTAAAAAATCGTGGGCGCTCACGAAATCGTGAATTTTAGTTTCCGCGAAATTATGTGCCAATGGGTCGAATCGAATAACAATGACAAAATCATAGGTTATAGC
This sequence comes from Asparagus setaceus, assembly GCA_012295165.1. Classification (NCBI taxonomy): domain Eukaryota; kingdom Viridiplantae; phylum Streptophyta; class Magnoliopsida; order Asparagales; family Asparagaceae; genus Asparagus; species Asparagus setaceus. The sequence continues at coordinate 43,122,933 of CM022703.1, read as the reverse complement.
TCATGAAATCGTGAATTTTAGCATCCGTAAAATTATTTGACAATGGGTCGAAATGACTAAAATGGTCAAAAATCGTGGGTTATAGCTCATGAAATCGTGAATTTTAGCATCCGTAAAATTATTTATCAATGGATCAAAAGGACTATAAATGGCCAAAAATTGTGGCTTATAGCTCATGAAATCGTGAATTTTGATCTCCGCGAAATTATTTGCCAATGGGTCGAAATGACTAAAAATGGTAAAAAATCGTGGGCGCTCACGAAATCGTGAATTTTAGTTTCCGCGAAATTATGTGCCAATGGGTCGAATCGAATAACAATGACAAAATCATAGGTTATAGCTCATGAAATCGTAAATTTTTGCCTCCATGAAATTATTTGCCAATGGGTCGAAACGACTGAAAATGACTAAAAATCATGAGTTATAGCTTATGAAATCGTGAATTTTAGCATCCGTAAAATTATTTATCAATGGATCAAAAGGACTATAAATGGCCAAAAATTGTGGCTTATAGCTCATGAAATCGTGAATTTTGGCCTCCACGAATCCAATGGGTCAAAACGAGTAAAAAGGGCTAAAAATCGTGGGTTATAGCTCATAAAATTTTTATTTTTGGCATTCGCGAAATTATTTGTCAACGGGTCGAAACGACTGAAAATGGCTAAAATCGTGGGTTATAGCCCATAAACTTGTAAATTTTGACCACTGCAAAATTATTTTCTAATAGGTCGAAATGACTAAAATGGCCAAAAATTGTGGGTTATAGCTCACCAAATTGTGAATTTTGGACTTAACGAAATTACTTGCCAATGCATCGAAACGACTAAAAATGATAAAAAATCGTAGGTTCTAGCTCACAAAATAAGTGAAGTTTAACCACCGTGAAATTATTTAACAACGGGTCGAAATGACTAAAAATAGTCAAAAATCGTGGGTTATAACTCATAAAATCGTGAATTTTGGCCTTTGCAAAATTATTTACCAATGGGTCGAAACGACCGAAAATGGCTAAAATCGTGGGTTATAACTCATGAAATCGTGAATTTTGATCTCCGCGAAATTACTTGCCAATGGGTCTGTTTTCGGGTTAAAAGAAGAGGTCGTGCTTTCCTTTTGTTGATCTTTGAAAACAAAATATTACAATAATTCTGTTATTATAGAGTTTTCTTTGAGTTTTGGGATAATGTGCTAATGATCATAGCTTATTCTCCGTTGACCACAAGACTGCTTTGCTTCGTTTCTCTTTGATGATTCACCGTCAAGTGCTTATGTAGTTTTCAAACTTGTCTCGAAGGTAGTGTCTCGTTGAGATGATAAGTTCTGTGAAGCGCCAGCTGATAATCAGCTTGGGACCAATCATCAAATATGGGCTAAGATAGTGACAAGATTAACGATCCGATTCGTCGGACGCCTATGAACGGACAATCGAGAGATTGGCTGTTACAGAGGGGGCCTAAATGACGACAAGATCGACGATCAAACAATCATGTGAGGTTTTAAAGCTCAGGTGATATATAGAGGGAACAAGATGCAATTAATGGACGAATCTCTGCGCTTCTTTCTTCACTTTTTTGTCTTTACTCCTCGCCATGCTCGTTCTTTCTCTTTTTCTTGGCTCCTTTTTTCCCCTCTCTCCTTTCTTTTCTTTATTTGAAGCAGCTCTCTCTCTATTTATAGGTTTGAGAAATGGGCCTCCACGCGGGGTTGTTCGTGCACGGAGCTGTTGCAAATTGCCCCACTAGGCCGTGGCACTCGAGTATTTGTCAATCTCTTTGGATTCACGTGCATGTGGGGGCCATTTTCGGTTACATTGCATTAAATGCAGTTGCAGAGGTCTTAGAATCGAGACTTCATGGTGTCGGCGCGGGGCTAGACGAGGGGTGGGTTTCGAATCCCTAATCTCTCTTCAAACATTAGATTCTCTGTAATAATTATCAAGCCCCCCTGGGGGCATGTTTGTCAGAACTGCCTTGAACTCCGTTTATTCTCTCTTCAGCTGGGCCCGTGTGGGGTTGGTCGGCTAATGTGTCACGCGACGTTGAGGCTAACACGGAGCTACCATATTCAGAGCTATCTTTCTTGATTTCTCTTTGATCATTTCGTTTAATCTTTTGGGGTTTCTTCTTGTTTGCAATTGACCGCCTACAAGGTCGAAACAAACTAAAAATGGCCAAAATAGTGGTTATAGCTAATGAAATCGTGAAATATGGGCTTCGCATAATTATTTAGCAATGGTTCGAAACGACTAAAAATGACCAATAATAATGGGTTGTAACTCATGACGTCGTGAATTTTGCCCTCAACAAAATTCTTTGTCAATGGGTCGAAACGAGAAAAAATGGCTGAAAATTGTGGGTTATAGCCCAGGAAATCGTGAATTTTAGCTACCACAATTATTTGACAGTGGGTCGAACGACTAAAAATATCAAAAAATCATGGATTATAACTCACGAAATCATGAATTTTTTGCATCGTGAAATTATTTAACAATGGGCCGAAATGACTGAAAATAGCAAAAAATCGTGGGTTATAGTTCATGAAATCCTAAATTTTGGCCTCCGCGAAATTTTTCGTCAATAGGTCGAAACGATTTGAAATGGCGAAAAATCGTGGGTTATAGCTCATGAAATCGTGATTTTTAGCCACCACAAAATTATTTTACAACGGAACGGACCGAGACGACTAAAAATGGCTTAAAATGTGTGTTATAGCTCACGAAATCGTGCATTTTGGTCTCAGTGGGAATTATTTGCCAATAGGCTAAAATCGTGGGTTATAGCTCACGAAATCGTGAAGTCCATGCAAAATTATATGCCATTGGTTCGAAACGACTAGAAATAGCTAATAATCGTGAGATATAACTCATGAAATTGTGAATTCTGCCTTCCATAAAATGGTTTGTCATGTGGTTGAAATGATTAAAAAATGGCAAAAAATCATGGGTTATAGCTTATAAAATCGTAAATTCTGGCCACCGCGAAATTATTTGACAACTGGTCAAAACGATTAAAAATGGCGAAAAATCATGGGTTATAGCTCACGAAATTGTAAATTTTTGCCACTGCGAAATTATTTGACAACGGGTCGAAATGACTAAAATTGACCAAAAATCGTGGGTCATAGCTTATGAAATTTTTAATTTTAGCCTTTGTAAAATTATGACAATGGGTCAAAACGACTAAAACTTACCAAAAATAGTGGGTTATAGCTCAAGAAATCGTGAATTTTGGCAACCGGGTAATTATTTGACAACGGGTCGAAATGATTAAAAATGACCAAATCGAGGGTTATAGCTCACGAAATCATGAATTTTTCATGGAATTATTTGACAACGGGTCGAAACGTCCAAAAATCATAGGTTATAGCTTATGAAATATTTTATTTTGGCCACCGTAAAATTATTTGACAATGGGTCAAAACACCTAAAAATGGTAAAAAATCATTGGTTATAGCTCATAAAATTTTTAAACTTTGCCTCGAAATTATTTGCCAACAGGTCGAAATGACTAAAGATGGCCAGGAAATCGTAGGTTATAGTTCACAAAATATTGAATTTTGGCTTTGGCGAAATTATTTTTCAACCGGTCAAAATGACTAAAAATGGCTAAAAATCATGGGTTATATCTCATGAAATTCTGAATTTTGGCCTCCGTGAAATTATTTATCAATGGGTCAAAACGAAAAATGGTCAAAAATCGTGGGTTATAGCTCATGAAATCATGAATTTTGGTCTTGCGAAATTATTTGCCAATCAACGAAATGACTAAAATGGCTAAAAATCGTGGGTTGTAGATCATGAAATCATGAATTTTGGCAACCGCAAATTATTTGATGAGTCGAAAAGACTAAAAATGGCAAAAATCATGGGTTATAGCTCATGAAATCATGAATTTTGGCAACCGCGAAATTATTTGATGAGTCGAAAAGACTAAAAATGGCAAAAATCGTGGGTTATAGCTCACGAAATCATGAATTTTTGCATCGTGAAATTATTTAACAATGGGCGAAATGGTGAAAATAGCAAAAATCGTGGGTTATAGTTCATGAAATCCTAAATTTTGGCCTCCGTGAAATTATTTATCAATGGGTCAAACGATTAAAAATGGCAAAAATCGTGGGTTATAGCTCATGAAATCGTGATTTTTAGCCACCACAAAATTATTTTACAACGGAACGGACCGAGACGACTAAAAATGGCTTAAAATGTGTGTTATAGCTCACGAAATCGTGCATTTTGGTCTCGATTAGAATTATTTGCCAATAGGCTAAAAATCGTGGGTTATAGCTCACGAAATCGTGAAGTCCATGCAAAATTATATGCCATTGGTTCAAACGACTAGAAATAGCTAATAATCGTGAGATATAACTCATGAAATTGTGAATTCGCCTTCCATAAAATGGTTTGTCATGTGGTTGAAATGATTAAAAATGGCAAAAATCATGGGTTATAGCTTATAAAATCGTAAATTCGCCACCGCAAATTATTTGACAACGGTCGAAATGATTAAAAATGGCGAAAAATCATGGGTTATAGCTCACGAAATTGTAAATTTTGCCATCGCGAAATTATTTGACAACGGTCGAAATGACTAAAATTGACCAAAAATCGTGGGTCATAGCTTATGAAATTTTTAATTTTAGCCTTTGTAAAATTATGACAATGGGTCAAAACGACTAAAACTTACCAAAATAGTGGGTTATAGCTCAAGAAATCGTGAATTTTGGCAACCGGTAATTATTTGACAACGGTCGAAATGATTAAAATGACCAAATCGAGGGTTATAGCTCATGAAATCATGAATTTTTCATGGAATTATTTGACAACGGTCGAAATGACTAAAATGGCTAAAAATCATGGGTTATAGCTTATGAAATATTTTATTTTGGCCAAGTAAAATTATTTGACAATGGGTCAAAACACCTAAAATGGTAAAAATCATTGGTTATAGCTCATAAAATTTTTAAACTTTGCCTCGAAATTATTTGCCAACAGGTCGAAATGACTAAAGATGGCCAGGAAATCGTAGGTTATAGTTCACAAAATATTGAATTTTGGCTTTGGCGAAATTATTTTTCAACCGGTCAAAATGACTAAAAATGGCTAAAAATCATGGGTTATATCTCATGAAATTCTGAATTTTGGCCTCCGTGAAATTATTTATCAATGGGTCAAAACGAAAAATGGTCAAAAATCGTGGGTTATAGCTCATGAAATCATGAATTTTGGTCTTCGCGAAATTATTTGCCAATCAGTCGAAATGACTAAAAATGGCTAAAAATCGTGGGTTGTAGATCATGAAATCATGAATTTTGGCAACCGCGAAATTATTTGATGAGTCGAAAAGACTAAAAATGGCAAAAAATCGTGGGTTGTAGCTCATGAAATCATGAATTTTGGCAACCGCGAAATTTTTTGATGAGTGAAAAGGACTAAAAATGGCAAAAATCGTGGGTTATAGCTCATGAAATCATGAATTTTGGTCTTGCGAAATTATTTGCCAATCAGTCGAAATGACTAAAAATGGCTAAAAATCGTGGGTTGTAGATCATGAAATCATGAATTTTGGCAACCGCGAAATTATTTGATGAGTCGAAAAGACTAAAATGGCAAAAATCGTGGGTTGTAGCTCATGAAATCATGAATTTTGGCAACCGCGAAATTATTTGATGAGTCGAAAAGACTAAAATGGCAAAAATCGTGGGTTATAGCTCATGAAATCATGAATTTTGGTCTTGCGAAATTATTTGCCAATCGGTCGAAATGACTAAAATTGACCAAAAATCGTGGGTCATAGCTTATGAAATTTTTAATTTTAGCCTTTGTAAAATTATGACAATGGGTCAAAACGACTAAAACTTACCAAAAATAGTGGGTTATAGCTCAAGAAATCGTGAATTTTGGCAACCGGTAATTATTTGACAACGGTCGAAATGATTAAAAATGACCAAATCGAGGGTTATAGCTCACGAAATCATGAATTTTTCATGGAATTATTTGACAACGGGTCGAAACGTCCAAAAATCATAGGTTATAGCTTATGAAATATTTTATTTTGGCCACAGTAAAATTATTTGACAATGGGTCAAAACACCTAAAATGGTAAAAATCATTGGTTATAGCTCATAAAATTTTTAAACTTTGCCTCGAAATTATTTGCCAACAGTCGAAATGACTAAAGATGGCCGTGAAATCGAGGTTATAGTTCACAAAATATTGAATTTTGGCTTTGGCGAAATTATTTTTCAACCGGTCAAAATGACTAAAATGGCTAAAAATCATGGGTTATATCTCATGAAATTCTGAATTTTGGCCTCCGTGAAATTATTTATCAATGGGTCAAAACGAAAAATGGTCAAAAATCGTGGGTTATAGCTCATGAAATCATGAATTTTGGTCTTGCGAAATTATTTGCCAATCAACGAAATGACTAAAATGGCTAAAAATCGTGGGTTGTAGATCATGAAATCATGAATTTTGGCAACCGCGAAATTATTTGATGAGTCGAAAAGACTAAAAATGGCAAAAAATCGTGGGTTGTAGATCATGAAATCATGAATTTTGGCAACCGCTAAATTTTTGATGAGTGAAAAGGACTAAAATGGTCAAAAATAGTGGGTTATATAGCTACGAAATCTAGAATATTAGTTGTGTTTCATCTCCTCTACTTCTTTCACTTGGATATATGTAAGTTGTGTATAATAATATATGATTTGTCGTATTTGTTAGTGGTTGTATTTAATAAGATGCTAGTTGTCCTCCCTCCTCTACTATTTTCACTTGGATATATCTAAGTTGTCATATGTAATAATATATGACTTGTCGTATTTGTTAGAGGTTGTATTTAATAAAATATTAGTTATCGTATCAAGTATTTAGAGCAGTTGTCTACAATCTCATTAATTTTATAATATGTGAGTCGTCGTACTTGTTAGTTATTGTATTAAAAGAGGATTACAAATGTGAGAAACTACATAGACTAGGTAAATTGATTCAAAGGAGAATGACAAGTCATTTCATGTCTTATTTGTTAGTTGTTGGATTTAATAATATATTAGTTATCGTATCAAATATTTTGAGTAGCTCTCAACAATCTCATTAACTTGAGCTGAGGTATGTCTTAGTTGACATATTTGAAACTATATAAATCATCGTATTTGATAATATGCGAATCGTCGTCTTTGTTACTTGTATTAAAAGAGGATTATAAATGTGAGAAACTGCGTAGACAAGATAAGTTGACTCAAAGGGAAGGACAAGTCATTTTATATGTCGTATTTGTTAGTTGTCGTATTTAATAATATATTAGTTATCGTATCAAATATTTAGAGCAATTGTCTGCAATCTCATTAATTTTATAATATGCCAGTCGTCGTATTTGTTACTTGTATTAAATGAGGATTACAAATGTGAGAAACTTCATAGACTAGGTAAATTGACTCAAAGGAGAATGACAAGTCATTTCATATGTCGTGTTTGTTACTCATCGTATTAAAAGAGGATTACAAATGTGAGAAAGTGCATAGACAAGGTAAATTGACTCAAAGGAGAATGACAGTCATTTCATATGTCGTATTTGTTACTTGTCGTATTTAATAATATACTAGTAGTATCAAATATCTAGTGTAGTTTTCTACTATCTCATTAATTTTATCATATACTAGTCATCGTATTTGTTACTCGTAGTATTAAAAGAGGATTATAAATTTGAGAAACTGCATAGACTAGGTAAATTGACTCAAAGGAGAATGACAAGGCATTTCATGTGTCGTATTTGTTAGTTGTCATATTTAATAATATACTAGTTATCGAATCAAGTATCTAGAGCAGTTGTCGACAATCTCATTAATTTTATAATATGCAAGTCGTCGTATTTGTTACTCGTAGTAAAAGAGGATTACAAATGTGAGAAACTGTATAGATTGGGTAAATTGACTCAAAGGAGAATGACAAGTCATTTCATTTGTCGTATTTGTTAGTTGTCATATTTAATAATATACTAGTTGTATCAAGTATCCTCGTATTTGTTACTTGTCGTATTAAAAGATGATTACAAATGTGAGAAACTATATAGATCAGGTAAATTGACTCAAAGGAGAAAGACGTCGCATTTCATATGTCGTATTTATTAGTTGTCGTATTTAATAATAAGTATCAAGTATCTAGAGCACTTGTTTACAATCTCATGAATTTTATAATATGCGAGTCGTCGTATTTGTTACTCGTTATATTAAAAGATGATTACAAATGAGAGAAACTGCATAAACTAGTTAAATTGACTCAAAAGGATAATGACAAGTCATTTCATATGTGGTATTTGTTAGTGGTCATATTTGTTGTATCAAGTATATAGAATAGTTGTCTACAATCTCATTAATTTTATAATATGAGTCCTCGTGTTTGTTACTCGTCGTATTAAAAGAGGATTACAAATGTGAGAAACTCCATTTTGGCCACTGCGAAATTATTTGACGACGGATCGAAACGACTAAAAATGACCAAAAATCGTGGGTTATAGCTCATGAAATCGTGAATTTTGGCCTCCGTGAAATTATTTGACAACGGTCGAAATGATTAAAAATGGCAAAAATCGTGGGTTATAGCTCATGAAATCATGAATTTTGGCAACCGCGAAATTATTTGCCAATCGGTCGAAATGACTAAAATTGACCAAAAATCGTGGGTTATAGCTCATGAAATCATGAATTTTGGCAACCGCGAAATTATTTGCCAATGAGTCAAAACGACTAAAATGACCAAAAATCGTGGGTTATAGCTCATGAAATCATGAATTTTGGACTTCGTGAATTTATTTGCCAATGAGTCGAAGCGACTAAAAATGACGAGATTATGGGTTATAGCTCATGAAATCGTGAATTTTGGCCTCTACGAAATTATTTGACAACGGTCGAAACAAAGAAAATAGTCAAAATCGTGGGTTATAGCTCATGAAATCATGAATTTTAGACTTCGTGAATTTATTTGCCAATGAGTCAAAACGACTAAAAATGACGAGATTATGGGTTATAGCTCATGAAATCATGAATTTTAGACTTCGTGAATTTATTTGCCAATGAGTCAAAACGACTAAAAATGACGAGATTATGGGTTATAGCTCATGAAATCATGAATTTTAGACTTCGTGAATTTATTTGCCAATGAGTCAAAACGACTAAAATGACCAAAAATCGTGGGTTATAGCTCATGAAATCATGAATTTTAGACTTCGTGAATTTATTTGCCAATGAGTCAAAACGACTAAAAATGACGAGATTATGGGTTATAGCTCATGAAATCATGAATTTTAGACTTCGTGAATTTATTTGCCAATGAGTCGAAGCGACTAAAATGACCAAAAATCGTGGGTTATAGCTCATGAAATCATGAATTTTAGACTTCGTGAATTTATTTGCCAATGAGTCGAAGCGACTAAAAATGACGAGATTATGGGTTATAGCTCATGAAATCATGAATTTTAGACTTCGTGAATTTATTTGCCAATGAGTCAAAACGACTAAAAATGACGAGATTATGGGTTATAGCTCATGACATCCCGAATTTTAAATTTCGTGAATTTATTTGCCAATGAGTCAAAACAACTAAAATGGCAAGAAACCATGGGTTATAGCTCATGACATCCCTAATTTTAAATTTCGTGAATTTATTTGCCAATGAGTCAAAACAACTAAAATGGCAAGAAACCATGGGTTATAGCTCATGACATCCCTAATTTTAAATTTCGTGAATTTATTTGCCAATGAGTCAAAACGACTAAAAATGACGAGATTATGGGTTATAGCTCATGACATCCCGAATTTTAAATTTCGTGAATTTATTTGCCAATGAGTCAAAACGACTAAAAATGACGAGATTATGGGTTATAGCTCATGACATCCCGAATTTTAAATTTCGTGAATTTATTTGCCAATGAGTCAAAACAACTAAAATGGCAAGAAACCATGGGTTATAGCTCATGACATCCCTAATTTTAAATTTCGTGAATTTATTTGCCAATGAGTCAAAACGACTAAAAATGACGAGATTATGGGTTATAGCTCATGACATCCCGAATTTTAAATTTCGTGAATTTATTTGCCAATGAGTCAAAACAACTAAAATGGCAAGAAACCATGGGTTATAGCTCATGACATCCCTAATTTTAAATTTCGTGAATTTATTTGCCAATGAGTCGAAGCGACTAAAAATGACGAGATTATGGGTTATAGCTCATGACATCCCTAATTTTAAATTTCGTGAATTTATTTGCCAATGAGTCGAAGCGACTAAAATGACCAAAAATCGTGGGTTATAGCTCATGACATCCCGAATTTTAAATTTCGTGAATTTATTTGCCAATGAGTCGAAGCGACTAAAAATGACGAGATTATGGGTTATAGCTCATGACATCCCTAATTTTAAATTTCGTGAATTTATTTGCCAATGAGTCAAAACGACTAAAAATGACCAAAAATCGTGGGTTATAGCTCATGAAATCGTGAATTTTGGCCTCTACGAAATTATTTGACAATGGGTCAAAATAGCAAAATAGTCAAAAATCGTGGGTTATAGCTCATGAAATCGTGAATTTTGGCCTCTACGAAATTATTTGACAACGGGTCGAAACAGCAAAATAGTCAAAAATCGTGGGTTATAGCTCACGAAATATTAAATTTTGGCCTTCGCGAAATTATTTGCCAGCGGGTCGATACAACTAAAAATAATAAAAAATCGTGAGTTATAGCTTATGAAATTGTGAAATTTGGCTACCGCCAAATTATTTGTCAATGGGTCGAAATATCTAAAAATGGCCAAAGATTGTCATTATAGTTTACAAAATCATAAATTTTGGTGGGCGCGAAATAATTTGCCAATGAGTCGAAACGACTAAAAATGACGAGATTATGGGTTATAGCTCATGACATCCTGAATTTTAAATTTCGTGAATTTATTTGCCAATGAGTCAAAACAACTAAAATGGCAAGAAACCATGGGTTATAGCTCATGAAATCGTGAATTTTGGCCTCCGCGAAATTATTTGACAATGGGTCAAAATAGCAAAATAGTCAAAAATCGTGGATTATAACTCACGAAATCGTGAATTTTGGCCTCCGCGAAATTATTTGCCAGCGGGTCGATACAACTAAAAATGATAAAAAATCGTGGGTTATAGCTTATGAAATTGTGAAATTTGGCTACTGCCAAATTGTTTGTCAACGGGTTGAAATGTCTAAAAATAGCCAAAGATTGTCAGTTATAGTTTACAAAATCATAAATTTTAGTGGGCGCGAAATAATTTGCCAATGGGTCGAAACGATTAAAAATGGCAAGAGATTATAGGTTATAGCTCATGACATCATGAATTTTAAACTTCGTGAATTTATTTACCAATGAGTCAAACGACTAAAAATGGCAAGAAATCATGGGTTATAGCTCATAAAATCGTGAATTTTGGCTGCCGCAAAATTATTTGTCAACGGGTTGAAACGATTAAAAATGGCTAAAAATCGTGGGTTATAGCTTATGAAATCGTGAATTTTAGCGGGCATGAAATAATTTGTCAATTGGTCGAAACGACTTAAAATGGCAAGAGACTATAGTTTATAGTTCATGACATCATGAATTTTAGACTTCGTGAATTTATTTGTCAATGAGTCAAAACGACTAAAAATGGTTAAAAATCATGGGTTATATAGCTCATAAAATTGTGAATTTTGGACTTAATAAAATTATTTGCCAATGGGTCGAAACGATTAAAAATGGCTAAAAATCGTGGCATTGACTAGTAGGCTCAGTTCATTTTGCCAACTGAATACTTTCACAAGAGCATGCTGCTAATTAGTAGGATTTATTTTGTTTCCTAACTTGGAGTAGGGTTCCTATAAGAACTTATGAATTATTAACATATAGGCACTAGAGCAACTTCTAAGTATGATCTGATCTGCATATAAGTATGAGTTTATTGCGTGTGTATAAATCATTTGGTTTGAAAGAATAGGAAAATGAGTGCATGCAGGTATTAGTTTTAGAAAGTGAAGACCAATGTTTTGTTCTTTATATCTTGGATAGCTTTTTCACTGTTTGTTATTTTGCACTATGCTGGATTCTTCAGCTTATTTCAGTTCTTGTTTGTTAAGGTTAATTTTTGTTTTTCTTGTTAAAAGACTGGGACTGGAACTCAGCGAGAAGATTCCTCGATTAGGTAACTTATACCCATCCTCAGTTCTCTCCAATTGATCTCCTCAAGGACTCATGGATATGAAAAACATTAACCTAACCTTCCTATAGCTTGAGATGTGATTTCATGCATTTGCTGCAAAACTGATCAGTGCTGGTTGAAATTGAGTTGGAAATGGATAATATTAGGTCGATATGTGCATAGTTATTTAAATGAGTGGAATCACTTGTGTGTAACTTGTTTTAATTTTGAGTGTGCTCGCGCGTGCATACAGTTTTCATTTTTTCCCCATGTTGTCAACCATGGAATAGAGATTATTACAGGTTTTATTCCATCAGGGGAAATGAAACTTGTTACACGTTATGAATCATATACAAAGTAGTTTCATGTAAATTTTAGTGATCAATTAATTTTCATAATGTTGTCGGCTTCTTGCTTTTCTTGTTTATCTCTAATTTAGTCATAGAAATTAGTAAATGCGCAGCAGTAATGCATCTAAAGGAGAATTCTGGATATATTGTTTTCGACATCCTGATAGTTCAAGATAGTTTTGTGAAATCTACCCTTTCTCTCGCTGCTTATATTGAACGTGGAGCATGATGAGTGTTCTTCTTCTTCTTCTTCTTCTTCTTGGTAACTTATATTCAGCAGACTTGTCTTCAGATTTGGTAACTTAGCGTCATATGACATTTAATAGAAGGGTTTGGTCAGATTCTTGATTGTTAATCTGCTTCTAGTTTTGGTTTTGTTGTTGTAATTGGCTCTCTTCTTTCTGTTTGTCATGTAGATGACTATCAAATGATCTGGTTATAAATACAAATTAGATCAGCAGGTTTTTGTTAGATGATACTTGTCGGCTGACAATCTTAAAGAGTCCTCAGAAATGAGGAATCTGCGTGATCCTTTGGCAAAGCACCATTATAAGGTCAGAGCATGATGCTGAGTTCATGATATTGAAGAAGTACAAACACGATCCTCAAAGCGTAATCTAAAAGGAGGTTGGAACATGCTGAGCTAACATTACAATATGTAATGGTACATGGCAGAACAATCACGACAAGTGCTAGATCTGTGCAAATCAGAATGTCACAGTTGTTGCGTAACTTTGATGGCCTGTAAAAGAGTTAACTTTTAAAGAATTGTGAGTTTTAAATTTTAGGGTTAATTTCATGTATACTCTTTTAGTATCGTTGTTTTGAACTTACAACCCATGTGTTTTATTTTGACAGATAGAATCTAGCGTTTTTTATTACTCTTTTACCCTCAGATCGACTCACTAATTTCATCTGAGAGCAATATTTGCAAAAATTAAACTCGGAGGTCAAGCTACCCAAATGAACTTTCAAGGCCGTAAGGTCAAATTCGTGATACAATGTGGGTCAATGTGCAGTTAATCCTAGCTTTTATATACTAATGAATCCAAACTAACACGCCATCTATTAATCCTCCTTATCCCAAGCCTCTCTCTAGCTCTCTACCCTAAAATATTTTAGTTTGAGGGGAAAGGGAAAAGGGGAATAATGAGTATTTTATTATTGCACTATAGATGTCAAAGAGTATGACTTGAAGGATAGTTTTAAACATAATGATTAGAAGGTTATTTATTAAGAGTGCGAAAACAAATCTAATTTGATCAAGAGTAGTTATACCAACACATCTAGTAGCGGATAACTCCCTTCAACTCATTGAGGGGAGTTATCTGCAATGTGTAGCCTTGTAAAAATATTATGATTTGCAGCATATTTATTGATGATGTAAAAAATATTACTATTATTTTATGAAGTCTAGCTTCTATAAAAAAATTAAAAAAAAACCCCACTGTGCCATTGCAGCAATTTACTGCAAAGCCAAAGCCAAAAACGGAGCTAAAATCAAAGCCTTCCCATTTTTTTCTCCTCTCCCATTTATTAACCAAAGCCTTCTAATTGTTTTTTCCTCTTATTAAAGAACTAAATCCTCCTCTAATTAGGACACGAGCAACAACAACCAAGCAGAACTCAGGCGCGTACCCGCAGATATATCCACCAATGGCCTTCCTCCACGTGTGCATTTGCTATAAAATTGCATAAAATCAATGGTCAATCCCTCTCCTCAGCTGGTCCTCTCAAATCTACTACAATCTAGGATTCCCCTTTTCTTCTCCTTCAAATCTTCCCTTTTACTTTGTTTTCTTTTCCTCTGAATCAGTGTTTCTTGGTTGAAATAGAGATTCCCAAAATCTAAAGATCATTCTTTTTTCCTCCCTTAAGATTTGATGTTTATTTGAGAGACCCACATCATAAATTTCTCCGTTTAAAGATCCATGTTGTTTTGGCAAGTTCTCGTCTTTTCTGAATCCCTGTTTAAATTGGAGCTTATTAGAGAGACCCATATGAAAAAGGAAGCAGCTTGGCATTATTCTAGCGGATGGGTATCGACTCATTCCATCTAAAACCTATGAAAAATCTCTCCTTTCTGCAAACGTTTCAACCTTTCTGAAGATTTCTGAGCTAATTAGAGAAACCCATACTACAAATTTGGTAAATGGGACCCCACAACAGTGAAGAAAATGAGACCATTGAGCTTACAGGAGGTGAGGTTTCAATGGAGAAAGAAATCTCCGAAGAGAAAAGCTTTAAATCTTTTCTCCTGTCACCCTTTGTTTGGTTCATGATGCTAGTAAAGGAGCTGCATTGGAGTTTTGTTTTCGGGGTTTTCATTATTTACGGAATCAGCCAGGGTGTGGGCTGGTCAGTGTGGAGAGTTGCAGCAGATTACTATTGGAAAGATGTTCAATTGAAGCAGCCATCACAGGCTCAGGTTTATCAGGGGATTACTAACATTCCTTGGATTGTGAAGCCGATTTGGGGCCTTCTCACTGATGTTCTTCCCTTGGCTGGTTATCGAAGGCGCCCGTATTTTATTTTTTCAGGCAAGTTTTGAGCTTATTTCCTTTTTCAGAATAAAGAGCAGGGCTTTGGAGAATCTTTAAACTAAAAGTGGAAGAAATTATAGGAAATGCATAGTTTCTTATAGGGTTAATTGCTGATAGACCCCCTGTACCATAGCACCCGATTGCAGATAGGCCCCTGACTGATTTTACCCTCGGTAGGTCTATCTGTCAAAAACCAAATTTGAGAGTGAAAGAGTCAAGAAAGTTTCACTCAGGGAGTCTATCTACAACAATAAACCACAAGGGGTCTATCTGTGATTGGGCGAGAGTACCGGGGTCTATCTGCAATTAACCCTTTTTTATTTTGCACAAAGTATCTCATATGTCTAAATTATATGCATTTTGGTAGAGTTGTTTTATATCTATATCTATATAAGGTATGTTATAAGTAGAAGAATTGATAAGATTATAATTAATGGAGGAAGAAGGATTGGTGGGAGACCTAAGAATAACGAATTAATGATTAACTCAGTGGAGGAGATAGTCCTCGACAAAACTGAGTAGACGAGTAGGATTCATGCAGCTGAATCCAAAAGTTTGGTATAAAGGCTTTCTTGTTGTTGTGGTTCTTGTTCTACTTATTTGTTTTTCAATATTGTTTATTTGTCTAGTTTAAACCACTAGCATATTTTGTATGAAGAACTTTACACTTTTTGGTTTGCTAACCTTTAGCTTTACATGAATTTTGAACTTAAAACAATGGAAGTTGTTGTCTATGTAATGAGGGTTATGGGGGTCCAATGCTATTGCAAGTTATAGATATTGGACTAGGAAAGAAAAGAACACTTCAGCCTTTCTGGTTATTTCTTCTCATGGCGAGCTTCCTTTCTGGCATGAGTTCCTTGTTGATATTGTTTTGTTCCCTCAATCTCAATCGATGAATCTTCTAAATTATTCAACCCTCTTCTAGCGCATCAAATGGATTGTGTAGCTTGACGTGATAACTGTGACGAGTTTAATGGTCGGATTTGATGTTCTTCGCATCTGTTTCTTCTTCTTTTCGAAACCATTTTAATGTTTAAAAAAAGCATGTAATTGGCTATTTTCACTTATTTTATTGGAAAAGTTCTAACATGTTGAGGAATTTTAGGTTTATAGGAAAGATTGAAGGAGTAAATGATAGAAAATAGGAAGGGAAAGTGGTTGCATTATTCTTTAAGACAAACAATCATCACTTTCACAGCTTTCCGATGACAGATATCCTATAGTTGAACTGGCTCTAGTAAATGTGTAATCATACTAATACAACATGTACCCATAGTTTTCATTAGTTTTCTATCGTAATTGTAATTGTGAAACTATCTTTCTTATTTATAACCTTAAGAGTTCGTTTCCTTGATTATTCAGGTTTACTGGGTATAATCTCTATGCTTACACTATCACTGCATAAGCAACTGCATGTGTTGTTTGCTTTACTGGCAATGACAGCAGGGAGTGCCGGTGTAGCAATAGCAGATGTGACGATAGACGCCTGTGTTGCTCAAAAAAGTATAACTCATCCACAACTTGCTGCTGATATGCAAAGTTTGTGTGGGTTAAGTTCATCCATAGGAAGCCTTTTGGGCTACTCCATCAGTGGTTTACTCGTTCATGCTGTCGGTCCACAGGTTACATTCTGAACTATTCTCTGTGTTTAAATGAAAATTTGAACTTTGTTAAGAAGAGAAGGAATTGACGGAATTTTCATTACATAAACCCAATGAATTTTAGGTGTAAAATTATAATAATAGCAACAACAACAATACCAACAAAAAAGTAGCAACAACAAACAAAGCCTTTACCCGAATTTTTCTGTCGGGGACATGAATCCTATTTTTCCATTCAGCTCTCTTAAGGGTCATCGTATTCGTTAAACAATTATCATATCTCTTAATTGCTTTCAACCAAGTTCCTTTAGGTCGATCTCTAGTCCTGTTTGTCTCATTAACTACAATCCTATCATTTCTCCTAACAGGTGCATTTTGTGGTTTTCGCTGTACAACACCAGACCATCTTAATCAATTATGTCTCATTTCAGCCTCGATGGGACCAACCTTCTAGAGATGCACTCATTTTATCCTATCCCTTAGTGTATATCGCCAATGTTAGAGGACCCTTCCACCACACCAAAACTCCAAAGTTATGTAAAGTGGTATTTGATCCTGGGTTGGTTTGATACCATTTCAAAGATCTTTGACACTATACCAAAACTCCGAATTTGTGGTGATTGTTGAGGGTTATACTTTTATATTCTAACATGCCCCTTAGGTTGTTGAGCGCGTTTTAATGGTCTGAAACATGGACATGCGTAATGGTTGTCTCCTTTTTTCCTTTTTGAAAATCCGCATTAAGTTTGTGGTCCGTGGGAATTAAACCGCTCAGTTACCAAGTTATAAGGTCCCTGACACTACACCAACATTCTGAAGTTGTGGTGAGGTTTGAGGATTATAATTTTATACATACTGACACACAAGACCATCGTAACATTCTCATTTTTTAACACTCATTTTGGATGCAAAATTTGCACACTCGTCAAAACTAAAAACAATTACAAACAATTTTGAGTAGTGATGCTTTCTAAAGTCAGAAATCATTATTCAGTGATAAATTGCTCCAGTGGCTAAGGCTTGTAAGAATCTCAAATCTACACTCACGGAATTTAGCTTATATGTGAAGATGACTTCCAAAGCGTCTATAAAGAGCAAAGATATTTGGTGGAGTTAAATGACAAGTGGGAACTGCCTTTTATTTTTCTTTTTGAGAATAGGCATTAGCCTGATGGGATGGAGATCTGAACCACAAAGCACGAACCTCTTGCAAGAGGCTTTCATGGAACCTAAACAGGCTACTTGTATAAAATTTAAACTTTAAACTAAAGAATACAATTATTTACATTTTCCGTGTTTTTGTCTTCTGTTTTCTGAAGGGTGTACTTGGCTTGTTAAGTATTCCTTCTGCGCTGGTGTTTACAGTTGGAATGGTGATGAAGGAAGCTCCTACACCTAAATTTGAGTACAATGAGGTAAGTGTTCTGATTATCTTTATAACTCCTTTAACTAATTCTTGTTTGATTATTCTCTCGAAAATCTTTATTGGACTCCCATTAGGTGTGCCAAAAGTTCCTGCAAGCCAACCGAACTATGTGGACGACTTTAAAATGCCCTGCTGTCTGGCGGCCATGTCTATATATGTATATCTCATTTGCTCTTAGTTGGAATATCCAAGAAGGAATGTTCTTTTGGTACACAGATCCAAAAGCAGGCCCACCTTTCTCTCAGGTACTTCATTGTTTAGTATTTTCGAGTATAAAAACTTCGGAGTTTTGGTATAGTGGAAGAGGCTTTAGCATGGTATCAGATCCACATATATAAAGTGAATGTAAGGAGAATAAAAATAAAAAAAAGGTATAGTGAGTTTCAGCCCATGAAAAAGATGCACATCTAAAAGGGCATCTTAGAGAATAAAATTATAGGATGAATTCCACAACAGCTACTGAACTTCGTAAATCGCAGAGAAGTCCCATGAACTTTCAAAGGTATAATAAACACCCTTGAACTGTTGGAAGATCTCATACAATGTTAACGAGTAGAGTAAAAAGTTGTATCCTTTTTATTTTTTTGACCTACCCTTACAGGAAGGCAATATACAAGTTACATTTAGTAGACAAGGTAAAATTGTCCAAAATTTTGACATGTGCAGAGTATGTGACAACTTAAATTGAAGTTACTGTTGTTGGTCGTGGTACTTAAGTCAGACAAGTTTAGTAGTTTTGTGCAAAACCCCAAAAGTTTAAGGGGGCTATGTGAAATTTATGTAAATCTATAACCCACAACCCTCATCACTAGGTAGCTATGTTTCATGGAAACATGTACTGGTGTGGATAAGAGATACGACAAATTTGTAAATATAGGATACAGAGCCAGGGGATTGGGGAGAGACATGGGAATCGTATGACGTATGAGGGTGGGGAGACTAATGGGTATCGTATGACATATGAAAGGATTCTCTCATATACACTGATGCGGCTGAATCTCAGATAAATGTTGTGGGTTGAGTTAATACTAAAGAACGCAACTTTATTAATTTTTCGGGGGGAAACACAGCTTTATTCACTTGGCTAAAATTTAGCCATATCAGTGTACACGAAAACCCCTCATATGTCATATGATACCCATTATTTTCATATGTACATATTGAAAATTAAAATTTATATGAGATCAATATTTTTCTTGCATCAACATATTTCGAGAATTAAATTTTATTTAACATTTTATGTTTCTTTTTTTATGTAGATGATAAATTGTAAACAACTCGTTTCTGAGCTGGATATGCAAACAACCCTTTAAAATAATAGTTCTAACTTACTATGGTCTGAAACGAATCTAACCCTTGTTCAATAAGTTTTAGAAAACGGATGTGAAGTTTAAAACACGCACTGCAAAAGTGTATGACAAGTGTTTTAAATTACACAATGTATAATATAATTGAGTACGCGTCTTAATAAATGTATGCATATATTTAAGGAATGCCCAAGGAGAGTTGGTGTATGTTACAGGGTCGGTACGTGTCGGGTGCAGCTTCATGATAGAAGTACCAATGCAACATCTTCACAGTTTTGGTGTAATAGAATAGGCTTTTACAAATTATATTTTTGCCAGCTCTTTCCTTAGACTAAACACCTGATCCTATACAGGAAACAATAGGATTCATATTTGCAGTGGGCTCAATTGGAGGTCTTCTTGGAGTTTTACTCTACCAGAACGTTTTTAAGGATCATGCATTCCGTGGCATGCTCTTGTGGAGCCAGGTTCTTTCTTGTTTAGCCGGGATGTTGGACCTTGTGTTGGTCTTCAGATTGAATTTAAAGCTTGGCATACCCGATTTCTTCTTTGGTGTCATCGATGAGAGTGTATCTCAATTGATTGGCAAGCTCAAATGGACGCCGCTTTTAGTTTTAAGCGCCAAGCTTTGTCCTTCTGGCATTGAAGGCACCTTCTTTGCCTTACTCATGTCAATTGATAATTTCGGTTTGCTTACATCTTCTTGGGGTGGTGGTCTTTTGCTACAAATTTTGCATGTTACTCGCACAGATTTTGGTAACCTTGGAGTTGCTATCTTGATCCGAAACTTAATGAGATTGTTGCCATTAACATTGATATTGCTTGTGCCTAAAAGTGAACCAGATGCGAACATTCTTCCTGTTGATATGTTAGTGGAGAAAATCGATAATAGTCCAGATACAGAAGAGGAAGATATCGAACTGGTTTCACTTGTTGGTCAAACTCAAAGACAATGAGAACTTTCATTTCGAAGATTTCAAGGTTTTCAAAGGTTTCTATACTTACCCCGTTTCAAGTCGATGTTTATGGCATGAAATTTTTGTAATTTTGAATGTTCTTTTGCTCCCTTATATGTCAAGGTATAGAAATAGCTGAATATTCTTTGTTTTATTAATGAGAATATGTCTCCCATTCGATTTTTTTCAGATACAAGTACATACATATACATGCATGTGTTTGTGTGTCTCTATGTATGTCTGCATATGTATGCGTGCATGTTTGTGTGTGTGACCGGCAGTAGATGCTTACTTCATTACCCTGGAGCTTGAAGTGTCAGGTTATGAACATCGCTTGGTGGAGAGATGCATTTTGGTAACGCATTTAGTAAATAATAAAGTTGCCATCCTTTCTTCTTCCTTTTTTTTTCTATTGAGTAAATATATGAATAGAGTTGAGCTTGACTATTTTTTCCAGTATTCGAGATGGTTACTATATATTCAAATTTTTTTTTTTAATTTTCAAATTAAAAAGGAGGATACTATTGATGGTTTATCTATAATGGATGATCTCATATGAAAAGGGCCAAGAATAATTGCTGGAAATGACACTATTGATGATCTCACAAGTGCGAGTAAACTTAGGGAGTGTTTGGCAAACCCAAAAAACTGGGCAGTGCGGTCTGGCCCGGTTTTGGGTGTTTCTGTTTGGGAAAAGAGGCTGGTAGAACTTTGGCTGAAATTTTTTTCATTTTTGCCTTATCAGAGACGAGGCTGATGCAGGCAGTTATTAAGCGCGGATAAGTGGGTATAACACTTAAAACTAGTTTTGGCCCAAGTTGCCAAACACTCCCTTAGTGTACATAACGTATATGACTCATAATGTCCATATTATCTTTTTCACAGTTTCATCCTTTACCATGTTACTTTAGTTTTCTGATGTCTATAGCTAGATTATTATACACATTTTCTAGTTCAGATAAATTCAGATATAGTTATTGATTGAACAATAAGTTAGTTAAACACATGCAAGCGCTCGTTTTTATTTTTTGAGATAATTAAAGCATTATCATATTGCTAGTGTCATTATTTGAGAAGACTTTGTAGATTGAAAGTCGATGAGCGCATAAGAATTCTAAAATTACACAGAATACAGTTATTTGGGCTACAATTGGTTACAGATATTAGTACATAGCTTGTTAGATTCTGATATATATTGTATTGCTTTTTGATACCATTACTAAATTCCCGATAGGTCTCTCATAAATCTAGCAATGACGACTCTTTTTGCCACAAAATAATATTCCGTGAGAAAAACAAAATATAAAAGAATAAAGAAAGAAAAAGGACACATCAAAGCTGGTATCTTTTGAAGATTCAAGAAAAATATCCTCATAAAACAAATCACTTGGGACGTTAATATTGAAATTGGGTAAACTGTGCAAACTTACAAGACAAGAACATATAGTACCATATAAGTTGTTTTTCTTATTATGTCCCCATACATGAACAACAAATACATGTTCATAGTACTGTAGCACACGATAGAATGAAGATATGCACTGATCATACTAACAAAGATGAAAGATGTATATAACTAATATACACAAGAATAACTTCATTTGCTATTATAGACACATACCACAATAAAAGGATGAAAAGATTGGGACGGAATCAAGCATCTCTTGGAGTTTCTTCATCTTCAACTCCTTGAGTCTCATCTAGCATGTTCATCAGCATTGTTATTTGGTCCTGGAGCACTGAGTTCTCTCTCTCTACCTCTGCCCGCTTGCTTCGCTCTTGCAGGAGCTGGACTTGTAGGTGCTCCAGGCACCTTGCATCCTCCTCCAATTGCTCATTGAGGCCATTGATTTCTCTATCCTGATCTCAACATTTCGCATAAACTTCCAAATTCAGCATGTTTTTTCAAAGATGGGTCAATTGCGGATAGGCCTCATGCATGCTCGCCAAATTGAATTTAGTACCTCCGTAGTTCTATTGTTGAAGATAGACTACCCTTGAGCGAAAATTATTTCACCCTTTTCAGGGGGGCTATCTGCAACGATAGAACCATTTCAGGGGGATCTATCTGCAACGATAGACTACACGGGCAGTAAGTTCAATTTCGCGATAGTAGGGGGTCTATCCACAATTATCCCTTAAAAGATATTAGTCAATTTTGTGGTTTTTTAAGGGTGTACATTGCCTTATAGCTGTTTGGTTGCTCAGAATCCGAAAAACTGGGTGAACTTGTTCAGAACTGCAGAATTCCAGAACAAGCAGTTTGTTGGATTTAGTCGGAAACCATAAAATGCAATTCATGTTCTTGGCTATCTGACTCTTGATGTTTTAACCATAAGAAGATGATGGAACTTTCCCCTTCTCATCTTGGAGAACAAGCATTTTATTTGTTCCATGCTTGAGTTCCATTATGGTAAGCTTTTAGAAGGGATTCCTGAATTTTAACGACGCACGGCAAAAGAAGTTTACCAGCAAATATCCAAATAGTTAATTCCTCCCAAATATTTAGACCTTAAACAGGTTGAATTGAGCAATTATGGTCATTCACGTTAAAGGTCCCTCCCACTACACCAAAGCTCCAAGGTTATAATTTTATATTCTAACATGCGCTTGCAGGTTGCTTACTTTTTTCATGGGCCCAAACCTTTCTTTGTAAATCTATTTTAGATTCATGGTCGGTAGAATTTCAACCTGGGTTAATCTCATACAATGTTAAAGGCCTCTTCCAATACACTAAAACTCTAAAGTTAAGGTGAGGGTCAACGGTTATAGATTTGCACTCTAACAATTCTGAACCTAGTTGAGATAAGTCAAGGGTGAAATAGTTTAAAGTTCGTGACGTTGAGCTAGAATGACACAAAAGGTAAAAAGGATTCTAGGTGCAAATCAGCTTCATAGTACTGTGCCAAAACAAAAATGTCAAAAGTTATAGAAAGCTATTTAGTTTAAAACATACCTTTCTGTTCATCTCCTGGACAGCAATCCGACGCATGCTCTCAACCACATCGACATTTACTAGTTTCCTCCTCTTCCCAAGCAGCCAACCCTTGGGGTACGACGTGGAGTCAAAGTCTGGTGGGGGCAGAAGGATTTCAGCCGGTGTACGGAGAGACCCGATCTTAATGGGCTCCAAGGGTTCGAAGAGGGCTTTACGGCGCTCAGAAATATCTGATTTTGGGTCCTCTTTTGTTTCATCGCCTTCAGCATCTTTCATAGATGTATCATCGGAGGGCACTTTAAGGCTCTCTTCCTTTGTTGTATTATCCAAGCTTCCCTCCTTTGCTGCATCATTTAAACTCCTCTCCTTCACTGCATTGTCCAAGCTGCCCCCTCTCATTGCATTATCCAAGCTCCGGCCACCAGCTGGAAGTTAAAGTCCAGTTGTTAACATCACTACTACAGTAATAATGCGAAAGAAATCTTCTTTACTACAAAAATGAGTATTGCAACACATCGTTCGTTTTTCAGGTTGCCAAATAGACCTATTTGTTGCGCTCAATTTTAGCATCAAATTGGTTTTGAAGTCACATTGTACTCAATTTGGAACACATTTCAGATAACATTTTTCAGCTGTTCTATGAGAATATACCAACTTGCAACTTTATGTTAGAATACTGATGTAGTGTCTGTTTACAATAAAACAAATGCAGGAACATAGTCCTAAAATCACAGCTGCGAGCAAACAAATATTCATGTTTTTTTTTCACCGCAGCTGCGCTACAGTTGCAACTGTAGCAAAACAGCTTGCGGCAAGAAAGTACATAAGTCGCGCTTGCAAACTTGTCGCAACTGTGACAATGAGTCAATATAACATGCATCACATACATCAATCATATAAATGGTCTGTGAACGAAATAAATTTTGATGTTTGGAGGAAAATTCACATTGGAAGTGGATGGAAATTTATTATCATTCTTGCAACTATAATGGAAACAATGCCGAACCAGTGGAACAATTGTAATTGCCTTACAACTGGACCTGCAACCAAATAAGTAGAGGAACAGCAATTGTTGAAAAAAGCTGGGTCTCATTTAAGTCTGATTGTACAATCATCTTCTCATTTGTTTCTTATTGGTATGACAATATCAAATTACAATGGATTATTTTGGATTATAATCCATCAAAAAAAAAGCCAGGGTACCCCAGCTTATATTTTGGTGGATTATAACCTATGAAGTTTGGCCGAGTAAAAGGCAATTTTACCCCTCATGATTTCACAAATTCCCAAGCCCATTTATTGAGCCATTTCCTTTTCGGCCATTTCGACAACAACGACAGATTATAATCCACGCATCCAAACATGCCAAGTTTGAAAGCAGATTATAACCTACTAAATTTACAAAACACTTACAGGATTATAATGCAAGTGGTATTATAATCCATAGTTCCCAAACACGCTCTTAGTCTGTTCCGCTTTCTATTCCTTCATTTTACCTTCTCCTATTTTCTCTAATCAATATCCCCTGAACATATTGCTTGGTCACACAAAATATCTTAACTGAATTAGGTCACAAAATGATAGAAATAAATATAAAACTAGTTCTAATTGCACGTTGCCACATGCATACAATATTAAAAAAAAGAAACAAAAGGGAAATTGAATCCTAGGCTCAATAATAAAGTAGGACAGACATCTATGGGTCCCAGTTCGTGCCGGTAGAGCTAAGCAATCACCTCGGATCCCAATTCTCTCACACTAAACACCCTCCATTAATTTTCCTTTTTGCAAATCAAATCGATGATGGTAAATAAACATAAATTAGGAGGGGAAAAAAATTTTAAAAAAATTCAGAAGATATCGATTCTCGAGATTTTTCTTTTCTTTGTCACCTGATCGCTTGCGAGAGTTCCAGAAGATCCGCGGGGGCGAGGCCGGAGAGAATTCCATTCTTCAATTCCTAAAATCTCATCAAATTCACAAGAAAAAGAAATTGGAAATTAGAATGAAGAAAGAAGAAGGAGAGGACAATCAAGAGAGAAGAATTTTCACCTGAGCTCTTTTTTTATTCTTTTTGGAGAAAAAATTGCTCCTTTTCGTCGATCGATCTCTTGATGGACAAAAGGAGTTTGTTTTCAACGTCGGTGGTGTCGTCAGTGAGTTTGCGATTGCATCGAGATGAGATGAAGAGAGGGCGAACAGATCAAACACGATTAAAAGCTGCCCATTGAAATTGTTTTCGTTCACGCGATTTAATCTTAAACCCAGTATTCCCCTTTTGGCGTTAATGGGACCCACCGTGTGGGACCCAGTGGGTGTGGACGTTGATTTTGCTCGATGTATAGGACAGTACCCCGCCTGCTTGTTTGGACAGAGATTTGAGGTTGGTGTGATTGTTTATTAATTACTGCTCGGCCTTCGGGATATCCGGATTCGACTCGAATCGTCCGCGGTCCGGCCCAAAATTACCGTAGAGATGGAACTCAGTTGTTCCGTTGTCCAAGTGAGAAAAAACAATTTTCTAATAAGCTTATTTATTTTTTAAACGAAAAATTTGGGTCAATGCCCTAAAAATTAAAACTTAGTGTGTACCAAGCCCCCTATTACTCTCCTTCTCCTTGTGTTTCAGCCCCAAATATAATGGACTTTTGTGACTCAGCCTTGTTTTTACTCTGCAACAAAAAATATCCCAAAAAAATTTTAAAAATACCCCTCCTCCCTTTTGTGATTCAGTCTCCCCTCTTCCTCTCCTCCTGCCCTAACCCTCCTCCTCTCCCTCTTCATCTTCTCCTCAGATCCCGTCGTCTGCCTCTCACTCTCCGCCACCACCAACCTCGAGTTCATCCCCACTAGCTCGACAAGATCTCCTCCTCCGATCTCGCCGCCATCTCCTCCTCTCTCGACCACTCCCTCTCCGAGCTTGCTGTCATCCTCAATTCAGTTTTTTGGAGATTGCTTGTAAAGTATTTGATAAAATGCCAAATAGAGATGTGTGATGTCTCTGCAAATTTAAAGCTTTGATTTGGAAACAATATTCAGCTTTTGTAATGCACAACTGTGTTGAATTAGGATTTTATGGTCCGTACTAATGGTATGTGAGTTATCTTGTCATTTAAATGCAAAGGAGAGTACAAAGTTCATTTTGAATGAACACTCGTGTTTAATTAGACAATCCAATCTTGCTTTAGCAAAATAAAGACAAGAAAAAATTATTTTAAAGCAAATATAAAGATGAGAAAGCATTACTAACACTTACCTTAATACCCAGGATTAGTTTACTGCCACGCTTGCATGCAACAAGCTCGCAAGGATAGTGTGGACTTTTAAAAATAAGTGCATATGCTCCTTTAAGCTATCTCATGACTTCTGTAACAGCTTATTAAGTTTATCCATTACATATTAAGTTTACCCGTTACATGTTAAGTTTATCTCTTTCCTGCTAAATTTACCCCTATATGTTAACTATATCCAGTACATGTTAACTATATTCAGTACATGTTAAATATACCCATTACATGTTAACTATATCTAGTATTTGTTAACTATATCCAGTATATGTCAACTTAATTCAGTACCTGTTAACTATATCCAGTAGCTGTTAACTTTAGCCAGTACCTAATATTTTCTCATCTTTATTTTTGCTTTAACGTAAAGTTAATATTAACTAGGTAAGATTCACAACTAATCTTTCATAATTCACAATCAACCCATACAACTATAAGTTTGTGTAATGTTAATGTTTACATACACACAACTACATGATAATATCTCAATTATATTTTCTTTGTACATGATGTGTTATTATTATATACTCCCTCTCTCGATCCACAATCCCTCTCTCCACACTTTACTCTTTTACTCTCTTGAGCTTCGGTCATGGCCGCCAACTCTTAACAAAATAAAATTTTAAACAAGTGCAAAAGAATTATCATTTTTCCTCAAAAAACACCCTCGTCTTCTCAACATTCCCACATTTTGAATACATATCACGAAACAACCCCAAACCTTTATTCTTCATCTTCACATCAAAATACCTCTCAATCAATCGCACTCAAAGAAACCACATCTCTCTCAGTCATTTCATCAAACACATACCTAGCGTTATCAATTTTTCCACATTTTGCATACATTTCAACAATCCCACTCAACGCCACCTTATCCAATTCAACTCCAAACCTCACAACGTGACATTACATCTCCTTCCTAATTGTCAATGACCAATTCTTGTGGTGGCAATTAGAGGAATAGGCTTTGATGAGAGTGTTATAGGAGCAGAGGTTGCAAGAGGGCTCAGAGAAGGAGAGGAGATGGATGAGGGAGGAGAAGATGGCGGCAAGCTTGAGAAGGAGATCTTTGTCATCGCCATCGGAATCGCACTAGTTAAGGATGCGCTCGAGGTTGGTGGTGATGGAGGGGGTGGCGGGAGAAGGAGACGGCGGGGTTGGAGGGAAAGATGAAGAGGGAGAGGAGGAGGGTCACGGTTAGGGGGAGGAGAGAGGAGGAAAGGAGAAAGGAGGAGAGAGGAGGAAAGGAGAAAGGAGGAGAGAGGAGGAAAGGAGAAAGGAGGAGAGAGGAGGAAAGGAGAAAGGAGGAGAGAGGAGGAAAGGAGAAAGGAGGAGAGGAGATCGGCTTTTAATGGGTGAAGAATAAAAGATGGTAAAAGAGGGAACTCTAGTAAAATACAAGGGAGGAGGGCTAAAACACAAGGGAGATAATACGGGGCTGGGACACACCAAGTTTTAATTTTTAGGGCATTGACACAGTTTTTAAATTTTTAAATAAGTAAAATTAAATTATCGTTTTAGTTACTTGTTGAAATTGGTTTTTGCTTCTTTTAGAGAAAATTTCAATTTTATATGTAATTGAGTAGTAGGTCTACTTATCAATTACTGAAAAGCAAACTTAAATTAAGTTAGAATAGATGCAGAATACATATTGGCAAATTTTGATATTATTAATAATAGGTTAGATGCAGTATGTATACAGAAATTACGTTATTAATGCACGAAGGTTGTTTGAGACCATACCTAGCCAACACAAAGGTTCAACTCTTGACGCTCCAATTCTCTCTTCACTCAACGTCTATGTGACTGAAAGTCCAAACACTTGCAACATAAGCCTCCAAGTTACATGACAACCCTTTATATATTTCTTGTATTAACGAAATGTACCTAAATCTATTCGATTCCTAACCAAGGCAAACTCCCAGAAAAATAATAAGAAAAAAAAAACACAAAATACTAACATAAACAATATATCAGCTTTATGCCAACATCTCAGAAGGAGAATCAATATAGAAACAACTGCAACCCATTGCCAAAAGAGAAATTTACTCGGCAAAGCGAAAATAAAATTGGGCAACTTCTGAAATCTTCCAAAATTGAGCTCTGTAAGAGTGATGTTAGCTGTAAGAACTGTACAATGGCTTAATTACCCACATATGAGTGGGCACTACTACCACCTATATATACCTAAAACTCTCTTCTTTTTCTCTAAGTTCTGGTATCAAAATCCTGTACAGTCTTTATCAAGGTGTACAAAATGCCAAAAGAAGTTTTGAGTACTCTTTAACAAAAGGTCTCGGAGAGGTTCAGCTTCCTTGCGGTGGTTCAACTTCTAAGCAGCGGACACATGGGGGTTCCATCGGACCAAAAAGGTCTCGGAGACAGCTGTCGTGATAAGAATGGCTGCATGGAAGGACTGCAGAGAAAGGAAGTTCGTCGGGTCGGGCGCCGGAGTTTTTCGCCATGAATGCCAAATCAATCCCACATAGCTGGCACCTCTCTCCTAGGGGCAGAAGAGGAGGAGTTGATTCTTGTGGAGGTCCTGAAACACAAGTTCTTAAGAACTCTTGATAAGCATAAATAAAAGGGTTAATTGCACACCAACCCAATGTAGCATCATCGTTTTGAACTTACTACCCTGTAGTTTTATTGTTGCAAATAGACCCTCCTCTGGGTTAATTTTTTTTTATGACTCTTTCACCCTCAGAGAAAGAGAGTTTTTTCTCTTTTGGCAAACATAAAGCTAGAGGGGTAGTAACCTCAAAAACAGCGGTACTATAGAGGGTCTACTGCAATTAACCCATAAAAGAAAGTTTAATTGCAGATGCTTGTATTATAGGGGTCTGTCAGGTATTATCCACAAAATTTTATGAGCACCACCTCCTCATGCCCAAACGGTGTTATCTCTCTGTTATCTGTGACTCTCATGTGACTCTCATGTGACTCTCATGTGGCATCAATGTGTTCAGAGAGAACACCTGAAATTTCACTGTTCTGCAGAGAGACCCCTATTCTCTTATAAATGTTTGAACATACACCTCTTTAGTACAGAGATGGACAACAGGAAAGACAACTCCTTTTGGACATCAAGGAATCAAACTGCTAATAGAAAAGCTTAGGGATAATAAATGGCTAACCTCCTTCAGTACAGAGTGTCTACAGTTAACTCCAAATCAAAAGAAAATAAAAAAGAACATATTAAGTAGTTCCAGTTCATCATGGTGGGAATTCAAGGTAGTTGCTTGATTGGTTAAGGTGGTTTCTTATCTCTGTAGAAAGTTAACAAATACAAGGTGGGAGATAACAGAAGATGATATGGTCAACAAGTTCCCCTTCGTTATTCAAGAGTCAAGACTTATATTTTATTTATTATTTTTTTGATAGATATTCAAGACTTATATTGATATGAAGATAATGAAACTGCAAGAACAATGCAGATTTTCTTGCAAATTTCTTCTGTTTACTATCCACCACATCCTAAGAGCATAAGTAGCAGTATGAGTGAATTGTTATGCCAATGGTCATACAATCGACAGGGTGCATCAGAAGGTAAGAAAGACATACCAGGATTGTCAGTACTTCATACAGCATCTTAGGAGGTGGTCCATAATTGACAAGGTGCATCAAAAGGTAAGTTATCATCATTATTCATTTAAAATGAATCAAATCTAATAAGATTAAATCAATGATTCTTCATTACAAAGATCAGGATGAAGTGAAGAAATCACATTGGTACAAGAAATATCTGACACTGATACCTCCATGAACAGAAGACCTCAGGTAAATGTTAAGTAGTATAAAAGCTCTAAAGTTTCTTACTGCCAGTTCACAGTTATAAGTAACTTTTGCAGACTACAAGCATCTAAAGATGTTATCAGATTGGGATTGAGACAAGAAAGACATACCGGGAACTTTGATGTGATACATCTGTGTCTGCTGCGAAGAGGGCAGCACAGGCTGTTGAAGGCTGGCAGTTTTTGCAGCATCTATCTCACTGAGGTCCTTCTTTATCAGGACATTGTTTGATTGCATACCTCCAGTTTGGATTTTCTTGGGCAGTGATTTACTGATATCAGCACCAGATTGAGGTGCAGCATTGCTACTCGCACTTCTGCCTGCAACAAGAAAATAAGATTGAGGTCCATGATAGGAAATCTGCAATGAGATGATCAATGGTATCGTCATAGATAAAATCCATACCTTGAGCAGGAACATTGGGAGCAGACATGGTGGGTTTGCTTGCTGCTGGTGGGACTGCTATTTCTTTCTCCTTACCTGAAGGAGTGGAATTCTTTTCGAATTGATTGATTCTGGAAGCAACTTTGCCTGAAGGCGGAACTGATGGATCCATGTCCTTATTAGACAGAGAGGGAAGTCTTCGGCAATTCAGGTTAACAGGGTTCGGGCTTGACGAGGCTACGCCAGAAAGATTAATTCTTTTGGTAGCAGTTACTGAAGTTCGTTTCACTGCAGCAGCATTACCTGCGGTATCAGCTTGCATGGCAGCACTGGTGCCTGCAATAACAGAAATCAGGAAGGAATCCAAAAGGGAAGCATGGATGAAAAGATTTTGGAGAGCAATGATAGATGTCAAGTAACAAAAAGTAGTTCAGCAGTCGTTCAGAGAAAATTTAAGACTTTGCACTGAAACATGTACACTTAGTCTTGTATGTTACTTCTCCAAATTTGACTTTGGTTAAAAGAAAGGAGTGATACAGTAAAGATTAATTGTTGTCATCAACAGTAGGCATTCACCCTAAACTTTTTGGATAACAGCTTTGTTGTTGTAGCAACAGAGGAATCATCAAGCAAGGATGACTAGCAATTGTTTTCTTAAATAATAGTAGGCATGGCTGTTTGAACTATAAATTAGAACTAGATGGTTTTTAATTCGTTATGTAATATTAATGGTCCAGTTATAGTCTCACATCTAGGTTCATGCAGTAGGCATCAAGAATAAAGGCACAAATTGATGTCCAACAAATTACTATTCCACAAGTAGTTCAACATTTAACAGATGTATTAGCCATATATCAAGAATCAGGGTGATGAAATGTAAAAGATATACCTATAACTACCATAACAATTATATAAATAACCATGAGAAAATATGTTAAATGTGATCGATCACCACTTCAAAAACCATCCATGACTAACATGCTTCCTTCTTAAAGTTGATGAGTTATCTTGAAAAGGTAAAATAAAGTTTGTCACTAATGCCATAAACGTGCAATGCACAATGTGGGACGCAAAGTTTCTTTACGCGCACATGCACAAGGCACAATGCGATGCACGCGCCCTAGTGAAGTGATTCGCACACCGCACACATAATTATTCAAGATAGATAATCAAGCATGAAAGATATATTTATGAATTTTCAAACAAAAAAATATGTCAATAGTATCTACTACCAAATCACAAAATAAGATATTAATTCATACGAACACACCAAACATAGTCGTAAAGTTCATAATTTTCCAAATCAAAAGTCAAATCAAGACTAGTATCGAAGCAAAATCAAGTAGTAAACAAGAACAAGTGAGGATCCTCAATTGGGCTAGTAAAATGGCCTAATGGGTTTATTTTTCTTTTTGGGATATGGACTATCAGGCACAAAGACCCGATTGAAATGTTAAAGAAAAGAAATATATACGAGGCTCTGCCCTCGCATGCGCCCTGTGCAAAGCACCCTCACACATGGCGCTTGCACGGTGAAAAAAGGCGCTGTCACATCAGATGCGACCGCATCGCCAGGGTGCATGAGATGAGGCGCACGCCTTTGATAACACTGATTGTCACATAAAGATATGTGGGTCTTTTCAATAAAATCATGATTGTTCATCTACATGTATGTTGGAAATCCCAGAAGAAACAAATCTCCATAGAGATTCCAATATGGGTCAGAGAGATCAAGAGTGGGAAATCCATACATATAATGTAAAAACTTTAAATTCCTGATCCAGAATTCACTCTCCTCCGAAAGCTCCCTCTGTACAGGAATATTATGAAATGTGCATGTAGACAAGAAAACAGGACATACTTTCATGGTTGATCTGGCGGGTCATACATGGTTGCAGCTTCAAAGAGGACATAGACTTCCCAAGTTGGTGAGCTTTAGGGCCATTATTCTCAAGAGGGTCTTTATTTTTCAAGTCGGCACTTGTTTCAGCAGTATTTTGGACTGAACTCTTGTTGGGCAGCAACTTGCGGGTGCCAGCATTTGTTTGGGGAACAGAAGTAGACATTGAAACACTGGGTTTTCCTAGTAAAGAACATCACTGCAGTTATGATTTTGAAGCTACATTCAAAGATCTGGATAAGACTACAAGCTAGTACTGAGCAAACAAAAGACCTTCAGCATCACATTTTGAAGTCCTTGTAAGTGGCGCAAATGCTGACCCCTTGTCCTTACCAGATAGAGTGGAAGTGCCTCGAGAATCATGAGCAAGGGTTTTAACACCAGAAGGCTGAGCACTAGTAGAGCAAACACCAGTAAGTGGAGATTGGTTCGTGCGACAACCCATGGCTGCAGGAGCTGGTTGGAGAGTTGTAGCTGTGTCAGCTGAGTCGGGTTGGGCAGAAGAGACAAGGCCTGCAAAACCATGACAGTTTAAGGAATAAATCCCAAGGAGAATTCATGGAATTCTCTTTTCAGATGTACCAGATGTTTATATTGTATATTTTGAATCTCCCTAGATCTCCAAGCTATTCATTAGTTCTGCAACTCTTCTTTCTAATCAATATGCCTACCAACTTCATCCCGTTATTATCAGTGTTTTCAGTTTAGTGCTTACTCTAAATGACTAAGTAATGTTGAGCAAGATGTTGCAATTACTGGTCAACTATATTCTAGATCTGTGGTGCTTCAAAATCCTTTTTGAGAAAAACATGGGAGAGTTGTGAGCTTTCCACAACAAAACGCTACAAGCCACTTACAGATACCTTATTCCTCGTATAGGTTAAGCTTCTGTTAGCCAAAAAGCAACAATCAAACAATCATAGACCAATTTAGAGATGGATATCAAGTGGTCGACCAATTGTAAACCTGTCAAATCCTTTATAGATCTTTGTTTCATAGTTGATTATATTTTGATAGGAAAAGGTTGGATAAAGTAATGCCGATGGCTAGTAGCTCATATTCCAAGGATCCTTATTTTCATAAGAAAGGGATAATGTGATCCCATCAAAAACATCAATTCATAAAGAAGTCAAAATAATAAAACAACACAGTAAAATAGTAGAATCAGACATTAGTAAAAACAACAAAACCGTGAGAGAGCTAAGGAAATAAATAGAGTAACCAAGAAGTTGTATGTCCTCTTTAGAAGATGATTATTACAATAATAAAAGACGAAATATGCAGTATTTTTTTATTCTTCAGCTTTTTCTCTTATCAAATTCTACCAAAACCAAAAGGATGTAATGTTATTAGTGTCCTTTAAAATCTGAAGCAAAAATCTCGCCTATTTAGAAAAATCTTGACTGTTCTTTTAGAAAATTCATGCCTATTTCTTTCCATTCAGAGCACCTAAAATAAGTTCATAACATATATCTCCTGTTTTTTCTTTTTCTTTTTTTTAAAAAATCCCACAAGACTCAAAACTCTCAGGCCATCCGTTAATCCCAATGCATGTTTCATACAAGCTGATAAACCTTTAATGAAGTTACATCGAAAGAATTATGATTCCTCATCCTGTACAAAGCACAAAATCAACTGTGTCAAAACATATTTATCAAGCCACGTGAAATTTCAGCTTGATATATTTTATGCGTTGTTGAAAAAACCACTTGAATTTTCAGCCTGGATGTTATGCATTGTTAAAAAGAACCGCTAAATATAATCTGACCTACAACACAAGCCACATGAATTTTCAGCCTGGATATATTTTATTTTTACATTATCGAATATGTTTAGCTATAGGACATTCTTAAGCACCAAAATAATAAATTTGTTACCAACAATATTGAAAATCTGATTTCTTAAACTGATGTGTGTATGAATAGTCAATTCCTCCCTTGAACGTGTGCAACTAAATCGACCTCCTAAAATCAACCATCATAAAATCATGATTCATAATAAGACATCGCATCTTCTTATCCACATCTTGAAACTCATAAAAGAAATAATTATAGATAATCTATCAGATCTAGGAGCAATTCATAGAAGGACATCCCCTGTTTCATCGTCAATAAAGATTCAAGATTTGAATTATCCAAGCCTTCATACAGCTCTTCCATATAACATATCAAATAAAGCATATCTCTGTTACTAAATATCTCAAGGTTAAAAAAAGGATCAACATTTTCTTCTGATAATGATAATTCTTGGTCAAAGAACATCCTTCCTATCTGATTATGTTCTCCTTGCATCTGCAAATCATGCTGGATTTTGTCCTTCCATCCAACCAAGTCAACTTTGACCTTAGCCGCCTTACTTTCTCCTTCTTAGTAATAATTCCCAACTGCATACCATAATGCCTCCCAGAATTTTTCTTTTGCAGAATGTTTATCTTGATTTCTCTTACGATCAGCTTGTCACTTTTTATCATATTTCCAGACTGACAACTAGCCTTCCTTAAATGTCTTTCTAGCGAAACTTTCATAAATCTAACATTTAGAAAAGCTTAACTTAACCAGAAGCTCCTTCCACCATTTTCTGCAAGTTTCTGGAGAAACTTCCTCCAAACATAATGAATATTTTTTAACATCAACCATCAACCAGTTTTCTCAATTCCCAGGACACGTAGAACATAACAAAATTGGTTAGTTATCCCTGAAACAGAAATTTAAGAGGACAAAATAATTTCATTCTGAAGTGTATGTGTGTGTACATACACACACGCCAACATTGATGGAAAATCTCTTTTATGTGACCAAGGAAATTGTCTGCTACTTCTTGTGAAATCAACTTCCTCTTCTGATAACAATATTAACTCAAGCTCCTGATAGTATTATTGCATCCTTCAATCCACAAATAACTAAAAGCCCTTGGAAATTCTATCTTAACCTTCTTATGTCCTCCCAAAAGTTTCATCTTCTAGGTCCGTCATTTGATGATATGACCAGAAGAGAGAACAAGAAAAAACTCTAAATTATGCAAGGCAAACAATCACACAGTAATTTCCATCTTAAGACAATTTTCTGCCCTTTCCAATCATTCAATTATCTTCCAGATGGATCACTTAATTGATCAATCCAATCTGAAGTAAAAAATTGCCTCCAGTCAATCTTAAATTGATTAGGATCATAAAGCTTTGACGATTGACAAAACAAATATCCACTTTAATATTTCTTAGAAAAATAACATAACTTTTTGTCATGTTCCAAGGGGTTGCTCATGATACATATTCCATTGATAACAAAGTCACATGCAAGTCCAACCAGCAAAATGTTCATTAGCCTGTTCCCTATCAACCCTCAGATGTACTCGACAAGTTACTCAACATAGTCAACAATTGACTTTTGAGGGATACTTAGATCCAACAATAGTGTTAATGAATCAAGTTCTCCATTCCTAACGAATAAAAACAACTCTATTCTATAAAGATCCTAAAGTAGCAATAGGAGACTAACCTCGCTGAGAAGTCCGAGAGCATTTAGAAGCATTCAACTCCAAGGACTGGACCTTCTTGAGATTCATCGCACGCTCCATAATCGATTCTTTCCCTTTGGCTTTCTGCCTGGCGCTCCTCCGAACCACCTGTGGTTCCTCCATACTCTGTTCTCTTTTCTCTTAGGTAAGCACTGAGGGGAGTTGGACATAGCTTACCCAACAAAGCCTCTTTCAAATATCAGATGGCCCGCTAGATAGAAATCTAAGCCAAAGGAACTACAAGAAAAAGATTATTCACTATTTCAATAGAACTGATGTTTTGTTTACGATGAATCTACTCATCAATTAACAAAGCTATTTACCCAACATACTTAGGTGGTCATCCAGGGAAGAAGTTTTAGTTGAGCATGGCAGAAAAGGGAATGTTTAGTTTTCCATAATATTCAGTGCTAAAAATTAGAAAACTGATTGCTGAAATTCAAAATGTAATCTAATGTTAAGAACTTGACTAATTGCTTGTGGAGAAGTATTCTCTCAAGTTTCGTTAAGACAAGGAAAATAATTCAGGAAAAGAACATGATAATCTTGGACTGAAGAGGCTTATTTTGCAAGTAAGATTCACAAGTTATAGATAAACACACGGGTTATATGGAAAGGATGAGTCAAGCTGGTTTTGTATTAGCCTATTAGGTAGCTCCAGGTTGCTACTTCAACCTGAGAAGGTTTAGTTTCCTTTCTTACTAAGATCTCTTTCTGCATATCATGTGAATCATTGAAAGGGAGAAGCACATGTTGTGGAAACCAAATTAGTTCCATTAGTAGTCTAAAACCTGATATACAAGGTGGAAGGATGTCAAGTCTTTGCAGAGGCAGCACCCTCATACCCTCAACTAGATCAAAATAAACGAGCTGAAAAGGTTATGGTGAATTGCAAATACAACAGAGGGAAAGCTCAATGCATGCCAAGATTGCAAGATCTTCTGTGACTGTTCCAAAAATAGCAAGAGTGTGTAAAAGGTCCTTTTATTGCTCAAAAAAGCTTGCAAAGAACATAGCATATTGATGTGATATATTTCTAAGATGCAAGGCGATAAGCATAGGGGCATGCTAATACATGATGCATGTGCAATAAAATTTTCATGACCTTTTCAGATGGCATGAAGTGTAGTTGGCTGACAGAAAACTCCCAAGTAGTTAAGAGAGAAAATGAAGTATGAAACCTTAAAGCCAGATCCTCCTTAGAGCAAAGAGATTGTAAAAACTAGATGGTTACTTAAACCCAACTGACAAAGGACTAACAAAAGGACCAAGTTAGACATATGTAGAGTCAATAAATTTTTGATGATTGGACTAGAGATTGAGGCAAAATTTCTTTTTTGGAAAAGTTAATAGTGAGTTAGCTCAAATCAGCATAATCTATGAAATTTCTCACAGAGGAGTAAGAGAAACAGTTGAGTGGTTGGATACAATGTCCAAGAATCTAACAAGAAAAAGATGAGATTAATTGCATAACATCATGAACCACAGGATTTTGCATAATTCAAATAAATATGGTAAGCATATCTTCTTTTCGTTTTTGAATTTCCTATCCTTTCCCTCTTTATCAGGAGAATCCTCATTAATGTTCTTCCATATTCTTCATCGCTAAGAAACCATATGACATAGATCTGGTATTGAATTTGAACTTATCAGCTTGATCCAGGGAAAGATCCCCATTACGTTGACAGTAAAATTTGAGGTAGTTCATATGAATATAAATATGGTGTGGAGATTTTTCATAAAGTAGTAGGAATGATAATGTTATGATGGATAGACACTAGGATGTAGGATAAAAAATTGAGTGTGTTAGGAGGAGGTTAGAGCTGCATCTACTGAGAATAAAACGAGGGGAAATCGATTGAGATGGTTTGGCTACGTGCAACAGAGGCCATAAAATACGCCTCTTAGGAGGTAGCAATGAGGAAATTGTGCTTGATAATAGAGAAAAAAAAATACACCTCTTAGGAGGGGTGATAAGCTTATATATGAAGGAGCAAAAACGACTATAGATAAACCTAAGATAACTTGGTTGGAAGTAATTAAGAAGGTAAGGGTAAGCAAAAACGACTAAATAGAACTGAATGGAAAATTAGGGTTCATGAACCCGACCCCAAAGTTTGGAATAAAGGCTTTGTTGTAGTTGTTCTGGAAATTCTCCATAAAGATACTCTTTAGGAAAACAAAGCCCTTTCTAAGAATAGAAAAACCCCATTTTTAGCAATAGATTAACAACCGGCTAAAATGGAAATCCACATCAAAACTCCCCAAAACCCTAGAAAGCATCTAAAATAATATTTCAATAAATTCATCATTATTAAAAAATATAAAAAAAAAGAGTACTGGTTTAAAAGAAAACACCTATTTCAGCGTAACAAGACAGAGTTACAGAATTTGCAAAATTTCCAAAACCAACCCCATAATAAAAATAAATTAAAGAAAACCATTCCTATATCAACGTAAACAATCACTAAAAGATAACTAGTTAGCAAGCTAAAATCTTTAATTTAAACGAGAAGCCCTTAAATTAAAAAACCTATCAAGCTTCACGATAAATTTTTATCAATGTAGTCACAATTCAAGCTTTAAAACCCTAGAAACCCTAAAATAGGTCAATGAAACCCATTTATATTAACATTAGCAATCAGGTAAAAGATCACAGATTAAAAGTTAACATCTTTATATTAAACCGGAAAAAAAAAACCCCTTAAAACTACACAACCATCATCAAGCTTCACGATCAATTTTTATCAATGTAGTCACAATCCCAGATTTAAACCCTCAAAAACCCTAAAAAAAATTCTATAAACGTACTGATCAAGAACCTAAGAAAACGAACAGTGGTGAACAGATACAATGCAGTGGAATCGGGATTGATACCAGGATCAAACAACGGCCTTCGAGTTCTTGGAAGCTTCAGGAGATCAACGAGAAATGACATGAGGAAATTGGGATGAAAATAGAGAAATTGAGGAGAGAAAGGCAAAAAAAAAAAAGTTCTTGTTTTTCTCCCTCTCTCTAATTGAGGGGAGAAGAGCGAAGGGGTTTGGGGTTGGAGGATTATATATAGGCTACTGTAGGGCCCAGCGGAACTGCGGCGGTCTGTTTCTGTGTGTGCGTATGATGGTTATTTATTGATCATGTTGTTGATTAAAAGGGCGGGATTAGTTGTTTAAGTTGATGATTAGACACTATTTCATTACTGTACCCTCATGATTTTGCTAACCAGATACTTTCTCTACCCATGTTAATTTCACAAAACTCCCTTGAACTTTGGGGGATTGCACATAATTCCCCTGAACTTTGTTTATCTCAAGTAACCCCTACCAAAATAATAATAATAATGGCAACAACAATAACAATCATCTTTGGGGTGTCTCACAAAACCCCTCTGAACCTCGAACTCTTCTTAACACACCCCTTACATGTAATATGCAAATAACTAAAATTTTCTTGAGAATTTTTTAAAAGGTTGTCATTCATCATTTACAGGCAGCATAGCCCCTCTAGTAAAATTTGGATTGTTTGATTGAAGTAAAATGTAGTTATTCACAAATTACATGTAGGGCAAACAAGTTGTGCGAGATACCCCAAAGTTCAAGGAGTTCTGAAAGAAAATCAAACTTTGTGAAGATTATGAGCAACACCTCCAAAGTTCTAGGGGGTTATGTGAAATATAATATACATAATATGTAATAATTCTATCGCTGATGATGGTGACATTCATTCTCCTAGTCACATCTCAACAGATCATGTCCACATCTCAACAGATCATGTCTCACCCTTCATGACAGTTTATTTTGCTAAATAAGTTGGTTGCTCCGGAATGAGTTGATTCCATGTCTTCATGCATGCCATGAGTCCTCTCAACCACACAACTCGAATTCATGACCTACATCCTTCATCTCATTAAGTATATCAATAAATCAATATGTAAATAAATTTAGATGGTTTAGAATCTTATTAAATATCAATCGAATTACTTTTAACATTTCAATTTTAAAGACTACATAACAAGCATCTATCCTTTGAATATGAAAGTATGAAGCAGGAATCAGAACCAAGTATAAACCCTCAATCTACAGGAAAAAAATTCAGGCGCTGAGGTGAAGTTACACGGCCAAGTTTTTCGAGAAAAAGAAAACACAAAACAAAAGTCAGCAGCATTTAAACTTATGTTAAAAGTACAGCCAAATAAAGTACTTAGCTTTATCATAACTCAAATGCCAAAAATACACAACATGAGATACTGCAAAGGAGAAGTAGCCTACATGCTGTGTCAAAGATAATTTACCTCCTCTAGCAGCTAATATATTGTTGCTGAAAAAAGGCTGATACCTTGTAAAGTTTCGTAAGTTGGGTAAAAACCAAATATACCTGAAAAATCATTACAACTATTTCTCTTTAGAACACATTCTCTACTCAAAATGCAAACAGTTCCTAACATTCATGGGGATTGATACAATTAAGAATGAATTAGGGGTAGAACAAAATATATTCTAGATGCAGTTTTGTTCTTGGACAAGTGCCTGCTGCTCCGTATTACCGAAAGTCAAACGATAAACATAGTCTTAAGGAAGTGTCCATAACCATGGAGCCATCTTTTATGGGTTGGCCATCAACAGTTACCACTTTTTGCCACTCATTTTCCCCTTCTTCTCCCATCTCTGTCCCTTTCTCTGGTTCTATCCCTCTCGAGGTCATCTCTATCTCTGCTTCGCTCTTCTCACGCTCCCTTCTTTTATCTCGATTCCTATCTGCATTGTTCTCTCTTCCTCTGGCCGATGACCTCTTCTGTGGGCTACGACTTCTGCTCTGACTACGGTGCCTCTTCCTTGAAGAATCAAGACCATCATCACGCCTCCCTTTCCTCTCCATAGAAGTTCTCTCTGCATTTTTAATTGTTATAAAAGTTGAATAAATAAGAAAGGAGCCTTTCTGATTTTTCATGCTGCCTATATGCTTATTTAAGAAAA
Organism: Asparagus setaceus; assembly: GCA_012295165.1. NCBI lineage: Eukaryota > Viridiplantae > Streptophyta > Magnoliopsida > Asparagales > Asparagaceae > Asparagus > Asparagus setaceus. Next base: position 43,081,766 of record CM022703.1, on the reverse strand, counting down.
CATCATGTCAATTCATTAATATGCTCAGTTTCAAATATATACAAAAAGACACAGTAACAACGTTAAAAATCCAAGAGTTTGAAGTCCTGCACCATGTGATTTCAAGCTGCTAGTGCATATCACACAAGTACAAACAAAGTGGCGATGGTTGGCAAATGGATGCTCCTTTTCTCATCCTTAATCAACTAGGTGGTTTTTACATATGAAAATGGTAATTGGATGGGAGGAAAAAAATTAATTTTATCTATTTTAACATGAATTCGTAATCTCAATGCCGAATTTTATATGGAAACAAACTAAACAAAGCCACTGAATTAAATGCCAGAAACAAAGAATATCAAAACTAGTTAGTAGTGTTGTTGAGTGAGGACTGATTACAATAAAGATTTTCCAGAAAGATCCCAAGAGAATGCACGTGCTTTCAAAAATTGAGAAGCAAGCTAAATCAAGAAGTTGCCAGCAAAATTAGATCACTAAATGGAGCAAGGCTCCTATAAACTTAAGTTGATAGGGAATAGTCATCCACCAACTTTTCTATCCATTGATGTTGCCTTGGGATCCGTGAAAGATATAAAGCCCACTTTGAGATGTGTGTACATCTTGATTTCACGGATCTCAAGGCAAGATCAATAGATATAAAAGTTGGTGGACACACCTCCCTATCAACTTAAGTTTATAAGAGCCTTGCTCCACTAAATGAAGAAGATAAGAACAGTCTCATGTTTAAACTTACGAGATGAATGCCTACAGGACCCTTCTGCAGAATCTAGTAAACCAAATTCTGACTGAAGCCGCTTACGATGATTTACAACCTTCTTCTCTATTTCTTCAGGATTCCGGATGCCTCTTTCTTCAAGAGTCTCCCGGTATTCCATTACAGCAACCTCTAATCGCCTAAGTTTCTGTCTGCAGGACAAATATCAGCAGCATAAAGTTTCTAGTAAAATATTACGCACTACACATTGCTACACGCATACACAATATAATATAAGGAAAGAAATTATGACCTCTGCTCTTCACTCATGTTACTTTCAGGACGAGGAAGACTGCCAGAATCAGTTGCCACCTCTGCCTCATCTTCCTTCTCGAGATCACCTCCAGCATTATCACTTCCGGATGAAGAATAATTTAAACCTAAACCTCGACCACCTTTTTTATCTTCATCATCACTGCCATCATCCTCACGGGCCCACTTCGAAGCTGGTAATACAGGGTCAGACTTTACTTTCTTGCTTGGAAATGATCTTAACTCAGGCTGAGGAATTGAAAGTGTTTGCGCTAAAGAGATGGAAGAAACATTCATATCTTCCAGCTCATCATGTTGATTCCATTTGCTAGAACTCTTTGGTTGAGTCCCATGGTTGGGTTCCCTATGGTCCAAACTGTCATCCTCTCTTGGATATTTGCCAGAATGGCTTTGTAGGTATTTCATGCCATCGTCTCGATCATACCCCCTTTGTTTTTCTGCTTCCTCCAGATTCAGCAATCTTGCAACCATCATTTCCCTACCACCACAAAGAGATAGACCATTGTGCCTGCATCGTCTTTCCAGTTCAGTAAGTGGAAGACTTAATAGCTCCTGCATGGCTGCTCGCTTCCCCATTGCCAATGCAGTGTCTTGGTTAATCTTGTTCCCTTCAGAAAGATCCTCGGAACTACTTTTGTTTTCAATTTCGGGTGCATCCCCACATATAGAATGGAAAGGTATGATGCCTGAGTTCCCTGATCGAAGGAATGTAGCATGCAGACCGCTGACATATGCATCAGAAAAGAGAAACCAATCTGCCCATACCTGAAGAACCTTTAAAACTCGTTCCTGCAGCAACCATAATATTTGTTGCAGAATGTTAAAGAGCAAAGGGAATGGGCCAGATGGCAGCATACACCTTAACGGAGATCCAGGTCAAATTACCTTGAGGGCCTCAGCGGTGATCCTTCCTGTGATACTACGATACAAGTCATTGAAACTCTCCATTATGTCTGGTAGAGTTGCTTCGAATTTTGTCCGATAAGCAGAAGCATTTTTCACTGGAGCACTACTGTTATGCAGGATATCAGAAACGAGCATAAGCCTTGCAACCTTAGTTGGTATAGGTGTTTCTTTAAGCGTCAACGATTCTGTAAGGACCTCAACCACCTATGTAATAAACATAAGAATCGGAAAAAAATAGATTAATCACCAAGGCATGCACACAACATGCAGAGGTCAATACACTTCTTTGCAAGTAAAATCTGATACTTGGTGGGAAGATAATGCGCCAGTTCAGTTTTATTAGGTAAACAGAAAGTTGTATCAAATGCTGCAAGGAACATTTGCAAAAGCGTCCCAAGAAAAATGGCTCACCATAGTTGAAAATATGAAGCCTTATACTTGATTATGGAAAGGATCATTACCTCTCCAGCTGCATCTGCATTGTCCAAAGCAAAACCCATAGCTTCTTTTATTTGGCTCCTCTCTAAAGTTAAGGAACGCAATATATCCTCAAATTCATCTCGTTGTGGATCTGTTAGAGTTCTCTCCAACTCTACACGCTATGACACGTTAAAAGTAGTTCAATTAGAAAAGGTTGCTTCCAAACAGGACAGGTCGACGTACCCGCCAAATATTGTAATAAACTATATAGGAAACATGTGTAGTAAATAAAATGTTGTAGAGAAAGTGAAAGGAAGCTCACCCTGCTTCTGCCAGCTGCGTATGTCGCGGTCACTTCTTTTTCATGCTCTGGACTTCGAATTGATGGCAAAGACGGTGGAATCCATCTGATTGGGAAAGGACAAAGTATTATGAGTATGACCAACAAAAAAAAAAAAAACCAGAAACCTGTGAATGATGCAGTTTAAGGCGGTAAATAATAAGTCAGGTAATGTAGTTACCTTCCGCTACCAGTGATCATGATAAAAGGCTCTGTCCTCCATCGCTGAAGTGTATCACCCTGCATTCCAAACGTGCACAATATTTTAGAGACCAGTCAATATCATAGTTTTTCATGCTGAGCATCCCATGTACAATGAGTAATCAGAATAGTCCATAAGTTAGTCCAGAAATTGACAGCCCTAAAAGTAGACATCCACAATCAAGGACAATGTCAATACCCTCCTTTGGTTCAAGCATTTTAATCATTGTTTTCCTTGAACCTGAAAAAAGATGTACAAAGCTTTACCTCTTAATTTATCTTTTTCCAAGTTAAGATATTTCATTGTCCAGCTATATAGTCGGTCTCCATGACAATTTGATGAAGTTAGTTGGAAAATGCTGTGGACAGGCAACAACAACAAATAGGATGTCCTTTCATAATAGGACCTAAGTTAGTATAGAACAGCTAGCTGAGAACAGGTCCTCGTCAATTTGTGGAAGGATAATAAACAAAAGACAAGATGTTCAAACACGTAACTCCTGCAGACAGATATGATGCTCATCTGCCCCTAAGTTGAACCACGATAACATCATGACAAAGAGCACCATTATGCTCCTTAGGAAGCAGATATACAAGTCAAAGTAGGTAGATGAAAAAATACCAATGACAAAGTTATGAACATCCTACGAAGTAGTGGAATTTAATGGTGTTTGTCCAGAGATATCATGAAGTTACTAATTAAAGATGTCAATTTATTAAATATATTCTTAATTCAGCAAACAGCAAAGCTAAATTAGTACGTGTCGTTGCATACTTCACAATGAATGCAAAAGGAATTATATTTGTAGCCGAAAAGTGAATAATCATATGAAAAATTAAATATGCAATAGAAGTTGAACTACCATTACTTGACCTTTTAGGAAAACATTGCAATAAACAAAGAAATATTAATACTTGATCTTTGAGAATAGTTTCTTTATATTAGAAATGATAGTGAAACAACTAATTTAAGGAACAAGAAATACATACTTCAGGAATGCCTGAAAAGGAAAAGTTGGGCAATTTCATTGCTTTAAATAATCAACTGTCACCAAGAAAAAATAACTAACTTTATGGAACAACGAATACAAACTTCCAAAGGCTTAAAAAGGAAAACAGTTATGATGGGCAATTTCATTGCTTTAAATAATAAAACTGTAACCAAGGAAATAGAACATAGTAGGAACATAAAGGGCTTGGTCATACAAAATCATCCTTCTCTCAAGAGGGAAAAAGTTTCCCTGTACGGGAAAGAACTGAAGTTTTCTTGCACGGATGGAATCAATGTAGGAATTGAATATAGGGATTGACAAAAAACCCAACTAGTCGATCCCACACAAGCAATCAATAGGGAGCCAGTTCTGCCACTTGGTTAAGAATTTCTCCAAGAGAAAATGTCAGGATAGGGAACATGAGAATATTTTACTGGACAGCTATTCTATCTCAATCTGAGGATCTTAAGATTTGAAAAAAATCTATTATTGTATCCTTTCAATAACATTTCAACATTATCCATAAATATTTGTAGCATATCTGCCTTGCTGATAGAATCAAACTTATCTTTATAAAGCCTAGTGAGCATATACTTGGAACAGATACAGATGTGGCCTCATCAAACAGAATCAGGTGTTGCTTCTTAAATAAGATTTGGACCTCTGACGCTAAATATCTTCTCTCCTCATATTTAACCCTAACTCTCATCAACCCCACAACTGTGAGGGGAAAAAATAAGAGCTCTATTAAAAGCTTCGCTGCTTGGGGAAATACTAACAACTATACCTGAGCAAAGGAATAGAGTCTCCAAACATAATATGTATGTTCTTTAGATCCAAGCTCAAATAGGAAATTAAAAAGAGGATTCCCACGACCTCTCTCCATAACAGCTTGCTCAAAGGCACATCCACCATCCAGGACATGCAGGGCCATTGTGTCCATAACATGTCTTAGGTGTTTATCCTCTGGTGGAACAACTAATATATCTGGAACATTTGGAGTGAGGACCTGTACAACAAAGCCGAACCTTATAAGATAATGCTGTAACATAAAAACTAATAGTTAAACAAATAATACAAACTCCACAATCCATGCAAGAAATACCAATAGTTTAGTGTTGTTTCTTCCTATAAAAAGGTAAGTCTAATTTCATGTGAAACAAAATTAGTATTTATGAATAAGCATTATGAATGAAATGGAAAGGTTACTAAGAAAAGGTCACTACTTAATAAACCTACCAGCTCAGAGCTTTGACTAGTCACAGAAGTAACTGGAGGACCAGCAGGACCAGACAAAATCACAGTGCTGCCCTGCAAATCACACGGAAAGTATCAACATGTCATATGTCATTTACTTGGCAGATTGAGTAAACCATAAGACGAAAAAGGTAAATGAACGTCAAAAATTATGTACTAAATTGTAGATATAACTTAAAGCTCAAACCTTAACAGTAGAGAGAGCATAATTGAAATTATAGAAAACAAATAAAGAGAGGGAAAAAACCTCCTTGTTTCTAATAGCCATGTGCCCAGGTGGAGGAGCAGGCAGAGCCTGTGCTGGAAGTGATACAGACTTACCCCATCCAATCTTCAACTCATACTCATATACAACTACACCTGAAAATAGGAAATCATAATTTAACAGTCAATTTAACTATATAAGAACACGATACTCAGACGCTACTTGCTACCGTCAATGTGATGATGTATAGGTTCTCCTTGATTGTTATCTAGGTGACTGTTTAAAAGCTACATGAAAGAGGAAGCAGACAGCTTTGCAATCAGGCCACTAAGTATAACTTAAAACAAGCATTAATTTGCAGTGCAGATCCATCCTATGTACAAGCATAGTAAATTTTTCAGGGGAGGGAAGGCTCCAGTTAATAAACAAATATTGCATTCATCCTCCACGAACTCTATAATTAGTTTGGTCAAATACTCGCCTAGCTAAAAGCCAGCTTGTAATGATCTATGTTGCATGGATACGGGTATGGATACGGGACACGGTAAATTTGTAAAAGATAGGGTACAGGGACACTGCAATATAAATATTTATATACACATATATTATATATTGGAATTAATAATTTATATGAGAACAAGATGAGAACTAAAATTCCTATAACATTTTTATGTTTCTTTTATTATGTGGATTATAAATTGGAAGATATAGTTTTTGAACTAGACATCCAAACAACCTTCAAAAACATAATTTGGGACCTAACCTATGTCCAACAAGTTTCAAGAAGTGGATGTGCAGTGTAGGATATTCTGTCCAAAAAAGGTATGACAAGTGTTTTAAATTAAAACATGTATTGTATAATTGAGTATATGCACAATAAAATGTATGCATATATGCAAGGAGTGTCCAAGGAGTTTGGGTACGGGTACAGGTACAGCTTCATATTAGAAGTACCCAGGCAACATAGGTAATGATAAACAAACACTGGTTGCTGCCACTGCCTCTATCAGCAAATAAGAACTTCCAGCTGAAACAAAAACTGCACAACTGTAGACAGCTCTTCCCGTCCTTATTCTTTCTTTTCAACCCTTATCATTATGGGTGTGAATCGTGATAAACCTATAGGCATACATCCACAAACCTTTATGCTTCATCGAACAAACAGTACACCTGTCTCGTATGTTAGATACAGTAGATTGGTAAACGCATTCAGAGAGAGAAGAGAGTTAGACGAGCAAAATGAGAAGAAGCTGCTGGCAGATTGCTTGAAAGATTTAATCAGCAAATGCTCCTCTTTGCAAGGAAAGATCTTAGAGGATTCAATGAGAGCAGGTATTCTCTCATCTGTCTCAGTTAGCTCGAGTTGAAGCAGTTCTAGCAGTAATTCACCCAAAGATGAAAGGGGCAACTACCTAATTTGGAATTATATAAGATAAGCCTGAATCTGCTCTTGCCACTAAACTCAGTAGCATTCTTTCTGGGTGAGAAAGAGCTAATAGGTTAAATAAACATCAAACTAGATGACTGAGAATTGGATCAATATAATTTTCATGTATTTATGGTAGCCCTCATAATCCAGTAGCAAGAAATAAGTAAAATTTATGTAAAACTGTCATCTATATATCCAAATCAATTGGGCAAACTGGTCTAATGATGTTCTGCATGAGTCTCCTATCATAACAAATTTAAATGCATAATTTATAATGATATAACCACACTTTTCATACAATACAGGACTTTTCAGGGTACAATTTGATATGGGCTAAGTTTGCATGACTCACTTTTTTGTTATTGAGAGGAGGAAAAAACCTATTAATACAACAACTGGACATCTGAACAAAATAAAAAAGTTTGAAATATGATACAATACTCAAATCTGAAGAAATTATCTCTCGCTTTGTGATCAATCTGACAAGAAATTTTTCTATTATAAACTTCACTTGATTAAGAGTTAAGACATCAGAAAGAACTATAAAAACAACCATGACGAAGCGTTCAGACATATATTCGATTTAGAAATGTATCCTTTTCATCCAGTAACTTCAGTGAAGACATAACTATGAGTTCATTTTTACTGTCTCGATGCATGTTTATTTAGGTATAATCCTAAATCACTACATATACCACCATATCTCCCTCTCTTAGCTTGAAGATTCAGTTAGCTTCCATGGAAAATGTCCAAACAAATTCAAATGATTCTTCCTCCCCTTATCCTCATTTGAAGATATATCAACCTTCTTGCGAATTCACTTGTTTCTTATGTTACTCTTTAGTTCTTATGTTATTCTTTAGTGCATTTTCACTCACCATATCAACGCTCTCATTTCACTAGTCTTGATTTATAACATCTTTGTTTCGTACATGAAGCATGGACAATCCACGAACTTCTGTGTGTCAAGCATAGTTTTAGAATTTAACGTGTGTTGGCATCATTTACACAGGGATATCCATGTCCACAAAATACCAGTTTCCTACCTATCCAAATTCCAACTGAAAGCATAGGTGACTGGTTGCTTTAACCAGCTTGTAGGATTCTAAGAAACTTTCATCTAAAGATTGACCACTATTGTTGAAATCTAACAGGAAAGGACAACAGCCAGCAGTACAAACATAATTGGGGAGCGCAAATTGGAAACAACATCAAATATGTACCAAAACCAACTTCTCAAGATAAACAGAAACACTAATGATTTCCATAGTAACTTCTATATTGTTAAGAGTTGATGATGTCATTGCCAAAGATGGATAATGATGGCAACAAAAATGTTACAGTTGTACGAACAAAGAAACATTTAAGAAGTTCAGTATCATCAGACCTTGCATCTCGTCCTTGGCAGCCTGTCCATCGGCTCTGTTCATGAATGCAACAAAGCCACAATTTCTCTGTCTCCTGCGCTCCTCTTCTGTTCGAGGCCACATTATTTTCACACTAGCTATGGGCCCAAACCTTCCAAACGTCCTTAATAGAAAATTTTCATCCACCTAACAGAACCAACAATGAGAGCTATTATTAAACTAATGCTAAAATAAAATAAATTTGCAAGGTTAGCAAATACTACGAGTAATGTTCGGCACCTGTGGTGAAAGATTCCCAACATACAAATTTGTAGTCTGGGGATCCCCATCATCAAATGATCCTAGAAGTTTTCCACTTGGATCAAACTCATCAGGCAGTTCGTCAAAACGGGTTGGCGGCTGAAAAAAAAGAGCAATTCAAATGAAAAAAAATTAGCAGTTCCGTAGTAAAAGGGATCTTAAAATAAAGAAACATGCACATGAAAAAAATAATCAAAATGCAGCAATGCTGAAAAAAGTTGAGTAAACCATAAGTTTCGGAAAATATTATTCTGCAAAATGTACAAAAAGGTGTACAAGGAAAGAAATTGCCACACTCCGGCCCGCAAGCCCATTGGCATTGGCGGTGTAAGTCCCTAGGATGCACTGAGTGTAACCAGTCACTCATCCTAGTACTACACTTACCCAAGCACGCTTAAGTGAGGAGTTGTTTGGATAATCCACTGCCAAAAAACGTTTAACCATTGTTACACTTGGGTCTCAGGTCTTACCATTTAGTTCCCTGTGCGGAACTAAGTGGGGGGTGTCACAATCACTCCATCTCAAATGCGCAACTTCCTCATCGCGGAATGTGAATTCTAGAGGTGGCTCCCACCGCACCGATGCGATGTAGCACTTAACCCTTCATAGTACTTATTCCACAGTTCCAACTGCTAACTACTCTAATATTACTTGTCACACCTCAGGCATGCGAGCCCGTTGCCACGGTGTAAGCCTCCCAGGGACCCAATGAGTGTAACATGTAACTTCCTAGGAGGTCACCCATCCCAGTGCTACCCTCGCCCAAGCATGCTTAACTGCGGAGTTGCTTGGCTAATCCACTAATGGTTGACCTCTGTTACACTTAGAGTCTCAGGTCTTACTATTTAAACACATTCATATTATTGTTAATTCCCGATATGGGACTAAAGTCTGGGTGTCACAGAAAAACATGTTCCCAGACTGGATACAAATAGAAGAGGATATAGATTAACATAACAGGCACTTTAAGCTAGAAAATGCAGGTGTTTTTAGCAGATGTTTCTAGCAATATAGTTTGATTAAAGCGATGCAAGTATGCAACTAACACTGCAACAGAAGCAAAAGAATGAGAATTTGTTGCAACTTAAAGGTTTTGAGGGGACTGTAACATAATATCAACATTTAGGGGACCTATTCTAAAATAGTCAAGTTTGGGGACAATATCTTAAAACTCCTATTGTATGATATTAGTGTACAGAGGTATGGAGGCACCGGTTACGTACATACCAATACTCTTTTACTTGTTTATTTTGTGAGTATAAAATTGTAATATTTAGTTTTCAAATATTGCATACAGATAGAAACTCATTGAAGAACTAGATATTCTAGACACTCATTATCATACATATTTCCGATTGCTCTTGAAAGTAAAGAAAGTTAAAAAGCTAGCATTTAAAAAACTTCAATATAAATAAACTTTTAGAAAATAAATACTTAGAATTTCTAAGCAAATTAATTTGCCCCCTGCAAGAGAACCATGTCAAAAGACGTGACTTGCTTTCTACCCATAATTATTATAACAACGCAATGGGCCAAATTCCTAGCATTAGTAGACTTTAACCTTAGATGTACACTTACAGCAGAAGTATCACCATGGCGTCCTTCACGCCGTTGTTCACGTTCTTGATTACGCTTCTCCCTGAGCTCTTGTTCAAGCTTCAGCTCTTCCAAAAAATTATCAATGGCACGTGGTTTTCCTTTCTCCTTCTCCTTTGGCTTTTCATCCTCCTGCAAGTTGCCAGAAGAGCATCAGAAAATAATCATCTTGCGGAAAATCTTTAAGAGCATTTTATAAACCATCGCATGAAAATCTCCATGAGCTGAGTAGGTGTAGAAACATATTATCATCTCACAATATACATTCCAGAATTGTCAAGAGATATGAAGTTACTCAAGAATTTACATGCTTCTCTTATGTATAAAAGATGTATTACAATCAATCAGCCGTTTAAATAGATATCTGGCATTCCATTCCATCAGCTATCAGATAGCAAGTGTGTGTCAGTGTGTGTGTGTGTCTGTGTCTGTGTGTGTGTGTGTTTTATATTCAGCTTCTGGAAACACAAACAAAGCTTGGAAATTTTAGGGGACCTAATAAGGATTAAGCTAATATAAGAAATAAAAGAAATCAATTTTATCTTATAGAAAATGAACAACGAGGTTTTAGACATAATGTTAAACAAACATATACCCATGTATCTTGAATTACCAAAGGATTGTAGGCCTAATTTTCCAATTACATATACACATATATCTGAACAACTAATCAAATTCAATTTGAAGAAGTTAATAAGAAATAACCTAAGCTGAAATTAGTTCCAAAAATAAATAAAGCTGGATGCTTGTACCATATGTTGAGACCCTCATTACTTACCTTTCTCGACACAAATTATTCACTGGTGATAATATTTATTACAATCAGTGTGGAGAACATGTTAAGACCCTTATTATTGCTGAATTTGAATATCAAAGGTTTTCTGGACCTTAAGATTATAACTTAACTAGGACTCGTGTGGTTACAAAAGAGGTAGGCATACAGAAGGGGAAAAAAAGTGCAGTGATTGGAACAGAACCATAAGAAATTCAAAAAAGTAGAATAAATAACACCTTTGTACGTTAGCGTCTTTTGTAAGTAAACCCCAAAAAGAACACCCAGGCATCCACACATAAGCAATCAGGAAAATGCCCTGCACGTGTAGTCTGTGACCAGATTAACTCGGAAGTTTCGATATATCATTTGACAACGGTGATGGTGGTTTGATGTTGTGATCCATAGATGGAAGAATCAAATCAGAGACTTCAACAGTTAAATTAATTTTAGACTTAAACAGGTCATACACCCTTGAATCTAACCAGGCATGCAAGCATAAAGCAACCAGGAACATGGCCTGCATGCCTAGTCTGTGACTAGATTAACTTGGGAATTTTGACATATCATTTGACGGCGGAGATGGTGGTTTGGTGTTGTGGTCCATAGACAGAAGAATCAAATCGCAGATTTTCAACAGTAAAAGCAATTTTAGACTAAACTGGCCGTGTGCCCATATTATAGGCACTTGAATGTATCATGAGCACACTAAAGCTACCATGTTGTATCCCTCCTAGAGTACTCCAAGAATCTCTTCCTTCAACGGAACAAGGTCCAGCCAATTTGAAAAACCCAATGTTACTAGCAGACAATGGAGCAAGTCATATCTACCCTGACAACTTTATTTTGTAGACGGAGGACACACCTATGTATTGATGTACAAAATCCCCTAATTTCATAGTCCTGTCTTGTTGAGAAGCCAAGGAAAGGACGGTGGAGAAAATTACAAGTTAGGAGCTCAGCTCTGACTTGCAACGATAGGCTAAATAGCCTAAATTTGCACTTTCCAATAGTATTTCAGGCAGTAGCAGAAAGCAAGCAGCACTAGAGCTTATCTTCAAACTATTTGAGAATTGCTCAGGAATTGAGTTTCCTAAAACATGGAAACCAAAGGAAGACAGGATTAAATCACGGAAAGAACAAGTAGAACCAGATTCGACTAGAACAAGTTATGTTCAACACCATACCAATTCTATTTTTCAAATCATTGCAAACAACGGATTGGATCTTTTCATATTTATTTGCACATCTAATCACACTCTTTACCACGCTATTTGAATATTCAACTGATAACAAACGCATGATGAAAAATATAAGTCAACTGTGTAACTATATGGGCTTAAAAACAACACGATTAGATCTTTTCATATTTATTAGCACAATTAACCACACTCTTATCACATTTTTTGAATATTCAAAAGACAATAGATGGATGATGAGAAATATAAGTAAAATGTTTAACTATATGGGCTACAAAATGTCTGCATCATATATTGGTTAAGATATCCTTCAAGATCAATTTCAACAGTCCACACTTATCCAATTTCCTGTCAGCATGGGATAAGGATTAACCGAACTTCACCAAATCTGCCAGACTCATCAAGGATAAGGCATGCCCAACCTAATCCCAAAAAGCAGAGGCTCACACCTCACAACAACTCGTTCCAAATACAGGAAGAATAAATCAAAATCCAACAAAATAAATATAATCACATTTGAAGATTAGAACTAAGAATTTAAATATTCATATTGGATGATGCAAAATTATATAGAGGAAATTAAGAACTTTGCTAACCTTTTTCTCCGGTTCTCTCTCTTTATTAGAAGGTGGAGGTAAGAAGGATGGCACATACCTGGAGAAAGCAGTGGAAGAAACATTGTGATAGCCCAACATTTAGTACTCATGAATTTAGAATATAACAAAAGAAACATATGTTACAATTATGAGAACTGAATCAATAGACGTAAGTTAAGCAATTAAATCAGGTCTGAGACCTAAATGACCAAGATCAAACGCAGAGGCATCCAGTTATTAAAAACAAAACTAACTATATTGATTAGAAGTACAAGTTTATGTATGTCCTAGAACAGGTCTGTAGAAGGTTAGGTTGAGACATGACTCTATGAAGCTGACTATGATTGAACCTCTAGCAAGTTTGATAACCTTCTGCCGTATCAAATAGATGGGAATAAGGAATTATAATTTATAAGGCCATACATAACCAGGTCAAAGTCTGGCTATTGCTTTTCATACCTACTCCTGACCTGTGCTAGATTACGAGCCTGGTCATGTAACTACTGAATTGTCATATGATTGATTTGGTGTAAAGATGAGTATTTGTAGCCTCAATTTTCTAATGTTATATTCAAAGTGTGCAACTGATATTTATCGGACCAAAAAAAATTACAACCAAAAACATCAAACTTTTTGGGCAGCACGTAAAGAAAACTCTACTCTACAGAAAAATCCTGCATACCTCGATTATTTGCAGTATAAAAAGACAAAATAGATTTTACAGTCTTAGAGAGTGCTCCTGTATTCTGACATCTATATAATTATTTTGAAAAAATCCCCTTCTGGTTTGCGTGAGCTTTATTTTAGAATTAGAAAGAGCTCTTGTATTCTGACATCTATTCTATTATCTTAAGAAAGCCTCCATTTTGGTTTGTGTGAGCTACATTTTAGAAATCCGAAAATGATTCACACTTGAAAAAAAAATCAGCGGAAATGCCCTCGCCCTCATGCCTCGGAAAATCAACAGAAATGTCCTCAAATTTGGAAAGTTCTGAAAAACTAACAAATTGTCTGTTCCCTTTACAATTCAACAATAACACTCCCCAAATTATGTGTCATGTACGCATCGCGTACACCAGAATACTAGTTTGAAGATTAAAAGAAAATCATAGAGTATTGACAGCAATTTTGACCGAGGATAAGAACAGCTTGTTATTCACGAATTAAAGGATAACACTACTATATTTCCAAATCCTGAAAATAAACAAAAATAGCTAATTACAGCCTAAAAATTGAGCAAACTCTTGATCAATTTTTAATTGCTCCAATTCCTTTATTGTTCTCAACAAACAAATTGAGCCCAGCTCTTCAGACATACCTAAAATGTAAAAAATATATTGACTGAAAATGAAGAAAAAAGCGGAAGCGGGGTTAGGAAAAAAATCATATCATCCTAATCTTTAAAATAAAAGGTGTCTGACTCTTTCCACAAGAACTGTAGAATAGAACAGCATTCAAGCAGCAAGCAAGAAAAGCCTGACAAGCAGTAACACAACCAGTCAGCATAGATGTAACCAGTCAACCAGCTATCATTTGGCATATAAAAAGGGAGTTGTTGAATGTTTATATTTTATAAGATTAAGACAGAAAATCTTCCTACTATTTCTCTATGTTTGATTTCATGATTGTCATCGTCACATCATGCTTAACTCACAATCTCAGTGTTTTCCCATTAAAAAATCACATATCAAACAGGCTTGACAAAATTTTCCAACTGGTGTCCAAACGATCAACTGTGCACAAAGCATATCCTACTTGATTTTTTTTAATTTTAATTTCATAGAAGACAAAGGAACCATACATAAAATTCTAGATTATAAAGAATCTATTTAATAGAAAGATGATAAGCTTGTGATTCAGTGATTGTTAAACCACATGACATAACGACAGCTACACCAGAGAAAAAGCTAGTCTCAAATTAGGGTTTCAAAATTATTTCTACTGGCTGTTAAAGCAAAGTCATGAATTCAATTGGATAGCAGCTGACACGAATCATAAGATGTCCCTCGTATATGTAGGCGTTAAAAATTGCCTATAAGTCACCGAACATGACTCGTGACAATGAGTTGACGATCGACGAGCCATCGACGACGTAATAACCAGTGACCGCGACGCAAACGCATGAAGCGAGTCGACGAAACGCATGAAGTGAGTCGGCAAAGCGTGCAAGTCAACGAAGCGACGAATCACATGCGAGCGATGGGATAAACCCAATTCTGAAGCTTCAGATCAGCAAATATCGACGGGATCAACCGGATCGAACTCGGGAAAAAGACGACGAAAACAAGCCATTTGGCGGCTCGGCCAAAACCGAGCCACCACTTGTGGTTCTGGGTCGAGCCACCAAGTGGTGGCTCGTCGAAGCCGAGCCACCTAGTGGTGGCTCGGTGGCCGAGCCACCTCTTGCAAAGCCGAGCCACCAAGAGGTGGCTAGGCGATTTTTTTGAGATCCGACCCGTTTTATCCGCTTTTGAACCTATAAATAGGAGAGGGTCTCATTTTTGGGGATCCCGATTTTTAATAAGAAGCTGAAGCTCTGCCGGATCAAGATCTGAACTTCTGATAAAAAAGGAGTGACTTTTGGACGAGAGATCTGAACTTTGCACGAGATCGAGATTTTGGCGAACCCAAGACAAAGCGAAGGAGTTCGAGAGCTCTTAGGTCCGATCTACACGTGATTCCTCCAGATCAAACTTTGTTTTGATCCCGAGAAGAGTGGTGATCTCGCTTGGTCGATTTCACTCACTTCGGCGATTATTTCCTTCGTGAAACAAACCCCTTGATCGTGTAGATCTAGATCTTTCACCGGATCATATCACGCGGCGGTCCACGGATTAACCCGACACAAACAAAGATCCCACACAAACAGGAGTCTGATAAACAGGGTATTGTGTTTGTTTAAGGAAAAAGTTATAATTTTTCTTTGATTTTCATTGTAATCAAGTCTTATAAAAAGACGAACTTTTGAATTCATTTGTAAATGCATAAAGCTGTAATGAGTTCATCAATGAAGATCGAAACGACTTTTCCCGCGAACAAGCTAGCGACCATAGTGAGAGCCAACGATCTCGCTGATGAGATTGTCGTGTCGCAACCGCGGATAGCGATCCCGGTCGAAGGGGAGGTCGAATACGAGTTCGACCAATAAAAGTTCAAGGAGTATCTATCATCCTCGTCCAGATCGCCCTCCCCTCGCAAGTCCAGGAAGATCTCCGCTGCAAGGAAGATCCGCTGGTCCTCGGATCCGGAATCTCAAGATGAGGATCCCAACCTACCAAGCTCGGGTCTCAACAAGCGCCGCCCTTAGGCATCTAAGATGGTGGATCTGCGAATCTGAACTCCTCGTGCAGAGATGACCGCCGATGGCGTCTGACTCTCTCAAAGAGAGCCCAGGTGACGCCAACGCTCGCCGCTTCTCAAGGCCCGTGAACGGCTGACGATCCGTTATGAGGTGGATCTCAAGTTTAGAAGAGGTCAGAGGCCTTAACAACAGATGGCTGGCAGCTCCTCCAAGCCGTTAACAAGTGAATGGGTCTCAGGCCGACGGAACCGCTCAACGCCGAGGAGCGATCCGAAAGCGCCACAGACGCTATGACGATCGCTCTAGTTCAAGAGGCACGAACATTGAAGAAAGAAGAAGTGGCCAAGAAGCCACTAAAGATGCGCCAAGTTTGGAGATCGAAATCCGGAAAGATGATTCGGACAAAGACAGAAACGTCAACTAAGGATCGACCACCACCTGGTGATTCGACTAATGCTCTACGCTATAGGGTAACGAATCAAAGAAAGGTCACCCCAATACCAATTTCACCTCCGGGTCACATCCTCCGGCTAACTCGTTCCGCTTCGGCCGATTCACTGCTTACCCAAGCAAGAAAAGCAGATAGAGCTTCTACCGTTGCACGATAATCGAGGCGAAATTCGACAGGAACGTTTGGGCGTTGAAGGTCCAGACAACTCGCAAGACGGGGACGATCCATCCACCACCAGAAGATTCTCAGAGCCGCCGCGACCGGTGCAATTGAGGTTCAAGAGCGTCGAAACCTCACACCCGCGTTAACGCGAGACGGAGTGATTTTGAAAGCTCGCCTAACGCGGTTCATCCTCGAAGGAAATGTTTTCGTCGATGGCGGTGGCGTTATACACGAGAAGTCGTGCGACACCACGATGGGTTACTCCGGCATGTATGCCGTGAGTTATACTATCGCGGCCGGGTACGAGTAAATTCGGAAAAGAGTTCCCAGTCGAACACGCATTGTCCGTGTTCCAAGCCGACGTATGCTGTTGTCGAGTGCAACCGCATCAAGACAACCGAAAGGTGTCGGTCTTTAATAGGCTTGGCACGAAATGCCAAAACCAGCGTCGAGGCTTCGGAAGAAGATCGGTGTCTCAAAGCGATGAATGGCCAAGAGTCACCATCAACATGACTAGCAAAGGGCCGACACGCGTTCCCGGTATCTCAACGAATGACTTCGGTTCGGTCTGAACTATCGAACGACCTAACTATGGCGAGTGCAAAGGGGTTACCCTAAGATGGCGAAGTGTCAAGGCGCCGGTTACGCAATTGCTTCGATATCTGATTTCAGCGAGGACAACCGAGAGGCATTCAAGATCGATCTGAGAACAAGTGAGAACAAGTGGCCAAGATGCTTGAAGAGGTTATGGCCAAGCAAAAGGAGAATTTCAAGTTCGAGATGGACATGACCATGCAGCAAATGAGAGAGATGCATAACCGGCAAATCCAAGCCCTAACAAATCGCCAGGGTGAATCAAGTCGTCGCAATAACGTCAACCAAACAGACAGCAACACGGACAGGGATGAAGACCGTAACGCTGATAAACAGGATGCGGGAGGTAGCCTCGAGAACGATAGTGATAACACCGTCGTCCCTCCTCAAAATCACCTGAACAGAGACGTATGTGAGAATGAAAAGATAAAGGACCTCGAGAGTAAGATCAACACATTGATTTCCGCCCAAGAGGTAAAGAAGACGTATACGGTCCCACTAAGGGAGTGGAATCAATCCATTATCCGGCCAGTTCAATCTAATAAACTTTCGCGGATTCGGCGGAAGGGCTCACCCACTCGGCATTTGATCTACTTCAAGTCCCACTGGAGTTATTTCGATAACGAGCCCTTGATGGTTCGGTCATTCGTTGACATTCTTCGAGAGCCGCTGATTGTACCGCCGTCTGCCGGAGCGCATCAAATGGGACGACACTGAGACCATGTTCCTCGCCAATTTCTTCAATGGCGATCTGAGATATCCATCGGGGCGTTGTTGGATGAAAAATAGAAGGACGGAGAGCGGTGAAGCGGCCGTCAGCGGTTCGAAACAAAACGATGAATTGTCGGGACCCGATAGCGAGGTTCATTCTCCGTGATCCGCCACAATAACCTTTCGTTGGGCGTCTTTGGAGGCAATGAACGGCACCATCAAGACATGGAAAGACTTGAAGGTGCTGCGAGCGCCGGCGATTCCTTAAAAGGAAAAAGCGAAAGAGGCCGATAAGCGGTAAATGCTCACAAGCGAATTTCGTCCCCAGCGAAAGCGGTGGGCGCAAACCAACGTTCAATCGCGACCCTAATGGCGACGCGACCTCAAAAGCGAAGTCGTCGAACCAAGATTCCTCAAAGTCTATTCTTTCAAGGAAGGCGAGGTTCGGTATTTTCAAATACCTCACGGAGAACAATAAGATCCGGTACCGCCGATCGTGAATCGGAGGAGGCAAATAAGGTCCGCGAATCAGAATGCGTGCATTCCAAGCGGTTCACCATCCAACAAAGTCGTGCTACCATCTCAAGGATAAGATCCGGACCTTGATCGATGTAGAGGTCACTACCCCAACCGTCAAAGAAAAAAGGCGACGAGCAATTAATGCTGATAAAATGGAAGTTTCTAAAAAAATACTATCCGTAGTATATTTGGGATAACTCATTTTGACGGGAAGTTTCTTGTGGAATATTTCACCCATTGTCCTTGAGAATAACCCTAAATTTGTCATCCACCATAAATTCCCTCACCGATCAAATTCATTGGCGGTGAATCCACTAAAAATCTTTACGGTCCATCCACGGCAAAATCCCTCTTGATTCCTTCCACGAACAAGAGGTCCACTTTCAATCCTTGTGATAAATAGAAGGGCTCCATCCTTTCCTCTTGGTCCGCCTTCCCGATGTTAGAGTGACATTGAAATTTCATTTCGATAAGCGAGAAAGTCATTTCGGATCGGTGCGAATCTATAAAAGTGAAAGTTACCTGAATTTTTTCGATTCTCGGAGTGGAGATCCCACTCTTAGTTTCACCTCCTAAGATTCTCGAAGTGGAGATCCCACTTTAGTTTTCTTTGCACTGAAAATAGAATATAAAATTCTTCCTCTCCAGGAGCAAGAGATGGGATATAAAATTCTTCCTCTTGTTTCGGGTTCGTCTTTACCCTAAAAAGAAGACCTGGAGATAGGATATAAAATTCTTCCTCTCCAGCATTGGGAAACAGAATATAAAATTTTTCCTTTCCCACATCAATTTTATCTTTTCAACAACAAAAAATCCTTCAATCCAGGATTCATCCTGGGAAATTTTATCCTGAATCCTAAGTAGGAATAAGTCAACGCCAAACACGCGTTGCCGGTTTAGTCTTTTATCGATTGAAAAGGACACTCGAATTCAAGTTTAGAAAATTTTATCTCGAATCCTAAGTAGGGATGAGTCTACGTCTAACACGCGTGGCCGGTTAACCTTTCTCCGCGAAAATGATACCAAGACTCATCTTGGGAAATTTTATCCTGAATCCTAAGTAGGGATAAGTCTACGCCTAACACGCATTGCCGTTTAGTTCTTAGCAAGTAAAAAGCGAAAGCCCACATATTTAAAATTATGGCGGTAATTATTAACACCACAATCCACGCCTTACGTGTGGGAATTTTATCGAATCCTAAGTAGGGATAAGTCTACGCTAACAGCGTTGTCGGTTTAGTCTTTTAGATTGAAGAAGACACGGAATTCAAGTCCGGAAAATTTTATCCGAAGCCTAAGTAGGGATAAGTCTACGCTTAACAGCGTTCTTGGTTAACATTTCTCTTTGAAAAGGATACGAGACTCATCTTGGGGAATTTTATCCGAATCCTAAGGATAAGTCTACGCTAACAGCGTTGCCGTTTAGTTCTTAGCAGTAAAAAGAACAAAAGCCACATATTCAAAATTGTGGCGGGTTGTTATTAATAACACCACAATCCACGCCTTACGTGTGGGAATTTTATCCGAATCCTAAGTAGGGATAAGTCTACGCTAACAGCGTTGGGTTTAGTCTTTTAGATTGAAGAAGACACGGAATTCAAGTCCGGAAAATTTTATCCGAATCCTAAGCGGGGATGAGTCTACGTCTAACAGCGTGGTAGGTTAACCTTTCTCGCGAAAATGATACGAAGACTCATCTTGGGGAATTTTATCGAATCCTAAATAGGGATAAGTCTACGCTAACAGCGTTGCCGTTT
This sequence comes from Asparagus setaceus, assembly GCA_012295165.1. Classification (NCBI taxonomy): domain Eukaryota; kingdom Viridiplantae; phylum Streptophyta; class Magnoliopsida; order Asparagales; family Asparagaceae; genus Asparagus; species Asparagus setaceus. The sequence goes on along the minus strand of CM022703.1, from coordinate 43,061,664 downwards.
AGTTCTTAGCAAGTAAAAAGCGAAAGCCCACATATTTAAAATTATGGCGGTAATTATTAACACCACAATCCACGCCTTACGTGTGGGAATTTTATCGAATCTAAGTAGGGATAAGTCGACGTCTAACAGCGTTGTCGGTTTAGTCTTTTAGATTGAAGAAGACACGGAATTCAAGTCCGGAAAATTTTATCCGAAGCCTAAGTAGGAATAAGTCTACGCTAACAGCGTTCTTGGTTAACATTTCTCTTTGAAAAGGATACGAGACTCATCTTGGGGAATTTTATCCGAATCCTAAGGATAAGTCTACGCTAACAGCGTTGCCGTTTAGTTCTTAGCAGTAAAAAGAACAAAAGCCATATTCAAAATTGTGGCGGGTTGTTATTAATAACACCTCAATCCACGCCTTACGTGTGGGAATTTTATCCGAATTCTAAGTAGGGATAAGTCTACGCTAACAGCGTTGTCGGTTTAGTCTTTTAGATTGAAGAAGACACGAATTCAAGTCAAATTTTATCCGAAGCCTAAGTAGGGATAAGTCTACGCTAACAGCGTTCTTGGTTAACATTTCTCCTTGAAAAGGATACGAGACTCATCTTGGGGAATTTTATCCGAATCCTAAGGATAAGTCTACGCTTAACAGCGCGTTGCCGGTTAGTTCTTAGCGGTAAAAGAACAAAAGCCATATTCAAAATTGTGGCGGGTTGTTATTAATAACACCTCAATCCACGCCTTACGTGTGGGAAATTTTATCCGAATTCTAAGTAGGGATAAGTCACGGCCTGGCTTTCTGTTGTCGGTTTAGTCTTTTAGATTGAAGAAGACACGAATTCAAGTCAAATTTTATCCGAAGCCTAAGTAGGGATAAGTCTACGCTAACAGCGTTCTTGGTTAACATTTCTCCTTGAAAAGGATACGAAGACTCATCTTGAAAAATTTTATCCGAATCCTAAGGATAAGTCTACGCTAACAGCGTTCTTGGGTTAGTTCTTAGCGGTAAAAGAACAAAAGCCACATATTCAAAATTGTGGCGGGTTGTTATTAATAACACCACGATCCGCTACGTGTTTTATGATCAGATAGTCATATCTGTAGATTGAAGAAGACACCGAATTCAAGTCCGGAAAATTTTATCCGAAGCCTAAGTAGGGATTAGCGCATTTAATACATGCGGTCGGATAGTCTATTCTCGTGAGAAGGACGGCTATGTATTCAACATCATAGCATCAAGTCTAAAGAGTTTCATTCTTTTAGCACAGCGTCCGCGTCTTGGAGCGGGTTTAGATAATCCGCATGCTAGCCGATTCAAGCGGTAATCTATAAAGGCTCATCAAATCCGTTGATGGCTAGGGGTTGGCGATAACCCTAAAGTCAAAGCCTAGCATCGTTCTTAGGTTAGTCTCTTGCGTAAAGAAGGCGAAGCTATGTATTCAACATCATAGCACCAAGTTTAAAGAGTTTCATTCTTTTAGCACAATGTCCGCGTCTTGGAGCGGGTTTAGGTAATCTGCATGCTAGCTCGATTCAAACGGTAATCTATAAAGGCTCATCAAATCCGTTAATGGTTGAGGGTTTGCCAAAAATCCTATGAATATTGTGGTTGATTATTTTAAACGAAATGATAAATCATAATAAACAACAATAAAAAGGAGGATAGAAATTTATTCGATTAATGAAGAATCGAGTCTTTCAACGAAGAAATTGCAGTTATTCAAACATCAAGTTTATGGCAAAAGATTTATTGTTCTAACTTGGACAACTCATCGTTGTAAGCTTGTTGGAGCTCATACGCAGCTTCGATACGAAAGACTCCTTATTGGCGTTCAATGTCTTGCGACTTCTTCCTCAACTTGACTAGCTTTTATTAGAGAGCTCCAGTTTCTTGGATATGGAGGTTTGAGCTTCCTCTTCGTTAACCCTTGTCAGCTCCAAGACACTTAAGTTCTCTCCATCCACCTGAAGTTTCCGCCTAAGCTGCGCTATCTTGGCCTCACTTGACGTAATACAAGAATGAATGTTGCTTTCGGGGATGTTGATTTCGGCAAGGCGGTCTTGACTGATCTACGGCCATTTGCATTTGAACCTCGAGTCGGTAAAACTTCGAGCATCGCGCCATGCTTCCACGAGATTCCACTCGGCCGGCTATATCTGAAGCACTAACGCTGTAACTCCTGTAATTCGATGCTTGAGTTCAGACGATCAAGATCATCAGCAATTGTCTTGACCAACTCTGGGTAACCAGCATTTCTTATCAAAGCCGTTCTAGGGTCAAAGACCTACCGAATGGTCGAGAGAAAGCTCATTGTGGAGAAGCTTGTCGATCATCATGTTCATGAAAGAAGAAACGGCGGACTTTCATCTGAGATAATAATCCGTCACGGGTCATTGTCGACATCAGGGCCCTCGCCAGATCATGGTGTTGAGATGTAAGCCCTTCAAAAATAAAGGGATGGACATTTTAGAATTTTAAGTCAAAGGCCGGCGTAGACATCCTTAGCTGGTAACCGCAAGGATTAATCCATCGCCGCATTGGTCCCGCGAAGATGTTCATCGCACGGCCACCGCCACGGTAAGTGCCTACCCCGAGGAGCATCGGAATGAGGAATTGAAAAATACACCTCAATAGGAGTTTCTGCCAGTAACAAAATAAATTCCTCAGATTCATCAAATTATAGTTGTATTAGTCGAAAATGGCTAGTCCTACAATTAACGGGAGAAGGAGCCCATACCATTAGAAGAACAAACCTCAGTATTTTCGAAAATTGTTGGCTCAGGTGACATCACCGGGAAGATGATCATCTCGGAGAGAGCCATATATCAAGTCGACCATGTAGGCGTTAAAAATTGCTTATCAATACCCAAACAAGACTGCGTAAGCGGTGGGTTGACAGCAACGATCCATCCGAAACAGTGGCCGACCAGGCAGCGTCGGCGGTGTCTATATAAAAGCGATCGCGGTCGGCGAACCATGAAGTGAGTCGGTAGTGAAACAATGAAAGCGAACCGATCGTGGGAAAACCGACAACCAAGCTCAACGAAGCGAAGTTAGCTAAACTAAACGTCGGCGAAGGAGATCAGCCGTGCAGATCCGTCGATGCAAGCGAGCGTTTGAACTCGAAAGTTGATCGGACCACGGACTCAAACCAATGGCGACATCACCGAACAAAACTCGCCCGAGGAAGAACCGAAGTCAGCGGAAATCGACAAAATCAGCGGAGAAAGCAGCGAAGCAATGAGCGCCGAAAGCGACGAAGCTGACTCAAAAATAATAAATTCTCGGACCACTTTCGTAGGGCAGCCTCGACCGGTGACTTGTCGGGGTGCCTCGACCAAGTGGAGAATTTCGGCACGCTTTGCGTCACCGCCGATACTGTTAGGAATTACCGACAGTGGTGGGTGGCTAAACCACCGTCAAGCCAGAACCGCCTGACTTGACTTGGTAGGTGAAGCTCGACAGTGGTAGAGCAGCTGGCATGTAGCGCTTTTGTATAAATAGGGGGTCTTCGATCAGGTTTGGATTTTGGAGACTTTGAGGTCAGTTCTTTGAGGTTGGATTTTACGGGTTTTGGCGGACTTGAAGAGCCCTCGCGAGATCTACGACGCCGCGGTTACGTGCGCCGAGAGCTCAAGTCGGTCGGCGTCGGATCTATAGGCGGAAGGTAAACAAACTTCGGGTCGAACTCTGAGATACCCTCTAGGTTAAGCTTCGTCTTAACCTCGGGGATATGGCCCGTGATTTCTCCTTGTAGATCTCACCGCTCGTGATCCTCTCCCGTGAGTCACGATCCCATGAGCGATCCTCTCCGTCGTGAGTGTGATCCCTCGGGCGCCGTTTCCGCCGTGGAAGCGAGCCCCTCTACGTCATGGTTAGAACGGGTTTACACGAGGGATCGGGGATTAGCGGTGGTCAGCGGACGAATAAAAGTCCGACGCAGGCAAAGAACCAGCATGGCGAGGATCGGTAAAATAGAGATCCTCGTGTTTGTTCACAAAAGGAAGAGAGTTGTAATTTTCGTTTTCATTATGCGCCTAAAATAAAGGCATTTCTTTTGTTTGAAATTTTGTTGTAGGCCAGCGAAGGCATGGCGAATTCAAGCAGCAATGAATAACAAACCAACTTTCCGTGAACAAGGCGGCGACCGGTGGGAGCCAGCGGCTTCAACAAAGCCGTCGTGTCGCTAGCCGGATCCGATCCGGTCATCGAGGAGAGTCGAGTTGAGTTGACCGGAAAAGTATGAAGAATACCTCTCCTCCTCGTCGAGATCAATTCCCCATAAGTCCAAGATGGTCTCGGCTGCAAGGAAGACCGATCGGCCTCAGAATCGCGGGCCGAGAAAATCCACCACCGCCGTCAGGCTGGAGACAACGGTGGTTCCCGGCCTAACAGCGGCCAAACCTTGAAACTCTGTCTTCCACGGTCGATCCGCCAATGGTGACTCTTTCCAAGAGAGAGCCCGTCGGAAGCGACGTCGGCGCTGGCGAAACAATTAGCCAGGCGAAAGAATCAATGGATGGGGTCGCTATGGCGGATCTAAGATCAAGTTGACTTCGAGTCACGAGATCGTAGCCGATTCCTGGTAGGCTGACGAGCGAATGGGTCGAGTCAAAGCGGAACCGTTCCGCTTCAGAGCGTATCGAGCGTAGCGCTCTCGGCGCAAGCCGCGGGCTGGTGCAACAAGCGTGGTAAGAAGGAGGTGGCGAAGTCGTCGACAAATCAACTAGCTTGGAAGCCCAGTCCGGTCGAGGCTTCAACCGGCGAACCCGACATCGAACTAGCTACGCGTGAACTGACTCTGCTCCGTGCTCAAATCGAAATTGTGAGCACCTCGGCAAAATGCCGTTGACAAAGTCACCTCCGTCTGTGCGAACTTCGTGAAGCTAACTCTCGCCCGCGACCGGCGACTACCGATCGGATCGCCTAGGTGGATTGAAGGAATCGCGGGTCACTCTATCTGAGAGTCGTACCGCAAAGATAAGAAGAAACTGCGGTTTGCTCGCCGCAGGGCTTCAAATCGAAGTCAGAGAGCGTCGAAGATTCACACTTTCCTGAAGGAGCGCTCTCATCGGCGATGACAGCGTTATACACGAGTCGTTGCTTACCACGATAGGTTGCTCGGTATTCATCTTAGGCGAGTTGTACTATCGTCTTTGAAGTCTGTAAATCCGAAAAGGCGCGAATCAAACATGCCTTGCTTGTGCTCGAAGCGATCAAAGCGTGCTATCAGTGCAATGCGCTAAACGACTTGGAAAAGCGGTTTTGATAGGCTTCGGCGAGAATGCGAACAGTCAAGGCGCTTTACGCAAAAGAGATGAAGCCGGCGATGGTGCCGGCGTTACCATCAATATGACGAGGGCGTCGTCACATGCCGTTCGGGGCATCATAGCGAATGGCTTCGATTGCGGTCGGGGTATTGAAGCGACCAATTATGCAAGATGCGAAGGATTACCCTCGGATGATGAAGTGTCGGATCTGCGGCTCGCAATGGCTTCAGATAATACAATTTCGGCATAGGACAACCTTGCGGCGTTCATGATCGGTAGCGGATCAAGTGTCCCGAATGCTTGAAGGCCTAACAAGCAAAGACGGTTTAAGCGAGATGGGCCAGCCATGCGGCGGATGAGAGCAATGCATGACCAGCAGATCCGGCGATAATGAGCGAGGCGAGAGCAATCGTCATAATAATGTCAATTTAACGAATAGCGACCACGGACGGAGAAGCGGAGCGTAGATGATCATCTTTGCTTTCGGCAAGCTTAGCGATAACGTCGTTCCTCCCCAAGTTTACGAGCGAGCGTAGGGAAAATGAAAAATAAAGACCTCGAGAGCAAAATCAATACTTTGATTTCGCTCAAGAGGTAAAGAAAACGGGTATACCATGTCCTTACGAGGAGTGGGAATCAATCCGTGCGAGCAAAGTTGAGCCTCATCAACTTTGCGCCATTTGGCGGAAAGGGATCACCCACTCGGCACTTGATCTACTTCAAGTCTCATCTAAGCGTTATCTCGACGCGAGCCCTTGATGGTTCGGTCATTCGTTGGCACCGCCGTGGAGCCTTGATTGGCTGTAGATCTCAAACCGAGGCGTTAATAGGCTGGGATGATATGGAGCCATGTTTCTCACCAATTTCTTGGCGATGACAGAGGTATCCATCGGGTCTTTGTTGGACGAAGCGAGAAAGGCGGGAAGCGATGGATAACCGTCGAAGGTTCGAAATAAGGCAATGAATTGCGAGACCACTATAGGAGTTCATTCTCCAAACTTGTCATAACAACTTGTCATTGGGCGTGTTGGAAGCAATGGGAAGCTGCCGTCCAGAGACACGGAAAGATTTAAGGATACGTGGAGAGCAAGCGGCGATTCACGAGAAGGAAGCGGAGAGAAGTCGACTATGGTGGATGCTGCGAGAACTTTGTCCCGTGGCAAAGGTAAAGCACCGACAAAGTCTGTGGGCTAATCAAGCGTTCGAGCTGCAACCACAACGGCCCGGTCATAACAACGTGCACCGCGGCAATCGCAGCCTCAATGCGTCAACAAACTCGAATCGAAACCATCCGGCTCGAGGTTTCCCAGAGACCTACTCGTTCAAAGGCGAGGAAGTTCGGGCATATTCAAATACCTTACGGAAAACAACAAAATCCGGTTACTGATTGTAAACGAGAGGAGGCAAACAAGGTTCTGAGATCGAAATCTTGTGCTTACCCGGCGGTACATCATCCTACAAAGTTACGCTACCATCTCAAGGATAAGATTGAGGCCTTGATCGATGTTGGAGTTATTACTCCAAAACCCTCTAAAGATAAGAAGGTGGGAGCAAATCACGGTCTCATAAGCCGGATCGGTTCCTTGGATTGGTTCAATGAAGCGCCGGTTGAAAGGTAGGAATGAAGATGGTGAATGAAGATCCTCACGCGGCAGCGTGAAGGGGCTATGCATACGTGACAGCGAAAATCCTTTGGGTCCACCACGACTTCTTTGGAAGGCGATCGTGGACTACATCCTACGCCAAAAGGAAGTCGAGGGAAAAGGCAAGCTATGCCATCTTTGCTTGACAATTCGAGAGAGAGGATGATGAAAAAGTATCCACCTTCCATTTGGGAAGAAGGCGGGAAGTCTTAGCTACTAGGAGTGGACAAGAATACTCCTACAAGTATCCGGACACTCCAAATCAAGCGCTAAGACCTTTGTCAGGTGAGGGGTGACCAGTCCTCTCCCTCGTCGCGAGAGAAAAGCGGTGAAGCAAAGGAGAAAGCGACCTCGGTCAGGGGAAGCTCAACTCAGGCGATCCGATTCAATCGCCCGGGTGTGAGGATAGGCGGAGACATCGAGACTCTCCGTCCGTTTCGACGTCATGGCCCGATTGGCGAACATCGGCGAATAACTCTCTGAGTTGCTCCGTTGTCAAAGGAGCAGGAAGCTCTGAAACTCTGGTGACTCGAGGTGTTTCTCCTCGAATCAGGTCCGGGAAGAATCGCACAACAATGCAACTTGGCAGCGAAGCACTTCCCGCATTACTTTTACAAAGGAGGATATGCGGACGAGAGATTCAAACACGATCGGCGCTATACTTCACCGGGTATATTGGCTCTAGTGAAGTTAGCAGGATCCAAGTCGTCCAGGGTTCGTATGAGCATTATGCCCTGCGCCTCATGTATCACCTTGGAATCCGCGATGGTGGCATCAACGAACACAATGATCTATGGGTTTAACACCGGTAGTCTCGTAGCTTGGTAGATCGGATAAAGTGCAAATGGGGGATTTAAAGTCGAAGTCACCTTTATGTGATTGCCTGAGACTTCCTATAACTTATTGTTGGAGTGTTGGATCCGGTAGCGTTATAGTCCATCTACTCTTCATCGGTGTCTCAAATATGTAGACCGAATAATGAAGTCAAGGCGGTGGTCGCGGACAAGCGGTAGTTTAAGGGGTAGAAAGTATTTCTTGATTCTCTCCTACGATAATGAGTCGGCGAATCATCGGCTGAAGGGCGGGCGGCGGTGAAGAGGCGATTCCGGCCGGGGCTTGATTATAGTGGTGGTTTTGTTTTAAAAGACATTGTACCTTGTAATCAATCTTGGCGATGAAGAATCGTCGGATGAACATTGTAATTGGCAAATTAGATGAATCAATAAATGGCGATTTAGAGTACCCTTTGTCTTTGAATGATGTAATGACAGTTTATACAACGACCACGAATTGCACTTACTAACTCACCATCTTGCTTTACACAAAAGCAGCTCGAGATTCCTGGGGACAACGCTATCCCCTAAGATCAAGTAGTGAAAAGACTTGGTTTCACGGAAAAGGAGATCGGTTCAACAGAATCATTTCTTAGAAGAAGATGAAGATGACAGCGGGCTATCCTCCACATTCGATATAGTACGTAAACACCTGGGTATCATGAAGAAGTGGGGAGTGCGACTTGACACAAGGAGAAGGTCTATGTTTGGTGAGGTCCTCGAGTCCTCCTAAGCGGCATATGTCCCAAAAGGAAGCGGATAACTACTATGCATTTAGAAGTTGGGATCTGAATCCTCCTCGAAGATGAATGCTCATGGCTAATTGATGATAATCCACCCGATGAGGAGACTACATTCGTCTCCATTCTTCTGGGATTCTCGGCCACCTGAGAAGTATGGTTACTTGCCGATCCCCGCTACTATCGAGGGTGATGAAGATATTGCCTACCGGAAGACCATGGATCCATCAACTCGAGCAGCTGGGATAGATTCAACAAAGAGAACCCCGCTAAGGGCGAGGTAGTCGAGGTTAATATGGGTGATGAGGAGCATCCTAAGCTCATAAACATCGGCAATACCCTTCCCTCGGAAGAGAAGGAAGAGTTGATAAGCCTAATCGGGGAATATATCGATGTATTCGCCGAGTTATGAGGACATGACTGAATTCCTAATGTAGCCACACATCACCAACATCACATGCGGTGTCAAACCCGCCAAACAACCATAAAGACGGTTTCTGCCCACAAATCTCAGCAATCGCCGACCAAGTGAAGAAACTCATAGAATCGGATTCATCGAGGAAATTCAACATCAGTTGAGTGGCGAATATAGTCGGTCATGAAGAAGAATGGTTCGATCGTGATCCGGGTCCATACGAGATCCGAATGCCGCTGCCCAAAACGACTTCCTCTTCCGATCAGCGATGTCATAGTCGACAACACGTGTGGATTTGAAAGAATGTCGTTCATGGATGGTTTCGGGTTACAATCAAATCAAGATGCACCCCGATGACGCCAAACACACAGCCGCTCGTAACGCCCACCAGATATTTTGCTACACTACCATGCCGCTCGGCTAAAGAACGTTCGGCAAATATACCAAATAGCAATGACAGAGATTTTCCAGATCATCTTCGAAAATGGTCGAATGCTCGTCGGCGATTTGGTGCGTAAAAGCGTGACAAAGGAGATCACATCAAAGATCTTGGAGCGGTATTGATCTCATGCGGACTCATCAACTAAAGATGAACCACGCCAAATCCTTCCTTGGGATGTCAGTGGCAAGTTCCTTGGCTTCATTGCCACCGACAAAGGAATCCACGTTGATCACGACAAAGTGAAGGCAATTCAAGAGTTGCAACCTCCGAAATCTGAGAGAACTCGGGGTTACAAGGGCTTATCATGACATCCGACGGCTCATATCGAACCTATCCGAAGTGCCGAATCGCTCTCCAAGTTGAACAAGAAGAGCGTGTCGTTTATTTGGGGCGGCCTTTGTCGAGCGTTTGAAGAGATTAAATCGTATCTCGCTAAACCTCCTCGTTTGCAACCGTAGCCGAAAACCGCTCTCGATCTACGCCAAGGCAACGGACACTCGTTAAGCCTTTACTCGCTAAGGACGATACGGCCACGGTGTAAAGCAGGCTACCTGAAATAACATTAGTGGGCCGAAGTGGATGTTGGAAAGAAAGGCGTCGAGGAAGCGAGGATTATCTTGCCAAAATTAGGTTTTAAAATCAAACTCGGAAAAATACATTGTTACTATTTTTAATGAGAACCTGACCACCGCTATCAACACCATCAAAGGTTCATCTTTTAAGGTCTCATCGTAGCGTTTCAACATAACAAAGTCTTTAACTAAGCAGTTCTCCATGGTGAATATACCTCGGCATCAACAATTTAGTTTTCTTGGAGTACAATCGGAGGTATAGAAAATATTGGGTGCACTCAAAGAGATTTGTATAATCATGAAAGGGATATACGTCTTTGATATGAAGGGTCATGATGGTGAAATATTTTATGAGTATTTAAATTGGAATAAGGAAAGAATTCCTCGTTTACTTTTAAAATTGAGGCGGATGAGGAACAAAGGATTACTCGTTGTTTTGGTCGATGCAAGTTCAAAGGCTTACAATTTTTTTGGTGATGTTGTAATCTTTGATACTACTTATAACACTAACCGCTATGGCGATATTTGCACCAATAATGGGGTTAACAATCATGGTCAAACAATTATTTTGCTTGTGGATTTTTAAATCATGAGGGCGTTGATGACTTTGTATGGTTATTTAATCAATTTTTGAAAAGTATGCACGGTGGTGCCGAAGATGATTATTACCGATCAAGATCCGCTATGACTAAGGCATTCCCTCTTGTTCTTCCAAATACTTTTCACAATTATTATAGTTTGTATATATTATTGAAAATATTTATATATATAGCCTTTCTTTGTAACACTTTATTTAATTCTTTTGGCAGTTATTGTAGTTGGCATATATTAATGAAGTTTTAGAAAATTGATCGATGAAGTATAGTATTTATAAGAATGAGTTCTCGGCTTGCATTTGGAAATCGGAGACTCTGAAGAATTTGATTTACAATGGGAAAGTCTGATTCAGAAAAGTGGGTTAGAAGAAAATAAGTGGTTGCAAGACCAATATGAACTTCGGTCAAGATGGATTCCTGCATATGTTAATCACGTTTTCTCAGCTGACATGTCAAGTAGTCAACGAGCAGAAAGTGGACATGCATTTTCAAGAAATTTGTTTGAAGAATAATTCATTGGTGGATTTTATGATCTGATTTGGCGAGGACTAGTGCGCAGCGTTATGAGGAGTTGATGGCGGATCACAAAGATGTAATTGAGAAACCTAAACTTGAATAAATCATGATTTTTGGAGCAAATGGTTGATATTTACGAATGAGATGTATTATAAGTTTGAGGCTGAAGTGTGTGGCGGCTTTAACTACAAGTTGCAGTTTGTTAGGGAAACCGACAATCACCGTGTGTATCAAATTCAAAGAAAGAAGCTGCATAACAAGTAAAGTCCAGCGAAATCATTTACGATAAGGACTTGGATTTGGTTTCTTGTAGTTGTAAAAGTTTGAAAGCTTTGGAATCCCATGTATGTAGCACATTATCTCATATTTGATAAAAATTGATCTTTGAAATATTGCCCGATAAATACATCTTCTGAGAGGTGGACTAAGTTTGCAAAATCGGTGCAGTGGATGATGATAAAGGCATGCGGATAAACCACGACAATTCTTATATTTTAACTGAGTCAATTTATCCAATCATCTTTGGATTTAGTTGACAAGTCCCTCGTATGTGAAGAAAAAGAAAGTTGTTTACCGATGGATTGCGTAGCATTAAAGAACAAATTGACCAATTTCTTAGTAGCCGCGATGGTAATAATTCTTCAAAAGCAAAGTAATCAATATGTAGTAATATAATTGGTGATAGTACTAGTCGCCTGTACTTCTTAAAATAGTTTCAATGAACCCGATCAAGTCACGAAACAAAAGGTCGCGGCAAAAGGTTGAAAGGAGGAAAAGAAAGCAATGGCTAGAGCCAAAAATAAAAGATAGAGGCGTTGTCACGGGTGTGTGGTAAAGTAGGCCAATCACATGATAAGCTTAAATTGGCACTCACAAATCCAGTAAGTAATAATTCTTTTATTATTTGTGTTGTCTTATTTTTCATATTCTAGTGTCCCTCTTGATGTATATATAATGCGGGTCTTCTACATGCGGTGATACAAATTTGCAAGAGGGTAATGGGTCATCGGTGGCGATGGGGATGATATAAGCCTTTCTTGAAGTAAGTGATACTTTTCCCCAATGAAATCTTTTTGAAGTAAGTGATGCACATTATCACGAACCGATCCGCAGTAAATATCACTCATCTTTTCCCCAATGAAATCAAATTGCGGTTATATCACCTTTCAGTACAATCAAATCAAGATGCACCCCGTGGCGCCCGAGCACACGGCGTTGAAGCGCCCATCCGGTATATTTTGCTACCTTGCGGTCATGCTGGTTACAGGCTTAAAACTGGCGGTGCAGCATACCGGCGAGCAATGGCGGTGCCGGATCTCTGATGGTGGTCAGGCGCAGATCGATAAAGTGATCAATCATTCGATCTTCGTTCAATAATAAATCAACTGCGAATCCTTCCTTGGGATGTCTAGTGGCAAGTTCCTTGGCTTCCGTGGGTCGCAAACAAAGGAATCCACGTTGATCACGACAAAGTGAAGGCAATTCAAGAGTTGCAACCTCAGAAATCTGAGAGAACTTCAGAGTTCTGAAGAGGCGATTGGCATACATCAAACCGGTTCATATCGAACTCTAAAGGAAGTCTGGATTCTCCAAGTTGAACAAGAAGAGGCGTGTCGTTTATTTGGGACGACGTGAGAAGCGTTTGAAGAGATTAAATCATTATCTCGCTAAACCTCCCTTCTTGTTGCCGCGGTCAGAGCCGCTTCTGATCACGTCCGAGGCAACGGATCACTCGTTAAGCGCCTTACTGCGGGGCGGCGGCAGCTGATCCTGAAGCGAAGCGATGTATTACCCGGCCGAACATTAGTCGGTCTTTGAGTCTGATATCCAGAATGTCGAAGCGGTGCCCATTAGTGTTCGCGATTCGAAATCACGACCTATTTAGTCGGACAGGGCGATTATGTTATCTCGCGCAATCCGGTCCAGAATATTTATGACCGGTACGGCTTCAATGAGTTGGCGTTTGGTAATAGGCCTTGCTCTTGTCCCAATCGACTGCACTTCAAACAACGAGTCGATCAAAGGGCGATTTACAGCGATCTCTTGCTGGCCCGGCAAAGCGGATGCGGTTGAGCTATATGATGATCTTCAGGATGAAGTCGAGGAAGTCAACACTACGTCGCACCGACAAATATGGCGATTGTACTTTGTGAGACTTCGGGCCACTAATGTAGCAATTACCGGACGCTCAAAATCTCATGGAGTCGGAGTTGTCTTGATTTCCCAGGAATCATGTCATGCCGATGCTTATTCACTCATAGAACCACTGTTCGATAACGTGAGCGAATACGCGCCTACTTATGGGACTTAAGCCAAAAAGAGGGGTCGAATATCTCGAACATATGGAGATTCACAGCGATAGTTAGCGGGTCCAGTGGTGACTCTGAAGTGAGGAACTCGATCCGTCCTATCATCGGTAAGTTGAAATGGCGACTCATTCGAAGAATTCTTCATCGAATATATCGCCTCCAAAAGCGCTCCACCTTGGATCTGCTTGGCGTTAAATTGTGTCGTTAACCAACCTTAGAGCCAGAGCAATTAGTTACGGTCGGGACTCACCGACTCTTCGTACCCGATATATGATGGGGTACAAGAAGACAAAGTACCAAAGAGGTACATGCAACCCAGAGAAGTTAGAGCCGAGATTGGCTTTCTATCGTCGATTCGTTTTACGGTATTCTGGCAGGAAGGCGTGAAGGAGAGAGTCAATCCGTGAAGAGCTCCCAGTTCTTTACGACCGGAAACCGGATGCTATATGTAGAGTGCGATGGTCTTTACTCCGTGCCTTTCAAACAAGGGAGGAAGGGTCGCCGGGAAGCACACGAAGGTGAATGTGGTCGCACCGGCTACGGTCCCAGCTCTACGAATCGGAGAATGGGCTACTTTGGCGATGATTAATGGCGGTCGAAATGCATTTCGGAAATGCCACGCGATGTCGATTCCAGCGGTTATATACATCCCGGCCTAAGGCTTGGTACATCCTTGACGCATCACGCCATTCGAGACATAGGGAATGGGCGTTGTAGGTCCATTTTCCCTCCGTCGTTAAAGGAGATCGGTTTATTCTAGCGATCTAGACTACTTCTCCAAGTGGTGAAGCAATCCCGCTAAAGAGGTCAGTAGAATGCAGTGCGTCGGATTCATCAAACACCGTGTCATTTATCGACATGGTGTCCCAACGGATCGTGCATGTGCGGTCCCAATTCATCGGCAATTCCTTTATCGGGTTTTGCGAAATTCAAGATACAAGATGTCTCCGTCGGCCGACTATAATCCAGCGACAAATGGGTTAGGCGTTCAACAAGACGATCATCAAGATTTTGTCGAGCTTGTGAAGAATAACAGCGAGGCGGGACGATAAACTTCGGAGAAGCACTTCTGGGCATATCGCTGTGAATGCGTCACGCCCGGCAAGGGCGACCCGTACTCTACGGTCACGGGTGTAAGCGATTCTCCGTTAAATCCAGTTAGTCACTTGCGTCGCTGCTTGAGATGGCGGCCAGAAGAACAACATCAAAAGCGTCGAGAGCTTGAGATGTTAGATGAGAAGCGCTGGAGGCTCAACAATGCATTGAGTTCTATCAAGCTAGAATGTAGGGCTTTCAACAAGAAAGTTCGAGGAGAACCTTTAGGAGGAGATCCGTGCCATGGCTAGCGGCCAGATAATCCCTCACTCTAAAAGAAAGGTAAATTGAACCCAAATGGGAAGGATAGTTTATAATAGACACGGTCTATTCAAGCGGTGCATATATCTTATCGCGAGAATGGCGGCCAGGCAATTAATCTTAGATAAATGGGAAGTTTAGAAAAATACTATCCTTAGTATATTGGGATAACCCATTTTGATGGGAAATTCCTCGAGAGAATATCTCACTCATTTTCATGAGGATAACCACAAAGTTATTGTGTTTTCCTCCAAAATTCTCTCTAGATCAAATTCATTGTGGTGGGCCCACTAAAATCTTCTTGGTCCACCGGGAAAATCCTCTCGATTCCCCACGACGAGAGGGTCCACTTCAGATTACAGTTGCAATCCTACAAAAGCGAGCTATCATACCCTTCCAAGATTCTCGGTGGAGATCCCGTTCTTAGTTTCTCATGGAAATAGAATACATTCTTCCTTTCCATTTTACGGAGATGAATACATTCTTCCTCTCGGAAGCAAGAATAGAATACATTCTCTCTCTTGTCTTAGATTCTCAGTGGAGATCCATCTTAGTCTCATCTTTCAGAATCTCAAAATGGAGATCCGTTTTAGTCTCCCAGTGGAAGCGGGACAAAAACCCTTCCTTTCGGTGTCAGGAGATAGGAGACAAGATCCTCCTTCCTCTCCATCCGATAAGAGATAGGATACAAAACCTTCCTCTCTTATTTCAAATTAAGTGGGCACACGGAGATGGGACACAAAACCTTCCTCTCCTTTGGCAGAGATAGGATACAAAACCTTCCTCTCTTGTTCATCCCTACAGGAGATAGGAGACAAGATCCTCCTTCCTCTCCTTCGGGAAATAGAATACATTCTTCCTTTCCCTTCAATCAACCTTAGTAGGTTCAATCCTTCTCGGTCAAAGGGCCAAGAATTCATCTTGGGGTATTTCATCGGCTTTAAGAAGGGATGAAGTCGGCCTTTAACTGCAGCGTCGTAGGTTTAGTCTTTCTCCGATTGAAGAAGACACGAGTTCGATTACGGGTATTTCATCGAAGCCTAAGAAGGGATGAAGTCGGCCTTTACAGCGTCGCCCAGGTTTAATCTTTCTCCAGATTGAAGAAGACACGAGTTCGATTACGGGTATTTCATCCGAAACCTAAGAAGGGATGAAGTCGGCCCTTACGCAGCGTCGCCGGTTTAATCTTTCTCCGATTGAAGAAGACACGGAGTTCGATCACGGGGTATTTTATCCGAAGCCTAAGAAGGGATTAAGCGCCCTTCCTCACGCAGCGTTGCGGGTAGTCTATTCGTGATAAAAGAGCCGGCTACGTATTCAACATCGTAGCATTAAGTCTAAGAGAGTTTCATTCTTTTAGCGCAACGTTGTGTGTAGAGAACAGTTGGATAATCTACATGCTAGCCCGACTCAAGCGGTAGTTGGTAAAGGCTAATCAAATCCGTTGAAGGAAATTTGAAGTCCGATATAACCAAAAGTCGGCCTTCTGGCGTCGGGTTTTATCTTTATCCGATTGAAGAAGACACGAGTTCGATTAAGGGTATTTCATCCGGCTAAGAAGGGATTAAGCCCGATAATCCTCACCTCTAAAAAGAAAGGTAAATTCGAACTCAATGGGAAGGACCGCTTATAATGATTACCCGCCTATTCAACTGCAGATATCGCTTTATCATTAATAGAATGGCATCAATTAATAATGATAAACGGAAGTTTCAAAAAATACTATCCTTAGTATATTCGTGATAACCCATTTTGATGGGAAATTCTCAGAGAATATTCTCACTCATTTTCATGAGGATAACCCTGCTTATCGTTTTTCCTCCAAAATTCCTCTCACCGATCAAATTCATTGACTGGGCCCACTAAAATCTTCGTCCAACCACCAGAAAATCCCTCTCTCCTCCTTCCTTCCACCTAACGAGGTCCACTTCACTCGTTAGTAATCCTACAAAACCAAAGCTCATCCGCATTCTTCCAAGATTCTGAGGAGATCCCATTCTTAGTTTCTCATCTAGAAATAGAATACATTCTTCCTTTCCCACACTTTGCCCGGAGATAGAATACATTCTTCCTTCCTCCAAGCAAGAGATAGAATACATTCTTCTCTCTGTTTAGATTCTGAGTGGAGATCCCACTCTTAGTCTCATCAAGAATCTCAAAATGGAGATCCCATTTTAGTTCTCCCACCGGAAACAGACAAAACCCTTCCTTTCCAAAGATCCCGGAGATAGGAGACAAGATCCTCCTTCCTCTCCATCAATAAGAGATGATACAAAACCTTCCTCTCTTATTTCAAATTGCGGCACCCGGAGATAGGACACAAAACCTTCCTCTCCACCGCAAGAGATGATACAAAACCTTCCTCTCTTGTTCATCCTTACCCTGAGATAGAGACAAGATCCTCCTTCCTCTCTCCACCTCGAAATAGAATACATTCTTCCTTTCCCACCTCAATCAACCTTAGTCCTGGCTCAATCTTTTCTCCTACAAAGAAGGCTAAGATTCATCTTGGGGTATTTCATCCCGGCTTCCAAGAAGGATGAAGTCGACTAACACGCGCCGCCTGCTTAGTCTTTCTCCGATTGAAGAAGACACGGAGTTCGATCGGGGTATTTCATCCTAAGCCTAAGAAGGATGCCGACGCCTAACACGCCGTCACGGCTTAGTCTTTCTCCTCATTGAAGAAGACACCGTGAGTTCGATTCGGGGTATTTCATCCCAAACCTAAGAAGGATGAAGTTTCCACGCCGCGCCGCCGGGCTTAGTCTTTCTCCGATTGAAGAAGACACACGAGTTCGACTCGGGTATTTTATCCCGGCCTAAGAAGATTACGCCAACGCCGCTGTCTGCAGTCTATTCCCGTGATAAAAGACGGCTTCACGATTCAACATCGTAGCATTAAGTCTAAGAGAGTTTCATTCTTTTAGCACAACGCTTGTGTAGAACGGATTCAGATAATCTACATGCTAGCCCAACTCAAACCAGAATGGCGCTAATCAAATCCGCTGAAGGCCTTTGGGTCGGGCCAATAACCCTAAAAGTCGACGCCTAACACGCGTCACGGCTTATCTTTATCCGGAAGAAGACACCGTAGTTCGACGGGTATTTCATCCCGGCCTAAGAAGCGGATTAAGCCAATGCCTTACACGCGCTGTCGGGCGATCTCTTGCCCG
This sequence comes from Asparagus setaceus, assembly GCA_012295165.1. NCBI lineage: Eukaryota > Viridiplantae > Streptophyta > Magnoliopsida > Asparagales > Asparagaceae > Asparagus > Asparagus setaceus. Next base: position 43,043,810 of record CM022703.1, on the reverse strand, counting down.
TAAAGAGTACCGAGCCTATGTATTCAATATCATAGCAACAAGTCTAGAAGAGTTTCATTCTTCGCACGCCGTCGCGAACGGATTTGGACAATCGCACGCTAGCCCAATTCAAATCCAGAAGTAAAGGCACAAATCCGCTGGATCGGTGAGGGTTTGCCAAAAATCCTATAAGTATTATTGCATTATTTCGCGTAAATAAAAGAATCATAATAGAGCACAAAGAGGACGTAAATATGTTTTGCTTAACTCGATACTTTATTGAGGAAAGCTTGTTGAAGTTCCTCCCGGCTCTACCGAAAAGTCTCCTCGCCGCCATTAAGGGCCTCCTCCTCCTTTTGATGTCAACCAGCCTTCTACTTCGAGAGTTCAAATTCCGCATCACCGCTAGAGTTTTTCTTTGTTGGCCTTCCCGGCTTCAAGACGACGCTCTCCCTCGCTTGAAGCTCCTGCTCGAGCTCTACTATCCTCGCTTCCAAAGAAGTGACACAAGACCAAAATGTCCCACGAAGATGAAGCTTCAGCCAGCAGCATCCTAAATGATGCACCCGCCTCACCGTGATTTGAACTTCGAGTCCAAGAATAACGAAGCATCCGGCCAAGCCGTCGGGCAGCCTCGATATAAGAGGCGAGCCCTACCAAAAATCTTGTAGACTTTGAGCTTAACCTCTAAATGGTCGAAATCATCGCCAAGTGGCTCCGGCGCATTCAATCTTCCGTGATATTCTCCCATGCCCTACCCAAATGATACGAAAGTATAAACTAATTCCCGGTTCTTAACGAGAAGTTCCCGGAGAATATTACCATATTCTTAAGGATAACTCGATAACCCTCGACTTCGGACCTCAAGGAGGGATAAAATTTAATTTGCTTCACCACGGACAACGCAGCTTCACTCGAAGGACTCTCCCATCAGACGCCGATTCATGCATCACCGAGGGCCTACCAATCAACAATCGGGAAGAATACCTCCCACCGCGGATGAACACACCGCAACGAGAAGTACGCAGAGCTTGCCAACCAACGCCAGCCGTCGCATTTTAAGGATTCACCGATCAATGGTTCTGATCCACAAAAGAATTCCCGATCAACGAGGAATCTCGAGGTCAATTGGACGATAATCCACCACACGAAGTCAACAAAGAAATGAACTCACATTAGCTACGCTTGAAATTCGACAACGGCCAGCAATAAATGCAACATCAAGAACACCCCGGTATCCTAAGACCGGAGAACCTCGAGAATTAGAGGAATCAAACATCAAGCCAACCTCAAAAGAAATTCATCTATCGACTTACGGCCGAGATTTGACAACGGTCGGACAAAAAAAATGCGATCAAGTAATATCTTCGGCAATCCTACAAAGCTGGAAAGGTGAAGGGAATGGAGAGATCAAGCCCGGGGTCATTCACAAGTCCTATCCGCGCCATTAAAGAGTGAAGGGCTCATCATGTCAAAGCATCCCGGACTCATCAAGAATCGAGGCGAGGCGGCTTTGGAGAATATCTGGCGTTAAAATTGCTTATCAATACCCAAACAAGACTCGTAAGCGGTGGGTTGACAACCGGCGATCCATCCGACAGTAGCGACGAAGCGCCGTCGGCGTGATCTAATAGCAAGCGCGTAAATGAGTCGAACCCATGAAGTGAGTCGGCGAAAGCGTCTGGCAATGGCGACAACGTCGTGGAAAACCGACAATGGCTTCAATGGCTAACGTCAACGAGGCGGAATCAACCGATATAGTCCGTCGATGCAAGCGGCCGTTTGAACTCGAAAGTTGATCGGACCGGACTCAAAGCGGCGACATCACGAACAAAACTAAGCCCGGAAGACCGAAAGAGTCGGCGAATCGAAGCGAAATCGGCGGAGAAAGCGGCAACAAGGCGGAGCAATGAAGGCGACCTGAGCCAAATGGCCGTGCTCGGCCACTGGCGACACTTCGGCAACTTGGGTGCCACCAGTGGTAGAGGAGGCTCGACCACTGGCCAGGAGCCTCGACGGCAGGTAGAGTGCCACAACGAAGTGGCCAGGAGTATTTCGGCCATGTGAAACCACCTCCTGCAAGTGGAGTGAAACAACAGTGGCCAGAGCCACTTGGCCTTGTGGCCTTCCCTTTTTGTATAAATAGGGGTCTTGCTCATGAGAATTTTGGGACTTTGAGGTCATTCTTTGAGGTTGGATTTTACGGGTTTGGGACTTCACGAGAGCCCTCGCGAGATCTCGGCCTTGCGGTTCCGAGCAGGCGAGCTCAAGTCCGATCGGCGTCGGATCTATAGGCGGAAGGTAAACAAACTTCGGGTCGAACTCTGAGATACCCTCTAGGTTAAGCTTCTTAACCTCGGGGATAGCGTGATTTCTCCTTGTAGATCTCACGCTCGGCGATCCTCTCCTTCGTGAGTCACGATCCCGAGCGATCCTCTCCTCGTGAGTGTGATCCCCCGGTAGCCGTTTCCTTGTGAAGCGAGCCCCTCGTCTGAGTTCAGGAACGGGTTTACACGGGATCGGGATTGCGGTGGTCAGCGGACGAATAAAAGTCCGGCACGAAAGAACCCGCATAGCGAGGATCCGTAAAATAGAGATCCTCGTGTTTGTTCACAAAAGGAAGAGAGTTGTAATTTTCGTTTTCATTATGCGCCTAAAATAAAGGCATTTCTTTTGTTTGAAATTTTGTTGTAGGCCAGCGAAGTACATGGCAATTCAAGCGAGCAATGAATAACAAACCAACTTTCCGCGGACCATGGGGGTGTCCACAAGCGAGGGTCACTTTTCATCGGTTCGGTTTATTCGGTACTCATAATTACTCCGATAAGGTATCTGAGTCTAAGCCCCGTTTCCTATTTTTGTTGAGGTTTGCAGGAGAATATTTTTATAAAATATTTTTAGGATAACTCGACCCAATTTCCTCCCGATGTGGTGGTTCTACGACAGCGTCATAGCGGAGAAATTCACCGATTAAAGGAGAAATCTCGAAGTTTGATGCGGTGGTTCGACGCTCACCGGCGAGCTAAAGCAAAATTTTAGTTACCGGCAGTCCTACAAAGCACGGAAAGATCAAGGGAATGGAGAGATCAAACGCCAGGGTCATTCACAAGTCCTATCCGCCCGATTAAAGAGTGAAGGGCTCATCATGTCCAAAGCATCCCGACTCATCAAGAATCGAGGCGAGGCGCTTTGGAGAATATCTGTAGGCATTAAAATTGCTTATCAATACCCAAACAAGACTCGTAAGCGGTGGGTTGACAGCCGACGATCCATCCGACGGCCTGGTCGTAACGCCGTCACGGATTATCAAAAACGATAAAGCGAAGTCGACGAACCCATGAAGTGAGTCGGCGAGGCGACGAAGCCAATGGAACGACACGTCGTGGAAAACCCGACGACGGCTCAACGGGCGAGTTGGCTAAACTCAACGTCGGCGAGGCGGAATCAACCGATATAGTCCGTCGATGCAAACGGCCGTTTGAACTCGAAAGTTGATCGGACACGGACTCAAACCAACTGGCGACATCACGAACAAAACTAAGCCCTGAAGACCGAAGAGTCGACGGAAATCGACGAATCGACGGAGAAAAACTAAACGGCGAAAAGCGACGCGAGGCGACACCTCTACCAAATGGCCATAGGCTCGTTTACTTGGTCGAGCCACCCTACCAACTCAGCCGAGGTGCCCTACCAAGTGTGCCGAGGAGGCTCCACCACTTTGGTCGAGCCACCTCTACCAACTGGTCGGTGGCGGGCTCCTGCCAGTCAGGAAGCGGCTCGGCCACCATGGCGAGCCACCTCACCAACCCTGCCAGGCTCATTGCCGCCGAGCCACTGGCCACAAGACTTCCCTTTTGTATAAATGGGGTCTTGCTCATGGTTTGGATTTTGGAGACTTTGAGGTCGGTTCTTGAGGTTGGATTTTACGGGTTTTGGCGGACCAAGAGCCCTCGCGAGATCTACGACGCCTGCCTGCAACGGGCGAAGCTCAAGTCCAGCCGACGATCTATAGCGGAAGGTAAACAAACTTCGGGTCGAACTCTGAGATACCCTCTAGGTTAAGCTTCGTCTTAACCTCGGGGATAGCGTGATTTCTCCTTGTAGATCTCACTCCCGGCATCCTCCTCCTCGTGAGTGCGATCCCGCAGCATCCTCTCCGTCGTGAGTGTGATCCTCAGCTTCGCTTCCTTCGGAAACGAGCCTCTACGCTCAGAGTTGAACCCGGGTTTACACGGGATCGGGATTGCGGTGGTCAGCGGACGAATAAAAGTCCGACGACAGCAAAGAACTGACGCAAGCGAGGATCCGTAAAATAGAGATCCTCGTGTTTGTTCACAAAAGGAAGAGAGTTGTAATTTTCGTTTTCATTATGCGCCTAAAATAAAGGCATTTCTTTTGTTTGAAATTTTGTTGTAGCCAACGAAGCCGTAGTTTAATTCAAACAGCAATGAATAACAAACCAACTTTCCCGCACGAATTCACTACGGGGTGTCCACAAGCTTGAGGTCACTTTTCATCGATTCGGTTTATTCGAGCCTCATAATTACTCGATAAGGTATCTGAGTCTAAAGCGTTTCCTATTTTTGTTGAGAAGTTTCGGAGAATATTTTTATAAAATATTTTAAGGATAACTTCGACAACCCCAATTTCCTCCCGATGTGGTCGGTTCTACGACAAGCGCCGCGAAGAGAATTCACCGATTAAAGGAGAAATCTCAAGAAGTTTGATGGTCGGTTCTACGACAACTCACCGAATAAAGCTAAAACAAAATTTTAGTTACCGGCTTCGGTTCAAGATTTCGACAATCCGATTAATAAATGCAAGACTGCCACACTTTCACCATCCACCAAACATCTGATAACCAAAGAATTGAAGAAATCAAGATTTAAAGTCGCTGTGTCCTATTATGCCGATTGAAGGTTTGGGCGATCATATCCAAAGTATTTCAAGCTCCTCTATAAAAACGAGAAACACTTTGGAGGGTATCTGTAGGCGTTGAAAATTACCTATAAGTCCCCGAACATGACTTCGTGACAATGAGTTGGCGATCGGCGAGCCATCGGCGATGTAATAACCGGACCGCGACGCGAACGCGATGAAGCGAGTCGGCAAGCGCATGAAGCGAAGCTCAAGAAAGCTGCAAGTCAACGGTGAAGCGACGAATCGCAGCGCAGCGATGGGGTAAACCCACTCAAGCTTCGACGCAAATATCGACGGATCAACCGGATCGAACTTCGAGAAAAAGATGCGAAAACAAACCATTTGGTGGTTTACCGCCGCCGAAACCGCCAATACCTAGGGTGGCTCTATGGGGTCGAAGCCACTCAGGAGCCGAGCCACCAAGAGGTGGCTAGCGGTTTTGAGATCCGACCCGCTTACTCGCTTTTGAGCCTATAAATAGGAGTGTCTCATTTTGGGGATCCGGATTTTAAAGAAGTCAAGCTCACTGGATCAAGATCTGAACTTCTAATAAAAGGAGGGACTTTTGGACGAGATCGAACTTTGCGCGAGATCGAGATTTTGGCGAACCCGTCAACAAAGCGAAGGAGTTCGAGAGATCTTAGGTCCGATCTACACGCTGATTCCTCCGATCAAACTTTGTTTTGATCAGAAGAGTGGTGATCTCGCTGTCGATTTCACTCACCGGCGATTATTTCCTTCGTGAAACAATCCCTTGATCGTGTAGATCTAGATCTTTCAGGATCATATCAGCGGCGGTCCACGAATTAACCCAAGACGTGCAAAGATCCCACTAAAGGTGAGTCGATAAACAGGTCCGTGTTTGTTTAAGGAAAAAATTATAATTTTTCTTTGATTTTCATTGCAATCAAGTCTTATAAAAAGCGAACTTTTGAATTCATTTGTAAACGCATAAAGGTGTAATGAGTTCATCAATGAAGATCGAAACGACCTTTCCCGCGAACAGTATAAGCATTTAAGAAAAAAAATTTAAATAGAGGAAGTTTAGCTGGTTTCTACCATCAGGTGCACAAGGTCATTATTACTTCTCACCTGTTCATAGTCTCCCTTTGTTGTACTTCTTTACTAAATACAAATGTTACTATTTTTCAAGTTTCACTCTTGAGATATTTCCCTTTAAAAACTCTGGATAGCATCCTTAAGGCTCTAATGACTTGGGGTAAAGTCATGTATATTATTTGATAGGCAATTAAAAGAGAATATACACACAAAAACTTTGGTAATCAAAAAGTAGTTATGTGTCATGCTTCCAATAAAAAGAAATAAAGAAAGAAAGTTGCAACAACAAGTCACCACCATGCTTCACAAGATCGCTTAAAAATATAAAGACTAAGTGAAATTTTGAATGCGTTGCAAGCTTGAAACCAGAAAATTTGAAGATATAGATACAGGAAAACCAAGAAAACCCGCCAACACATTAACATGCTCTACTATGCACTTTGCCACTCATCAAATGCATTTAAAATATAGACTTTGTGGTAGGCTATGAAATTGTCATATACTTGTTGCATAGCATATAACAAAAGATAAAACAAGAAGCACATCGCTAAGAACTGCTAGAAAGTTAGAAACATTACAGAATATCAATTAGAATACAATTGTCAACATGTAGACAAGGTGCAGTTTTCTTTAGGCATTTACTTTTCAAACAATCTGCATCTACAAGAATTGGATCATGAAATTATGCTGCTAGTGGTAACGAAACCAATATATAATTTCAAGGACAGAAGTGGCAGTCTGATTTAAATAATGTGAACACTTGCTTTCTGCAGTGCTAAATCTGGTGTGTAGGGCAATTTTATAGAATAGAAAATTATCCAATTTTTAAGATGGACAAAACCAAGACAAACTTCAATATGTAGGATTTGGGAAGAAAACATAAACTCCATATTCCTACATAAAAGTCACCATTTCAAGAATTTGTCTGAATAAGAGTTGGAGAAAAGAGCACCACGTTCGAAATATTCTCAAGAAGTAAGATAGTTTCAACCTTTAACACAAAAAAGGATGAGACCTTCATTTTCTTTTCTTGTTTATATTTGCATGACAGCATAAATAATGCACAACTTTTATCTAACTAAACAACAAATTTCAAAGTATAATTTAATTTCATACTAATGAGTAATTAAACTTGCATTTCCCTGACTGAATTAAAACTGCAATTCTCTCTATTTAAGCATGGACACGGCTATCACCAGGATTCCACCTTCTAATCATCAAGTACATTTAAGTTACCTAGTTCCCTTCTTTGGAACAGATAGCCCATCTTTGGAATTTCCACCTGCGATCGTCGAATGAATGAAAAGGCCCATCTTTTTAATTAAAATAATCATGCAGAAAAATCAAGCATATAACCGTCTGCGAGAAATTGAAGGGGGAAAAACATAACTTGTAAACAGTATAAAACTCCTTGAGACTAACCTTCTGAATCTGCCTTCAGCTTTTCATTTGGATTAATCAACCCTCCTCTAACAAAAGGCTTTGACCCAGGTGCATCACTTGCTTGAAATGACTCCACAAATTCAGCATACAATCGGGCAGTCTCATCCTCAGCTCTCTTTATAATTAAGAAATCAGATAAAAAAAATTTAATCAATCAACTCACAACCAATCTCTAATGGTGTTTTAGGATATTGTCATCGAACAAGATTTTCTCCCTATATTTTCTAATACAAGCATTTAAGACCTTAAGCAGCAATTTATTGTTTGACAGCAGAAGGAAACAAGCACAATCATAAGCAAAACGACCATAAGTAGTTCAGAATACCTGTGCAAATTGAAACTTACACTCAAAAGTAAAACTTTTATGCATAGTGGGTATAGTAATCTTGATATATTTCTATCCTATCAAAGCTCTTAATTCGCATAATTATTCATAACATTAAAACTAAGTGAATATTAGTAGTTTTCTGTTTAGCTGTACATCCAAATGTCTCCCGACTCCTGAGTGATTTTTCAATCTCATGAAACTACAAACTTCAATCATTTGGGTCATAAAAGATAAAGCACTCAAATTTCCTCACAACCAATAAGCCCTAGTCGAGATCCAGTGAAAAAAATATACAATAAAGGAAAACATTTACCTTCTTCTTGGCTTCTTCCTCTTCTCGATGCTTCTGAAAAGGAGTCTTCTTTCGATTCATAGAAGTTCATCTCTGCAATCGAAACCTAATAACAGATAACAAAAAAAATTTAAACATTAAACACATAAAAATTTCACAAAATCATCAGAGATCGCGTAAGAATTAGTAAGCAAGTAAACCCTAACAAAAGGCGAAAGAGATTGAGGAAAAAAGCGTACGGAGCCAGGGAAAGGAATCAGGGTTTCTGGTGATTTTGGAGATCGGAGGGCTTCGATTCTTCTGAGTTGAGCTCGAGGGGAGAGAAAGAGTGAATTCAATGATATTGGCTATTTGGATCTTAGGGTTATAAGCGGTATCCAAAACCCGATAACCACCCGATACGTATATACTTGTGCGATACCGAATTTCCAAGGTTCATAGGTTTTGGTATGTGCGTGTTAATATAAGAAAGAGTTTCCAAGCATCTAGTAGCAAGATTCAAGTTACAGAACTCTTACGGAGATGATAGCGTACAGAACTAGATACTCTATTGACAAGTGAACTTCACGAAAAAGTTGGTAAAGTTTTGTGCTCACAAAAGCGAGGTAGAATGATCGAGCCTAGTATCGGACAAATTCCTCTGAAACTCAACTCAGACTTCTATTGATAATAAATCTCAAAGCAAATAATCGTATCTGGGTTTTTTTTAAAAGAAAGTCTTATATATAAAATGAAAAGGCGACCACTTTAATAACGGTGATAGGTTCCTTGGTGCTCTATATATATATATATATATATATATATATATATATATATATATATATATATATATATATATATATATATATATATATATATATATATATATATATACTGTCGTTATTTAGTTGATTGGATTTGTAAATCGATGCATTTTTATAACGGTGATAGATTCCTTGGTGCTAACTTAGTTTTATATATATATATATATATATATATATATATATATATATATATATATATATATATATATATATATATATATATATATATATATATATATATATAGAGAGAGAGAGAGAGAAGAGAGCCTCGATGGGACTTAAGACATTAAGTGACCATCTTTCTAACCACTCATCTTGCTTTGGGATCAGTGAAGATATAAAAGTAGACTTTGAGATTTGTGCATCACAAATCTCAAGGCAAGATGAGTGGATAAAAAGTTGGTGCACCACTATTCATTATGAACTTAAGCTCATATGAGCTTTATTTTTATATATATATATATATATATATATATATATATATATATATATATATATATATATATATATATATATATATATATATATATATATATATATTCTCCTACAGTGGACTTTGGCGCCCTTCTCATTCAATATTGTTAAAAATACTCAGGAAGGGGTTATGATGTAAATCTGTAAATAGAGTATATTTGAAGATATAGTCAAGAACCCTTATTTTCAAGAATAGAGGAGTTTTTCACCATTTAGTGTCGCTGGATTGAAATTACCAGTGCTAAATGAGAGGATATTTTATTCAATGTAAAAGAATATAGATGCAGATTGTCGAATATTATAATACTAATCAAATTATAACTTTGTCCTTAAAAGTCACATAATCACATCCCCTCCTTTATATATAAACAAGTATTATGCACGCGCTTGCACGGTGTGTGATTTACATGTAGACAAGAGAATATGGAGCAACTAGCCGACATCAAACTCACGTAATTAGTTTTGGAAGGCTAGATGTCTATTTTTTTTTATATTGGCTCTTTTAGTTAGTTTGTATGGATATTTTTGTAATTTTTAGATTACTCAAGGAATTATTTGCAATGTTGACAATTTCAAAGGGTTGTTTGTAATTTTTAGATTTTTACGGGGTTGTTTGTAATTTCCATACTTTTACGGAGATGTTTGTAATTTTGTATTTTTAATGGTATGTGAAAAGTTTTAAATTTAATTTTATTGTTTTGTAATTTCGAGTTTTAAGAGGGTTGTTTGTAAATTTTGGATTCTTCAAGGGGTTGTTGGTAAATTTTCAGTTTTTCATGAGGTTTATTTATTTATTTTTTATTTTAAGCGTTCCTTTGCAATCTTCAAAAATTTTAGGGTTTTTTACAATTTCAAAGTTTTCAATATTTTGTTTTGCACTTTTCTAATCTTTTAGGGGTCGTTTGTGATTTTCATATCTATTAGGTGGTTGTTTGTAATTTTCACACTTTTTGGGGGCCTATCTATAGTATTTGGATTTTTTTTAAAACATCATATTTTCCTAGGAGCGTTTATCAAATTTCAAAATTTTTTGGGGGCAATTTGAACTTTTGATTTTTCTAGTATAAGTTTGCAGTTTTGTATCATTAATAAGTTATTTGTATTAATTATATGTTTTCGGGGGTTTATAATTTTTGAATTTTAAGGGGCTTCGCAAATTCAAGGTGTCAGGGGGGCTGTTTGTATTATTTATGATGCTACTTGTAATTTTTGAATTGTTTGAGGAGGCTCTTTGTACGTTTTGTTTTCTAATGATTTTTAGTAATTTTTATTTCTTTATTTAAATATAATTTGGCACGTGTATAATTATTCACATAGGATTTTATATATAAAGACTCTTTGCATGAGTTATTTCTTTGATTACTATATTTGGTTATAATATAGAATTAAAAAAATTTATATATTTTTTTTCAAGGGGTTGTTTATAATTTTATATTTTAGGGAGCTATTTTTAATTTTTAGGTTTTTATGGGGTTGCAAAACTTAGAATTTACAAATAACCTTTTGAAAAAATAAAAATTGTACACAAAACCCTAAAATTATAAATAGCCATTATCGGGGTTTTATGCCAAAATTTACTTGAGAGTATTTTGGTTGTTTGACCTTAAATTAACGGTGTCAATTTGAGAGTTTTCGCTATCTTTTTTGGGTGTTTAGTAAGAAATTTAAAGATATTAAGGGTTTGGTGCGACTAAATTTTTAGAAGTACAAGCATAGTCGAAAAAGAAACTCATAGAGAACAGAGAATCAGATATACATACCAAATAAACCAAACTCAGTTGTGCGAGCATGAGCATAACTCTTGTTCTAATTGATTCTAATTGACATCAAGATTTATTAAGGTATTTGTTGTGTATTAACACTTGTATAAGTAGCAAAGACTCTATTTTCTACAAAATACAAAGAATTATCGATTCCAAATATTTCTCAAATTTATTAAAACAGTCTCATTGAATAAATAAACATCGGAAAACTATCAAAAAAAAAAAAAGTGAAAAAACATACGAAATTATTATAGTGAAAAAGAGAAGGCTCAAGTCGATGACAAAAGAACGATCGGTCAAGATGAAATCAAGCGAACCAACGGCTCAGATTCAATTTAGAGAGCAAGAAGCAAACTTCGTACGGATATAAAAGAAAGAACCAACTTTCTTTTTTTAATTTTTTTTTCCTCATATGGGGAATTTTAATCATCAATCTCTTCGTCTCCCTCCCCTAAAACCCTAACAAAACCCTAAATTCAATCCCCTTGGATGAAGTCTCGGCGAAGGGATCAGCTCTCTTCTCCAACTTCGAGTTCAGAAACAACCAACTTTTCGTGAGTTTTTTTTTCTTTTTTACTTCTTTAATCTCCATTATATGTTTATTTATCTTTCCGAGAATTTCAATTATGATATGATCGTTGAATGGTGTTATATGAACTGTTGCATTAAGACCCATTTAGATTAATTCGTGTTTTATGCGTTTAAATCCCAAATAAAGAAAAAAAAATGATGATCTTTCTTCTGATTAATCTTAGTTTGGTCAAGATTGCTTCTCTAGGGTTTTGGTGAGGATTTTGACATTGCAAACCCTAAATTGGGTTTCTTTTAGTTGGATGAGATCATTGTTTTTAACCGCGTTTTATAGAATTCCTGCTTAAATTTAAGTAATAGCTTGTTGGTAAATGTTGATGGTGACCCTTTTAGTTTTAATTTAATTTTTTGAATTTCCCCATCCTGGGTATTGGTTCGTGAAGCATTTAAATTGTTTGGCCTTGATTAAATTTTTTTTAAATTTTACAAGAATTTCACTTAGTCATTGTCATTAGTTTGTGTTTCACTTAGTCATTGTGATTAGTTTGTGTTTTATGTGTTACCATCCTTTTTGAAATTAAATCCCAAATAAATACAAAATTGTGTTTTTCCCTTCTGATGGGGAAGAGATTAATTCTTTAAGTTTGTGGTGTAGAGTATAACATTGCATAGGCTCTAATTCCTGAATATAAATATCAATACTGTAGTTTTTTAATTTTTATTTAATTTTTTCTACTGTTTGCTTTAGACCTCCTAGTCTCCCACTTATATATACCAACCCAAACCCTAAAGTTAATTTAAGTAATCTACTTTTAATTTTTAATTTTTAAATTTCTGAATTTCACCTTCTTGTGTCTTGGTTAAAACTTAAAACCCAATAATTATTTAGCCTCAAATTAGTTCAATTTCACTGTCCATAAAATAGAGAGGTCACAGACTTTTGATTCATGGTGACCAAGCGAGCAGTTATCTCGTTCTTTTAGTAACACTCTTTTTGTGAATTCTTGCGTTTTTGATATCACTGAATTTTAGTTTCATGCACTTTTATTGTTTTAGTGCATTAATTTTCTAAATCGTGGAATACAACTTAATAGAATTTTTATCTTGATTTATTTTTATAAAAGAAAATAAAGATAAAATCCAACTTCTGAAAATCAAAATTTCTATACTTTACCTTGATGTTGTGTTATTTAATTATAATCTCTCTTAGATCTTACAGGTAGTTATTATCTAATTCTGTAGTAGTTTAAATAGCGGTTTCTTATTAAAAAAATTGCATGCTCTAATTTATCATTTCCCCCTTTTTTGTTGAATTCTACGTTATCTGAACTTTGAAACTCCCTTGCCTGTGAGCTTTTAACTTACTTTCCACTATATTTTAGGTAACTATCTATTTATACTATTTTAAATCCTGCCGTATATGTGTGTTCGTTTACATATATAAAGAGAGAGAGAGGGGATTCTCTCATATTACAATGATGAGACTCAATCTCAACCAAGTGATTAAATGAGAATAGAGAAGCCATGCAGTACACTTGGTTGGGATTAAGCCACATCATTGTATATGAGCAGGGACGGATTTAGGTTCATAGGTGGGTGCAATTGTATCCCTACAAATTTAAAAACTACAAATAAGCCCTTGTAATATTTACAATCTGCCGTCCCCCCATACATTTTAAAAATTGTACCCCAATCTATCTAAAAACTATAATAAGTTAGTAGCAAATTGAATTTGCCATCTAGAGTGCACCAAGTATATTCCCATTAGATACCATAGTTTTATAATGTTATATTGTTATTTTTAGGTAAACAGATATTCGTTGCCCCAAAAAAATTATAACATAATAAAAATAAAATTTTATGGATCCACCAGAATCCCCTCATACGATATATGATACTCATTAACCTCGTATGTATGTGCATGTGTGCGTGTGCGCATGTGCAGTGTGAAAGTGCGTCTGCATGAGTGAGTGACTGCATGCGTGTGATCCGACTTACTATTTTAAACATTGCAAAAAAATAAGTGATTCTGAAAAGGAACTGGTGGGAATTATAGTTTCTATAAGAGAGAAAGAAACACAGGAAAAGAAGAAAGATAATGCATGAAAAATGATATCTAACTGAGAATACTGACAACTTTGCAAAATTCGAATGTTAGTCAATCAGCATTATTTTTTTCAGTGAAATCTCATGGCCATCATTTCATTAAAATTTCAGTTAAGTATATCTATCACTGCTACTTTTATATAATATCAAGGTGACCCTTTCAGGATGTTTCTTTTATTTTTCCTCTTTTTCTCTTATCTTAATTGAAATTCCAGAACTGTTTTCTTAATACATTCTATTTTTCCTTCAAATTTGGTTGCCATGTAAAACTTTTGGACTCAAATGTAGACTCCTGATGCTCATATGATCACTGAAAACAGGAACATGGATACATTGTCAAATGGTAACCACCATGACAAACTATCATATTTCCAGAAAGAAAAGGCATTGGTAACAAGATGCAATTTACCGGATTTGACAGCCAATTTATCTGATGAAATCTTGTCTTTGATACTATCACTTTTGCCGATGAAAGACGCAGCACGTACCTGCATCTTATCAAGAAAATGGAGAAATTTGTGGATACACCAAAACAGCATCAGCTTTGACGTGGATGAGATCTTGGGTAAATACCCTCATATCAGCAGATGTGCAAGTAGTGTCTTCTTTGAGCAAGAGCCCTCCACAAGCCAACAGTTTGATGAATTCGTAACATTGGTTGATCAGTACTTTGAAAATAAATCGGGATGCGATATCGAGGCATTAAGCATTCATATCCGATCAAGAGGTCACTATCATCATTTGGACCGATGGCTAAATTTGGCCAATGGTATGAACATTGAGAAGCTCAAGGTCGATTTGAGAGGTTATGATTCTCGTTACCCTTATGAGCTTGATGTTGGAGGAAATATATTGAGTTTGAAGCATTTTAGTCTTAACAATTGTGGCTTGAAGATTTTACCTGGTTTCATCGGGTTTCATTCCCTTATATCACTTGCATTTGAAGATGTCGTGGTCTCCAATAACTTCATCAATTACTGTCCTCTACTGGAACATCTCACTCTTATCAATTGCAGAGGTCTTTACGAATTGAACATCCCGAGTCTTCTGAACAATTTAAAGTATGTTAAGGTGATCCATTCTGCAACTACCCTTGAGATGTATGCAAAGAACGTCAACCATTTTGAGTGTTCTGGTTTCATGGAAGCATTCTTGTATCCGGATGTTGATAAAAATGATGAGTTTGATGCGTTCAAGGATATGGGATTTCCTAGAGCAAAATATGGGCTAAGAAATTGTATCTTCACACCTGATCCTACGTTTGGAGGGTTCAAGTCACTTAAACAACTTGTTCTATTTGATGTCACTTTTACACCAATCCTTTTAAGGTATCTTCTATCCAACTGTTTCTCTGTGGAAGAATTGACCTTTGGCGATTGTTCTTTTTTGCTGTCTTATCCATCCATTTTAGAGATAAAAGGATTGGTTCATCTTCAGTCTGCAAAAGTGTTAAACTGTTCACGAATAAATAAGGTCGTTGTGAAGGCTACAAATGTTAAGCAATTTGTGTTGTTTTCTGGGGAGGATACACATAAGATCTCGAGACCAAATTTCCAGCTTTTAGATGATGATGGTAATGATTTTTCCACTGCAGCAGGAATACCTTCACTTCTGAAGCACTTGCATTTAAGAGGGAGCAAATTTGCACTCGATATAACCAATTTCACTGCTCTCGAGACTGTTTTGCTCGAAGATATATATCTTACAGATGAGGATGTGGGCAATTTATTGACAAGTTGTTTGTTCCTTAAGAGATTGGATCTCATAACATGCCGTGGTTTTTTCACTCTGAACATCATGGGTCCATTCTTGCAACTCAAGATTCTGAATGTGAGGTATTGCAAGCAACTTGTTGAGATAGGAATTTGTGCTTCAAATCTTATGGAATTTAGATATCTTGGACATCTGATATGTTTCTCTCTGAGAGAAGTTCCCAAATTGGTAACTGTTGAGATCAAAATCGAAGAAAATGTCTACGATATCAGTACGAATCATGTCCTCTCGATGCTCTCTAAAGACATACCACGATTGCAGACGTTGTATTTTCACGTTGAGGTAGGTAAACTATTAATACATCTATAGTACTTCCTTATTAACATTTTGTAGTGATGTTGGGTCCTTTTTATTTCTCTGATATTAGGATGAACATGTACCAGAAACTCTGCCGACATTTCTTGATCTCAAACACTTGGCATTGATTTTCGGCAATAAATCCCATACACTCTCATGGGCAACACTTTTCCTCTTAGCTTCACCATTTCTGGAGAAGTTTCAAGTGCAGGTATGTTGAAGATTCAGTTAGAACCTTAGTTTGGAGAAGGTAAACTACAGAAAACCCAAGAGGTTTACATGATTTGCAGAAATACACCAGAGGTTTTAAAAGTAACAGTTTGCACCTCTGTTTAAACTTTTTGGAGTTAATTTGGATGTAAAAACAATAAAGTATTAAAATGACAATTACTTCTATGCCTATAGAAATACATGATTGTTATATCAAAATTGATGATTATATCAAAAGATTGATAATTGTTTGATTAAAAATGGATGAGAGGAGGATAAGATGTCACTTTTAGAACCTGATGAAGGCGATTTTTATGGATATTCTTTAACTTACCCTATTTACTTCCAATATATGTTTGCCGCATATTTTCGCACATGTGCCTTTTAAACTATGACCTTCAAGTGTTTAACTATTTCACTTTAAAATCTTCTCTCCATTGCTCAGCTACCAGGACATTTGAACAACTCTGCTAAAACAAAAGTGCCCAAGGAATGGGTTCATCATCACCTTAAAGAAGTTGAGCTGTTTCAATTTGGAGCCTATAAGAAGGAGATCAAATTTGCAACAAATTTGCTTCATAATGCCAAGTCCCTCGAACTGATGAAGATTGATCCTCGGGTTTCCAATTCATCGAGAGTTCCTTTTGATTGGGTGCAAAGTGGACGAGAGAAGACTATTCGACTGCTAAGAGAGGAAACTAGGCCAGGTATCAAGTTAGAAGTTCAATGAAGGTGATCTGTGAATTATCAAGTTAAGGTTTGAGGCAGTTTCATTTGTAAATCCATGACTTACATACTTGGGATAAATATCATTACATGATTCTTACAGTGTAAGCGCACTTTATAATGAAAAGCGCAGAACAAAAAGCTCTGCTATTCTTGTTTTTGCTCAGCACTAACTAGAACTTCTGAAGTTTATGGATAATTAGTTCTTGGTTTTGAAATCTTCTCAAAATGAGCACCATCTCAGTTTGCAGGTTTCTTAATTATGTTTAAGGCAGATTACTCTGATTATTTCATCTCAGTATGCAGGTTTTCTACTGTGATATTTCTAATGAAACTCTGCCTGTAGCATGCTACCATTTTCTGCAGGTATATATGAGCTGGCGAAAATATATATGACGTTACCAACAGTAAATTGATGTACCTAGGAGGCAGTGTCATATATGTATCATGTACAGTAGCTACTCTTAGTAATTATGAATATGGATATGAATGCAAATATGATTTGATGAGGAAAACTTAAAAGTATGAGGAATAAACATATAAGATGGAAAATATATAGATCTTACAATACAATAGTTGTTTAGAGTTGTTTGAACAAAACACAATTCTCAAATACGTTTGACATAACTCAAAAGCTATGTAGGATTTAATCCATATTCTACTTCTCCTAAACAAGTGTCGATGTCATATGAAAGGGGGAGTGGGGACCGTTTTAACGAATTAAAAATATTTTTAATTAACTCTTTTTGGCCCTTTTATTAACCGATATTTTTTCGGATGGCTGATACGATCCGAAACTTTGCAATGATATCGGATGGTTGATACGGTCCGAAACTTTGCAATGTGAATATTGTTTATGAGAATTTTCTATATTAGTTACTTGAATCCTTACTATTTCTAATTAGTCCTCAAATTATTGAAATTGCTACATGACAAATATGAACTATGAAGAATTTTTAACAACTAATATGAGTAACATATGTTAAAATAAATAAAATTTTGTAAACAATTTATTTTTAAAACAAATAAATGAGTAATTTTCCCAAGTATGTAAAACTCAATTTGAATTCATTTATTTGTAGTTATGAAAAGATCATAAAAAAGATAATATGATTTTAACTAAATAAACAAATTAATGATATTTCCACATCATCTTTATTCCTCTACTTTCAACAATAATTTGATTTTGTAAACAAACACCGCATTTCACTCGCACGCTATCGTGGATGCGTTTTCTCACTTACGAAAAAGAAAGTGACTTTCGTACTTCCATTTCACTTTCAATTTGCCAAACATCCCCTATAAGCGAACCAATAGACCTCAATTACTATTTAGGGCTTCATCAGATTAAATACAAAAGGGCTGCTTCTATCTCTTTGGACTTCATCTGATAAAGTACAAAAGGGCAGTCGGAAGTTTATGTCGAAAGTGCAAAATCTGTTATTTTTGTGCTATAAACGTCCATTACAGAGAAATGCAAAAAGCTCTGGGTGGTACCAGAGACAGATAATTGAACACCATACTTATATAATTCACAAACAATACACGAAAATTTTCAGGAATCAGGAATCAACATTTATTCTGCATACTCCTTTTCATTATTGGCATAAAAAACTTTTCATCACTGGCATAAAAAACTATGTTATCTTCAGCAACCCTGATAACAGTGCATGAGGAATAACTATTGTAGAATCCAACAAATTTTATCATCTGCCCTCTAAAAAATCGCTCCTTTCCTGAATAAAACTTAGTTATTCCTGAATAAAACGGCAAAAAGTTTTGCCAGGCAAGAAAAAGACTCTAGAGTACTCAATTCAGAATGCCAAATCATGCAAGTTATAATACAAGATATTGGTGATGTCTGCTTCATCATACAATCTAAATGATAATGGTGGCATTCGATCCATCATACATCCAAGTGACACAACTGATAAAATATCAGAAACCTAAAATGCTCCACTAATCAATTGGAACTTCGACATCCATCTTCAAATCAGAGTTGCCAAGAATCTGCATGGACACAGGAAAATGTTACTGAAGAGAAATTATTCTAGATGAATAATGGATGCCTAAGAATGGAAGTAAAAATGTTACTGAAGAAACACCTATCTTATTATACAAGAACTGAGCTTAGATAATGAAAACAGTCCAAGTTGGGTTATTAAACAATTTAATTGTCAATATGAAAAGTATGATAGTTACAACGGAAAACCATCGAAATGATAGAAATTCCTGATAATGATACCCAAAAAAACTTGCTGTATACAACCCTGGTTTAGATAAAAGAAATATGATTAAAGGGCATATGAAAGAGAGTCGAAATTCAAACTGCATTGACTAGGAAATAGAGAGAAGGAAAGATGGTTATTGGGATATCTGTTTTGTGAATTTTCATTTTGGTCTGATCTTATTAATTAGTAAAATTGGGAAATTTGTAACATTCAGTTTCAATATATACTTACAATTGGTGACATCGGCATATAAATTACAGTTACCAATACAAGATATCACACATGGCATGGATAAGGGACATGGAAACTTTACATGTACATTAATATTGCATTTGGTATATGTGTAACATACTCACTTCCATATACATTACAGTCAAAGCTACAAATTTTTAAGTTAACTTAGATTTCTCCATAGAAATGCGACTGAACAAAAGGACACTAATTGGTAACTTGAAAACCAGAGAAAAAACTTATCTATTGCAGCTTTTATATAAATATAGTTCTTACAACTTTGGCCAGGATCTCTTGGTACTTCACCAGATAAATATCTACACAACTTATTGCAAAATGTCAGCTGTATCCAGATAAGGAGGGGAGTCTAGTTCTGCCCTGGCTTTTTAATTTGTTTGGCATAGGATTGAAGATTATCTGTTTAGGAGGCAGTATCTGATCAAAAGGAGTTAAACATAAAGTTAATAACATTGCTTAGTGAAAGTATTCAGATTTATTTGTTTGCAAGTTATTTTTCTTTCAATCAACAACTTAGATTTGTCGTTAGGTAACTGTTTTAGATTACAAAGACCCGGGTCAAAGTTTTTGTATTCTTGCCTGTAAAACATAACTGATGAAGGTGCAATCATTTTAACTAATTGACTTGATTTAAGTTTTACTATGGGCTACAGTCGGGTGAAGCTTTTCTACTCCCATGTTCCATGGAAGCATATAGTGCATTTTGCACAAAAATAAATAAATAAATAAATAAATAAAATAATAAAATAGAAAAAATCAAATGCTAGCAGTAGAAAATTATAATTATAATCATAATAAATAGTTGAATAGGAAGATTTTGAACATTTCAAGAGCTAATATTCACAAGAAAGATATTACCCTTATGAAATCTGATAAAGCAAGTGAAGAATCCTTTGCATAGCCAGCTTCTTCTAGGACATGAGTCAGAACTTTCTAATAAAAAGAACCAAGTTAACGTAGATCTTAGAAGAAACACAAGCTTGCATGTTTCCGTCAAGTTTTATATGAAATAGCATAATGGAATATAATAACGAACAATAGTCATCATACCAACTACCAAAGAAAATACAGCAAGAAAGTTCACAAGTATAAAGGGAAAGAAGTATGTTAACATACATGATAGTTGGTGCATTAAATTTTTATATCTAGATTTAAATCATCCAAGATTTGTTCAATTGAGAACAGTGGAAACCATAAGTTTCTGGGTCCCCAACAAGAACACATTCAAGCAAATAGTGCAAGAGAACTAGAAGTTTGAGTCTCACTGAAATACAATGAACTCGGTCAAACAAACGATTATTATGACATGAAGCTTACGCCAATAGTCCATTTCTATGACATGAACACTTTCCTTACTAAGAATTTCTTACTAATTCATTGTCCAGCATAACATGCATTTATATCCATGTCAGGCATTTGGTTTGCACTTACATGAACTTATCTGTTTCAATTTACTAATGAAATAATGCAAAATTTATACTCCAGCAGATCTTTTAATAGCGACACATATAATCTAGTTTTCCCTGATATGCACATGGATAACAATTTAATTATTCATATAGAGGAATTTTAATGTAATGATTGTTTGTATCGTTGTTTATTAATAGTTTGGAACTCGAAACCTAGTAATGACAGTCATACCCTTCTTCCTACGAAACGAACCATAGGTTACTTTGAAGGGAAGGGTTTTAGCACATGGTGGTCACATCAGAAGGATGAGGGACAGCTATACCTTGGGCTGAGGGGAGGGCTAGGGTTTTCACTTTGATTCCTTTAGCGAATTAGTTGGTTTTGATCAATTTCAGACGATATTAGCTGGTTCTGGTAAGCTAGGGATGTTCTGATGATCCACCATGTCCAAATATAACCTAGAATGGAATGAACTATCTTGTTGCTGATAGATATGTGTGTAGAAACACACGCACGCACGCGCAACGTGCCACACATGTCTATGAGAGCATTGGTGCGTGGGGGTGGTTGGGTTTGCGGGCGCATGTGCATGTGAGAATAAGATAGTAGAATTTATAAACATCACCAACCTGCCTCTGTTGTTCAGTCATAAAAGATCCAGTCAGGTCTCGCAAGACACTCAACATATCATTGAAGGCAACTTTCCCCTTGCAGTCCAAATCATAGACTTTAAATATAACTACATAAAAAAACACATTCAAAATTAAAATAAATGCCATGATACAAGCTATATATATATTAAAAAAAATTTAACGGTTCTAAAATGCACCACACATTCAATTTTCTGCTGCAGACTCGTCATGGGAACTGAATGCAGACAAGAACATAACAAATTCCTTAAAGTTTAAGCCATCAAGCATCCTCAGTAATCTCTGGAATAAAGCTTACTAAGTCTAATTAGTCTCTAATCCAAATAATCAAAAAATACAAAGATAAAGCGCTAATTGCATAATAATACTCTCTTCTTTCACCGATTTTTAACTATTAGACCCTCAAGTTTAAATTTTCTCCAAAAAGTACCCCAAAGTTTCACCACTATTAACTTAAATATGTTCCGCTACATTGCGTTCATAATTCTATTTAAAACAAAAATCCCCCGAATCCCTTTCTTCCTACTTCAACTATTCAACCTTAAAACCATCAGTCCAATTCTTCACTTTCCCGAACACAATCGACTTAAATTTGATATGAATGTAGAAAAAACAAAATATGTTAAAGTTAAACACGGTGAAAACTTTGAGTAGTTCTTTTTCCAGTAAATTTAAACTTCAGGGCATAAAAGTTATAAAAGGGTAAAACTTTGGGATGTTTCTTTTTTCCCCAAAATTTAAACTTCAGGGCATAAAAGTTATAAAAAGGCTAAAACATTGGCGATTAAACTGCAATTTTAACCCAAAAGTTAAAGCAAACCTGCGAGAGAGGATTGACAGCAAACTCCGGCACCGACAAGAACTCATCAGAGGATACAAATCCGCCGCCATTGCGATCCAGCTGGCAGAATCGGTGGTAGAGCGACACGATCTCCTGCTGCGAGACTGAAAACTCAACAAAATCAGCAATCGAGATCCAGCAAAATACGAATCAATTAGAAAATTAGGGTTTAGAGAAGGTTACAAG
The DNA here is from genome assembly GCA_012295165.1 of Asparagus setaceus. Taxonomy (NCBI): domain Eukaryota; kingdom Viridiplantae; phylum Streptophyta; class Magnoliopsida; order Asparagales; family Asparagaceae; genus Asparagus; species Asparagus setaceus. The sequence goes on along the minus strand of CM022703.1, from coordinate 43,021,539 downwards.
CGTGGTTGCAGTGCTCCTGGACCTCTTCGATGTCGTACTGAGTCAGCATCGACGATGTGTTCCCATTAGAGAGAGGAGGAGGAGGATTAAGAGAGAATTTTGTGGGGGTTTAATTGTTGAGTTGAGGTTGAAACCCTAATTTGGCCATTAGAGGAAAAAGAAGACGATGAAATGGCAGTTGAGATCTCGGTGAGCTGCTAACCTGCGCCTTGAGTAGGGGCGGGTGAAAGTCGTTGAATGAAATGGGCCGAACTTAATTTAATAAATCAGGGTCCCACTTTCCAGTAACTTATTTTGCTTGGACCTAACTAAAATGTTTTTCTTCGGGACCAAAGGTCTCGTGTTCGAACCCTCGAGCCTTGTTAAAATTGATCCAACTACCAAAGAAAATACAGCAAGAAAGTTCACAAGTATAAAGGGAAAGAAGTATGTTAACATACATGATAGTTGGTGCATTAAATTTTTATATCTAGATTTAAATCATCCAAGATTTGTTCAATTGAGAACAGTGGAAACCATAAGTTTCTGGGTCCCCAACAAGAACACATTCAAGCAAATAGTGCAAGAGAACTAGAAGTTTGAGTCTCACTGAAATACAATGAACTCGGTCAAACAAACGATTATTATGACATGAAGCTTACGCCAATAGTCCATTTCTATGACATGAACACTTTCCTTACTAAGAATTTCTTACTAATTCATTGTCCAGCATAACATGCATTTATATCCATGTCAGGCATTTGGTTTGCACTTACATGAACTTATCTGTTTCAATTTACTAATGAAATAATGCAAAATTTATACTCCAGCAGATCTTTTAATAGCGACACATATAATCTAGTTTTCCCTGATATGCACATGGATAACAATTTAATTATTCATATAGAGGAATTTTAATGTAATGATTGTTTGTATCGTTGTTTATTAATAGTTTGGAACTCGAAACCTAGTAATGACAGTCATACCCTTCTTCCTACGAAACGAACCATAGGTTACTTTGAAGGGAAGGGTTTTAGCACATGGTGGTCACATCAGAAGGATGAGGGACAGCTATACCTTGGGCTGAGGGGAGGGCTAGGGTTTTCACTTTGATTCCTTTAGCGAATTAGTTGGTTTTGATCAATTTCAGACGATATTAGCTGGTTCTGGTAAGCTAGGGATGTTCTGACGATCCACCATGTCCAAATATAACCTAGAATGGAATGAACTATCTTGTTGCTGATAGATATGTGTGTAGAAACACACGCCGCCTTGTATAGCGTGCCACACATGTCTATGAGAGCATTGGTGCGTGGGGGTGGTTGGGTTTGCGGGCGCATGTGCATGTGAGAATAAGATAGTAGAATTTATAAACATCACCAACCTGCCTCTGTTGTTCAGTCATAAAAGATCCAGTCAGGTCTCGCAAGACACTCAACATATCATTGAAGGCAACTTTCCCCTTGCAGTCCAAATCATAGACTTTAAATATAACTACATAAAAAAACACATTCAAAATTAAAATAAATGCCATGATACAAGCTATATATATATTAAAAAAAATTTAACGGTTCTAAAAATGCACCACACATTCAATTTTCTGCTGCAGACTCGTGCGGGAACTGAATGCAGACAAGAACGCAACAAATTCCTTAAAGTTTAAGCCATCAAGCATCCTCAGTAATCTCTGGAATAAAGCTTACTAAGTCTAATTAGTCTCTAATCCAAATAATCAAAAAATACAAAGATAAAGGGCTAATTGTACATTAATACTCTCTTCTTTCACCGATTTTTAACTATTATACCCTCAAGTTTAAATTTTCTCCAAGAAGTACCCCAAAGTTTCACCACTATTAACTTAAATATGTTCCGCTACATTGCATTCATAATTCTATTTAAAACAAAAATCCCCCGAATCCCTTTCTTCCTCCTTCAACTATTTAACCTTAAAACCATCTTCACTTTTCCGAACACAAACGACTTAAATTTGATATGAATGTAGGAAAAACAAAAGATGTTAAAATTAAACACGGTGAAAACTTTGAGTAGTTCTTTTTTTTCCAGTAAATTTAAACTTCAGGGCACAAAAGTTATAAAAAGGGTAAAACTTTGGGGATTAAATTGCAATTAGTACCCAAAAGTTAAGCAAACCTGCGAGAGAGGATTGACAGCAAACTCCGGCACCGACAAGAACTCATCAGAGGATACGAATCCGCCGCCATTGCGATCCAGCTGGCAGAATCGGTGGTAGAGCGACACGATCTCCTGCTGCGAGACTGAAAACTCAACAAAATCAGCAATCGAGATCCAACAGAATACGAATCAGTTAGAGAAAATTAGGGTTTAGAGAGAAGGTTACAAGCGTGGTTGCAGTGCTCCTGGACCTCTTCGATGTCGTACTGAGTCAGCATCGACGATGTGTTCCCCATTAGAGAGAGGAGGAGGAGGATTAAGAGAGAATTTTGTGGGGGGTTTAATTGTTGAGTTGAGGTTGAAACCCTAATTTGGCCATTAGAGGAAAAAGAAGACGATGAAATGGCAGTTGAGATCTCGGTGAGCTGCTAACCTGCGCCTTGAGTAGGGGCGGGTGAAAGTCGTTGAATGAAATGGGCCGAACTTAATTTAATAAATCAGGGTCCCACTTTCCAGTAACTTATTTTGCTTGGACCTAACTAAAATGTTTTTTTCTTCGGGACCAAAGGTCTCGTGTTAGAACCCTCGAGCCTTGTTAAAATCGATCCCGGGCTAGGGGCAGCCATGAACCCCGAGGGAAGATTACTCCCATGTGAAAATACTGTGGGGAGACTCCCTGGTCAAAAACCAAAAAAAATAAAAATAAAAAAATATTAAAGGTTAAATATCAGAAGACCCACCCTTTAACTTTGGAAGATTATCAGATGACCCCCATAGCTTTCAAATTTCAGAAAACCCTCCATAAGTATAGGGGTTATCTGAAAACCCCTCTAACTTTGACATTTTATCAAAAAACCCTCCCTATTTTGATAAAATTCCAAAGGTAAATGGGGTTTTTCAATAACCCCTAAACTTAAGATGTCATTTCAACTTTTTAACCCCTTTTCATTTCTCAAAATTTTTGAGAAAACGAAGGAGAAGTGAATTGAAAGAAGTGAGATTTTAATATCTCGTCTCTTTCTCTATACCCCCATCATTTCTATTTTCCACTGTTCATTTTGCAAAACAACCAGAAAATACGTATAAAGAAAGTGGATGATACATCAGTCGTCACCTCAACTTTCTACATTACATTTCTAATCCCCATCCGTTGCCACCTCAACTTTCTATTTTCCACTTTCTATCCTCCAAACAGTATTTGAAACAAAAATCCCCGAATCCCTTTCTTCCTACTTCAACTATTCAACCTTAAAACCATCAGTCCAATTCTTCACTTTCCCGAACACAATCGACTTAAATTTGATATGAATGTAGAAAAAACAAAATATGTTAAAGTTAAACACGGTGAAAACTTTGGGATGTTTCTTTTTTTCTCCCCAAAAATTTAAACTTCAGGGCATAAAAGTTATAAAAAGGCTAAAACATTGGCGATTAAACTGCAATTTTAACCCAAAAGTTAAAGCAAACCTGCGAGAGAGGATTGACAGCAAACTCCGGCACCGACAAGAACTCATCAGAGGATACAAATCCGCCGCCATTGCGATCCAGCTGGCAGAATCGGTGGTAGAGCGACACGATCTCCTGCTGCGAGACTGAAAACTCAACAAAATCAGCAATCGAGATCCAGCAAAATACGAATCAATTAGAGAAAATTAGGGTTTAGAGAGAAGGTTACAAGCGTGGTTGCAGTGCTCCTGGACCTCTTCGATGTCGTACTGAGTGAGCATCGACGATGTGTTCCCCATTAGAGAGAGGAGGAGGAGGATTATGAGAGAATTTTGTGGGGGTTTAATTGTTGAGTTGAGGTTGAAACCCTAATTTCGCCATTAGAGGAAAAAGAAGACGATGAAATGGCAGTTGAGATCTCGGTGAGCTGCTAACCTGCGCCTTGAGTAGGGGCGGGTGAAAGTCGTTGAATGAAATGGGCCGAACTTAATTTAATAAATCAGGGTCCCACTTTCCAGTAACTTATTTTGCTTGGACCTAACTAAAATGTTTTTTTCTTCGGGACCAAAGGTCTCGTGTTCGAACCCTCGAGCCTTGTTAAAATTGATCCCGGGTTAGGGATAGCCATGAACCCCGAGGGAAGATTACTCCCATGTGAAAATACTGTAGGGAGACTCCTGGTCAAAACCAAAAAATAAAAATAAAAAATATTAAAGGTTAAATATCAGAAGACCCACCCTTTAACTTTGGAAGATTATCAGATGACCCCATAGCTTTCAAATTTCAGAAAACCTCCATGAGTATAGGGGTTATCTGAAAACCCTCTAACTTTGACATTTTATCAAAAACCCTCCCTATTTTGATAAAATTCCAAAGGTAAATGGGTTTTCAATAACCCTAAACTTAAGATGTCATTTCAACTTTTAACCCCTTTTCATTTCTCAAAATTTTTGAGAAAACGAAGGAGAAGTGAATTGAAAGAAGTGAGATTTTTAATATCTCGTCTCTTTCTCTATACCCCATCATTTCTATTTTCCACTGTTCATTTTGCAAAACAACCAGAAAATACGTATAAAGAAAGTGGATGATACATCAGTTGTCACATCAACTTTCTACATTACATTTCTAATCCCCATCCGTTGCCCCCTCAACTTTCTATTTTACACTTTCTATCCTCCAAACAGTATTTGAAACAAAACATTTATGAGAAAAAGTACTCTCTCCCTTTCTATTTTCCATTACTTTCCTATTGCCAAACACCCCTTGTACTGCGCTAACAACCTCTGATATAACAGCACCAACAGAGTTTATCTCGAATTCCAGAATACGACATGAATCATTTTCTTGCATTCAGTTATGTTTATAGACATCTCACCACTCATCAACCATACCGTTTCAAGATTCATTCGAAAATATTTAAGTTTTGTGCATTCTATCGAACTGCCTGACGCAAACATTCTTATTTGTCATAACAAGGCACTAAACACAGCACCATTATCACTCAACCGTTAATATATTACATGATATATTCTCAACCAATACAACTGATAACATACCACAAAAAACATCCATGGAATATGCATATGTACTGTGTGGTTCTATAGTTTGACATCGATAACGTATCAAATATTATGCTGCCAGAAGCTTTTGGATATCCTTCTGCAATACAAGGAAACAAGCATGAATAATAAATTGTACAATGAGAAGTTTGCATTCATTTAAGTTATGTGTCATGATGGTCATCTTAGATTACACTACGTACCTCGATCTGGAAAGGTGAAGTTGTCGGTGGGTACCTTTCGACAACCTTACCATTTTTGTCCACCAAGAACTTCTCGAAGTTCCACTTGATAATATCGCCTAAAAATCCTCCAGCACTTGACTTGAGAAATTGATATACCGGAGCAGTGCTTGGTCCATTGACATCAACCTGCAAGAAACAAAAATCAGCAATCGAGATCCAACAGAATACAATTAGAAAATTAGGGTTTAGAGAGGTTACAAGCGTGGTTGCAGTGCTCCTGGACCTCTTCGATGTCGTACTGAGTCAGCATCGACGATGTGTTCCCATTAGAGAGGAGGAGGATTAAGAGAGAATTTTGTGGGGTTTTAATTGTTGAGTTGAGGTTGAAACCCTAATTTGTTAGAGGAAAAGACGATGAAATGGCAGTTGAGATCTCGGTGAGCTGCTAACCTGCGCCTTGAGTAGGGGCGGGTGAAAGTCGTTGAATGAAATGGGCCGAACTTAATTTAATAAATCAGGGTCCCACTTTCCAGTAACTTATTTTGCTTGGACCTAACTAAAATGTTTTTTTCTTCGGGACCAAAGGTCTCGTGTTCGAACCCTCGAGCCTTGTTAAAATCGATCCCGGGTTAGGGATAGCCATGAACCCCGAGGGAAGATTACTCCCATGTGAAAATACTGTAGGGAGACTCCCTGGTCAAAAACCAAAAAAAATAAAAATAAAAAAATATTAAAGGTTAAATATCAGAAGACCCACCCTTTAACTTTGGAAGATTATCAGATGACCCCATAGCTTTCAAATTTCAGAAAACCCTCCATAAGTATAGGGGTTATCTGAAAACCCTCTAACTTTGACATTTTATCAAAAACCCTCCCTATTTTGATAAAATTCCAAAGGTAAATGGGGTTTTCAATAACCCTAAACTTAAGATGTCATTTCAACTTTTTAACCCCTTTTCATTTCTCAAAATTTTTGAGAAAACGAAGGAGAAGTGAATTGAAAGAAGTGAGATTTTTAATATCTCGTCTCTTTCTCTATACCCCCATCATTTCTATTTTCCACTGTTCATTTTGCAAAACAACCAGAAAATACGTATAAAGAAAGTGGATGATACATCAGTCGTCACCTCAACTTTCTACATTACATTTCTAATCCCCATCCGTTGCCACCTCAACTTTCTATTTTCCACTTTCTATCCTCCAAACAGTATTTGAAACAAAACATTTATGAGAAAAAGTACTCTCTCTCCCTTTCTATTTTCCATTACTTTCCTATTGCCAAACACCCCTTGTACTGCGCTAACAACCTCTGATATAACAGCACCAACAGAGTTTATCTCGAATTCCAGAATACGACATGAATCATTTTCTTGCATTCAGTTATGTTTATAGACATCTCACCACTCATCAACCATACCGTTTCAAGATTCATTCGAAAATATTTAAGTTTTGTGCATTCTATCGAACTGCCTGACGCAAACATTCTTATTTGTCATAACAAGGCACTAAACACAGCACCATTATCACTCAACCGTTAATATATTACATGATATATTCTCAACCAATACAACTGATAACATACCACAAAAAACATCCATGGAATATGCATATGTACTGTGTGGTTCTATAGTTTGACATCGATAACGTATCAAATATTATGCTGCCATAAGCTTTTGGATATCCTTCTGCAATACAAGGAAACAAGCATGAATAATAAATTGTACAATGAGAAGTTTGCATTTATTTAAGTTATGTGTCATGATGGTCATCTTAGATTACACTACGTACCTCGATCTGGAAAGGTGAAGTTGTCGGTGGGTACCTTTCGACAACCTTACCATTTTTGTCCACCAAGAACTTCTCGAAGTTCCACTTGATAATATCGCCTAAAAATCCTCCAGCACTTGACTTGAGAAATTGATATACCGGAGCAGTGCTTGGTCCATTGACATCAACCTGCAAGAAACAAAAAATAGTTTTATTATACAATTCCACAGTCCAACACGGTGCAAATGTAACTATTTTCTACAAAGGTTTTAGGTTGGTGGTGATGCATGTTAATGAAAGAGAAAGGATTTTTCGATATTTGTCTCCCAATTCTTAAGTTAGTTTGAAATTAGTCCTCAAATCATTGAAATTGGTATTAGTTCTCCCAATTCTCATAAGTTGTTTCAAATTAATCCTCAAATTATGAGAACCGGGGGACCTAATATTAATTTCAATGACTTGAGGGGCTATTTTTAAATTAACTTAAGAATTGAGGACTTCATAAATGAATTGAGGGTCTAATTTCAAAATATGAAAGATTTAAGGGCCCTACATAAAAAAAACCACAGAGAAAATAGGATGGAGTACCTTGTCAAAAATTGGGAATTCAGCTTTGAATCTCGTGCAAGCAAACTGCTTTATATCTGTATTTGATCCAGGTTCTTGTCCTCCAAACTGATTGCAGGGAAAAGCCAAGATCTCAAAGCCTAATGAAAACAGATCAGTTTGAATAATCAGGCTGACGGCTTATTTATCATGTGTTGAGAAACCCCAGGTTAAAAAGAGATGCGTGCAAGTATGCACCCAAGACTACATTAATAGCACAGATTTTACTCGTGCAATAGAGTACAAGAAAGAAATCACCGATAGTATCCTAACCTTTTCAATCAAGTGCAGGAAGTTATTAATCACAAAGTTGCATCAATACAGATGTAGGATACAGATACAAGTGCATGAAAACAAAAGTAATGCAAACTAGGGTACTAAATACATTGTGGATACAATGTGCACGTGTATCTGCATGTGTATATGTGTGTGCACGCATGTACACAGGCATCTCCACGACCAAATGCTTGCATGCCTCTATGTGTGTGCCTACACAAGTATATGCACGCATTATAAAGTAAAAATGAATTAAATAAAAAATTATAGCCCGACATTATAAAGTAAATTACCAAAGTTAATAATTGTCTAATGATAACTATCCTTAATACGGGTATATCTATGCATTAGCGTATGACAAATCATTAATTAATTTTGTGATAATAAACTGTAACATGTTATCATCGTTTAGAAAAAAAATAAAACATTAATGCTAATGCATTTAAAAATTGCGAACTTGCATGTTGTTTGTTCGTATTACATCATTGAGCAATTTTTTTTTTTTTTAAAAAGTTCTAAAAATATATTTAATTTGTGATCCTCTTTCCAGAAAATATTTAAGACTAATATATAAAAGATGCTATGTCATGCTATTCTACAAATAATTCTCACATTACTAACCAAATCAGTAGAGCCTTGTAAGATTTGCTACTGCTTATGCATTATGAGATGAATGGCCATTCATTCATGACAAAGACATGATACATCTGATATGTGCAAGTCTAAAATAGGGGACTGATAGAAAATAGGATGGAGTACCTTGTCAAAATTGGGAATTCAGCTTTGAATCTCGTGCAAGCAAACTGCTTTATATCTGTATTTGATCCAGGTTCTTGTCCTCCAAACTGATTGCAGGAAAAGCCAAGATCTCAAAGCCTAATGAAAACAGATCAGTTTGAATAATCAGGCTGACGGCTTATTTATCATGTGTTGAGAAACCCCAGGTTAAAAAGAGATGCGTGCAAGTATGCACCCAAGACTACATTAATAGCACAGATTTTACTCGTGTAATAGAGTACAAGAAAGAAATCACCGATAGTATCCTAACCTTTTCAATCAAGTGCAGGAAGTTATTAATCACAAAGTTGCATCAATACAGATGTAGGATACAGATACAAGTGCATGGAAACAAAAGTAATGCAAACTAGGGTACTAAATACATTGTGGATACAATGTGCACGTGTATCTGCATGTGTATATGTGTGTGCGCGCATGTACACAGGCATCTCCACGACCAAATGCTTGCATGCCTCTATGTGTGTGCCTACACAAGTATATGCACGCATTATAAAGTAAAAATGAATTAAATAAAAAATTATAGCCCGACATTATAAAGAAATTACCAAAGTTAATAATTGTCTAATGATAACTATCCTTAATACGGGTATATCTATGCATTAGCGTATGACAAATCATTAATTAATTTTGTGATAATAAACTGTAACATGTTATCATCGCTTTAGAAAAAATAAAACATTAATGCTAATGCATTAAAAATTCTGAACTTGCATGTTGTTTGTTACGTATTACATCATTGAGCAATTTTTTTTGCAATTTTAAAAGTTCTAAAAATATATTTAATTTGTGATCTCTTTCCAGAAAATATTTAAGACTAATATATAAAAGATGCCATGTCATGCTATTCTACAAATAATTCTCACATTACTAACCAAATCAGTAGAGCCTTGTAAGATTTGCTACTGCTTATGCATTATGAGATGAATGGCCATTCATTCATGACAAAGACATGATACATCTGATATGTGCAAGTCTAAAATAGGGGGACTGATAGAAAATAACTCAACAAATATGCTTCCTCAGTTTCACGATCTTTCTAATAATGATGTTTAATTTGTTTCTTTGTGGATCTCGTATTCGAGCTTTTCAAATACTGGAGGAAATAAAAAAAATTAATGGCTTTCATAAATACACTAAATTGGAAACCTAGTGGGCATCACTCTAATACTGGACGTACACTGTAGCTAATATGGTTATTCACTTTAAAAATGGGGTATCCACTTAAGGATCCATAACATCCTAGGTTGCATGGGTGCAGGAACGGGTACTGATGTGGGTCACACGGAAAATTTGTAAAAGGTAGGGTACGAGGACACGGCTATATGTATGCATGTATACAAATATCCAAGAAGTGTGCAAGAGGTTTGGGTACGGGTACGAGTATACGTCCGAATAAACATATGCATATATCCAAGAAGTGTGCAAGAGGTTTGGGTACGGGTACGAGTATGCGTCGGGTACGGCTTCCTAATATAAGTACCCAAGTAACATACTAACATCAAGTCAGGGAACACATCTTGAGAATTATCAGTTTATTTGCACGCACAGTGATTGTTTCAAGTCTAATTAAAAGAAAAACACTGTGTTTCTTGTTATTGTTCTAATCTTTTAAACTAGTTTTTTCATTCATGCATGTGAAATTTTTGTGTAATTTATTTTAGTCCCTTAGATCATTAATATTTTGAAAATAATCCCTCAAATCATTGAAATTGCTATTAGGTCCCCAACTCTTATGAGTTGTTTCAAATTAGTCTATCCAAGTTTGCTACCGTTTGATTTGAGGGGAATATTCCTCTTAAGTTAACTTTTTTGATATGAAACACCAGTTATACCCTTGTTTTTATCCATACTCAATTCAATGGAATTCATTAACACCCAAACCAACTTAAAATCCATGCCTATTAAAACATTTATCTTCCCCAACGGTCAGCTCTTCCCTTTAATCCATTCTACAAAGGCTCTCTCCTTTGTCAAATCTAACAGGTACACATTTAGTGAGGGTCACCCATGGTTAATTACTATCCACCCAGGCATAGCACATTGGGAAAAAATAATTCTAATGGAGGGAATAATTTGAAACAACCTATAAGATTTAAAGAACCTAATAGCAATTTTAATGATTTGAGAGATTAGTTTCAAACTATTAAAGATTTAAGGGACTAATATAAAACCCGCTTTTATTAAAAACAGGAAACTAGCTATAAATTAATTAGGTATTCTGGCTACAATGTGCGTGTATCTGCATGTGTATATGTGTGTGCAGCATGTACACAGGCATCTCCGACCAAATGCTTGCATGCCTCTATGTGTGTGCCTACACAAGTATATGCCGCATTATAAAGTAAAATGAATTAAATAAAAATTATAGCCCGACATTATAAAGTAAATTACCAAAGTTAATAATTGTCTAATGATAACTATCCTTAATACGGGTATATCTATGCATTAGCTATGACAAATCATTAATTAATTTTGTGATAATAAACTGTAACATGTTATCATCGTTTAGAAAAAATAAAACATTAATGCTAATGCATTTAAAAATTGCGAACTTGCATGTTGTTTGTTAAGTATTACATCATTGAGCAATTTTTTTTGCAATTTTAAAAGTTCTAAAAATATATTTAATTTGTGATCTTCTTTCCAGAAAATATTTAAGACTAATATATAAAAGATATGTCATGCTATTCTACACATAATTCTCACATTACTAACCAAATCAGTAGAGCCTTGTAAGATTTGCTACTGCTTATGCATTATGAGATGAATGGCCATTCATTCATGACAAAGACATGATACATCTGATATGTGCAAGTCTAAAATAGGGGGACTGATAGAAAATAACTCAACAAATATGCTTCCCCAGTTTCACGATCTTTCTAATAATGATGTTTAATTTGTTTCTTTGTGGATCTCGTATTCGAGCTTTTCAAATATTGGAGGAAATAAAAAAAAATTAATGGCTTTCATAAATACACTAAATTGGAAACCTAGTGGGCATCACTCTAATACTGGACGTACACTGTAGCTAAGATGGTTATCCACTTTAAAAATGGGGTATCCACTTAAGGATCCATAACATCCTAGGTTGCATGGGTGCAGGAACGGGTACTGATGTGAGTCACACGGAAAATTTGTAAAAGGTAGGGTACGAGGACACGGCTATATGTATGCATGTATACAAATATCCAAGAAGTGTGCAAGAGGTTTGGAATGCAGTGCAGTATACGTCCGAATAAACATATGCATATATCCAAGAAGTGTGCAAGAGGTTTGGGTACGGGTACGAGTACGTGTCGGGTACGGCTTCCTAATATAAGTACCCAAGTAACATACTAACATCAAGTCAGGGAACACATCTTGAGAATTATCAGTTTATTTGCACGTATCAGTGATTGTTTCAAGTCTAATTAAAAAGAAAAAACACTGTGTTTCTTGTTATTGTTCTAATCTTTTTAAACTAGTTTTTTTCATTCATGCATGTGAAATTTTTTGTGTAATTTATTTTAGTCCCTTAGATCATTAATATTTTGAAAATAATCCCTCAAATCATTGAAATTGCTATTAGGTCCCCAACTCTTATGAGTTGTTTCAAATTAGTCTATCAAGTTTGTTACCGTTTGATTTGAGGGGAATATTCCTCTTAAGTTAACTTTTTTGATATGAAACACCAGTTATACCCTTGTTTTTATCCATACTCAATTCAATGGAATTCATTAACACCCAAACCAACTTAAAATCCATGCCTATTAAAACATTTATCTTCCCCAACGGTCAGCTCTTCCCTTTAATCCATTCTACAAAGGCTCTCTCCTTTGTCAAATCTAACAGGTACACATTTAGTGAGGGCCACCCATGGTTAATTACTATCCACCCAGGCATAGCACATTGGGAAAAAATAATTCTAATGGAGGGAATAATTTGAAACGACCTATAAGATTTAAAGAACCTAATAGCAATTTTAATGATTTGAGAGATTAGTTTCAAACTATTAAAGATTTAAGGGACTAATATAAAAAAACCCGTTTTTATTAAAAACAGGAAACTAGCTATAAATTAATTAAGAAGGTATTCGCCTGGCTACAATGTCTCCCTATTATAGTAATATAAGCTAATGTCTTCCCATTATAGTAATATAAGCCGTACTTCTTGCATGTGTGATACCCATGTAAAATATGGATGAGGTACAAGGAAGAATGCCTTATTTTTCATAACTTGCAAATCAATAAGGTTATGAGATGTTCTGCAAGAATTTGATTACATCTCAAGAATCACACAAGGTAGAAAAGGACATTGGTAATTGGAAATTTTTACTAAGAAACTTAGTAACATTGACACGATATGTAATACTAATAAACCTAAGTTTGTGCAGAGACATTTTTAGGCAATCACTTATTTGACCAATGAAACGTGAGGTTTGTATCATAGTTACACAATTTCGGTACTTAGCAGGTCGTTCTATGAATTTGGTATGCAATTTGCCACTTAGCTATTTTGAATTCGAGGGGGGTAGGTTTCTTTAATATGCAAGTTCGGCAAGTGGTACGTTGTAAATTATTTTGGGTGCACTTACCATTTTTAAAAGTGTATAGTAGAAAACTAGAACCTAGAAGCTAATTATGTATTTCAAGTTTTTTATATAGAATACTTTAATGCTTCTTTTTCAAAATTTCTGAATACATAAGACAAAAATCATATAAATTATAGACTAGAACCTTATTAATCCCCCCCCCCCACCCACCTCCTTCCAATTTTCTTCCCCTTAGCAATAAGTGCATCTTCAGGTAATTCTGAATCTAAACAGTTTCATCTAAGCTCCTCCAATTTACTTGAGAAGTCCTCCAAATTATCATTATTGGGACTAATATCCCATCATTTATAAGGACCAACTTTATAATTTCTCACAAACTCCTGACAAGAGTAGAATGTTTGAATGGACGAATACTAATCTATCTTGAGTCATAAGTTAAGATCCTTAACATCTTTTGTATGTGAAAACTCATAAATATGTCCCTTCATGCTTGTGTGATACCCATGTAAAATATGGATGAGGTACAAGGAAGAATGCCTTATTTTTCATTACTTGCAAATCAATAAGGTTATGAGATGTTCTGCAAGAATTTGATTACATCTCAAGAATCACACAAGGTAGAAAAGGACATTGGTAATTGGAAATTTTTACTAAGAAAGTTAGTAACATTGACACGATATGTAATACTAATAAACCTAAGTTTGTGCAGAGACATTTTAGGCAATCACTTATTTGACCAATGAAACGTGAGGTTTGTATCATAGTTACACAATTTCGGTACTTAGCAGGTCGTTCTATGAATTCGGTATGCAATTTGCCACTTAACTATTTTGGATTCGAGGGGGGTAGGTTTCTTTAATATGCAAGTTCAGCAAGTGGTACGTTGTAAATTATTTTGGGTGCACTTACCATTTTTAAAAGTGTATAGTAGAAAACTAGAACCTAGAAGCTAATTATGTATTTCAAGTTTTTTATATAGAATACTTTAATGCTTCTTTTTCAAAATTTCTGAATACATAAGACAAAAATCATATAAATTATAGACTAGAACCTTATTAATCCCCCACCCACCTCCTTCCAATTTTCTTCCCCTAAGCAATAAGTGCATCTTCAGGTAATTCTGAATCTAAACAGTTTCATCTAAGCTCCTCCAATTTACTTGAGAAGTCCTCCAAATTATCATTATTGGGACTAATATCCCATCATTTATAAGGACCAACTTTATAATTTCTCACAAACTCCTGACAAGAGTAGAATGTTTGAATGGACGAATACTAATCTATCTTGAGTCATAAGTTAAGATCCTTAACATCTTTTGTATGTGAAAACTCATAAATATGTCCCTTCATGCTTGTTTGTCTATTATGAGTGCGGTGTGTGCCTTGCTTCACTCGGGCGCATGCATCATACTGAGTCTTGCGCATGTGCGTGTAAGGGGATTTTGCACCCTGCATACTTGTAAGTGTTACACCAATTTTGGAGAACCAATTCGTGTACCAAAGGGAAATAAGTTCACAAATATTTCATGCATGACAGTTCGAGGGGGTCCCCAGAATCACACAACTATGGTTCGTATTATATGCGGAGATTGCCGGAATTGTTAAGAATACCAATGAAAATCTTCTTCTTAACAAAGTATTCGACCATGTAAATACACACTGCACAACGCCTTACCTGAGACATTAAAATGAAATGCATAAATTGACTGCTTAATATTAAACAATGAAAATAATTTTTAGCATCCTAATGTGTGTTGATTCAGATCATGCACCCAAAAAGATAATTAACGCACAATGGATAAACAGGGAATGGAAAAATTAAAAGCCTCCTAGAAAATTATTCCACATACCTTGTGTCTTATATTTCTCGTAAATGTGAGAAAGTTCTGTATAGTTTGATGTCGTCAACCCACTGTAGTTCAAAATCAAGTTGTCCAATTAGTACCAGCGCAAAATCATAAGTTCATAACAAAATAATAAAAACATAAACTACTCCACCATAATGAAAAAGTATAGTGGCAACATCAAAAGGGGGAGGGATGAGTACCATCTCGAAGCAACATTGACAATTAACAGAACCTTTCCCTTGAATTTGCTGAGAGGGACATCCTTGCCATCAATATCCTGCACCAAAATAGTATTACTACACAAACTCCTTCATTTAGAATTGATTTATATTTTATACTAACATGTACCAGAGAGCAGCATCAAATTACATTAGGAAACAATCTCATATACAACCAGAAGCTATTATCACTAAGCCTGCTATCAACCTATCGATCGTTAGCTAGACTAGCGGCTCTGCAAATGAACTTCCTACCAACTAAAGCTTCGAAGTCACTGCATTCCTAGAGAATATGGAAAAACTGCTCATTAGCACCTTCTATCCTTCTAAATCAAGTTAACAATCACGGAACTGTCATAATATATCTCCCCTACTTCAAAAGCCAAAGCACCCACTAAAACAAAGAACATGACAAAAATGGTAGAGAAATTTCTCCTATGAACATCATGCACAAGTAATATAGCACATCTTTAGCTTCTCAGCCGATTAAATTATCGACAGCATCACAAGTGATGTAGAAGTTTCTGATGTTTTGGTGATTGAATGCAATTCTCATTAACAGAAGAAACAAATGTGATAGTACAGTTATGGCAACATGCTAGCTCATTTGTAAAGAAAGCAAAGACCATGTTTTCGATTCGAATAGTTAGAGCGAAGAAGATATCTTTTACTATCAATTGATCTCAGGCTCCGACCTTTTCTCAAAAATAAAGCATAGCATTGAAATTCTTCAACTTCTCAAAATAAAAATCAAATCTTTCCTACCCAAACATAGAGCAAATTTCAATACCTTAACAGTGAAATCGTGGATACTCTTCTCAGTTGCAGCAGTTGCAGAGACGACACCAGCTCTTCTCTCGTTCCTCGACACAGAATTCTGAGATCTCGAGAACCCATGATTCAAAAAGAGAGATTTTGGTAACCCAGTTGAGAATTTTGATGAGAGATGGAGGAAGCTAAAGGGGAGAGCTTTTGGGGCTCTTGCATGAGAGAGGTTATGAGAGGAGGAAGAAGAAGCTAAGGAGGAGAAAAGGGGGGAGAAGGATACTGTAGAAGACATTGGATTGGTACTCAGCTGTGAATCTCTCAGTGTAGATTGAGAGAGAATTTTTTTGAGTTCTGATTTTTGTTTGGTCTCTTAACTTTTATGCCCTCCAAATCTATTTAATTTACAAATCTATATATATTTCAAATATGGATATTTCCTAATTTACCCTTATATTTTTTGACATTGAGTTAAGTACCTCGAGTCCAAATCCTATCAGAGCCTACTGCACATTGCGGCAGGTTTTGAGTCCTTAAGATGTTAAACAAGAGGTAGTTTGGATATTTCCATGCCTCTTGCATGGTTCGAACCCCTTAACAGATGGTTCGATAGGATTCCTAGTCAAGTGCCACTTTCTTTTGGTGATAAACTTTTAAAGTATATGTATAAAATAAAATAAAAAGATTTTCTCTCAATAATAATATGATAAGATTCATCCTTATTCTGAAAAACATGATAAGATTTTTGCCTATATACTCCTGAATTGATACTATTTGCAGGGTCGTCATCTTAATCTGTATATTTTCATACTAATTTTAACAGTGTAAAATGAATAGGTGTGCAAAAACCATACGTGGGAAAATTTAAGGATAACTTTATAAATATGCACATTTGAAAGGTGAACCTGTAATTAGGATAAATATGGGTGGTATATACACAAAATTCCTTTCTGGTTTTCTTTGTTGATTCGTGGAGAAAGGTTTGCGGACGGAGGCGCGTGGAAAGCGATCAGACCACGTGGGCTCGGCCCAATTGCGGGGCCCAAAGGTTTGAACTCCACTCAAGTGAGTCCAACAAAAAACTTGTCTCGTTCCTTTCTTCACAAAAACCAAAAGAAAGAGTTTATTAGACTTATCCAGATGCATTTATTTATATTTGAAGTTTTTATATAGAATACTTTAATGCTTCTTTTTCAAAATTTCTGAATACATAAGACAAAAATCATATAAATTATAGACTAGAACCTTATTAATCCCCACCCACCTCCTTCCAATTTTCTTCCCCTAAGCAATAAGTGCATCTTCGGTAATTCTGAATCTAAACAGTTTCATCTAAGCTCCTCCAATTTTGAGAAGTCCTCCAAATTATCATTATTGGGACTAATATCCCATCATTTATAAGGACCAACTTTATAATTTCTCACAAACTCGACAAGAGTAGAATGTTTGAATGGACGAATACTAATCTATCTTGAGTCATAAGTTAAGATCCTTAACATCTTTGTATGTGAAAACTCATAAATATGTCCCTTCATGCTTGTTTGTCTATTATGAGTGCGGTGTGTGCCTTGCTTCACTCGGGCGCATGCATCATACTGAGTCTTGCGCATGTGCGTGTAAGGGGATTTTGCACCCTGCATACTTGTAAGTGTTACACCAATTTTGGAGAACCAATTCGTGTACCAAAGGGAAATAAGTTCACAAATATTTCATGCATGACAGTTCGAGGGGGTCCCCAGAATCACACAACTATGGTTTGTATTATATGCGGAGATTGCCGGAATTGTTAAGAATACCAATGAAAATCTTCTTCTTAACAAAGTATTCGACCATGTAAATACACACACACGCGCGCGCACGCACACACGGACATATTAAAATGAAATGCATAAATTGACTGCTTAATATTAAACAATGAAAATAATTATTAGCATCCTAATGTGTATGTTGATTCAGATCATGCACCCAAAAAGATAATTAACGCACAATGGATAAACAGGGAATGGAAAAATTAAAAGCCTCCTAGAAAATTATTCCACATACCTTGTGTCTTATATTTCTCGTAAATGTGAGAAAGTTCTGTATAGTTTGATGTCGTCAACCCACTGTAGTTCAAAATCAAGTTGTCCAATTAGTACCAGCGCAAAATCATAAGTTCATAACAAAATAATAAAAAGATAAACTACTCCACCATAATGAAAAAGTATAGTGGCAACATCAAAAGGGGGAGGGATGAGTACCATCTCGAAGCAACATTGACAATTAACAGAACCTTTCCCTTGAATTTGCCGAGAGGGACATCCTTGCCATCAATATCCTGCACCAAAATAGTATTACTACACAAACTCCTTCATTTAGAATTGATTTATACTAACATGTACCAGAGAGCAGCATCAAATTATTTTAGGAAAGAATCTCATATAGAACACAAGTTATTATCACTAAGCCTGCTATCAACCTATCAATCGTTAGCTAGACTAGCGGCTCTGAAAACGAACTTCCTACCAACTAAAGCTTCGAAGTCACTGCATTCCTAGAGAATATGGAAAAACTGCTCGTTAGCACCTTCTATCCTTCTAAATCAAGTTAACAATCACGGAACTGTCATAATATATCTCCCCTACTTCAAAAGCCAAAGCACCCACTAAAACAAAGAACATGACAAAAATGGTCGAGAAACTTCTCCTATGAACATCATGCACAAGTAATATAGCGCATCTTTCGCTTCTCAACGGATTAAACTATCGATAGCATCACAAGTGATGTAGAAGTTTCTGATGTTTTGGTGATTGAATGCAATTCTCATTAACAGAAGAAACAAATGTGATAGTGCAGTTATGGCAACATGATAGCTCATTTGTAAAGAAAGCAAAGACCATGTTTTCGATTCGAATAGTTAGAGCGAAGAAGATATCTTTTACTATCAATTGATCTCAGGCTCCGACCTTTTCTCAAAAATAAAGCATAGCATTGAAATTCTTCAACTTCTCAAAATAAAAATCAAATCTTTCCTACCCAAACATAGAGCAAATTTCAATACCTTAACAGTGAAATCGTGGATACTCTTCTCAGTTGCAGCAGTTGCAGAGACGACACCAGCTCTTCTCTCGTTCCTCGACACAGAATTCTGAGATCTCGAGAACCCATGATTCAAAAAGAGAGATTTTGGTAACCCAGTTGAGAATTTTGATGAGAGATGGAGGAAGCTAAAGGGGAGAGCTTTTGGGGCTCTTGCATGAGAGAGGTTATGAGAGGAGGAAGAAGAAGCTAAGGAGGAGAAAAGGGGGGAGAAGGATACTGTAGAAGCCATTGGATTGGGTAGATTGAGAGAGAATTTTTTTGAGTTCTGATTTTTGTTTGGTCTCTTAACTTTTATGCCCTCCAAATCTATTTAATTTACAAATCTATATATATTTCAAATATGGATATTTCCTAATTTACCCTTATATTTTTTGACATTGAGTTAAGTACCTCGAGTCCAAATCCTATCAGAGCCTACTGCACATTGCGGCAGGTTTTGAGTCCTTAAGATGTTAAACAAGAGGTAGTTTGGATATTTCCATGCCTCTTGCATGGTTCAGAACCCCCTTAACAGATGGTTCTGATAGGATTCCTAGTCAAGTGCCACTTTCTTTTGAGGCTGATAAACTTTTAAAGTATATGTATAAAATAAAATAAAAAAGATTTTCTCTCTCAATAATAATATGATAAGATTCATCCTTATTCTGAAAAACATGATAAGATTTTTTGCCTATATACTCCCTGAATTGATACTATTTGCAGGGTCGTCATCTTAATCTGTATATTTTCATACTAATTTTAACAGTGTAAAATGAATAGGTGTGCAAAAACCATACGTGGGAAAATTTAAGGATAAATTTATAAATATGCACATTTGAAAGGTGAACCTGTAATTAGGATAAATTTGGGTGGTATATACACAAAATTCCTTTCTGGTTTTTCTTTGTTGATTCGTGGAGAAAGGTTTGCGGACGGAGGCGCGTGGAAAGCGATCAGACCACGTGGGCTCGGCCCAATTGCGGGGCCCAAAGGTTTGAACTCCACTCAAGTGAGTCCAACAAAAAACTTGTCTCGTTCCTTTCTTCACAAAAACCAAAAGAAAGAGTTTATTAGACTTATCCAGATGCATTTATTT
Organism: Asparagus setaceus; assembly: GCA_012295165.1. Classification (NCBI taxonomy): domain Eukaryota; kingdom Viridiplantae; phylum Streptophyta; class Magnoliopsida; order Asparagales; family Asparagaceae; genus Asparagus; species Asparagus setaceus. Next base: position 43,001,274 of record CM022703.1, on the reverse strand, counting down.
ATATTTGAAGTTTTTTGAGTTTTTCTGGATTTTATTCGGATCATCCATATAAATAAAGCTTTATAACTAATTCTCGAAGGATAACCACTATAGTTGAATTCCCATGACCTACTGAAATTATCCTAAACTTCACAAGACACTGAGAAAATCTCATAAGCCGCGTTAACTTATAGAATATACATTCTGAAATATAACTCTATCGGAATTTGGATCCTCTTAATTACTAAAAGTAGGGACTCAGATTCTCTCCGCAACAAAAAAGGAATGTGTAGAGATCATTATTTTAAATTATAATGATTGATCGTGCAATGAATAATTATGATTTCTCTTCTTTAGCTTAAAATATGAAGAATTGCAAGGCACGCGAGCATGGGAAGTGTTATATTTGGAATGAGCCACAAACATCCATACCCATTAATTAAACAATCAATGATTCAAACTAAGAGTGATGGTCACTCCACTATTTTTTGGATTTAAATCATCTCCACTATTAAAAATTAAAAAGTAGGGAGAGACTACTGCTCTTAATTTGAACAATTCATTGCTTATTTGATGATCATGAATATTTGTGGTTCATTTCAAATATAAGACTTTCTCTATTACATGAATGCTCTCCGTTCAAATTTTCCATCACCAACTTAAAATTGTCATAATTTAAACATATTACTCTACTCGTCATTTATGATATTTTCTAATAGTTCAGTAGGACTTTGTACAATTTGATAGTTGAGGAAGCACTTCTCTGATTTATAATTTTTAGAAGGGTTCTATATGAAAACCCCAAAGTTAAGGGGGGGTTTGTGACCCATATTTTTTTGTCACTATAGCAGGGCTACAACGTAGCGATAAAGCCTCATATACCTGTGCAACAAGTCGTTCATTCTTCAAGATACCCATCAATCACCTCATAAAACAAGGGTGTTTTTTTTTTCTTCCCAGAAACCAGATTTAAAATAGAATTATCTATCTATACTATTTAAAATAGAATTATCTATCTATACTATTTAAAATAGAATTAACATGATGAAATAGAATTAACATGTTGAAATAGAATTAACTCAAGTTGAAACTAATAGAACAAGATTTTGTTAAATTCAATTTGATTCATGTTAAGTCTAATTTAATTCAATTAAAACGCTAAAATGCCCTTATCTCCTCCATATTCTTGCATGTTAAGTCTAAAACAAGTCGAATGAGACTTAACATGAATCTATTTTCAACTTATTTTTTGTTTTGTTTTAATTGAATTAAATTAGACTTAACATGAATTAAATTGAATTTAACATAAAATTAGACTTAAAAATAAGTTGAAATAGACTTAACATGTTTCATGTTAAGTCTATTTTCAACTTATTTTTTGTTTTATTTTTAATTGAATTAAATTAGACTTAACATAAATTAAATTAAATTTAACATGAAATTAGACTTAAAAATAAATTGGAATAGACTTAACATGATTCATGTTTAGTCTAATTCAATTTATTTTTAGACTTAACATGCAAGAGTATGGAGGAGATAAGGGCATTTTGGCTTTTAATTGAATTAAATTAGACTTAACATGAATGAAATTAAATTTAACAAGAATATCGAGGTTCATGTTAGTTTCACTACATGTTAATTCTATTCTGCATGTTAATTCTATTCCACTTCATGTTAATTCAATCTCACTTCATGTTAATTCTATTCTGCATGTTAATTCTATTCAACTTCATGTTAATTCTATTAGGTTGCATGTTAATTCTATTCAACTTCATGTTAATTCTATTAGGTTGCATGTTAATTCTATTCAACTTCATGTTAATTCTATTCCACTTCATGTTAATTCTATTCCACTTCATGTTAATTCTATTAGGTTGCATGTTAATTCTATTCCACTTCATGTTAATTCTATTCAACTTCATGTTAATTCTATTAGGTTGCATGTTAATTCTATTAGGTTGCATGTTAATTCTATTCAACTTCATGTTAATTCTATTCCACTTCATGTTAATTCTATTAGGTTGCATGTTAATTCTATTAGGTTGCATGTTAATTCTATTAGGTTGCATGTTAATTCTATTAGGTTGCATGTTAATTCTATTAGGTTGCATGTTAATTCTATTCAACTTCATGTTAATTCAATCTCACTTCATGTTAATTCAATCTCACTTCATGTTAATTCAATCTCACTTCATGTTAATTCTATTAGGTTGCATGTTAATTCTATTAGGTTGCATGTTAATTCTATTCAACTTCATGTTAATTCAATCTCACTTCATGTTAATTCAATCTCACTTCATGTTAATTCTATTAGGTTGCATGTTAATTCTATTAGGTTGCATGTTAATTCTATTCCACTTCATGTTAATTCTATTAGGTTGCATGTTAATTCTATTAGGTTGCATGTTAATTCTATTCAACTTCATGTTAATTCTATTAGGTTGCATGTTAATTCTATTAGGTTGCATGTTAATTCTATTCCACTTCATGTTAATTCTATTAGGTTGCATGTTAATTCTATTAGGTTGCATGTTAATTCTATTAGGTTGCATGTTAATTCTATTCCACTTCATGTTAATTCAATCTCACTTCATGTTAATTCAATCTCACTTCATGTTAATTCAATCTCACTTCATGTTAATTCAATCTCACTTCATGTTAATTCTATTAGGTTGCATGTTAATTCTATTCAACTTCATGTTAATTCTATTCAACTTCATGTTAATTCTATTCAACTTCATGTTAATTCTATTAGGTTGCATGTTAATTCTATTCAACTTCATGTTAATTCAATCTCACTTCATGTTAATTCAATCTCACTTCATGTTAATTCAATCTCACTTCATGTTAATTCTATTAGGTTGCATGTTAATTCTATTAGGTTGCATGTTAATTCTATTAGGTTGCATGTTAATTCTATTCCACTTCATGTTAATTCAATCTCACTTCATGTTAATTCTATTAGGTTGCATGTTAATTCTATTAGGTTGCATGTTAATTCTATTCAACTTCATGTTAATTCAATCTCACTTCATGTTAATTCTATTCAACTTCATGTTAATTCTATTAGGTTGCATGTTAATTCTATTCAACTTCATGTTAATTCTATTCAACTTCATGTTAATTCTATTAGGTTGCATGTTAATTCTATTAGGTTGCATGTTAATTCTATTAGGTTGCATGTTAATTCTATTCCACTTCATGTTAATTCTATTCAACTTCATGTTAATTCTATTCAACTTCATGTTAATTCAATCTCACTTCATGTTAATTCAATCTCACTTCATGTTAATTCTATTAGGTTGCATGTTAATTCTATTCAACTTCATGTTAATTCTATTCAACTTCATGTTAATTCAATTAGGTTGCATGTTAATTCTATTAGGTTGCATGTTAATTCTATTAGGTTGCATGTTAATTCTATTCCACTTCATGTTAATTCTATTAGGTTGCATGTTAATTCTATTAGGTTGCATGTTAATTCTATTAGGTTGCATGTTAATTCTATTAGGTTGCATGTTAATTCTATTAGGTTGCATGTTAATTCTATTAGGTTGCATGTTAATTCTATTCAACTTCATGTTAATTCTATTCAACTTCATGTTAATTCAATCTCACTTCATGTTAATTCTATTCAACTTCATGTTAATTCTATTAGGTTGCATGTTAATTCTATTCAACTTCATGTTAATTCTATTAGGTTGCATGTTAATTCTATTCAACTTCATGTTAATTCTATTAGGTTGCATGTTAATTCTATTAGGTTGCATGTTAATTCTATTCCACTTCATGTTAATTCTATTCAACTTCATGTTAATTCTATTCAACTTCATGTTAATTCAATCTCACTTCATGTTAATTCTATTAGGTTGCATGTTAATTCTATTAGGTTGCATGTTAATTCTATTCAACTTCATGTTAATTCTATTAGGTTGCATGTTAATTCTATTAGGTTGCATGTTAATTCTATTAGGTTGCATGTTAATTCTATTCCACTTCATGTTAATTCTATTCAACTTCATGTTAATTCAATCTCACTTCATGTTAATTCTATTCAACTTCATGTTAATTCTATTAGGTTGCATGTTAATTCTATTCAACTTCATGTTAATTCTATTCAACTTCATGTTAATTCTATTCAACTTCATGTTAATTCTATTAGGTTGCATGTTAATTCTATTCAACTTCATGTTAATTCAATCTCACTTCATGTTAATTCAATCTCACTTCATGTTAATTCTATTAGGTTGCATGTTAATTCTATTAGGTTGCATGTTAATTCTATTAGGTTGCATGTTAATTCTATTAGGTTGCATGTTAATTCTATTCCACTTCATGTTAATTCAATCTCACTTCATGTTAATTCTATTAGGTTGCATGTTAATTCTATTAGGTTGCATGTTAATTCTATTCAACTTCATGTTAATTCAATCTCACTTCATGTTAATTCTATTAGGTTGCATGTTAATTCTATTCAACTTCATGTTAATTCTATTAGGTTGCATGTTAATTCTATTAGGTTGCATGTTAATTCTATTCAACTTCATGTTAATTCTATTCCACTTCATGTTAATTCTATTCCACTTCATGTTAATTCAATCTCACTTCATGTTAATTCTATTCAACTTCATGTTAATTCTATTAGGTTGCATGTTAATTCTATTCAACTTCATGTTAATTCTATTAGGTTGCATGTTAATTCTATTCCACTTCATGTTAATTCTATTAGGTTGCATGTTAATTCTATTAGGTTGCATGTTAATTCTATTCCACTTCATGTTAATTCTATTCAACTTCATGTTAATTCAATCTCACTTCATGTTAATTCAATCTCACTTCATGTTAATTCTATTCCACTTCATGTTAATTCTATTCCACTTCATGTTAATTCTATTCCACTTCATGTTAATTCAATCTCACTTCATGTTAATTCTATTCCACTTCATGTTAATTCAATCTCACTTCATGTTAATTCTATTAGGTTGCATGTTAATTCTATTCAACTTCATGTTAATTCTATTCCACTTCATGTTAATTCAATCTCACTTCATGTTAATTCTATTCAACTTCATGTTAATTCTATTAGGTTGCATGTTAATTCTATTCAACTTCATGTTAATTCTATTCAACTTCATGTTAATTCTATTAGGTTGCATGTTAATTCTATTCAACTTCATGTTAATTCTATTAGGTTGCATGTTAATTCTATTCAACTTCATGTTAATTCAATCTCACTTCATGTTAATTCTATTCCACTTCATGTTAATTCAATCTCACTTCATGTTAATTCAATCTCACTTCATGTTAATTCTATTAGGTTGCATGTTAATTCTATTCCACTTCATGTTAATTCTATTCCACTTCATGTTAATTCAATCTCACTTCATGTTAATTCTATTCAACTTCATGTTAATTCTATTAGGTTGCATGTTAATTCTATTCCACTTCATGTTAATTCTATTCAACTTCATGTTAATTCTATTCAACTTCATGTTAATTCTATTAGGTTGCATGTTAATTCTATTAGGTTGCATGTTAATTCTATTCCACTTCATGTTAATTCTATTAGGTTGCATGTTAATTCTATTAGGTTGCATGTTAATTCTATTAGGTTGCATGTTAATTCTATTCAACTTCATGTTAATTCAATCTCACTTCATGTTAATTCTATTCAACTTCATGTTAATTCAATCTCACTTCATGTTAATTCAATCTCACTTCATGTTAATTCTATTAGGTTGCATGTTAATTCTATTAGGTTGCATGTTAATTCTATTAGGTTGCATGTTAATTCTATTAGGTTGCATGTTAATTCTATTCAACTTCATGTTAATTCAATCTCACTTCATGTTAATTCTATTAGGTTGCATGTTAATTCTATTCCACTTCATGTTAATTCTATTCAACTTCATGTTAATTCTATTCAACTTCATGTTAATTCAATCTCACTTCATGTTAATTCAATCTCACTTCATGTTAATTCAATCTCACTTCATGTTAATTCTATTAGGTTGCATGTTAATTCTATTAGGTTGCATGTTAATTCTATTAGGTTGCATGTTAATTCTATTCAACTTCATGTTAATTCTATTAGGTTGCATGTTAATTCTATTCAACTTCATGTTAATTCTATTAGGTTGCATGTTAATTCTATTAGGTTGCATGTTAATTCTATTCAACTTCATGTTAATTCTATTCAACTTCATGTTAATTCTATTCCACTTCATGTTAATTCAATCTCACTTCATGTTAATTCTATTAGGTTGCATGTTAATTCTATTCCACTTCATGTTAATTCTATTAGGTTGCATGTTAATTCTATTCAACTTCATGTTAATTCTATTAGGTTGCATGTTAATTCTATTAGGTTGCATGTTAATTCTATTCAACTTCATGTTAATTCTATTAGGTTGCATGTTAATTCTATTCAACTTCATGTTAATTCTATTAGGTTGCATGTTAATTCTATTCAACTTCATGTTAATTCAATTCAACTTCATGTTAATTCTATTCAACTTCATGTTAATTCTATTCTGCTCATGTTAGTTCTATTTCACGCTGTTAAGTCCATTTGGGCTCGAGCTCATTCTACTCCTCCAAAGATCAGTCCTGGACTTTCCTGGTGCTAGAACTTTGCATGGAGGCGAGGAGGAGGAGTAGGAGGTCTTGAGGGGAGATGGAGGCTTTTCGGGACGTAATAATATTCCATATGTAATGGAAGGAGTAGTGATTGTTACTACCGTGGAAGGAGGAGCATGGTGGAGGCGTGGAGGAGACACGAGTAGTGCCGTGATGGTGATGGAGGAGGAGGACGGAGCGGACCCGGGCAAGATGGAGAAGGGCTGTGGACGGACGCAGAGGGAGATGGCGCGAGTCATGGAGGAGTGAGGATGTGAGGCTTCAATGAGACTTTCTCTGGGATGGTGAAGGAGAAGGGACGGGGTTTCAGGATTGATCCATATATATATAAACAAATGGATGGCCAGATATATAATCTATGAGAGGAGGTAATGGAGGACGGCATGGATGGAGGAGATAGATGAGAGCAGGAAGAGATGAGCAGAAGAGAGCTGGGATATAAGTGAAGATGGCTGAGAGGATATGATAGAGAGCATTATATATTAAGATATGAATATGTCTTTTTTCGATTTTCTCTCTCTCCATGCTGGGCTGGCATGCAATGATGACTAAAAAGCTTTTTATTAATAAATGCAAGAGATAAAAAAACATTTGGAGTCGATGTAAAAGTCACATGAAGTTTTTGTTTCTTTGGGGTTTGACAATTTTTTCCCAAAAAAACATGATGAGAATAGACAAGTTTGAAGGCATGGATGAAACTTCCCGTTCTATAGTTTTAATTTTAGGGAATTCTTTCCTTTTCTTTAGGGTAGAATGGTAAATTTGAATGAATAGATATTTTGTCCATTTCTTCTCCCTGGTTAAATGCAACAACCCCGCCCCCAAATAAATAAATAAATAAATAAATAAAATTAGAAATCCTTTACAACCAAATCTAAAAACAAATGAATTCTAAAACCAAATTACAAATAGGATCTCCAACATTGGAGATTGTAAAAATAAAAAATGATGGCTTTAAAACACTAAAATGCTTTGTTAGAAAATTATAATGGTCGAGGTCTGTTGTAGAAGAGTTATAATAAATTGACATGAGAAAATTACTTTGTATTCATATCAATGCTATTGGATGGTATAGAAAAGAGAAAATAAAGATACAAAATTACCATAACACAAAAGCAATCCAACTCACAAGTTAAATAAGTAAATATATAATATGCTAATAATTAAATAGAAATAACATTTTGCCAATGATATTCTATATTCATTACTCCACTAAAGTGATTTTTCCCCAATATGTCTCTTAATGTTATTTATTTTTATAAAATATTTTGTGTTAATTTTCTTGAAACCATGTGGTTACTGTTTCCTTTTTTTTCACGTGCATTATGCACGCCATTTAGCTAGTTCTATAGAAATCACCTTGATTTTCAATTTATACATAAACCATCTTTAAAGAATTTCTTGTTGCAATCAACCACCGAACCCACTTTTCGCTTAATTTTTTCGATATCGACCCACCTAACCTCGATTAAGGATCTATAAGATACTTGATATTCAACACCTAGTTATTATAGCAAAATCAATAAACTTGATTAAAAGTGAGTCCGGATGGTTGATTGCAACAAAAACTATTTAAAGGTGGTTTACGATAAATTGACAATCAACGGTGGTTTCTATAGAATGACCTCATTGTAAAGGTGGTTTTTGGGAACTCTAAAACAAGAGAAAGAAAATAGCGGAAGACACAAGAAAATGTAAGAGTAAATCACTTCCTACATGAAAGCTTATCTGCCAAAAGGGCTCATCATCAGTAAAACTATGGGGTGAACAAGTGATAAATCTCACAGTTAATATTGCCAATACATAGAAAAAATATATATATACACAATTCCAGTAAAAACCTGTCCACAAAAATATGGTGGAGTTTTTCACCATGGTGCAAATCAAGTGCCTCTGAAACTGCCATCAAGAGCCATGGATCCATTAGACAATGGCTGGGACTTCTTTAGCCTGTTCTTCCTTCTTCTTTGGCTGCTCCTGTGCTTTCTGTGTTACTGCTTTATTAGGCATTAAAACCATGAATATGTCTCTAATACTGAAATTCTTGCTCTCCTCGTTTGCCAGCTGAAATCAGAAGAAAATACAATTTAGGTGGACTATGGCATACTGAAGTAGTACGAGAGATCATAAAATGCAAAAAAAAAAAAAAGGGACATGCCATGTCCTTGAATTTAAAGTTGAATTTCAGTTTTATGTCGAAGAATCTAAATTAGTTGCATGCCAAGGAATTTTCTAAGTTCAATGACAAAACCATGGTCCTTATTATTGGGAATTTCACCAATATTCATGGAAAGTTGCCCGGAATCTGGATATATCAGATTTTATATGAATTGTTTAGCATCAGAAGGTTATGTGAGACATATCGATAAACATTAGAAATCCTTTACAACCAAATCTAAAACAAATGAATTCTAAAACCAAATTACAAATAGGATCTCCAACATTGGAGATTGTAAAAATAAAAATGATGGCTTTAAAACACTAAAATGCTTTGTTAGAAAATTATAATGGTCGAGGTCTGTTGTAGAAGAGTTATAATAAATTGACATGAGAAAATTACTTTGTATTCATATCAATGCTATTGGATGGTATAGAAAAGAGAAAATAAAGATACAAAATTACCATAACACAAAAGCAATCCAACTCACAAGTTAAATAAGTAAATATATAATATGCTAATAATTAAATAGAAATAACATTTTGCCAATGATATTCTATATTCATTACTCCACTAAAGTGATTTTTCCCCAATATGTCTCTTAATGTTATTTATTTTTATAAAATATTTTGTGTTAATTTTCTTGAAACCATGTGGTTACTGTTTCCTTTTTTTTTCACGTGCATTATGCACGTGCCATTTAGCTAGTTCTATAGAAATCACCTTTGATTTTCAATTTATACATAAACCATCTTTAAAGAATTTCTTGTTGCAATCAACCGCCTGAACCCACTTTTCAGTTAATTTTTTTCGATATCGACCCCACCTAACCTCGATTAAGGATCTATAAGATACTTGATATTCAACACCTAGTTATTATAGCAAAATCGAATAAACTTGATTAAAAGTGAGTCCAGATGGTTGATTGCAACAAAAAAACTATTTAAAGGTGGTTTACGCATAAATTGACAATCAACGGTGGTTTCTATAGAATGACCTCATTGTAAAGGTGGTTTTTGGGAACTCTAAAACAAGAGAAAGAAAATAGTGGAAGATACAAGAAAATGTAAGAGTAAATCACTTCCTACATGAAAGCTCATCTGACAAAAGGGCTCATCATCAGTAAAACTATAGGGAGAACAAGTGATAAATCTCACAGTTAATATTGCCAATACATAGCAAAAAATATACACAATTTGAGTTAAAACCTGTCTACAAAAATATGGTGGAGTTTTTTCCCCATGATGCAAATCAAGTGCCTCTGAAACTGCCATCAAGAGCCACGGATCAATTAGACAATGGCTGGGACTTCTTTAGCCTGTTCTTCCTTCTTCTTTGGCTGCTCCTGTGCTTTCTGTGTTACTGCTTTATTAGGCATTAAAACCATGAATATGTCTCTAATACTGAAATTCTTGCTCTCCTCGTTTGCCAGCTGAAATCAGAAGAAAATACAATTTAGATTCAGCTCAAGGTGGACTATGGCATACTGAAGTAGTACGAGAGATCATAAAATGCAAAAAAAAAAAAAGGGACATGCCATGTCCTTGAATTTAAAGTTGAATTTCAGTCTTATGTCAAGAATCTAAATTAGTTGCATGCCAAGGAATTTTCTAAGTTCAATGACAAAACCATGGTCCTTATTATTGGGAATTTCACCAATATTCATGGAAAGTTGCCCGGAATCTGGATATATCAGATTTTATATGAATTGTTTAGCATCAGAAGGTTATGTGAGACATATCGATAAACATTAGATTATTTAGTACAGAAGTGAGTGCAAACATAATAAGTAGTAGTCTTGCATGATCAACCCAGATTGGAGAGTTCACAGGACCAACTTGACTATGTCAATCTAGAAATTGGTATTCACTGGACAGATGTGGTAACATGACCCCACAAAAAAAAAAGGTTACGTTTTTAGTCGTAACCAAAACATATATTATTAATTTTCCTACAAGGTTTTTGGGGTTTGTAACATGATTAAGAAATGTAAACAAGAATATATTGAACAAACTTCATCAATGTAATATGATAAATTTTGCACTAGTCTTGTGTTATCTCAGCAAAAAAATGTGACAGTAGCCTTTTCGCCAGCCTTGGCAATATACCGAGCTAATTTACTTCTTAATACAAAAGATATCAAATTTGACATCAATGAAGAAGATGTTTTCCCCCTACAAGTGCTATTTTTTTCCAATTATGTGCATTAAGTTGTTATATAAAAATAATTCAAGATCACTACCTCCCCGAGATCATTCTGAAATTGGTTGAGCAGTTCAATAGCTTTATCTTTGAACGCATTTTCTCGACGTTTCAAGTTCACAATGACCTTTACCTGGACGACATTCAAAGATTTGAATAACGTAGTAATTAAAAGAAAATAGAGGAAGAATATAAAAGTATAGATAAAAAGATACAGATTTGATACCTTATCTCCATCACTGAGAAACCTTTTGGCAGCCCTTAGCCTCACAGAATAATCATGGGAGTCAATATTGTACCTGTTATCAGTTTGAAACAGATAACCTGTCAATCAAGAGAAAGCACATCACATAGTTAATATGCCATGATCTAAAGCAAGACATTTTGGATACCATAATTAAACAATAAACAGACTTTACCTAATAAATTTCTATCGTTACCAGTCAAATAAAGATTGAAGTGGAAAAATGTAGCTCCTCTTTCAATTAAGCTTGGATCACTTAAGCCTTTTAACTTAGTTATTCTTAAAACAAATCTTATAAGATGCATCTTAGCTTCTAATACCTTTGTGCTTCTGCTAACACTCCTCTCATGCTTGCAACCTTATTTGTTGTACTTGTACTCTTCTTTTTAACTTCATAAAATGAATGTCTAAATGACAAACTTTTTTGCATGGTCAAGCTTGATCAAGGTTTGAACACTTGGTTTTTGTTTCAATTTTGAATGTTTCAAATTTGACGAGTTTTGGTAGTTTTTGTAAAGTTAACTCTCGGGTTTCAGTTAAGTGGAATAAAAACATTTATATAGGACTGGAAACTTCTGAACTGCAACGATATACCGGAAAATATTAGTGATGAGAATTATACCCCATTTTGACCTCTTTAATATCCACACGGTTTGCTGCAAATTACAAAGGAAACATGAGTGATGTCAGAGGAGATTGATAACAGCAATGAAGATAAGACCACAGCTCTAAAACTTCAAAGGAAGAGAGATTCACCAAGAGATCTTTTCTGCTGCACCCTTTTTTTCTTTTGCTGCTCAAACTTATGCTTTCTGTTCAAATAAGTAAGTAGTTAACCACACGATTAGTTGATATAAAGTGTCTCAGGACAAACTAATAGTCTATAAAAAGAAGTTTAAGAGAGAAACTACTTTAGCACATATACGAAAGTATGCTACCTCTAATATAGCAGATTTTATATGAATTGTTTAGCATCAGAAGGTTATGTGAGACATATCGATAAACATTAGATTATTTAGTACAGAAGTGAGTGCAAACATAATAAGTAGTAGTCTTGCATGATCAACCCAGATTGAGAGTTCACAGGACCAACTTGACTATGTCAATCTAGAAATTGGTATTCACTGGACAGATGTAACATGAATCCAAAGGTTACGTTTTTAGTCGTAACCAAAACATATATTATTAATTTTCCTACAAGGTTTTGGGGTTTGTAACATGATTAAGAAATGTAAACAAGAATATATTGAACAAACTTCATCAATGTAATATGATAAATTTTGCACTAGTCTTGTGTTATCTCAGCAAAAAATGTGACAGTAGCCTTTTCGCCAGCCTTGGCAATATACCGAGCTAATTTACTTTTAATACAAAAGATATCAAATTTGACATCAATGAAGAAGATGTTTTCCCCTACAAGTGCTATTTTTTCCAATTATGTGCATTAAGTTGTTATATAAAAATAATTCAAGATCACTACCCCGAGATCATTCTGAAATTGGTTGAGCAGTTCAATAGCTTTATCTTTGAACATTTTTCGACGCTTCAAGTTCACAATGACCTTTACCTGGACGACATTCAAAGATTTGAATAACGTAGTAATTAAAAGAAAATAGAGGAAGAATATAAAAGTATAGATAAAAGATACAGATTTGATACCTTATCTCCATCACTGAGAAACCTTTTGGCAGCCCTTAGCCTCACAGAATAATCATGGGAGTCAATATTGTACCTGTTATCAGTTTGAAACAGATAACCTGTCAATCAAGAGAAAGCACATCACATAGTTAATATGCCATGATCTAAAGCAAGACATTTTGGATACCATAATTAAACAATAAACAGACTTTACCTAATAAATTTCTATCGTTACCAGTCAAATAAAGATTGAAGTGGAAAAATGTAGCTCCTCTTTCAATTAAGCTTGGATCACTTAAGCCTTTTAACTTAGTTATTCTTAAAACAAATCTTATAAGATGCATCTTAGCTTCTAATACCTTTGTGCTTCTGCTAACACTTCTCATGCTTGCAACCTTATTTGTTGTACTTGTACTCTTCTTTTAACTTCATAAAATGAATGTCTAAATGACAAACTTTTTGCATGGTCAAGCTTGATCAAGGTTTGAACACTTTGTTTTTGTTTCAATTTTGAATGTTTCAAATTTGACGAGTTTTGTAGTTTTGTAAAGTTAACTCGGTTTCAGTTAAGTGGAATAAAACATTTATATAGGACTGGAAACTTCTGAACTGCAACGATATACCGAAAATATTAGTGATGAGAATTATACCCCATTTTGACCTCTTTAATATCCACACGGTTTGCTGCAAATTACAAAGGAAACATGAGTGATGTCAGAGGAGATTGATAACAGCAATGAAGATAAGACCACAGCTCTAAAACTTCAAAGGAAGAGAGATTCACCAAGAGATCTTTTCTGCTGCACCCTTTTTTTCTTTTGCTGCTCAAACTTATGCTTTCTGTTCAAATAAGTAAGTAGTTAACCACACGATTAGTTGATATAAAGTGTCTCAGGACAAACTAATAGTCTATAAAAAGAAGTTTAAGAGAGAAACTACTTTAGCACATATACGAAAGTATGCTACCTCTAACATAGCAATTTTCTCAAAATTTTATAGACAATATGAAAAAGAACAAGTTTTCTTGAAATAATGGGGAAACAGCTGTATCGCCCACTATTCAAAGGCTGTACCAAGGAGCTTACTAAATTATCAAAAGGATATCATTCTAAATGAAGACAATTAGTCTCATTAAGCATCTATAGCCAAGAATGATGAAATTAGAGTAATAATGTAACTTTTAAAAGTTAGGATGATAAGACCTAGCATGTAGAGCACCCAACAATTGTAGTTGAGAGGCAAAAGTAGAAAGTGATTTAAAAATTTAATAAAAAAAAACTACTTAAGACATAAGTGACTAAGAAATACTAGTTTATTTTCAAGCTCATACTTGTAATCCTCGCTGTCAAAGAGCCTGAGAACAGGAGGATCTGCATCTGGAGACAATATTGCCTGTAATGGGAGTTAAGTATCAGATCTATCCTAGATATATCCACATTTATAGTATTAGGCAAACTTGCAGCTTGAAAAATAAATTAAGTACTACATCAGCATTAAAGTTTGAAAGAAAGACCACAGGCAGAAATGGTCATAGTCGATTTTTTTACTATCCAATTTTAATATTTAGTTTCTTTTACTTATTAAATATCTATTTATATGTAAATACTAATATAGTTTGAGAAAATACAATTGAGGTGGACTATGGCATACTGAAGTAGTACGAGAGATCATAAAATGCAAAAAAAGGGACATGCCATGTCCTTGAATTTAAAGTTGAATTTCAGTTTTATGTCGAAGAATCTAAATTAGTTGCATGCCAAGGAATTTTCTAAGTTCAATGACAAAACCATGGTCCTTATTATTGGGAATTTCACCAATATTCATGGAAAGTTGCCCCGGAATCTGGATATATCAGATTTTATATGAATTGTTTAGCATCAGAAGGTTATGTGAGACATATCGATAAACATTAGATTATTTAGTACAGAAGTGAGTGCAAACATAATAAGTAGTAGTCTTGCATGATCAACCCAGATTGGAGAGTTCACAGGACCAACTTGACTATGTCAATCTAGAAATTGGTATTCACTGGACAGATGTGGTAACATGACCCCACAAAAAAAAAGGTTACGTTTTTAGTCGTAACCAAAACATATATTATTAATTTTCCTACAAGGTTTTGGGGTTTGTAACATGATTAAGAAATGTAAACAAGAATATATTGAACAAACTTCATCAATGTAATATGATAAATTTTGCACTAGTCTTGTGTTATCTCAGCAAAAAATGTGACAGTAGCCTTTTCGCCAGCCTTGGCAATATACGAGCTAATTTACTTCTTAATACAAAAGATATCAAATTTGACATCAATGAAGAAGATGTTTTCCCCTACAAGTGCTATTTTTTCCAATTATGTGCATTAAGTTGTTATATAAAAATAATTCAAGATCACTACCTCCCCGAGATCATTCTGAAATTGGTTGAGCAGTTCAATAGCTTTATCTTTGAACGCATTTTCTCGACGTTTCAAGTTCACAATGACCTTTACCTGGACGACATTCAAAGATTTGAATAACGTAGTAATTAAAAGAAAATAGAGGAAGAATATAAAAGTATAGATAAAAAGATACAGATTTGATACCTTATCTCCATCACTGAGAAACCTTTTGGCAGCCCTTAGCCTCACAGAATAATCATGGGAGTCAATATTGTACCTGTTATCAGTTTGAAACAGATAACCTGTCAATCAAGAGAAAGCACATCACATAGTTAATATGCCATGATCTAAAGCAAGACATTTTGGATACCATAATTAAACAATAAACAGACTTTACCTAATAAATTTCTATCGTTACCAGTCAAATAAAGATTGAAGTGGAAAAATGTAGCTCCTCTTTCAATTAAGCTTGGATCACTTAAGCCTTTTAACTTAGTTATTCTTAAAACAAATCTTATAAGATGCATCTTAGCTTCTAATACCTTTGTGCTTCTGCTAACACTCCTCTCATGCTTGCAACCTTATTTGTTGTACTTGTACTCTTCTTTTTAACTTCATAAAATGAATGTCTAAATGACAAACTTTTTGCATGGTCAAGCTTGATCAAGGTTTGAACACTTGGTTTTGTTTCAATTTTGAATGTTTCAAATTTGACGAGTTTTGGTAGTTTTTGTAAAGTTAACTCTCGGGTTTCAGTTAAGTGGAATAAAAACATTTATATAGGACTGGAAACTTCTGAACTGCAACGATATACGGAAAATATTAGTGATGAGAATTATACCCCATTTTGACCTCTTTAATATCCACACGGTTTGCTGCAAATTACAAAGGAAACATGAGTGATGTCAGAGGAGATTGATAACAGCAATGAAGATAAGACCACAGCTCTAAAACTTCAAAGGAAGAGATTCACCAAGAGATCTTTTCTGCTGCACCCTTTTTTCTTTTGCTGCTCAAACTTATGCTTTCTGTTCAAATAAGTAAGTAGTTAACCACGATTAGTTGATATAAAGTGTCTCAGGACAAACTAATAGTCTATAAAAAGAAGTTTAAGAGAGAAACTACTTTAGCACATATACGAAAGTATGCTACCTCTAATATAGCAATTTTCTCAAAATTTTATAGACAATATGAAAAGAACAAGTTTTCTTGAAATAATGGGAAACAGCTGTATCGCCCACTATTCAAAGGCTGTACCAAGGAGCTTACTAAATTATCAAAAGGATATCATTCTAAATGAAGACAATTAGTCTCATTAAGCATCTATAGCCAAGAATGATGAAATTAGAGTAATAATGTAACTTTTAAAAGTTAGGATGATAAGACCTAGCATGTAGAGCACCCAACAATTGTAGTTGAGAGGCAAAAGTAGAAAGTGATTTAAAAATTTAAAAAAAACTACTTAAGACATAAGTGACTAAGAAATACTAGTTTATTTTCAAGCTCATACTTGTAATCCTCGCTGTCAAAGAGCCTGAGAACAGGAGGATCTGCATCTGGAGACAATATTGCCTGTAATGGGAGTTAAGTATCAGATCTATCCTAGATATATCCACATTTATAGTATTAGGCAAACTTGCAGCTTGAAAAATAAATTAAGTACTACATCAGCATTAAAGTTTGAAAGAAAGACCACAGGCAGAAATGGTCATAGTCGATTTTTTTTTACTATCCGAATTTTAATATTTAGTTTCTTTTACTTATTAAATATCTATTTATATGTAAATACTAATATAGTTTGAGAAAATACAATTGAGATGATCGTTAACGCAAAACACGTGCAGTTTCTTTATCAATTAGCAGACTTACTTATTAAGCCACTCGAGAAGCCTTGTATGAGTTGGCATGTAAATATGTAAGGTCCAGGTTAAGGGGGACAGTTATGCAATATGTATTCAAGTATGATAACCAATCTGTTATCATGAATAAGATGCGAGGGATGAAAATCGATGATTCTCTTCTCTCCTACTTCTCCAAAACTCTCGTGTCACCAACTACAAGATACGTGTACATGGCCTAATGACTGGTCAGATATCCTACAAGATACTTCCATTTTAGTTTAGATAATTATGTATCATACTAAATTTATGACTAATCGAGATGATAGAGATTTAAATAACCTTGGTCATACTTGAGGCTATGACAGCTTCTAGCCGAGATGATAGAGATTTACATGACCTCTAAGTAACATTGATTGCTTTGAGCACATCCAAACTTATTTCTCAAATAAGCTCTTCTACTCAATTCCATATTATCCAATATTTTTCTACTGAAGTTATAAATGCACGACTCGCTTGATGAAAATAATACATACCAGCACTAGTTCAGAATCATCTGCCATTTGAACGGCCTCATCTAGAGACATTACGCCTACCTGCAAATTCAAGAAGCAGAGTGGCTAAGAAAGTCTAGCGCATAACCAAAGAAGGGGAAAAAGGGCTAAATTGCACTTAAATACCATAAACTTTCCCTACTCTGTCACATATATACCATAAGTTGTATTTTGTGACAGAAAAATACCGTAAGTTGCTAAAAAATTGGCATGTTAGTACCATCAATTATGCCACGTGAAAATTTTCACCTAAATGTTCCCATATGACACTAACATGTAAAATTTTCTAACTACTGATATTTGTTAAATTTATCATTAGACATATCCCAACTCCATTCTAAAGTAGAATTAATACAAGTTTGAAACAGAATTTTGTTGATTTACCAGCAAATTTAACAAATATCAATAGTTAAAAGGCTCTAAAATTAGCATGTAAGTATCATAGAGAAACATTCAGGTTGAAAATTTTCATGTTTGCACGATTGATGGTACTGCCACGAATTTTTTTAATAAACAACTTATGGTATTTTTCTGCCACAAAATACAACTTGTGGTATATAAGCGACAGAGCTGAAAAACTTTATGGTATTTAAGTGCAATTTAGCATTAAAAAAGAAAAAAAAAAAAGAAACATGAGAACAATACTAACCATACTCTGCTCTTGATCTAATAACCTTACTGAATTAGACCTGAGATAAAAAATAAAAAAGAAATAACTTAAAGGTTTACATTTGAAAAAAAAAAAACAATGAGGGGCCAAGAAAAGGGTAGATGAAAATGGAGGGAAGGAGGCAAACTGGAGCTGGTCGAGATCGAGGGCGGGATCGTAGCCGGGGTCGACGAAGCCGGAGGTACGCTGCCTCCTCCTGGACCCACCACGGCAGTAGGGCCGTCCGCCGCCGTAGCGGGCCACGGCTGTCAGGATCACGTGCCGGGGCCCACCTCGGAGGTGGAGGCCTGTTAGTGTTAGGGAGTGAAGAGGGGAGGGAGAGTTGGTCGAGGGTTTGGTTTGATTCTTGCTGGTGGTGGTGGTGGTGGTGGTTTTGGTGAATGCGGAGGTGAAGGAGAGTGCTGCGGTCGCAGCTGTAGCCATTGCTTGAAAGTTGAGAGAGAGAGAGAGATGAGTCTTGGGGGGTTTTTTGAACAAGGACGTTATCTACAGAGCTTCAAATCAAAGCTCTTTGTTTTATTAAAAGGCTAAGGGGGTGTTAGGTTCAAATGCCAAAATTTTAGGAGTTGTAATCCCATAGAGAATTTTAAATCCATATGATTTTATACATGCTTTGGGATTTCTAATATTTTGTTTGGTTCAACATTATTATAGGAAAGCAAATCCTAAAATTTATAATATCTTGTTTGGTTCAAACCCAAATTATAGGATAACAAATTCTTAAAAGGAAAAGGAGGTGAATATACTTACCTTGGTGAGGTTACCTCCTACAAAAATAAAATAAAACCAAGGGTATAAAAGAGAGGTAGGCATACCCATTTATAGGATTTCTGAAATCCTCTCTAATTGGGAGGATTTGGCAAATTCTAAAATTGGGTATTTTTGCATTTTGGGATTCAACATTCCAAAATCAGAAAATAATTAATATTTAGTTTATTTTTAATAATAAAGTTAGAGTCTATTTAGATTAGAAAACAAATTCAATTTTGATTGATGTTAGACTGATTTATTTTCTATATTATAGGAGTCTTTTTAGGGTAGGATTTAATACTTTCTATTTCTTTGTAATTCTAGTTTTATTAGGAGTCTATTTTATTTTTCTATTTAAGAAGAGTCGTGTAACCCCAATGAATAATATATCTTTTTATCAATAAATTTCTCTTATTATATTTTCTTCGTGGATTCGAAGCTCTTCGTGGATTCGGAGATCGTTCTTTGTAGATTCAGAGAGCAACCCTTGGCGGATTCCGAGGTTTATCACTTCCTCGCTGCGTGATTTCTACTAAAAGCTGATGACACTGATGAGATTTTGGAAATCTGACAATCCGGTTGGCCTCGTCTCGTCGAGATAGGCGATTTTCATATATAATATGTCGGAATCCGCCTTCCGGATTAGAAGATATGATCATTTCTTTGCGGAAGTCAATAATATGTGTGTATTCGTATTTAGCTTGTGATTATCCTGCTCCTTCATGAAATTGTCCGTTAAGCGTCCTACATCACTTGATGCTTTCTTGACAAGTTAACCTTAGCTTAAGATGATGTGGTATTGCTCCGAGGATTTGACAATCTGTGCTAACAGAAAGAGTACGAGGATGTGCTTGGTAACTCAACCATCCACAATTAGTTCTGACCCAGTTCTATCATAAACCAGTTCTAGTTTGGACCACCGCGGAGAAGGATGTTCCAAACTACAATAGGTTTCGTGGCCAAAATTTGGTTGCCAAACATTCAAAATCAGTCTTAACACAGTTCTACAAATTTGCCAAACACACCCTAGTGGTTAGTTAATCATAGCATCTCTGTCGCTCTAAGACAGTAATTGCATAAACGTCCAATGTTCCCATCAAATGCAGGGAATCAAAACTCCCTTTATGTGTTTTGCACTATAAACGTGGACCCATTAACTCTTTACAAAGATTATGTATTTACCTCCTCTGTCACAGTACTCATACGAATGATAACTTCCCCGAAATAATGCAATGCACATGGCTTTGCTTTATTCAGTGCCAGTCACACACACATATTATATCTCAATCAATAAATAACAATTGCGTCAAACATAAACACACACACCCCTACCATCGAAAACTCATCAAAATCTAAAACCATGGTTGATATTATAGAAACCAGCATGGTAGTCCCGAGCAAAGAGACGCCAAGAGAATCCATATGGCTCTCAAATCTCGACCTCTTAGTGGCCCGATCTCACACTCCCACGGTCTACTTCTACCGGTCCAACGGCGACCCGGGCTTTTTCTCGGTCGAACCGCTAAAAAAGGCCCTCGGCGAGGTCCTGGTTCATTTCTACCCGTTGGCGGGCCGGCTCGGTCTGGACCCGACCGGTCGGGTTCAGATCGAGTGTACCGGCGGAGGGGTGTTGTTTGTGGTGGCTCGGTCTGAGTTGAGTGTCGATGATTTCGGGGATTTCTCGCCGTCCGATGAGATGAGGAGAATGCTGGTCCCTGCGGTCGAGTCACCGGATTCGCCTTGTATGCTGGTCATGTTTCAGGTGAGATCTATGTTATTATTGTATAAGTAAAGTTTGTCTATTAGAAGAATTTATATTATAAAAAAATTGTTAAATCATGTGCATTAGTATATCTGCCCTCATAGGAAAAAGACTTTCAGTCGTCGGTCTTATTGCCACTATACCAAATTTTTATAGTCATGGTGAGAATTGAAGGTTACATTTTCATATTTAAACGTTGTCATCGCTAGTTGAGCGTCCTTTTTATGAGCCAAAATCTAAACTTATGTAGTAATATCTATTTTTAGAATATCTGCTTTGAATTCTCGATCTGGGAGATTTGAATCTGAATCGCTTTAATACAATCTTAAAAACAAGGGTTATATTTCTATACTCAAACAGTCAGACAGTCAGCCTAGTCTAGCTTCAATTTCCACCCCAACAGATTTGTAGAAGTATATGAATACAAGTCACGGACTGTGATATTAGTTACAATAACAAATCGGAATTATTTTTAGATATTACTGAATAAAGTTAAGAACTGACCTACGCATGAGTAATCTTACTACTTTGCTTATATTTTGTATTGTCACATTGAAGCTTTGCCTTCTTCACTACAGGTAACCTTCTTCAAGTGTGGCGGGGTCTGCCTCGGCGCCGCCGTCCATCACACTGCTGCAGACGGCCTCGGCGCCCTCCATTTTGTCAATGCATGGTCCGACCTCGCTCGCAACCCCGCCTCCCCCATCGCCATCCTCCCTTCCTCGACCGCACCCTCCTCCGCTCCCGCTCCCCTCCCTCCGTCCTCTTTGACCACCCTGAGTACTCCCCCAAACCCCCATCCACCAACGCCAAATCCTCCTTTGTCTCCGCCAATCTCTACCTCTCGAAGAACCAAATCAAACTCCTCAAGGCCAACAAGACAGCCTCCACCTTCAAGGCCGTCGTCGCCCACGTTTGGCGCTCCGCTTGCAAAGCAAGGTCGCTCGAACCCCATGAGCCTACCCGTCTACTGATGACGGCTGATGCACGCGCCCGTATGCGTCCGCCACTCCCCGCTGGGTAATGTTGTAGGATTTGAATCCTCTCCACTACTAAAAAGTAGTAGTGGAGATACCACTATTTTATCAAACTATTGATTTATTTAGTGGATAATTGTGATTCATTCTAAATATAGCACTCACAATACCCTATAAATTGCATTCATTCCTGATTTACACTAAAAAACAAGTCAAAATCATCAATTAGATAAATCAAAGGTTGTGATATAGTAGCGATCTCTTACTACTTTTTGACAGTGGATAGGATTTGAATATGTAGTAGATCACATGAAATTTTTTATTAAAACTATAAAAATAGTTATAAATAGAAATAAAATCTGGCTCATTAGGGGCAATAGTGATAACACCGTCCTAGAATAACAATAACGGTACCGGCTGTTATGAATCTGTTGTAGATGTCATGAATTTTTTTTTATTAAAACTATAAATAGTCAATTGAAATAGTTATAAATAGAAATAAAATGGCTCATTAGGGGCAATCGCAATAACACTGTCCTAGAATAATGGTTACCGGCTTTGAAGAGATAGATAAATTCAACTGTGAACTAGCGGTAAAAATCACATTAATAGTTGATACGAATTCAATCTGATCCATTTTTCCAACAGGTACCTCGGCAACGCCATCTTCCGTGCCTCTGCAGTCGCCACAGCAGGCGACATTTCATCAAACACCATCGAATTAGGCGCAGAGAAGATCGGGGAGGCAACGAAAAAGCTCGACGACGAGTACGTGAGGTCCCTGATTGATTATCTCGACGCTGTGGAGGACGTCAAGGGGCTGCAGAAGGGAAAGTGGGCGATGCCAAGGAGCGATCTGTGGGTGATAAGCTGGCAGGGCCTGCTGATATACGAGGCGGATTTCGGGTGGGGGAGGCCGGTGTTTATGGGGAGGGCTTGCTTGCAGTTTGCTGGGCTGGTTTATGTGATGCAGGAGCCTGGGGAGGGAGGGATCACTTTGGCTGTGGCTCTGGAGCCTGAGAGTATGGAGAGGTTTAAAGAGGTGATTTATGAGGATTTGGAGGTTTGATTGAGGAGTTTAGTGGGCATTTGAGTGAAGGATGATGTGTTTTTGTTTTCTTTTTCTTTTGTTTTGAAATAATTGTTTGGAAATTGATGTTTTTCATTTTCATTAGATTGAGATATGTTAAGGTTATCTGTGAGATCATACCAGCATCCATGCACCAGACCTTATCAGAACTTTGCAATTAAATGTCTGTATTTCTATACCAAATTATCGATCTTACAGATGTTGGGTTTTTCTTCATTAATATGGTTGAATTCCTATCCTATCGACCTAGTTTCCACGCTCCGACTTTTTCATTGAGGCTCGCATGTTAAAAATTGGCTAAATAGCACCTAAATATTTTATAGCTTCACTTCCTTAACACTTATATACCCTCAGTTGTATTTCGTAGCATTTATACACCTTGAGTGCTCAAAATCGACAAGTTAATACCTTCAATTTTGTAAATGTGAAATTTTTATCTGAAAGTTACCGGATAACATTCATATGCTAATTTTAAAACTTTCTGTATATTAAGTTTGTTGAATTCATTGTTAATTCTTTTCAAATTCTTATTTCAAAATAAAATTAGAATACATTTAAAGTTAGAATTTGGGCATGTTTAATAGCAATTTAACCAATAATAATGGTTAAAAGCTCTAAAATTAAAATATGATAATCATATGAGAACTTTCGGATGAAAATTTTCACATTTGCATAATAGAGGGTGTTAACATACTAATTTCGAACAGCTCAGGGTATATAAACGTTACAAAATACAGCTGAGGGTAGATAAGTGTTAAATAAATGAAACTATGAGCTATTTAAGTTCTACTAAGCCTAAAAAATTTGGTTCGTTCTTTTCTAAACTGTTGATATCCAACTCACCGTGAGCTTGAATGCGTGTTAAATACAGTGATAATACATATTCTTGATAATATTCTATTAAATAACCATGTGACCATGTCTCGTAAACTGAAAAGATCTTCTAGCCAGGGCCTGTCTTGTATGGGCCAGGACAGTATGGCTTGTTTTATTTAGGCCCAACAAACAAAACAGGATTGCCCACCGGCGACGCGGTAAAACCCAAAAAATCAAAACAGCGTTTTCCCCAAAAATCTCACCTTTATCGAGCTCTAATGGAGTACGGAGACCAGTGGCTGGCCGCCGACAAGTACGAGCACGTGCTCGCCTGCTTCCTCATCGCCGTCCTCGTCTCCTCCCTCGCTCGCAGGAGCCGCCACCCTCACATCCGCCGTCGGAGCGCCGCGATCGGATCCATCGCCTCGATCGTCGCCGGCGCTGCGAAGGAGGCCGGAGACGAGATCGGGATCTGGGAGTCTGCGGGTGGATCCGTTAAGGACGCCGTAGCGGATCTCGTCGGTGTTGTTCTTGCGAATCTCTTTATGGTTTGGTTTGTTGATTCGCGGCGGAAAGCGGATTTGGATCCGGATCCGGGGGTTTCCATGGTGTAGACCCGATAGAGATTGAGGAGTTGATGTTTTATTTCTATTTTTTTAGTTTTTAGGTCATTCAACTATGAGAATATTTGATTCGTGACCATTCAGCTATGAAAAAATTAGACTAAACTGCACTTAAATGCTATAAAGTTTCTCCACTCTATTATTTGTATATCACAACTTATAATTTATGGTAGAAAAATATCGTAAGTTGTTAAAAAGATAGTACGTTAGTACCATTGATCATGCAAATGTGAAAATCTTCATCTTCACATGTTACTTTTATAAATTTCTAACCATTAATATTTGTTAAATTTATCATTTGATACATCCCAACTTTATTTTAAAACATAGTTAAGATAACTTTGAAAATAAATTTTGGTTGATTTAATAACAAATTTAACAAATATTAATAGTTAAAAACTCTAAAATTATAAGTATCACAAAGAAACATTGAGAAAATTTTCACGTTTGCACAATCGATAGTACAAACTTGTCAAATTTTTAACAACTTATGATATTTTTCTATTACAAAATATAAACTTGTGATATATGAGTGACAGAGTGGGAAAACTTAGTGGTATTTAAGTGCAATTACCCAAAAAATTATGCTATGCCTAATGCCTAGCTATTATGTCAAACACTTGTAATTATTAATCTTAAAAGTTTATAAATTATAGGGGTTGATACAGAAAACGGAATTCAACAGCCCGGTGGATTGGTCCGCCGAGAAATATCACTTCAAAATTGAATGCAAACAATCCACACTATCAACGTAAACAAATCAGAAAACATAAAGGCACGACTTTTCTCTACACAAGGCAAAAAAAAAACTGAAATATGAGCTTACATGTTACAATATTCTCCATGACCAACATAAACAAATCAAATTAAATTAAATAACTGAACTGTCCATTTACCAATCTCATAGGCCAAATAAATAAATAAATAATCCACTCTTGCTTGATTGAAGATACGATCAAAATTAATTCAGGAACACCTTTAAGAACCTGCAGCAAAGAAAGATGATATAGTCATGTTTGGATCCGTATGATAAACTTTTTGATGCGAGAAAAATGAGCATTTAAGGTTTAAACAATAGCAGATTTTTTTCTGTCTAAAAGAACTAATAATATTAGGAATACAACTAAAACAAGTCTACAACTCTATAAAATTCTTATGGTGGTGTTTAGGATAACCCAAAGGAGATATTTGTTGTTTCTGCATGCTTCAGCGGAAACCAAGGAGACATAATATGTTGGAATTTGGAAGAATTTGAAACGTAAAAGCAATTGTAACTTCAGGTTATTTTTTCATCAACTCAAGAACTTATAGCAAATATATTCTTCTTATTCTTTTTTGGCCATAAAGAATACATTTTACTACCAAACAAAGGGAAACGTTTTCACATTCTTGCCTTCGACATAAATTACAGCATGAAATGCATTTAAAATTATGGTAAAAGAACACCATAAGCAGCTCAAGTCACATCTTAAACATTTTTTAATAATATCAAATATATATATATATATATATATATATATATATATATATATATATATATATATATATATATATATATATATATATATATATATATATATATATATATAATAGAATAGTTGTTGTATATACTCCAATCTAAGACATTTAACATAACTAAACAATGGAAAACATTTTAAGCTATTATTTAATCACGTAAAAACAAAGTTTACAACCCTACTGGTTGCATTTAAGCAGAAACTATAAATTTATTGTGAATTTACATAGAAATATTGAAAATGAACTTAGATGGTACCTGAAGAGCCGATAAACTAATTAATCAGCCTACAAGTTCATCCTCGTCATCAGAAATCTCATTCCGTAAAGGACCCTTCATCGTATGATCTTCAGGACCAAGAAGCTCACGAGTTGCTTTCTCAAGAAACTCTTGAGCAGCAGCACATACAGATTGTTTCCCCGTTGATGAGTGTTTTCTTTTCTTCTGCGATCTGTGGTTTTCAGGAAATCTACTCCTTGTGTCCTCTCCTCTACTAATCTCCCTCATACTTTGCCTTTGTCCTGAAGAAAAATTCAATGCCTTGGAACAAGGTAAAATAGAGGGACGCAATGAAACAGAAAGAAATTATTGGCTTATATATACCTGGTGTCAAATCAGGTAGCGAATGTCCAATGAATCGTATTGCTGCCTGACGATTTATGGTAGTCGATGGCCGCAATGGTGCTATAGAAGAAACCAAGTAAAGACCGCTTGGTAATTTAACAGGGGCTAACTTGAAATGAAAATTAAAAAAAAGGAAAGCTGGCAAGGGAACTCATCAAAACTTGAAAAGGAGGTCAATAAAATTATTTGCAAGGACCAGCATAAATATTTATATGCACCGATATCAAAGGATTAGTCATATCTCTTCATAGACACAGATATGCACCCCAAAATAAAGAAACAAGGAAGAATGCAGCATAACAGGCCACAAAACTTGATGACAAAATATCATATATATATGAACGATAAAAGCATTACTTAGGTTAGTTTTTTTTAATCGGGAGGAAAGTGACAGATAAAATTTTCTAAAGCAATGAGAGAGAAAAAAACTGTACAAACATTCAAAGAACAGAAACCCCTCTTCTTCAAATATAAAAGAGAGGTCATCACAAGTGGCTGAATGAGATCTTTTAAAGCTCAAGAGAAAACTTACAGGACATGATTGGAATGTTTGTGCTTGAATAATCTAGTAAACGAATATAACTTAATGCTACAGAGGACAGACTCCATATTACACTTGTATGCCAATCCTATTCAATAGACAAATATTTGGGAATAAACGAGGACCTTGGCTCGTTTCCACTTTACATTAATCAAACAGGGATCAGTTAATCTAAAACTAGGAATAAATCAAAAGGGGTCAAGATTATTACGCATCCACAAATTCGAGGACCGTACAAGAAGTATTATTCAGCTCCAACTACCTCAGAGAGGGCCTGAATCCTAATAACCTTGTGCACACAAATCTCTATCAAATTAGGGAATCTAACTGATGTGTGATTCGTGAATGCGTAGGCTACTTGGTCTGACTCCTCAATCTACCTGATAGTGTGCTCATTCCATATGTGTTAGACCTAAATGGGCAGGTGAATATGCCAATATGAAGTGAGGCCACAACCACAAGGTAAAGGCAGGGCCCGAGGGATCAAAATATGGACAATCGTTCGGGAAAAAAGAGGACCTTTGATAAAATAACTACAAAGATTCCCGGATAAATATCCCGAGATCGAATCTATCCAAAGAAGGCGTTGTAGAAAATAGAATGATTAGAATAAGCCCATAGTGCTTAATATTCAAGCCCCCTTGTGCCACTCACTCAAGGTTGATAGCTAGTACTTTGTTCTCTTTCATGACATTTACATGATAATCCACTGTGGTTGAGGGCTGTACAAGCTCTATAGGGTGGTCTTTCAATCATATTTCACAACCTATGCTTAAATAGTGTTTTTAAATCACTTTTGTTGAGGGCTATGCAAGCTAGGGTGGTCATTCCAATGATATTTCACAGCCTATTTCAATCTGTTTTCAGATCACAAGTGCTTGGACCTCTTCCACAAGATTTTCTGCAGCTAAAAACAGATCACAAAAGGAATGAGGCTTTTTTCTTGGCTTGTATGCTCATTTGCAAGAAGCGATACTCCAGAGAAATTAACAGGCTTTCTCATAATTCTAGAATTCCACCATCCAAGCCTGAGTAGAGGAACTATACTTGAAAAAGGAATGATGGCAAAGTTCACCATAGTAACTCTTCATGCGGATACCCATGTCTCGAGGGAACAAAGCCAGCCACCAAAACAAGAAACCCTTTTTTAACTAGAGAGGTATCATCTTCATGAACAAGGACTACAACCGATCCCTTCACCTTCTGGTGTTCTTATATGCTCTATGGGGTCGACTCGTATGCAATCCAATTAGGGAGTTTTCAGCTCTATGTCTCCGCTATTATCGGTTCCTACCATCAACAGAAACTCAAGTGCATGTCTATATTTTCCTTTGCCTAGAAGCTTGCAAGCATTCCTCCAAATCCATTTCAAAGGCTTCATATTTAGAATCATGTCAGTTGTCAGTTGTTCAGCAAGCACAACATCATGTCAACGATGTCTTCATAATGAACATTAAATATATACTAAACAAGTTCAAAATTGATTATCAGTAGTTCCCAGCATTTGATGTCACATTTAAGCTCGGAAACATTATAATATTTTCAGACAATAGGCAACAAGCAAAAAGATTTCAAAACTATCGGCCACACATCGAAAAGCAAACAAAACCAACAACTAAGATCAAAGAACACAATAAAATGAGCAAAATTAACAACAAAAGTAGAATACCTTCGTTCCAATCACTAAATCGCTCCAATTTCCCCTCACACAAGCTCAATCTCTCCTACAATTTAAACCCATATGCCTAATTATCAATCTCTTAGCAGAAAACAACTAAACCCACAAATATATTAGACGACAAAATCGAGGTAAATTCTTACAATCTCAGTCTTGATAGGATGATCATCTGGTCGAATTCCACTGCACCTCAATCTCACTGCTCAAAGAAAAAAGGAAAAAAAAAGAATTTTTATGAAAGCAAAAGAATCAAAGAGCTAGGGTTAGGGTTTTATACCTGCCAACAGAGAGGAAGCGGACTGGGCGAGCACGAGGAAAGCACGTGCCCGCTGGAGCGGCGGCAGCTGGTCGAGGACGCCGGGCTCCGCCGCCGACAAGAAGTTGAGGAGATTGGTTTGGAGATCGCCGACGCAATCTAGGGTTTCTTTGATCGAATCCACTACTGATTCTGGCACCGCCATTCTCTTCGAGGCGAAGCGTGAGGTTTGAAATCGAGCTGCGAGAAATCAATTTTGGGGGGTTTTTGTACAACTAATGGTTTTGTTAGGGTTTTACTTGAAAAGGGTTTGTGTTGTATCTTGATGTTGATCGTTACACATAAAATTAGATTAAAATGATTATTTAGTATTTAGTCCCATAATCTTTGTAATGCCATATGAGTCCCTCAAGTCTTGGTAGAACGGTACTTAATGATCATTGTTAAAAGATAAAATGTATATATTGTATATAAACGTAAAAAAAATATAAGTTTCTTTTAAAAGTATCCTTAAATTTCTTCTAAAAGCATCCCCTTAAAAGCAAAAACAGTTTCAATAAGTATGCCAAAATTGTTTTCACCAAACATCATTATTGGCTGCTTATTGAAAAAATAAGCAGGAGCACCCCAAAAAAGCAATATCAAACTGATCCTTAGGGGATTCAGGTTGTAGAAGAAAGAGACGAAGGTATCCCGATCACTGAGACACCAATTTGCAAGATCCTTAAGATTTGAGGGAATGATGAGCGATTTCTAAGATTTGAGAGACTAATACGGAATTATTGAAGATTAAAGGAACTAATATCTAAACAACCCCAGATTAAATGATATTAATTAGGATTTAGAATGAGTTTAGTTTAGTCTTATTATCACTTTGCTACCCATAGTTTACCCATTTTTCTACTTTGAAACCCTAAGTTATCTTTCTAACACTTTGATACCGCAAAGTTTAAATCTCATTTTAATTTGTTATTCTCGCCCAGATTTCATTAGGTGTCCTGTTGAATTTATATCATGTGTACTTTGGCTCTGTTTGGCAAAGCTAGCTGAAAGCTGCGAGATTATAGTTGAAAATTTGTTAAATGACTAAAAGGACATGCAATATTATTGATATAAAATTAGAACTATTAGGGGCAAAAGCGGCAAAAAATTTGTGACTCCTTTCAAAATACAAAACGCTACTTGAGGTAGCTTTCCAAAAGCTACTTGCAAAGACACAATCTCTTAGATAATAAGACACTATTTTTGTTGCCAAACAGTGCCTTTAGCACTTGATCCTCACAGAAGTATCAAAGTGAAATTAATTGAAACTTTTATACCAAACTGCTAAAAGAATACTTTGGGATATCAAAGTGAAATTAATTGAAACTTTTATACCAAACTGCTAAAAGAATACTTTGGGATATCAAAGTGAAATTAATTGAAACTTTTATACCAAACTGCTAAAAGAATACTTTGGGATATCAAAGTGAAATTAATTGAAACTTTTATACCAAACTGCTAAAAGAATACTTTGGGATATCAAAGTGAAATTAATTGAAACTTTTATACCAAACTGCTAAAAGAATACTTTGGGATATCAAAGTGAAATTAATTGAAACTTTTATACCAAACTGCTAAAAGAATACTTTGGGATATCAAAGTGAAATTAATTGAAACTTTTATACCAAACTGCTAAAAGAATACTTTGGGATATCAAAGTGAAATTAATTGAAACTTTTATACCAAACTGCTAAAAGAATACTTTGGGATATCAAAGTGAAATGGGCAAACTTTGGGGGTACGAAAGTGAAAATAAGACTTTTTTATAAAATTTTTATTCCTTATCGGGTCTGAATAAGATGTATCCGACCCACTAATATCCAGACCCGACCCAGCTCCAGCGCAAGGCAACTATCATTAAATGGCAAAACACAGGATGGGGCTTATAAAGGCTATCCGATTCCATTTCAACAAAAATCTACACCACCTGATAAAAATCACCACAAAATTTCAAAGAACAAACTTCATAATTCTCAAGCAGCAGCCAGAGGTTCTCAAAGATCTCTTCTTTCTCCTCTCTCTGCAACCAACACTGAAGGTAAAAGCAAGCCCACGTCTCTTTTTTCTTCAATTTTATTTCCATGTCAATGTGAGCAAAAAAGTTGAATCAAAGAGGAGCAAAAACTGTTGCTTTGTTTGTTTCCCTTGATGGGTGTCAACATAGTAGACCTCTGCTCCTCTGGAGTTCTCTGTAGCGGTCCAATGAATTACAGAACCAATAGCAAGAGAGCTGTTTGTTTTGATCTGGGCAATTGTAGGAGGCAAGGGTTTGAAAATTTGAAGGTTTTCTCATCTGGGTTTCTCGTATATCGCCAAAATCACAAGAAAAAACATCTGGGTGTTTGGGTGTTTAGTGTAAAATGTAGCATTGATGCCGATTTGTCAAGAAATGGGGACAGTTCAGATAATGTGGTGGATGCTCTCAAGTCCAGTGATGACCCAATTGAGGCAATGAATCTCTTTAAATCCATCGCACAACAGCCCGAGATTGTACACACGACCGGTTCGTTCAATTATATGCTTGAGTTCTTGAGGAATCATGGTAGGATAGAAGACATGGCTGTTGTGTTTGATTTAATGCAGAAGCAAATTGTGAAGAGAAACCCGAATACCTTTTTGACGATATTTAAGGGACTTGGTGTCCGCGGTGGCCTTAGAAGTGCTCCCTTCGCACTATCAAGGATGAGAGAAGCTGGTTTTTTGTTGAATGCATTTTCATACAACGGGCTGATTCATTTTTTGCTGCAGTCGGGTTTTTATAGAGAGGCCATGGAAGTGTATAAAAGAATGGTATCAGAAGGGATAAAGCCTAGTTTGAAGACTTATTCGGCCCTGATGGTTGCA
Organism: Asparagus setaceus; assembly: GCA_012295165.1. NCBI lineage: Eukaryota > Viridiplantae > Streptophyta > Magnoliopsida > Asparagales > Asparagaceae > Asparagus > Asparagus setaceus. Next base: position 42,969,456 of record CM022703.1, on the reverse strand, counting down.
TCGGGGAAGAGGAAAAAGACTGAATCTGTGATGGGCCTTTTGAGAGAGATGGAGTCTTTAGGGTTGAAGCCCAATGTTTACACCTTCACTATTTGCATTAGAGTACTCGGGCAAGCTGGGAAGTTTGATGACGCTTACGGGCTTCTGAGGAAAATGGAAGAAGAGGGGTGTAAGCCTGATGTTGTGACTTACACTGTGTTAATAGGAGTTCTTTGTGAAGCTGGGAGACTTGATAAAGCCCAGGAATTGTTTTCTCAGATGAAGTCTAGTGATCAGAAGCCGGATAGAGTCACTTACATCACATTGCTGGATAAGTTTGGTGATGTTGGCAATTTGAAATCGGTGACGGAGTTCTGGGAGGCGATGGAATCTGATGGTTATGCTGCTGATGTGGTTGTCTTTACTATAATCATAAAGGCTTTGTGTAAAGAAGGGAAGATTGAAGAAGCTTGGGAGATGTTAGAAATTATGGGGAGTAAGGGAATTTCACCTAATCTTCACACATACAACACATTGATTGGTGGGCTTCTTAGAGCAAACAGACTGGAGAAAGCTCAAGAGATTTTCGGCCATATGGAAGTTCGAGGTCCAAAGCCAACTGCTTACACTTACATACTTTTCATTGACTACTATGGGAAATCTGGTGAATTTGAGAAAGCTTTTCAAGCGTATGAAAGTATGAAGACCCAGGGGGTTGTTCCTGATATTGTTGCTTTCAATTCTTGTTTGTATGGTCTTGCTGAGTCCGGTCAGCTTGTACAAGCAAAAGAAGTCTTTTATGAACTAAAAGCTACCGGCCTTTCTCCTGATTCTATCACTTATAACATGATGATCAAATGCTACAATAAGGCTGGGAAAGCTGACGAAGCTGTTAAGATGTTTGACGAAATGATGGAGAGTGGCTGTGAACCAGATGAAATTACAGTCAATTCGATTATCGATACACTCTATAAGGCAGGTAGAGAGGAAGAAGCTTGGAGAATGTTTGATAGAATGAAGGAAATGAATCTTAAGCCAACTGTTGTGACTTATAACACACTCTTGGCTGGATTAGGTAATGAGGGGAAAATTCAAAAGGCAATCAAATTGTTCGAAGAAATGAGTTATTTTAATTGTCCTCCGAATACAGTAACATACAACACTTTGCTGCATTATCTATGCAGAATTGGTGATGTTGATAAAGCCTTTGATATGCTTTATGAAATGAGTGAAAGGAACTGTACTCCTGATCTTTTATCTTACAACACTGTGATATATGGTTTCATTAAAGAGGATAGAATTAATGAAGCATTGTGGCTCTTTCATCAGATGAGCAAAGTTTTTGTTCCGGATTTTGTGACTTTGTGCAGTATCCTTCCCGGTTTTGTGAAGAATGGTTTGGTAGAAGAGGCTCTACGAATTGCGTGCAAATATAATCTTCAGCCTGTTGTTCAAATTGATAGGTTTGCGTGGGAATCTTTGATGGAAGGGATAGTACGTGAAGCTGGAGTTGATCTCTCTGTTACATTTGCAGAAAAAGCTGCTATAAATGGCATTTTCCCAAATGACTTCTTATTATGCTCTCTAATTAAGCATCTCTGCAAGAATAAGAAAGCTCTTGATGCTTACCGTCTCTTTGAGAAGTTAAAGGGATATGGAGTTAAACCAACTCTTGAAGCATATAATCCTCTTATCGACGGGCTACTCGATAACAAGTCCATAGAAACCGCGCTTCTGCTTTTTGAAGAGATGAAAAGGATGGGATGTACTCCTGATATTTTCACCTATAATGCTTTGCTTGATGCTCTAGGGAAGTCGAAGAGGGCAAAGGAGATGTTGGATTTGCATGAAGAGATGCACTCTAAAGGATGCAAACCTAATGGCATAACCTATAATATACTCATCTCGGGCCTCGTCAAATCTAACAGATTGGAGCAGGCAATAGACTTGTATTATGATCTTATGAGCAGAGATATCTCTCCTACACCATGTACTTATGGTCCTCTTATAGATGGGCTTCTGAAATCAGGGGAAATGAACAAAGCAGAAGAGCTCTTTGATGAGATGGTTGAATATGGATGTAGACCTAATTGCGCTATATATAACATCCTCATAAACGGATTTGGAAAGGCTGGAGATGTGGATAAGGCTTGTAAGTTGTTTGAAAAGATGGTTAGAGAGGGAATTAGACCGGATGTGAAGTCGTATACCATTCTTATCGATACCCTTTGCATAATGGACCGGGTAGATGATGCTCTCTGTTATTTTGAGGAGATGATAGCAGCGGGAGTTGAACCTGACTTATATGCTTACAACTTTATGATCAACGGCCTTGGAAAGTCTCAAAGATTAGACGAAGCCATGGCTCTTTTCGAAGAAATGAAGGTTAAAGGGATTTCTCCGGACTTGTATACTTATAACTCTTTGATAGTCCACTTTGGGAATGCAGGGATGGTTGGTGAAGCAGGAAAGATGTACGAAGAACTTCAACTAAAGGGCCTAAAACCAAATGTGTTTACTTATAATGCTCTCATTCGAGGGCATAGTACATCAGGAGATAGTGATCATGCTTATGCTGTCTATAAAAGGATGATGGTTGGCGGTTGTAGTCCTAATACTGGGACTTTTGCACAACTTCCTAGTCAGTGATGATTCATCGGCGAGATTTTGTCTATATTTTTGTATATTACATCTTTTTTGTTGAAATATATCTCGTTGATGTACACTGACTGTTATTTTATGTACATTTGTACCAATTTTTGATGAAGTTAAAGTGAAATAGAACAGATCTCCTACCTCTGGTAACATTTTGCTTTCTGTAGATTTCTTTTTCTTGAAAGAAAGCAATATTTTAAGATAACCTTGCTGGATTGTAGGATTGTGATGTTTTCAACCATGGGCACTTAATGCATTACATGGTTCCTACTGATTGACTACATCAAAAGATTTTTCACAGGTATTGTTGTCTAACATTTACTTTCTTTAGGCACATTACAGTTCGTATGTAACAATTTTGTTGTGATTTCAAGACTCGTAGATCGTAGTATTTTCTCTGCTTTCAAATCAATTTGTTTTTTATTCATGCAAGCAATTAGTACTTTCTAATCATCCTATCATGTTTAATTGGTCTGTCTTCATAAATTACTCAGGTTAAGCTAACTTCTAAAGAACCTCTTTCTTTTCTGAATGAGTCGTTGGAAGATAGGAAAGGGTAGAAACACAATTTGCACATATTAGCTTCATAAGGCTATTTTTCCTGCTTGCTTTAGTTCATCACTCTAATTGATGCTACACAATTTAGTTAGAGAATTAACTACCATGGAGTATCTTAAAATGTTTTTGCTTATTGCAGTTGAAGCCTTTTGTTTAAGTGTTGTAGGGTCACCACTTCTATCTCTTGATAACTCATTCTGCTAAATGTGTAGCAGCTCATATTCAGCATCCCCTTATTTAATCTATAGTTTCAAGGGTTATACAATATTGCTTCTGTTTTTATCATAAACTCCCACTTGAGTAAGCAAAGATACTTAGGATTAATGCAATTCAGATGCTATAATGATACTTAATCAATTTAGGGCTTCAAAGGACTTGGTTGTGTTAAACAATATTGCTAAACTTTTCCCTCCAATTTGGTTAATTGCTACTGTCAAAGGAGTTCTGCTTTACACTTTCCATGCTGAGGAATTTAATCCATTAATAATTGAAGTTACGCCTCTTAATCCATTTGCAATGAAAAATACTTAACTGACTGTACTTCATTATCGTCTATTTATTTGAAATTAATGATGTTGCATATTTGACTTGAGCATGTGTTTCACTCTCCACATATTTCTGCATTCATTTTTTCAGTTTCACAAAGAATGCCTAGTGAAAAAACCTTTGCAGGTTGCTCCCACTTTTTTTACTAAAAAAACTTTTGGATAAGCAACCTGATTCAGTTCTTCTGTAACTATGTAACAAGAACCTAGATATGCCAATATTATCAGTTAGTTTATAGCTACTGGTTTAATAAGTAATTGATCAGGTGAAGGTAAAATCTGCCTCTGTTGCTAGTAGCCTAGTACTTTAGGGCCATATAAGCATAACTTCACTGCAAATGTTGACTTTAGAATTTTAGCATCATATGCAATATCTTGCGATTTTTTAGGAAAATGCAACATCTTGTAGTCTGATCTTTCAATCCATGTTCAGTTTCATATAGGAAAATTTTAAGTGTCGAATTACATCTCGAATATAAGCTAATAATTTCTTTAGCGCTAACTAGTTTATCCTCCTAACTTGCTTCTCAGAGTTATTTAGATTTCTTTAATAAGTTATGAGACCTTCACTGATCTTTTTGCGGGCACTGATGGATCTACAAATACCATTTCCTTCAGAAAAATAAGGTCTTCCATGCATGTATTATTTTCTTTATTTTTTCTTACAACAAATAAGGAGCATCTGTTCTCTAATGAGGATTTCATCTCTTTTTCCAGGTAAGTTGGTGCTGAGAGTTCATCGACTATTGCTCCAATCCACTTCTGTCATCTGACTGCAGCATTTTGGGACTTGTGACGCGACAACATCCCGTTATGTATTCTTAGTCAATGAATTTGTTTTGTCCTGGCTTGCTACCTCTACATTCGGACTAAACGCAATGAGAGCGTTTCAGAATAAACTCAGAGATGCAGATGCTATTCCTTTTATATGAGGCGTCCCCTTACACCAGAGTAGACGATCATCACGAAGTGGCGTGTAATGTTGATTCAGAAATCTACTTTTATTTTTTCCCCCTTAATGTATATCATGTATCTATCTTCTTTAGTTTAAAAAAAAAATCCAGTTTTATTTGGATACAGTGTTGAGCCCTGACATAGGGCACAAGGAAGAGAAAACTTCGTTGGATACTTTGATGGGCATGGAACGGTAGCAAGGACTAGATAATGTATATACTTTTTAATTTTGCACAAGAAACATATACTTGTATGAAAATTATGTCATCAATGATGAATATAGTGCACTAATGAATATAATGTACTAATGTTTTTTTTTTTTAAATTGGAGAGTTTTGAGTATTCGGCACCAAATTAAGTAGTATTGGGTCAAACAGAATCAACCTTAAGCAAAGGAGCCTTTGTTTGTTTGGTTTTATGAATCTCCTAATTTCATATAGTGTTTATTCATGCATCTATTTATTATTATTATTTTTAATAATAATGAAGTCGTTGGATGGAGTTTGCTGGTATTGATTTTTACCTTTTGGACTTACAGTTGATAATTTTGAATTGCAATTCCATTTTATAGGAAATTATCTATTAATCTATATTGATCGAACAATGACATAAGTCACATTACTATCCTTCAATACAAAAGTCACGTACGATGCAGTCGAATAACTGCCAAGCAGTATCTTAAAATGTTTTTGCTTATTGCAGTTGAAGCCTTTTGTTTAAGTGTTGTAGGGTCACCACTTCTATCTCTTGATAACTCATTCTGCTAAATGTGTAGCAGCTCATATTCAGCATCCCCTTATTTAATCTATAGTTTCAAGGGTTATACAATATTGCTTCTGTTTTTATCATAAACTCCCACTTGAGTAAGCAAAGATACTTAGGATTAATGCAATTCAGATGCTATAATGATACTTAATCAATTTAGGGCTTCAAAGGACTTGGTTGTGTTAAACAATATTGCTAAACTTTTCCCTCCAATTTGGTTAATTGCTACTGTCAAAGGAGTTCTGCTTTACACTTTCCATGCTGAGGAATTTAATCCATTAATAATTGAAGTTACGCCTCTTAATCCATTTGCAATGAAAAATACTTAACTGACTGTACTTCATTATCGTCTATTTATTTGAAATTAATGATGTTGCATATTTGACTTGAGCATGTGTTTCACTCTCCACATATTTCTGCATTCATTTTTCAGTTTCACAAAGAATGCCTAGTGAAAAAACCTTTGCAGGTTGCTCCCACTTTTTACTAAAAACTTTTGGATAAGCAACCTGATTCAGTTCTTCTGTAACTATGTAACAAGAACCTAGATATGCCAATATTATCAGTTAGTTTATAGCTACTGGTTTAATAAGTAATTGATCAGGTGAAGGTAAAATCTGCCTCTGTTGCTAGTAGCCTAGTACTTTAGGGCCATATAAGCATAACTTCACTGCAAATGTTGACTTTAGAATTTTAGCATCATATGCAATATCTTGCGATTTTTTAGGAAAATGCAACATCTTGTAGTCTGATCTTTCAATCCATGTTCAGTTTCATATAGGAAAATTTTAAGTGTCGAATTACATCTCGAATATAAGCTAATAATTTCTTTAGCGCTAACTAGTTTATCCTCCTAACTTGCTTCTCAGAGTTATTTAGATTTCTTTAATAAGTTATGAGACCTTCACTGATCTTTTTGCGGGCACTGATGGATCTACAAATACCATTTCCTTCAGAAAAATAAGGTCTTCCATGCATGTATTATTTTCTTTATTTTTTCTTACAACAAATAAGGAGCATCTGTTCTCTAATGAGGATTTCATCTCTTTTTCCAGGTAAGTTGGTGCTGAGAGTTCATCGACTATTGCTCCAATCCACTTCTGTCATCTGACTGCAGCATTTTGGGACTTGTGACGCGACAACATCCCGTTATGTATTCTTAGTCAATGAATTTGTTTTGTCCTGGCTTGCTACCTCTACATTCGGACTAAACGCAATGAGAGCGTTTCAGAATAAACTCAGAGATGCAGATGCTATTCCTTTTTATATGAGAGCGTCCCCTTACACCAGAGTAGACGATCATCACGAAGTGGCGTGTAATGTTGATTCAGAAATCTACTTTTATTTTTTCCCCCTTAATGTATATCATGTATCTATCTTCTTTAGTTTAAAAAAAAAATCCAGTTTTATTTGGATACAGTGTTGAGCCCTGACATAGGGCACAAGGAAGAGAAAACTTCGTTGGATACTTTGATGGGCATGGAACGGTAGCAAGGACTAGATAATGTATATACTTTTTAATTTTGCACAAGAAACATATACTTGTATGAAAATTATGTCATCAATGATGAATATAGTGCACTAATGAATATAATGTACTAATGTTTTTTTTTAAATTGGAGAGTTTTGAGTATTCGGCACCAAATTAAGTAGTATTGGGTCAAACAGAATCAACCTTAAGCAAAGGAGCCTTTGTTTGTTTGGTTTTATGAATCTCCTAATTTCATATAGTGTTTATTCATGCATCTATTTATTATTATTATTTTTAATAATAATGAAGTCGTTGGATGGAGTTTGCTGGTATTGATTTTTACCTTTTGGACTTACAGTTGATAATTTTGAATTGCAATTCCATTTTATAGGAAATTATCTATTAATCTATATTGATCGAACAATGACATAAGTCACATTCACTATCCTTCAATACAAAAGTCACGTACGATGCAGTCGAATAACTGCCAAGCAGTATGCTCTCTTAAGAAAGGGAAAGCAAGGGATAATTTATATTCAAATGTGTTCTAAAATTATCTTTTTCATCAAAACCCGCTCACATTCATTGTTTGTAATGTGCAGATCTGCATGAATGTTGTTGGCTATCTGAATATTTCAAAATACAAATCTAATTAGCCAATGTCACAAACTCAAACCTGGAAACATCAGAAAACAAAATTCATGCAAAACAGGTAACAAAGATTATAAAAAAAAAAAGTAGATTAAACTACATAAGATACTCAAAAGCAGCATATTTAAAAATAAAAAAAATGCTTTTCAAAAACATGAAACGTTAAAACCAACATTAAAAAAGCCGACCGGGTTCAGTAGTTCTCACAAAAATATAGCTCTCTCCTCTATCCTCGCTCCTCTCTCTCTCTCTCTCTCTCTCTCTAGAATCCAATGGCCTCAACACTGAGAACTCCTGTACTTCTTCTACCCTCTTCAAGATTGAGCCCATCTCCTATCGAGAGCCCAAGAGCTGTTGTTAGTTTCTCTTCTACTAAGCAAAGTCTTCTTCAGCTCAAGGTCTCTCGTTTGCCTGTGAAGCAATCTCTTCGATTTCCAACCTTTGTGCCCTTCTCTGCTTCTGGGGAGACTACAGATACCAAGGAGGTGGATGAAGTGATAGCAGGGGTATTATTTTTTTCTTAACTTGTTTTGTATTTTTTATGGGTTTTTGGTGAAAACCCATTTGCAGATAAGATGTTTGTCGTTATGTCTGAACATATGTTTGGCCAACACAGTTTGAAATTTGTGTTATTGGGTGGGATCTGTTGTAGTTTTGAAACAAATGGGTCTTTCGCAATTTGGGTATTTGAAATACATCATGCATTCTGTTGAATTAGTGAGCGACTTCAATTTTTGGATTTGTATATTTGTTAATAAATCAACATCTATCATGGATTAATTTTCACCATCGAACCTTTTTCATATGGCTTTGATAGTTATGAGTATCAAGAGATAGAAGTGGTGAGACTCACACTTTTCGATGTGACCAGCAGGTTGCGCCTCAACACATGGCTATCTCTTAATTGCTCATTTAGCAAATGATCCATCACCTCATACCCATTCTTTCCTTTTTATATTTGGAGTAGTCATCCTCTAAGCTACCAGCTTCATTAAACTCAAAGATCAAATTACCGAAGAATATCAAGGAGCATAATCTGCAAAGTAGCCTTCTTGGGGAGTTTTTAAGGGACAGCCTCCTGGTACATTTTGATACTTTGATTTGCTATATGTAAGCAATAAAGATAGTCGAGGATTAGACATTGAGGAGGATGAGGAAGCGTGAGGAATAAATATAGGTGATAAACAAAAGTATAGGGTACAATCATTAAATAAAAAATATATTTTGTCAATGAGATTTGATGAAAAGGAAAGTCTTCATCGATATGCTGGAAGAAGGGGTATGGTATTCTGGCTTTAGGAAAAAAGCAAAAAAAACTTATGATTCTGATGGTGTCTGATTATTGAGGGGGCAAAAAAAAAAAAAAAAGGCTGGAGTCCTTTTGTGTATAGAAAGAGATGGAAGCCACTTACAGAATCGCAAAATGTAGGATTTATGTATATGATTGCAGAAATAAGGGTCATGCATAGGATTGCAAGGATGTTGACTATGTCTATGAAGACCTCCACATCATAAAAGGTTCATGTATAGGATTGCAAAGTTGTTGACCGTGTATCTGAAGACCTCAACATCATAAAAGGGTCATTTATAGGATTGCAAGGATGTTGACCACGTATATGGAGATCTCACCATCATAAAACTCTCATAAAATCACTGGAAACTATGACAACTGAGAATAATTCGTCACAAAGAGTTTTCAATTACCTTTGCATTTGTGGCTGAACAAAGAGATTTTAACATGTAATAAAAATCATGTTTTGATTATTGTTGTATATGAGCATAATCATATCTACATTACTTGATATAAATGATAGTTGGATGAAAAGAATAGGGAATCACCTCAATGGATTCTACAATATTGACAATGATCTCCTATCCCAAATCCTTAGGGTCAGCAGGTACATGGATCTTTTTTCTGTTTTGTTGACATGAGACCACTCAATGCAGTGGATTGCTAGGCATAGACATGATTGATCAAACGTGTGTTTTATAAAGATCCACTGCATATTTTGCATCTGATGCAACCCTCACCCTTTTAAGGGTTGAAACTGGCAGTGAACTATATTTGCAGCATGCTTTCTTTGTTACCTTTTGGAGGTGAAGTACACGAATGATAAAACTAGTATCTACCTAAAGGGATTTTGCTAAGGCAGTTAGTAGAATTAGGTCGCTTAGTGGATGTAGGTTAAATCAAATTTTGTTAGGATTGGCAAAAATTTCTTCTGATGAAGTGTGTTGAATCCAATTCAAACCTAATGTGTGATTGTTTAATTTTGAATTCTAATCTCAGCAAATTATGCTTCCTAATTGATTTGAACATTTGTTTATTGGTTTTCCACATCTCTTTTAATTCCAATCTAAGCCATAACTCGAACTTTTGTCTCTTAATTTTGAAAAATGGCTCTAAGTATCTGCACACCCATAGGTTTAATAAATAATTTCTGGCTTGCCTCCTTATGTTGGATGTTGTCATCTGGCTCATCTCTTGCCCAGCTATTGCGACACTCCATATTTTTTTGGCTAAGAGACTAATATCCTTCCTACTTATCATTTCAGATGTGTGCATATTTTTAAAATTACAGATACAAATTTGCTTGAAATAAACATTGAGCAAGTTAAAATTTGTGAAGTTATGCACGTCAACCACATTTCTGAAGTTCTTTATCATGTTTTTATGATTTCTGACACTTGGTTTAATATTCCGGACTACATGTTAATGCATGCCCCTTTAACCTCTGATGCAATGGGTATATTTACTATTTTAAACCTCCAAATGCCTATGATTCACCCCAAAATATATGTTGGGACTTTTTCTATGCTAACTTTTGAATTTTGTTAATTGTTAAATAGTAATAATGGATAGCCTGCCATATAGGAAGAAGAAACCGACATGTTGCTGTTCTGTGTATGTATTAGGGTATGATGGGTAGCTAGTGATACGCTTCTGTTAATAGTTTCAAGATCTTATCAAGTTTATACTCTCGAGTATGTGATCAGTCAGGGCATTTGAAAGTTGTATCAAATGTATTCTTCAGTTGATTATCTCACAATGCTTTCGGGTTTCTGGTGATGAGTATTTTTGTTTACATCCTTATGTTTGTCATTGCTAATATGTCTTTGCCTCTTTATGTTAACAGGAAGATTCAGAAGATGAATCTTCTAAAGAGAATGCTGTAAATGGTGGTGATATTGCCGAGACAGAAGAAAAAACAGCTTCACTTGTAATGGCGTCACTACAATCATATAAAGAAGCTTTGGCAAATGATGACCAATCTACAGTTGCAGAACTCGAGGTCTTTCTTCAGTCGATTGAAGATGAGAAAAACTCTCTTGCAAACAAAGCTGCTGTTATTTCTGATGAGCTATCCACTGAAAGGGATCGCGTCCTTAGAATTAGTGCAGACTTTGATAATTTCAGGAAGAGGAACGAGAGAGACCGCCTCTCTTTGATGGAAAAGGTGCAGGGAGAAGTCGTGGAAAGCTTGTTGCCTGTTCTCGATAATTTTGAGAGAGCTAAAACTCAGATCAAAGTGGAGACTCAGGGAGAAGAGAAGATAAACAACAGTTACCAGAGCATTAATAAGCAGTTTCATGAGATTCTCACCTCACTCGGGGTTGAAGCTGTCGAAACTGTTGGCACCCAATTTGATCCTCTTGTAAGTCCTTTTTAATGATTTCTTTTCTCATTTTGTCATCTTAACTAATTGAGAAGTCAGAGCATTTCCAAAATAGGAAAAGGAAAGCATAGATACTAAAGCAAATAACATGACTATATAATGAATGAAATTGCAAAGCTTAAGAATTAACTTGATTTTATTTTCCACAGGAAAACAATAAATATCAAGTTATTCCGATGCTGTTTCTAGTAGTGCAGTAACATTTCATAAGAAAACGACTGCTTATTAATTCAATAAGACCTAGTGACGGATGATGCTTTGTGTTGATTGAAACTTGATCTGTTTATTATCATCTAAAATGATTGGTATGCGCTTAGACTTGTGAATTGTATCTAGCTTGTTCTAGTTGTGATGTGAATTTATCCAGACACTGGTTCAGTGACTTCAATCCATAAGATCCCTCAAACTGTAATTGTGCATATGTTTGCACCTGTAAATTGGTGAAAAGTGGTCTCATATGTTTAGTTCTAAGGTAGCATCCTATGTGGTTTTGATAGAGTCAGGATCGTACACTAAATCCCAAAATTTCAACACCCCACGCTTTAAAATCTATTCCTAGTAGATTTTTCTCAAAGCCCAGAGTCTCAGGTGTCATTAGCCCCGTGGCCTTCAATAAATGTTATGTTTCAAAAAATTTAGTTTCATGTTATTTCCTTGACTAACCAAACAGTCACTGAGGATACCTAATAACTTAGGAACTTATTACATCTTGTACAAAAACTGGTCCCATATTACAGTTTTGTAGAAACCGGAGTTGGAGCCTGCCACCTTAAATAAGCCTTATCATATTATAGCAGATAAAGGTTCATCAAAAGCGATGCGCTTACCTGTCAACATAAAGCTTTATCAAGTACCAAAAGATAGTGCAAGGACCACAACTTTTAATGATAACCTTAGTTAACAATTTCGCTTTGTCTTCAATGAAAAGTGGTGATGAATCAATACACAGGGACATGGTAAGTGCTAACATTTCACGGACATGAGGCTAATCCTCACATTAATCCTAACCCAAACCCCCAGCCATCCTCCCCGCACCTGGCGGGCATACACACCCACCATTATTTTAAATATCCCCAACATGGCCCGATAAATCCTGCTTTCTGCAAACGATATGGTCTCTAAATATCTTTTACCACTTTTTGGCAATCTTGGGTGATATATCCCCGACATGGCCAAGATATCAGCCGATATGCAGATATATCCTTTTATATGGCTTGTCGCAAAATAATACACCGCTTGCAATTTTCGGGCGGTATATCATGATTTTCCCGATATATCAAGTTATATTTTGGCCTAAAACAATCGGACGAAATGTTGCAATGTTGATTTGTACATATATTTGTTTTACAAGGTTGATTAATGATCCTAAGCACACATTATTTTCATTTTGTATGCTTAGATTTTATTAAGTATGTTGAGATTATATTTTAGTACATTACACTATATATCCAAACATCCGTTATAGCATTCCGATATTTACCACATATCCTCGTTATTTCCCCAATATCTACAATCCGATATGAATTTTGGCCATCCGTCCGATATTTAAAACCTTGACACACACACACACATTTTTGGGTAGCAAAATCGACATGAGGTTAATCCTCACACTACTATTACTACAGTGAGGGATTGACTCATGGGCTCGTTGAGATGAAGGGACATTAATATTTGGATTGGTATCCTTTGGGACACCATTAAAGCTATGGATGCGCCCACTGGATACTTTCTCTACTCCTCTAGGTACTTGTATTTCTATAAGAAAATTAATGCTATTAGGTTATTCTATAAGGATATTCTATTGATGCTTCTTAATTTCTTATGTGAAATTTTGCCTTAAAGTTAACTCTTTATATACGTGTTCCGTTTGTTGTAAAAGCTTCACGAAGCAATAATGCGAGAAGACTCAGCAGAGTATGAAGAGGGCACTATAGTTCAAGAATTTCGGAAGGGTTTCAAGCTCGGTGAGAGACTGCTCCGGCCATCAATGGTGAAAGTATCGGCTGGGCCTGGGCCTAATAAGTCTGATGAGGATCCAATTCCTCCTGCAGATGAGGGAGTATCTCCTGCAGTCAAAGAAGAGAGTTCAGGTTCTGATGAAAGTGTTGATAGTTCAGATTCTGACTAACAACTTATACTAGTTTCTGCTTCAGCTTATGAGTCGAACAAATATTTTTTCCAAGAGCAGTTGTGGCGGAGATCGAAAGGTTTAGACATGGGTTCGTGATTTTTTAAGTTATAATTATTTTTTGTAAGAGATAACACTTATATTGCTTTGACAGTGGACAAGCTCAGAAGCTATAGTTCTCATAATTGTTATAATTTTCATGTTATGATCAATGATGAATTTGTAATAAGTTCGGGTAAAAACATTGAAGGAGAAACTTGTCCACTTTATCATATTCCTTTTTTCTTGATACAATGGCAGTATTATTATTCATTAAACCCAAAATACAAACAACATGAACAGGGCAAACAAAGACAAAATCAAAGTGCATTCTCAACCCCTATACTTAGCTACATACTCATTCCAGAGCTCATCAACACTCTTCCCACTGTACTCCTTAAAAAATTCACCATCATATCCAAACCTCATCTTAGAATTCAAAAAACTCACAATCCCTCCATACTCACCATCACAATACTCAAGGAACCGAGCAGTGACATCATAACCCTCATCCCATCGTACCCCTTCGCCGGACTTTGCCCACATCGCGGTCGCATATCCCTCCTTCAACCGGAAAAAATCCGCTATGCCCGTTAGCAACCCGATCGGAGCCTGCCCCTGCCCATCCCATTGCAAAACACGTGCAATCAGGTAGTACACAATTCCGGTGAACTCTCTCTTAACATCACCTGAAAAGTTAATAATACGATGATTTATGTTATCTACAATTACCGCGACATTTTGGCTAATTTGGAAGGCGCAGAATCAATGAATCTTTAATAGTCGATTCGGTTATTTGGAAGGAGAAACAAAATATGTTCATGAAGCCTCTCTCTTAACATCACCTAAAAACATTACCTGTAAAGTTTCCAATGTAGTCTTAACTTATGTAGATGACATTGTAAGCACTGGCGCAGACTCCGTTCATGCTGTCGATTGTTAAATATATGACTGTCGTAGTTCTTGCGATCGGTTTCGTTCTGCTGAAGGAAAAGTTTGAAGAAAATGGAGGAGGATGTTTGTAGGATTTCGAGGGTGTAGTTGAGCCCAATTTGTTGCTCAAAGCGATCGCCACCAGGCGTTCCGATTGCAGGGTTGTTGACTACATAGTCAGTGGCGTAGGAGGAGTTTAAGGCTGAGATGGCTATGAGAGCAGCAACAAGGAGAGTGAATGTTCTCATGTTTGCTTGTTGCTTGATTTCTTAGAGATATATGACCCCTTTATATGATTTCTTGGGGTTCGTTGGTTACTCCGTGATTTCTTACATGAGGTCATAAGGGATCGATGAGAAATAAGTAGTTTTTAGTGTCCACAAGGTTCAATGTTTTCATCTCTTTTATGGACAGTCTAATAAAACAACTTCTGTGAAGTACGTCGATAAGTTAAGATTGACTCGGTCACAAGATGAGACATAATTGACAGATAGCATAGCTGAAACAATGGTGGTTCAACTCTTCTGGTATGTCGCCTTTGTAAGAATCAAGATGAGGTTTTAATTAAGAGAACAGGTGTTCTAGTAACTAACACAAATGAACAGATTGAAAACAAGGATTTAAAATATTTCCTACCTAGCATCTGTACGATGGACGCAGTAGCTATTTTGCGTTCTTGGATGCTGACCTTAAATCGTTATTCGACATGAATCGATGAGAGGATTCAAAGTTTGAACCATATTGAAGACTAGCAAACAGAGTGGTCGTACGCGGCAACCAACTACTCTAGACGTGGATGAGTTCTACATTCAGGCCTGATGAAACACTGCACGAGTTGGCGCTAGGAGCTACTTTGATGGGAGGATTTCTTTGAATTTTCTGTGGGTTTTGTACTCGGTGGGTCATGAGCTTTATATTGAGGTTCAATATATGCAACCTTAGGGTGTGTTTGGCAATTGCTTAAAACTGGGCCGAGTTTGAACCTGACCCAATTTTTTCTTATTTTGTGTTTGGATAAAACAAGGCTAGAATTGGCCTAGTTTTTTAAGCCAAATTTTGGCCTTTAAACGGGTTCTTTTCCAAACCTACCCCACTATGAAATAACTCTAGCCCAGTTTAGAATAAAATCGGGCCAAGATCAATTCTGGCCCAATTTTAAGGATTTCGTCAAACTGACCCTTAAGGTCTTCAATTGTCTACAAGACTGAATTTGGAGTCCGAAGATCAATCCAAACTGCTGTAATACACACCATTAAGCCTGGGCTAACCGAATTTGTTGATACATTTTTCTTAAGGTGTCAGACCCGCACACACTCGAATACTGGACCAGCTCCATGTCACGGTGAAAGGACCACCGGCCTGACTCTATGGAATGAATCCGTTCATCGCCGTATGGAGAACCCAACATGAAAGCCATGTACCGCATTTACCACCCTCCCACGGACGGCTCTCTCCAACACCCATCACATCTAACTTTGCCTACAAAACAAATGGCCAGTAGGTCATTTGTCTGTTTTGTAAATAAACATATATTGTATAATATATATAGTCTCAAAATCTCTCAAAATCACTTGGACTTCGAATCTTTCAGAAAAAGATAAAATGTATCACCAAGAGCCAATATGATGACTCTTTGTCATTCATGAAATAAATTCATATGTCTAGTTGAAAGTGATTAAATGAATATCTCAATTGCGACTGAACTAAAAAACATACAATGTTTAGAGAATAAAAAACATACGCTCTGCGTTACATAGAAAGAAGAGGATCACAACAATGGAACTCATCCATTTTATCATTCCTTTTATTTTCCTTGGTACAACGACAGTAGTCAGACTCCGATATCCTTACTCATTCAACAAAAAACAAACAACATAAACCAGTTCAAACAAACACACAACATCAAAGGCATTCTCATCGAATACAAATTCTACCAGAACAGCCTGCATAACCCATACATAGACAAATAGGGGGCAGTCCGGGAATTTCCCTTGTCCCCTTGTATTGACCAGCATAGACGAACAGACTGTTCTGATAGGATCTATATTCATTCTCGTCTACCATACTTAGCTACATATTCATACCAAAGCTCATCGACGCTCTTCCCAGTATACTCCTCAAAAAGATTAGCACTATATCCAAACTTCATCCAAGAATTCAGAAACACCACCATCCCTCCGTACTCAGCGTCACAGTACTCAAGAAACCGAGCAGTCACGTCAAAACCCTCATCCCACCGTATCCCTTCACCGAACTTCACCCACTGTTTCGATGCATATCCGGCCTTCAACCGGAAGAAATCGGCTATGCCAGTTAACAGCCCGGTAGGGGCCTGCCCGTGCCCGTCCCATTGCAGAGCACGTGCAAGTTCATAGTACACAATTCCGGTGAACTCTTTCTTAACATCACCGGAAAAGTTTCCAATGTAGTTGGAATTTACGTAGATGTCACCGTTAACGTTGTTGGATATACCGTTCATGTCCTGAGTAATTGTTACGGTTATCGCCGTGACGTTTTTCCTGTCGATTTCGTTCCGTTGAGCGAACGCATACCAAAAGGAGGACGACCCTTTTTGTAGGATGTCGAGGGCGTAGTCAAGCCCGATTTGGTGCTGGAAGCGATCGCCACCAGGCGTGCCTATTGCGCTGTTGGTGGATGCATAGATAACGGCGTAGGAGGGGGCTAAGGCTGAAATGGCTATGAGAGTAGCAAGAAGTAGAGTGAATGTTTTCATGTTTGCTTGTTGCTTGATTAATGACAGAATTAATGACTATTTATACAGTGCAATTCATTGGTTAATCCGTGATTTTCTTGTATGAAGTCAAGAGGGTACATGCTACCAATATAGAGCGTCGATGAGAAATAGGTAGGCGGTTTTGGTGTTCACAACGTTAGGTATTGTCATCTCTTTTGTGGACAGTTCGATAAATAAGAACAACTTCTGAGTATATCAATAGTTTAGTATGTCAAAAAGCACTATCGCATCATTAATCTGTTAAATATTTAAGTTTAGACCATAATTATGCAGTACGCTGTAAGTAGCGGGTCGTGGTACGAATTTGGATATGCAATTCGTCACTTAGAAACTTTGGATCCGATGGGGGCTGGTACATTAAAAGTTTTTTTTCGGCACACTTACCATTTTCCAAAGTGTATAAATAGAAAACTTGAAAGGTAATTATTTATTTTAATATTTTTTTCATACAAAATACATAAATGCTTCTTTTTTATGGAGATCGTGTTTTGTTCTATTTTTCTTTTCACATGGTTCGTGTTCGGATCATGGCTTTCTTTCACGTTTTATTAGCATAGGTATTTACCTACAGTAAGTTATTGAATCATATATTCTATTGTGAGCCTCCCTTCACTTGATTGTGCACATTGCATTGCGTCTTGCACATGTACACTTCAAAGGGACCTGGTGCTACATACTTGTAAGCGGTACGCTAATTTTGGGGAACCAATTCGTGTATCGAAAGGAATCGGTTAGTAAATATAATAGGAATCAGTTCGCAAGAACTGTAAAAAATGATCAGGGAATCGCATAACTATGGTTTAGACTCACAAAATGATCACATTGAACATACATACACAGTTTAAGGGGGCAAATAGATACATTGATACTTTAGGGGGCAGCCTGAGAGTTCACCAATACTTTAAGGGGGAAATGATCATTTTGTACTATAGTTTTTATCATATTACCATCAAATACCTAGTATTTTAAAAGTATCATCCAATTATGGTTATTTGCTCATTTACTCCTCAAATCATATAGATACTAATTAGTTTATCTCTCGTCATCAGTGTTTGAGACTAAAATTGAAACATTCTCAAAGTTACGATTAAAATGATTAATTTTTCATATGTAACTAATTTACCTCCACTAATTTAACTAAAACTCTTCTTTTTTCCCCCCTCAATCTCTACTCTCCCCCTTTACTCCCTTAAACGTTTTTATCGCCTGCTCATATTGTTAAACCATTTTGTTCTCTTCTTATTTCCATGTATCTAATTAAAATTTTAGTTATTCGCAAATTCCAGGCGGGGGGTTAGGTGAGATAAGCTAAAGTTTAGGGGGGTTTTGTGAGACACCCCATAATTCATGGGGTTATGTGAGATAAACAAAATTCAGGGGGGTTATGTGCAACATCCTCCAAAGTTTACAGGGTTTTGTGAAATTAACCCTAATTTTTTATACATAACTAATTTACCTCCACTAATTTAACTAAAAGCTCTTCTTTTTTTCCCTGCCTCTACTCTCCCTCTTTACTCCCTTTTATTTATCCCTCAATCATTTTACCACCTGCTCATATATTGTTATACCATTTTGTTTTCTTCTTATTTTCTTCAAGGATCTAACTAAATTTATTCATATTGTACCCAATGTTCATGCATCAATTTTCCACCTTGATCACCTTTTTTAATTAGGAAAGTTGATCAAAGCAGTTCCCTCATTGATTGAATTTTAGGAAGTTATCACGGGCCAGCTAGATTCATACAATCTATTTTTCATTCCTTCCCTCATACCTATTTCACAAATCACCAAAAAATTTCAGATTTAGTAATATTTCAGGTACATGAAACAAATGCACGAATTTATGCTAATTGTATCGCCAAGTTATGTACGTACATTGAAACTTAACGCATGAATTTACATTCCAATTTGAAATCCCAGAAGTCTTTAAATACCACCTGCAGAGAATTTACACTTACACACAGTAGCGAGATTGGGCTTAACAAGCCCTGACTACCTTGCAAGATGGTCTTCTTCCACCGCTGGAAGAAGAAATGCACGAAGAAGCTATGTACATCGCGCCTTAGGCGTGGATGTAATGGGGCAGAAGCTGTGGGCTTCGAGTGCATTCAACAGGATGCTTTTGGTAAGTAAGCGTTCAGATTTGTTTTCATATTTTCAGCTTTTCTAGCTTATGTGGACCCTTTATATAATTTCGAATACAGCTTTCAGGCCATGGATGATAGATACATTTATTATCATTCGCTATATATCCATGCTCCTGTTAATGTTTATAGGATTTGGTATCTCTGATTTTATAGAATTTGATGGTGATAATTTTTTACTTGTTCATGTATCGATTAAATAGGAGGATTTCTGCGAGATACATATTATATCTTAAGAGATTCTTCAATCTTTTGGGGCTAATGCCCAATAGTTAGGTGTTCTTCTTTTTGCATTTATATATGAATTGATCTTCTTAAATTTATTTGTCTTCAGAACCTTCCACTTGGGGAAGGGTATATGATCACAACATCATGTACTACTTTGTCGCGTCATCTTGGGAAATGAGGTCCGATCAAGCTGAGGTTCTGTTGAGCCTGCATCATTGCTGCCGATGCATCTGAATCACTGGTATAACTCTATGTTTCTTTTTTAAAAGATTTTATTTGCGTTTATCAACTCAAGTTAGTTAACTTCTTGAGATTCTGACCATATATATTGGTTTTCTTCTTCTTGATCAGTCATCTCATCTGGTATTGATTTATCTTGCGATTTGTCGAGCATTCTCAGTTCTTCCTGCTAATGATTCTGATAGCTATCAGGGCCCTGAGAAGGAGTGGATGCATGTGCTGTGCGGTGCTGATGATGAAAGTCCAACGATGCACATTTTGTGGCTTGCTTGTGAGGTTCAGTTGTCAATCCTGATGCTATTGAGTCTAGCTCATGTCGATGAAGATCGAACTAAATTCAATTGAAGGCAGATAAAGAGAAAATCAGTGGTTAGAGGAGACTGCTTCAAATCATTTTGATTAGTGATTAATCACATGAGTTTATGTGTACCATGTATTATTTTATAGTTACAAGCAGTGATTTCACAATATGGAAAAATATAAATGTTATCCTTTCTAAGACTTTCCGCTATTTTAATGTATTGGTATTGTATTATTATTATTATTATTATCATTATTTAGCTGGAAATTCGCGCAGGTCCCCGGTTGTACAATTTTTATATGAGAAATGTCAGAAACCATTTATTATTCCTTTTATTTTCCTCAGTACAATGACAGTAGCCAGACATCATATCCTTATTCATTAAGCACAAAATACAACCACACATAAACAAGCTCAAAACAAACACAAAACATCAAAATGCATTTTCATCCCCTATACTGGGGGTGTTTGGTTCATTTTCTTGAAATTATAAGAAATGTTTTCCACCCAAATTATAGGAAATGTTTTCCACCCAAATAAAGTTTTGAGAAGTAAAAAAGTACAAATTTTCATTCTCTTTTGTTTGGTTCAAAACAAGAAAATGGGCCTTGGTACTTTATAAAAATGTCAAGTTTTCTTTTACTAGGAAGTTGTTTGGTTCAAAATAAGAAAAAAAGTACGAGTTTATTACTTTTTTAATAGTATTGTCAGTTTTCCATGAGATTTCCTCTCAAAATGCTAGGAAGTTGTTTTCCCACTATTCTGTACTTTTTAAGAAATGTTTTCCATAAATCTAGAGTGAACCAAACACATGAAAACTCAATTATAGGAAAACTTTTATTTACGAAACTGTCATTTCTTAAAAACTTTTCCTAAAACTTGTGAACCAAACACGCCCTAGCTGCATACTCATTCCAGAGCTCATCAACACTCTTCCCACTGTACTCCTTGAAAAACCCACCATCATATCCAAACCTCATCTTAGAATTCAAGAAACTCACAATCACTCCATACTTACCATCACAATACTCAAGTAACCGAGCAGTGACATCAAAACCCTCATCCCATCATAACCCTTCGCCGGACTTCACCCACCGTTGAGGCGCATACCCCGCCTTCAACCGGAAAAATCCGCCGTACCCGTTAACAATCCGATAGGGGCGTGCTCGTGCCCGTTCCATTGAAGTACACGTGCCATTTCATAGTACACAATACCGGTAAACTCAAACTTAATGTCACCGGAGAAATCTCCAATGTAGTCGGAACTTATGTAGATTGCGTTGTTAGCACTGTTTGATATACCGTTCATGCTTTGAATTGTTACATATATCATGTTGAAGTTTTCGGGTTGGAGAATAATTTGGAGAAAAGGGAGGAGGCTTTTCGTAAAATGTCCGTGGTGTACTCGACTCCGATTTGTTGGTCGAAGCGGTTGCCACCGGCTGTGCCTGTTGCTTGGTTGTCGACATTGAAGTTTGTTGCGGTGGAGGAAGTTAAGGATGACATAGCTATGAGAGTAGTGAGAAGTAGAGTGAATGTTTTCATTTTTGTTATGTTGGTTGATTTCTTAGAGATTTGAACATTTATATAAGTTTGCTTGTGTACATATTCATTGGTTATTCCGTGATTTGTGATATGAGGTTAAAAGAATACATGTTGATGTTCATAGAAAATTATCGACGAGAAATAGGTATTTTTGTGTTCACAAGGTTGGATATTGTCAGTTCTTGTATGGAGGGTGCGCAATGAAAACATGTTAAGGTCATTACTTAATAAAAGTTTACTATCCAACATTAATAATACTTTTCTTTAGGAACTTCCCGCAGGTCTCCGGGCAAACCTGGTTATTTATTGATAGGAATCCAACAATAATAATACGTATGTAATGCAATATTATTATTTAGAGGGGCTTTTACATATACACCTCTAACTGTATCTTATTTGCAGAATTATACTCCAAATCTCCCACAATTGCCAATTTATCCCCTATTCTCTAGATTGGTTTCTACCATTCATATTTTCCCATTAGGTATTATTTTGTGTGTTTACCACAATTTTTAAGTTTAAAGAAGATATTACTGTATAATTTAAAGGGTTTGTATACATACGTATAAGAATTTTTTAATGTTGGGGAAGTGAGGTATGTGGTGATATTGTAGGGGAAAGTTAGGAATTATTTTGCAAAAACAAGTATGCAAACACTAGGTGGAATCATTTTTCCTTAATTTTACACTATTCACTTTAATTGTAAGATGGATAAATAGTTAAATATGTTTGGACTCATGACTCAAAAGGATTAGTCCTTTTGAGTCAATTGGGTCCAAGTAGATTAGCCTAATCCATCTCCTAATGGGCCTTTCCAAACCCTAACAAATTGGTACGAGTTAGGGGTGGATATGGTTCGATATCGCCAGATATGATGCTTACCCTATCCATATTCACTTACCAATCACAGATACAAATATAGATATGCCTCGGTAAGGAAAACTAATATCCATATCTGCTAAAATCGGATGCATATATATATATATATATATATATATATATATATATATATATATATATATATATATATATATATATATATATATATATATATATATATATATATATATATATATATATATATATATATATAAGTTTTATGAACTTAAGTTCATAATGAATAGTGGTGCACCAACTTTTCTAACCACTCATCTTGCTTTGGGATCCGTGAAAGATATAAAGGCCACTTTGAGATTTGTGCATCACAAATCTCAAGGCAAGATGAGTGGATAAAAAGTTGGTGCACCACTATTCATTATGAACTTAAGTTCATAGGAGCCTTATATATATATATATATATATATATATATATATATATATATATATATATATATATATATATATATATATATATATATATATATATGGATATACATGCATAAGAGATATTTAAAACAAATGTAGTTCTATGATCAACATATGTTTGATGTTTGGATCTGATCCAAATATTTCACTATATATCATATCTTATCGGTTATAGATTTTAGTAATCATATGTGTATCGTGATAGATTCGGTTACCAATATTTCTCGGGTTCGAATATGGTTGTGCACCCTAATCGAGCCCATGATTCAATGGGTCTTTGTTGGATGCTTTGGTTGCTTGGAGATTCTATTGCATGGATTATACCTCAAGGTGGAGTGCACGTGACATTACATTATATCTTCCTTGGTAACTTGGTCCAAACGGTTAGGGCTCCTTGGTGCACATCTTTGTCACAAGTTGCGGTGTGACTCTATTCGTCTGCGAAGCGATTGAGACTCTATCTCCATTAGTCAATCCTGTATTCTGGGCTCCAGTTGGACTCGATTGGATCTGAGTCAAGGTGAAAATTTGTAAGGAAGTTGTCTCACATCTATTCGGTTATGTGAGGTTTGATTTGGGAAAAGACATGGAGTGAAATATAGTCCCACATCACATAGAGAGTAAGATGAATAGATGGTTAAATATGTCTAGGCTCATGATCCAAAACGAATTTTTTTAAATTTCCTTTTGAGTCAATTTGATCCAAGTAGATTAGTCTAATCCATCTCCTAATGGGTCTTTCCAAACCCTAACACACTCTTATATTTATCCTCGCCCATTTTTTACCACCTGCTCATATTGTTAGAACATTTTGTTCTCTTTTTATTTTCTTCAAGGATCTAATTAAAATTATTAATATTTTACCCAATGTTCATGCATCAAATTTCCACCTCTATCACCTTTTTAGGAAAGTTGATCAATTCCTTCATTAATTGAATTTTAGGAGGAATCTAAGGAGGAGAACCCCTCGTCAACCAAGTTATCATGAGCCAGCTAGATTCATACAATCTGTTTTGGTTCCTCCCTTGTAACAATTTTACAAGCAACCAAATAATTTCAGATTTAGTAAAATTTCAGATACATAGAACAAATGATTTAGTAATATTTCAGATACATGAATTTATACCCTTTTCCACATGCAAATGTCTATATAACAAGCTTCTTACCCCTCCTCAGAAAGCTCAAGTCTTAGCATCCTTTAGACCTATGTCTCCTCCATGCCTTCATCTCAATTTACATTCCAATTTTAAATCCCACAAGTCTGAAACAACCTTGCAAATGAAGACGCCATGTACATCGTGCCTTAGGCATGGATGGTATGGGGCAAAAGCTGCGGGTTTCAAATGCATTCAGAAGGATGTCGAACTGTGTGATGTGTTGGGCTGCTTTAGGTAAGTAAGCATTCAGACTTGTTTTCATATTTCAGCCTTTCTAGGTTATGTGGACCCTTTATATAATTTTGAAGGCAGCTTCCAGGCCATGGATGATATGTACATTCAGTACATGGATCCATGCTCCTTTTAATGTTTATATGATTTGGTATCTCTGACTATTATGATCAGTGGATGATTTATAGAATTTGATGGTGATACTGTTTTACTTGTTCATGTATCAATTAAATAGGAGGATTTCTTTGGGATATATATTATGTTTTATATGTTTGTCATACATTAGCAGTAGTGTCTCTAGTGATGCTTGAGAGATTCTTCAATCATTTGGGGCTATGCCCAATGTTTATGTGTTCTTCTTTTGCATTTAATCATATATATATGAATTGATCTTCTTAATTTTATTTTGTCTTTAGAACCTTCCACTTGGGGAAGGGTACATGCTCAAAACATCATGTACTACTTTGTCGCGTCATCTTGGGAAATGAGGTCCGATCAAGCTGGGGTTCTGTTGAGCCTGCATCATTGCTGCTGATACATCTGAATCACCAAAACGAGGCTCGTCCGAAAAGGTATAACTCTATATATGTTTCTTTTTAAAAGATTTTATTTGTGTTTATCAACTCAAGTAGTTTAACTCCTTGAGATACTGATCATATAAATTGGTTTCTTCTTCTTGATCAGTCATCTCATCTAGTATTGATTCATCTTGCAATTTGTCGAGCATTCTCAGTTCTTCCTGCTAATGATTCTGATAGCTATCAGGGCCCTGAGAAGGAGTGGATGCATGTGCTGTGCGGTGCTGATGATGAAAGTCCAACGATGCACATTTTGTGGCTTGCTTGTGAGGTTCAGTTGTCAATCCTGATGCTATTGAGTCTAGCTCATGTCGATGAAGATCGAACTAAATTCAATTGAAGGCAGATAAAGAGAAAATCAGTGGTTAGAGGAGACTGCTTCAAATCATTTTGATTAGTGATTAATCACATGAGTTTATGTGTACCATGTATTATTTTATAGTTACAAGCAGTGATTTCACAATATGGAAAAATATAAATGTTATCCTTTCTAAGACTTTCCGCTATTTTTAATGTATTGGTATTGTATTATTATTATTATTATTATCATTATTTAGCTGGAAATTCGCGCAGGTCCCCGGTTGTACAATTTTTTATATGAGAAATGTCAGAAACCATTTATTATTCCTTTTATTTTCCTCAGTACAATGACAGTAGCCAGACATCATATCCTTATTCATTAAGCACAAAATACAACCACACATAAACAAGCTCAAAACAAACACAAAACATCAAAATGCATTTTCATCCCCTATACTGGGGGTGTTTGGTTCATTTTCTTGAAATTATAAGAAATGTTTTCCACCCAAATTATAGGAAATGTTTTCCACCCAAATAAAGTTTTGAGAAGTAAAAAGTACAAATTTTCATTCTCTTTTGTTTGGTTCAAAACAAGAAAATGGGCCTTGGTACTTTATAAAAATGTCAAGTTTTCTTTTACTAGGAAGTTGTTTGGTTCAAAATAAGAAAAAAGTCTGAGTTTATTACTTTTTAATAGTATTGTCGGTTTTCCATGAGATTTCCTCTCAAAATGCTAGGAAGTTGTTTTCCCACTATTCTCAGACTTTTAAGAAATGTTTTCCATAAATCTAGAGTGAACCAAACACATGAAAACTCAATTATAGGAAAACTTTTATTTACTTAAATGCCATTTCTTAAAACTTTTCCTAAAACTTGTGAACCAAACACGCCTAGCTGCATACTCATTCCAGAGCTCATCAACACTCTTCCCACTGTACTCCTTGAAAACCCACCATCATATCCAAACCTCATCTTAGAATTCAAGAAACTCACAATCACTCCATACTTACCATCACAATACTCAAGTAACCGAGCAGTGACATCAAAACCCTCATCCCATCATAACCCTTCGCCGGACTTCACCCACCGTTGAGGCGCATACCCCGCCTTCAACCGGAAAAATCCGCCATACCCGTTAACAATCCGATAGGGGCGTGCTCGTGCCCGTTCCATTGAAGTACACGTGCCATTTCATAGTACACAATACCGGTAAACTCAAACTTAATGTCACCGGAGAAATCTCCAATGTAGTCGGAACTTATGTAGATTGCGTTGTTAGCACTGTTTGATATACCGTTCATGCTTTGAATTGTTACATATATCATGTTGAAGTTTTTCGGGTTGGAGAATAATTTGGAGAAAAGGGAGGAGGCTTTTCGTAAAATGTCCGTGGTGTACTCGACTCCGATTTGTTGGTCGAAGCGGTTGCCACCGGCTGTGCCTGTTGCTTGGTTGTCGACATTGAAGTTTGTTGCGGTGGAGGAAGTTAAGGATGACATAGCTATGAGAGTAGTGAGAAGTAGAGTGAATGTTTTCATTTTTGTTATGTTGGTTGATTTCTTAGAGATTTGAACATTTATATAAGTTTGCTTGTGTACATATTCATTGGTTATTCCGTGATTTGTGATATGAGGTTAAAAGAATACATGTTGATGTTCATAGAAAATTATCGACGAGAAATAGGTATTTTTTGTGTTCACAAGGTTGGATATTGTCAGTTCTTGTATGGAGGGTGCGCAATGAAAACATGTTAAGGTCATTACTTAATAAAAGTTTACTATCCAACATTAATAATACTTTTCTTTAGGAACTTCCCGCAGGTCTCCGGGCAAACCTGGTTATTTATTGATAGGAATCCAACAATAATAATACGTATGTAATGCAATATTATTATTTAGAGGGGCTTTTTTACATATACACCTCTAACTGTATCTTATTTGCAGAATTATACTCCAAATCTCCCACAATTGCCAATTTATCCCCTATTCTCTAGATTGGTTTCTACCATTCATATTTTCCCATTAGGTATTATTTTGTGTGTTTACCACAATTTTTAAGTTTAAAGAAGATATTCTGTATAATTTAAAGGGTTTGTATACATACGTATAAGAATTTTTTAATGTTGGGGAAGTGAGGTATGTGGTGATATTGTAGGGGAAAGTTAGGAATTATTTTGCAAAAAACAAGTATGCAAACACTAGGTGGAATCATTTTTCCTTAATTTTACACTATTCACTTTAATTGTAAGATGGATAAATAGTTAAATATGTTTGGACTCATGACTCAAAAAGGATTAGTCCTTTTGAGTCAATTGGGTCCAAGTAGATTAGCCTAATCCATCTCCTAATGGGCCTTTCCAAACCCTAACAAATTGGTACCAGAGTTAGGGGTGGATATGGTTCGGATACTGCTCAGATATGATGCTTACCCTATCCATATTCACTTACCAATCACAGATACAAATATAGATATGCCTCGGTAAGGAAAACTAATATCCATATCGCTAAAATCGGATGCATATATATATATATATATATATATATATATATATATATATATATATATATATATATATATATATATATATATATATATATATATATATATATATATATATATATATATATATATATATATATATATATATAGAAGAGCTCTATGAACTTAAGTTCATAATGAATAGTGGTGCACCAACTTTTCTAACCACTCATCTTGCTTTGGGATCCGTGAAAGATATAAAGGCCACTTTGAGATTTGTGCATCACAAATCTCAAGGCAAGATGAGTGGATAAAAAAGTTGGTGCACCACTATTCATTATGAACTTAAGTTCATAGGGCCTTATATATATATATATATATATATATATATATATATATATATATATATATATATATATATATATATATATATATATATATCTTGGATATACATGCATACAAGACAGATATTTAAAACAAATGTAGTTCTATGATCAACATATGTTTGATGTTTCGGATACAGATCCAAATATTTCACTATATATCATATCTTATCGGTTATAGATTTTAGTAATCATATGTGTATCGTGATAGATTCGGTTACCAATATTTCTGCGGGTTCGAATATGGTTGTGCACCCCTAATCAGAGCCCATGATTCAATGGGTCTTTGTTGGATGCTTTGGTTGCTTGGAGATTCTATTGCATGGATTATACCTCAAGGTGGAGTGCACGTGACATTACATTATATCTTCCTTCGGCGTAACTTGGTCCAGCACTGGTTAGGGCTCCCTTGGTGCACATGCTGTCACAAGTTGCGGTGTGACTCTATTCGTCTGCGAAGCGATTGAGACTCTATCTCCATTAGTCAATCACGTATTACGGGCTCGGTTGGACTCGATTGGATCCGAGTCAAGGTGAAAATTTGTAAGGAAGTTGTCTCGCATCTATTCGGTTATGTGAGGTTTGATTTGGGAAAAGACATGGAGTGAAATATAGTCCCACATCACATAGAGAGTAAGATGAATAGATGGTTAAATATGTCTAGGCTCATGATCCAAAACGGAATTTTTTTTTTAAATTTCCTTTTGAGTCAATTTGATCCAAGTAGATTAGTCTAATCCATCTCCTAATGGGTCTTTCCAAACCCTAACACACTCTTATATTTATCCTCGCCCATTTTTTACCACCTGCTCATATTGTTAGAACATTTTGTTCTCTTTTTATTTTCTTCAAGGATCTAATTAAAATTATTAATATTTTACCCAATGTTCATGCATCAAATTTCCACCTCTATCACCTTTTTTAGGAAAGTTGATCAATTCCTTCATTAATTGAATTTTAGGGAGGAATCTAAGGAGGAGAACCCCCTCGTCAACCAAGTTATCATGAGCCAGCTAGATTCATACAATCTGTTTTTGGTTCCTCCCTTGTAACAATTTTACAAGCAACCAAATAATTTCAGATTTAGTAAAATTTCAGATACATAGAACAAATGATTTAGTAATATTTCAGATACATGAATTTATACCCTTTTCCACATGCAAATGTCTATATAACAAGCTTCTTACCCCCTCCTCAGAAAGCTCAAGTCTTAGCATCCTTTAGACCTATGTCTCCCTCCATGCCTTCATCTCAATTTACATTCCAATTTTAAATCCCACAAGTCTGAAACAACCTTGCAAATGAAGACGCCATGTACATCGTGCCTTAGGCATGGATGGTATGGGGCAAAAGCTGCGGGTTTCAAATGCATTCAGAAGGATGTCGAACTGTGTGATGTGTTGGGCTGCTTTAGGTAAGTAAGCATTCAGACTTGTTTTCATATTTCAGCCTTTCTAGGTTATGTGGACCCTTTATATAATTTTGAAGGCAGCTTCCAGGCCATGGATGATATGTACATTCAGTACATGGATCCATGCTCCTTTAATGTTTATATGATTTGGTATCTCTGACTATTATGATCAGTGGATGATTTATAGAATTTGATGGTGATACTGTTTTACTTGTTCATGTATCAATTAAATAGGAGGATTTCTTTGGGATATATATTATGTTTTATATGTTTGTCATACATTAGCAGTAGTGTCTCTAGTGATGCTTGAGAGATTCTTCAATCATTTGGGGCTATGCCCAATGTTTATGTGTTCTTCTTTTTTGCATTTAATCATATATATATGAATTGATCTTCTTAATTTTATTTTGTCTTTAGAACCTTCCACTTGGGGAAGGGTACATGCTCAAAACATCATGTACTACTTTGTCGCGTCATCTTGGGAAATGAGGTCCGATCAAGCTGGGGTTCTGTTGAGCCTGCATCATTGCTGCTGATACATCTGAATCACCAAAACGAGGCTCGTCCGAAAAGGTATAACTCTATATATGTTTCTTTTTAAAAGATTTTATTTGTGTTTATCAACTCAAGTAGTTTAACTCCTTGAGATACTGATCATATAAATTGGTTTCTTCTTCTTGATCAGTCATCTCATCTAGTATTGATTCATCTTGCAATGGATTGTAAAGAAACTGTCCTGGAGTATAAAGGATTTGCAAGTGATCCGAGCGCTGATGTTGCGGTCAAGAGGCTGAATGAACTTTTGCTTGAACAACAGCGAGAGACTAGGTTGAGAGCGAACTTCATGGTTATTTATGCTCTGCTTTCTTTGTGCCATGTTGTTGTATGTTTGAATTCTTGTTTACTGGTCATTATATGCTTGAACTGATCAGATGTATCGACAATAAGATGCTTATTATATATTCTCTATTAGTAAACTGGTGCATTAGTTTTCAGTAGAATTTCATGGTACTCTTAAATTTTATTTTCCTCTCAGTTCAATGACAATAGCCATACATCCTTGAAAAACCCACCATCATATCCAAACCTCATCTTAGAATTCAAGAAACTCGCAATCCCTCCATGCTTACCATCACAATACTCAAGAAACCGAGCAGTGACATCAAAACCCTCATCGCATCGTACCCCTTCGCCGGACTTCGCCCACCGTGGAGATGCATACCCCGCCTTCAACCGGAAAAAATCCGCCATACCCGTTAACAATCCGATAGGGGCGTGCTCGTGCCCGTTCCATTGAAGTACACGTGCCATTTCATGGTACACAATTCCGGTAAACTCAAACTTAATGTCACCGGAGAAATCTCCAATGTACTCGGAACTTAAGTAGATTGCGTTGCTAGCACTGTTTGATATACCGTTCATGCTTTGAATTGTTACATAGATCATGTAGAAGTTTTTCGGGTTGGAGAATAATTTGGAGGAAAGGGAGGAGGCTTTTCGTAAAATGTCGGTGGTGTACTCGACTCCGTTTGTCGGTCGAAGCGGTTGCACCGGCTGTGCCGGTTGCTTGGTTGTCGACATTGAAGTTTTTTGCGGTGGAGGAAGTTAAGGATGAGATGGCTGTGAGAGTAGTGAGAAGTAAAGTGAATGGTTTCTTTTTATTTTATTTTATTTTATTTTAATGTTGGTTGATTTCTTAGAGATTTGAACATTTATATAAGTTTGTTTGTGTGGATATTCATTGGTTATTACGGTGATTTGTGATATGAGGTTAAGAGGATACATGTTGATGTTCATAGAAAATTATCGATGAGAAATATGTATATTTTGTGTTCACAACGTTGGATCTTGTCACTACTTTTATGGAGGGTGTGCAGTGAAAACGTGTTGAGATCTATTACTTTATGAAAATTTACTATCCAGCAATAATAATGAAATAATTAGTTAGAAGGGCTTTTTCACATATACACCTCCGGGTGTATCCTATTTGCATAATTATCCTCCAAGTCTGCTCATTGCCAATTCATCCCCATATTCTCTAGATTGGTTTCTATCATTCATATTTTCCCATTAGGTGTTGTTTTGTGTGTTTACCATAATTTTATAGGTTTAAAGAGGATATTACCATATAGTTTAAAGGGTTGTATATATGTATAAGAATTTTTTTAATTATGTTGGGTGATATTATAGGGGAAAAAGTAGTAATTATTTTGCAAAAAGAAGTATGCAAACCCTGGGTGGAAGCATTTTTCCTTAATTTTACACTAATCACATTGAATCGTAAACAATAGATTTGAGGATGTTGTTAATATTGTATAGTCCATAAAAGAAATGACAATACCCAACGCCAAAACTACCTATTTCTCATCAATCATCTATTGATTTAATCATGAACCCTCTTGACCTCATACAACAACTCACGGATTAACCAATGAAACCATCATTCCATTCACAAACTTATATAAATTAATGGTCATTCATACCTCTCGTTACTCAATCAATCAAGCAAATATGAGAACATTCATTCTACTTCTAGCTACTCTCATAATATCCCTCTCAACCCTAAACTCCTCCTCCTCTGCCACTGTCTATGAAGCCGGCAACAATGCAGTCGGCACGCCAGGTGGCGATCGCTTCGACCACCAAATCGGCCTCGACTACGCCCTCGACATCCTAAAACAAGGATCCTACTTTTTCCGGTACCTTTTCACTCAACACAATGTACCCAACATAAAAAACGTTACGTTCATGTCCTTAACGATTCAAAGCATGAACGGCATCTCAACCAAAATTGACAGTAATATCTACATAAATTCCAACTACATTGGGAACTTTTCCGGTAACCTTAGAAGTGAGTTCACCGGAATTGTGTACCATGAGATTGCACGTGTTTTGCAATGGGACGGAGAAGGGCAAGCCCCTATCGGGTTGTTAACTGGTGTAGCGGATTTCTTTCGCTTGAAGGCCGGATATGGATCAGCACGGTGGGTGAAGGCCGGTGAAGGGTCAAGATGGGATGAGGGCTTTGATGTGACTATGAGGTTTCTTGAGTATTGTGATGGTAAGTATGAAGGGCTAGTGAGTGTTTTAAATTTTATGATGAAGTATGGATATAATGATGTCATATTTAAGGAGTATACTTTGAAGAGTGTTGATGAGCTTTGGAATGAGTACGTGGCTAAGTATAGGGGATGAGAGAATGCACTTTAATGTCGTGTGTGTGTTATGTTGTTGTGTTTCATGTTTTATGAATAAGGATACAATTTCATTGTACCAAGAAGAAAAGGAATGGTAAAGTCGAATTCCTATTATTGTTCTTCTTTCCTTTCTCTATAAATTTTTTTTTTTAAATTTTAAGCGCAAGGGGGAAGAGCAAGTTCACAGTTCAATCCCGAGTTGGGAAAGAGAAAACCTGCAAAAATCCCATGAATTACTCAGATGATCACGGTCACTAATTGATCATGAGAGGTGGTGGCGGTCTGGCAGATGTGTAGTGTCTTTCGCCTTGGCGGGGGTTCTAGTACACAACAGAAGGTATATATTGGAATATACATCGAGCAACTATTTGACCGCGGTGTCAGCTGCAAACCATCATCAATATTTGACAACAAACACCTCGCAAAATATTTGCGAGGGCTGACCCATGCAGTGAGTCTCTTCAGACATACTGAACACAACATGGATAATCCACATGAAGTAAGTTCATAGTGCAATCCAGATTATCGATAATCCACAACCGCGATTGGACTGTGAACTTACTCCTTGTGGATATCCAATGTTGTGTTTAGTGTGTAAGAAGATACTTATTACATGGTTTTAGGATTGCAAATATTCCGCCACATGCATTTACCTTCAAATGTCGTTGAGAAATACTTCAACTTCTTCCTGTGTTTTTTCTCTTTCCCAACTCGATATCGGAACAAGGGACCTCCATACTCTTTATCCAGCTAAGTCCACCTAAAGTTAACCCTCTAAATTGGTGCCAAATTCCTTTCCAAAGGAACTGTCAAAAGTCGGTTAGCGAGTAGGCAAATCTGTAGGAACAACCCTACAAGGTTTTCCATAATATATTTGCTGTACGGAATTTGAAACACTTCATAGCATCGAACCAGAAACTTAAAATCCCTTATCAATTTCATAAGTTTCATATGCAAATTGTGATCTGTGATGTATAAATGGTATGTATCATTTCTTTGCCTAACTTTTGATCTGATACTTTAGTTCCTCGATTATCGAGATAATTAACAATGGTTTTAACCTGATGTTGATATCTCTCTGTTTAAACTGTCTAAGACATTAAAATTTCCAATTAATTGCGGATAGACCTCCTAAATAAACTTTGCTTTCTTTTTCAGAGTAACATAATAATAATAACTGGGGGTCTATCCGCACTTGGGCAGTAGTATAGGGAGTTTATCCGCATCAATAGAACGACAGGCAGTCTATCTGCAATTGGGCGATAGTACAAGGAGTCTATCCGCAATTAACCCTCAATTTTTTCTTTCTGTCATAAGTTTTTAGGAGTAATAACACCAGGTAGGAATTTCCAGTGCAAGATGCGTGAGTTGTCAGCAACCATGCATGAGGCAATTCATGGTCTTTCATGATGGCAAGGATGTCAATGCAGAATGCAGGAGCTTTTTCTGTTGTATTGTGACATGCATGATTAACATTTTGAGCCTTGACCAATGCATGATTTGCGCTCATTATAGTTCCATTTTCACAAGAATTTCAAATCCTCTCAGAAATGCCGTGTTAAATTTTCCCTGTAACTCCTAATTCTCTCCTTCGCCTTTGCACTTTTGTAGTCAAAGAATTTACGGATTACACTGATGCAGTGATTATTCTTTTTTGATATACCAGTAATGCAATAACGTCAATGTATTAGATATTTTCACATGCTTATTGTGTGATTTAAGTACATCTTGATGTAACAAGAATCATCAATCTTAACTTCCTTCAAGAATTTACTAAAGATTATATTAAAATATTTTTTCAAAAACATAAAAGTCATAGAAACATGTTTAAACTGGTATGCTACCTGAGTTTTTGTTTATCTTTCTTTTAATTGGGGTTTTAATCACATTAAATTCAGTCCCATGAAGAATCACTTTTCTATCCAAAATTGAAAAGTAGGGGATCAACTACGTTAGAACTCAATTCTCTCCTAATAATAGTCCTTGATTTTGGACACAATCGAATAAGAACACAATATGTGTTTCACAGGGGTGACCTGATAATCTTTTCATCTTTTTCCATAGGATTCTCTCTTTTCCGAGTAAGTGTTCAGTAGAGTTAGTCCAGGACATTAAATGTACACGAATTTTGAAATCCAATGACCAAGAGTTGGCATTCATTTAGTGTACATTTAACATCACGGGATATATATATATAAAACCTTGAACTTTGTAACTATTTCCACAAAGCCTAACCCAACTCTGCTCTTGTGTTTCCCCCCAAGATTTTCTATTACGTAAAGATTTAAAAATTTAAAGAACATCGTACTCAAAATTCTTGAGGCATTACTCCCTAAAAAGCACCTTGGCAATAAAAGGAAGCCAGTTCTCGTCCGTTGACGTCCGGACAAAAAGCCCGGGTCCCAAAACTCTCAATGACTACCTTTTTTCAAACTTCAAGACCCCACCAACGGCTAGTTCTCTACCTCCTCTCATTTAAATTGAGCCCCAAACTCACCTCACTCTCTCACTCTCCTTCCCTCAAACTTCATCATCAAGCTCTCTTTCAGTCTCTAGTTCAACTTTTTTTTTTCAACAATTCAAGCTTCTATGGCTTCTTCATCTTCTTCATTCCTTTTAGTTGCTCTTCTCTTCACCGCCATTATAAGCATCTCAGAGGCCAAGGACTTCTTGGTCGGAGGCTCACGAACTGGCTGGAAAATCCCCTCCTCTACTTCCGACTCCCTCAACAAATGGGCCGAGTCCAACCGCTTCCAAGTCGGCGATTCCCTCGGTAAGACCTCTCAACCGTCAAATTTCCTCAATCATAATCATCTATCATCTACTGAAAAATGTGAATATTAAGTGAGCAATGTAAGTTTCCAGTAGCACAAGTCTTAGTCCCAAAATTTTCGGATCAGTATGTGAGTTCTATTGCTCCACTCGGTTCTGTTAAGTTACAACTTGTCGTGTCAATTCTCTCTCATTTTATTCTCGATTGTAGCAATATCTAAGAAGTGCATATATAGCTAAATTTTAGCAATGTATTTCTTGTAGTATGGAAGTATGACAGCAGACTGGACTCAGTCCTCCAAGTGACCAAACAAGACTACTTGAGCTGCAACACATCCAGCCCAATCGCAGCCCACGACGAAGGCCACACGGTGGTCAGACTGCACAATTCCGGGCCCTACTACTTCATCGGAGGAGCAAAGGGAGCATGCGAGAAGGGCCAGAAGCTCATCGTCGTCGTTATGACTCCGAGAAAGTACGGTTTCGCCCCTGCACCGTCTCCGATGATGTTCGATGGGCCAGCAGTGGCCCCCACCAGCGGTGGGGCTTTGGCGGCGGTGGTCAGTTGGGGGTTGGTTGTAGTGGGGATGGCTGTTGGGGTTGTGTTTTGAGAGGTTGGGGTTTGAGACTTGGAATTTTTTTGCTGGGGTTTAAATTA
Organism: Asparagus setaceus; assembly: GCA_012295165.1. Classification (NCBI taxonomy): domain Eukaryota; kingdom Viridiplantae; phylum Streptophyta; class Magnoliopsida; order Asparagales; family Asparagaceae; genus Asparagus; species Asparagus setaceus. Next base: position 42,933,418 of record CM022703.1, on the reverse strand, counting down.
TAGTTCAGGGGGAAATTATGTTGAGGTTTGTTTATGTCATGTCATTGCTTCTAATGATATAAATATGATTCATTTTATTATTACATTCATTGTTGTTGGGTGCATGGGTGTTAAGGGTTAGATCATTGGATATCGAGATCACATTAAATACTGTGAACCGTCTCCACTAAAAATTTTCTGATGGTGGTGGTGTTTTTGGAATCAAGATAAGCTTATTTTAGACGCATATGAAACACATAATGAGGATGTAGATAAATTTAAGGACTCCTCCCACCATCAATCTTTCTATGTCCGAAATAGATGTACACATAATGAGGATGTACATAAATTTTCTCTCCTAATTTCATTCCCAACCAAGAGAAATTTTAGTAGACTCCCCTCATCACAAAGAGAAATACACTACAGATATAGAGAAACAAAGAGCACAAGATTGACAAAACAAAAGAAAGAAAGAAAATGAGCACTGCAGCTGACGGAAACAGGCCACAGCCAACGCCGCAGCCTGGCGGCGTGCTACACCAGCGCCGCAGCGCACCCTGCTGCACGGCCAAAGTGACCGCCGCAGGAGCCCTTGTTATCGGTGCCATCGGATACTTCACATTGGGCGCCAAGGCCAAGCCCGAAGGTAAACCCGCTGAGGTCGCCAGGGTGGCTGAAGGTTCGAGCCGAGCCCAATAAACTTGGCCCCCGTTGGGGCTCATGAGGATGATGTTATATATGTTTTTCCTTCAAGTTTCTCTTTTGTTGTGTTGATTCAAAGCAAGATGTAAACACCTTGTTTGATTAGTTATTAATAGAAACTTTTATCTCTTGATTTTGTATTTTCATTTTTAAGACATGTAGCTCTTAATGTTTCTTGCCTCCGGTTATTCAATATAATTGAGTTAGCTAGATTTGGTAATTCATCCAGCATAAAACCAATTAGAATTTAAATTTCAGTTTTCGGTCTGGAAATCATGAATGTGGTATATTACAGACTCTTAAAACAAATTTTTTTAATGATTTTCAAATGTTTTATCATGAATCAACAATCCAGTGCCAAAAATTAATCAATTTCATGAAAACTCTAAACTTCGGATGATGTTAACATGCTTTAATCATGTATTAGTATATGATTTAATCAATTTTATGAAAAATTGAAACTTATATTCTGAGAATGCATAAGACAGAGACACAAAGGCAATTAAGATGCAAGCTAGAAACTTAAGGAAGAACTGCTTAATGCATGTGAATATGTATTATGTGTGTTAGTAAGTGAAAGCATGCTTAATGCCCATGAATTCAAGAAGTTTTCTTTATTATACAAGATCACAACCTAGATAACACTAAAAACTAGATACAACAAGGCAAAAGGAGCATGTAAAAAGAAACTCTAGCCTGAAAACAGAACATAACAGTCACACAAAGCAGATGAATATTATTTACATGCATGAAGTCTGTCTGAAAGAAATTGATGAAATTAAGCTTACTTCATTGGAAATCCCTTCTCTTCAACCCTTTCCTTTATCCTCTTTATCCTGCAGTGAAAAACCATACACAACTTACTTTAAGAATAGAGATTCAATTTCACCATTCATTTTGAAAAAAATTAATTCAAATCATCCAAGTTTATGTTCACAATTGTTTGTGAAATCATCCAAAACAGGCTCTCTGCGGTTGCAACTTTCAAACACTTGCACTCGAATAGACAAATTTCGTCATTTTTATTCATTACATCTCTCATAGAAAAATGCATTCTAAATTTGTGTGATAACTCTATATATTTAAAAGTATCGTCAAAATTAACTATTATCAGCTTGAATGATAATCTGAAGCTCATCACACATTGAACCCTTCAGACCGCAAACATTGCTTATGTGCTTCAATAAATTTACTACACTTATCCTCGCCATTTTGCACGACACATTCATCTCTAAGCTTCTTTGTTTCAGGGCAGGCACAGCAAATTTTCTTCTTCGGCTTTGTGTCAGCTTCTGGCACTGTTGTAGCCATGCCTTGAGTAGTGGCTGGGGATTGCTGTGCTTTCTTTTCTAATGGTGTAGCAACCTCTTTGTTGACCATTGCAGTACAACTAGTGAAAACCTGCAAGAACAGAGACAGAAGGTTATAAATTATAACTGAATGACAAATAAGTGCATATTGAACAAATAATGGATATGAGGTGATAGCTCATTTTGCTAAATGAGGTATCAAGAAATGGCTAATGGTGAACTCCACCCTGTTACTCACATCAGAACATGTGGACCTCACCATTCACATCTCTTGTTAGCTCATACCCAATATCCATTATTAATTACAAATACAGTTCGACCATAACTTTAAGTATCAGAAAAAAAATGAACGGAAAATTCTGAAAATCAGGGGATTTTATGGTAAAACAAGACAAAAATTGGGCATATGCACAATACTTTTGAATGGAAAAGGAATAAAAATAAAAATAATACTATGAATTCTATTTAATAAACATGAGAGCAAGCATAAGGCAACGAGAACAACAATCTGTCTACAAACATAACACAACTCAAGTGTTCTAATTCACATATTCCAATATGGTTTACAATTAAGAACTTATCACGTCTGTTTCGCAAACTATTGATATGATCTTCTTTCTCGAGAGGCTTAAACCAATGCTTTCTGCAGTGTTGTGTAGACACGCCCTTAAGTAGCTTTACAACTAGTGTCAAAAACCAGTAGCACCAGCAGAAACACAAAATAAGCATATGCCAAAGCAGAAAAAGAAAGAAGGGAAAAAGAAGAAAATTATGGAAAAGAGAGAATAGAGAAGGGAAAAACAGAGGTGAAGAAAGGGGAGGAAAAATGTACAATAACAGCAAACAGAAGAAGGAAACAAAGGAAGACCAAAGAAGAGAAGATTGGTCATGGATGTTCAACTGCATAAAGAAAGAAGAAGAAAAAAAATCACCAATTTACCCTTCTGAGCTGGAGGTCTGATCAAACAATAGAGGATGAAAAGAGTGTTGTCTTCAGGGTCCCACTAGAGACTGCCTCTCAGGATCATCCGATCGGATACTGAATCAAAAGAGCAAGAAGGGAAAAGGTAAAACCCTGAAACTATCAGAAGAAACCAATTTGGGGCTGTGGGAAGGAAGGTGCTGTTAAAGATCATTAATGGATTTTGGGTTAAACACGATTCCAAACTGAAACCCAAACGAGAAACACTCACTTGCACAGCATGCCTCATGTTCGAAATGATGCCTGTCATGGGAGCCAACTGCAAAAGATACAGCTACCTAAAGATATAGCAGAGGTTTCCTTTATTCTCCTATAGCATATGGTTAGTAGATGTGGTGAATGAGTTACCAGATGATATGGATCATAATGCTTCAAAGTAAAAATAACACCGATACCATAGAGGAGAAATGTTGGCTAGAACATTTTGATTGAACAATCCATAGACAAAGCACTAAAGGGGCTCACAATCACTTGATTTTACTAATGTACCATGTGCTAGACTATAGGAGAATGAAATCACAATCCCTTGATTTTAACTCATGTGCTAAACTATAGAAATAGAAAAATAAATTTGCATCCTGTGATGCTAAGAATATAGTAAACTCTAGGAGAGTACAAGGAAATTGTGTGCTAAGGACTTTAGGTAGTTTTGGTGTAGAGAAGTTTGCTATCCACTTCCACTCTTCTACAATTTCATGATGGCGCTAGTCTTGCCAATACTATACAATACAGGCAGCTTGTTGAGGCATTGCAGTATATGTCTCTCACACGACCGGATGTTACTTTTGCTATCAACAAATTGTTTCAACATATGCCTTCTCATAGTGATATTCATAGCCAATCTTTAAACTGGTGGTTTGTTATCTGAAGAGAATATTCATAGCCAATCTTTAAACTGGTGGTTTGTTATCTGAAGAGAAATATACTTCATGGTCTGTTGTTGAACAGAAATCCACCAATATCCCTAACTACTTCTAGTAATGCGGTCTGGTAAGGCTACAATGATGATACAACATATATCTTGCAACTTGGCTCCAAACTAGCATCCTAGATATTCGCAAAACAGAGAACAGTATCTCTTCTTTCAACTGAAATGAGTATAAGGCTCTTGCTTATGCTACTGCTTAAGTTAATGGGGTGGAAAATCTTAGTAAGGAACTTTGTCTCCCCGTCTTCCCTGCCTAGAGTTTATTGTCGACATTGATGCTAGTTACTTGAATGCTAATCCAGTTTTCCACTCATAAATGAACATCTAACATCCGATTATCACTTTGTTAGATATCAAGTTCACTGGCAAGCTTCAAGTGTTCTACATATATGTTGGTGTGAATGCTATGACGAAAGCCTGCTCCAAGAATCAATTTCGAGACTTTAAGGTCCCAGATCGGGTATGCAATGGATCCTCTGTCTTCAGTGAGTCAACTCAAAAAGATTTAGCTATCTAAAGTATAGCACACAGTTTCATTTCATTCTCCTATAGGCTATAGTTTATCACATGAGACAAAATGATAGGATTGTAACTTGGTTCTTCTATACTTTACCACATGATTAGTACATTAGCTGAAATCTAGTGATTTTGACTTTATCCTCCTATAGTTTAGCGCATAGTTAGCACATGATGTATTAGCTAAAAGTAAGGGATTGTGATTTCCTTTACTGCTGTATATATTGATAGTTCATCAATACAATCAAAACATTCCAGCCAACATATCTCCTCTATAATGCCAAACTCAAAGGCATTCCGAGAGTCCCATGACAACTTCCCCTAGACTGTTTACCACCCAAAAGAAACTCTCATCTAAGAAAAACAAAATGGTTATTTAGATATTAGTCCCTCAAATCTTCAATAATTCTATATTAGTCCCTCAAATCTCAACAATTGTTCATTAGTCCCTCAAATCCTAAGAGGTCTTACAATTTGGTCCCTAATACCCCTTAGTCATGATTTCTCTCTTAAAACCCATATTCTCCACAAAAAAAAAATGGGTTACTTAGCACTTTGATACTCTACACATTTTAACTTTAATACCCCAAATTTTTGACATTTTGATACCCAAAGTTTACACCTTTTAACTTTAATACTTTAAAAATTTCTAACAATTTTGTTAAGACAAAGTTTATACCTTTTTCACTTCCCAAAGTTTTGTTTTTGACACTTTGATACTCCAAGCTTTAGGGTAACAAAGTTTAAAAAGGCAAAATTACCAGATTGGTATATTTTGTTGACCCTTTTAGTGACACATTGGTATATTTTCTTACTCCGGCGACAATTTAGTATATTATGTATACTCCGGCGATAAATTGGTATATTATATATACTCCGATGATAAATTAGCCTATATTTTGGTCGGAGCCAAAATTCTGGCCAAATTGAGTCACATGATACTCACGTGTAGCCCACGTGGCTGCCAATGTGGCAGTAATTGGGATCAATAAATTGCTAAAAGATTGTTTTTTCTAACATTAGGGCTCAAAATTAGGGTTTAAATGGGAAATTTTTGGTTCTTCTTCCTCCTAGCATGAAATTGGCTAGGGCAACTGAATTGGAGTTAGATTTTGTATTCTCAAGCTCTTGGTCAAGGTCAAATTCAAGTATGAGCATGGAAGAAGCAAATTAATAGCTCAATAGGATGAAATACCCTCATTTACATAAATCAACCATATTATAGTCAAATCAAGATTTTGAACCCATTAAATAACACTATGCACAAGGGGAATTTCTGCAATTTTAGAAGATTCATCCCCTCTCTCACATGAATAGAGAAAAAGAGGGGAAATAGAGATTTTTTGGGGGTGGGGTGTTGGGTTTTTTGTTTTCCTTTAAATTACGTGCCATGTAAGCCCACTTAATCTACATCAGCTGCATATCAGGAGTCAGGTGACTCAATCTGGCAGAATTTTAGCTCCGGCCAAAATATAAGCTAATTTGTCGCCGGAGTATAGATAATATACCAAATTGTCATCGGAGTAAGAAAATATACTAATGTGTCACTAAGGGTCAACAAAATATACCAATCTGGTAATTTTGCCGTTAAAAAAAATTTAAACTTTGAGGCATCAAAGTAAAAAAATGTGTAAGCTTTGGGGTATCAAAGAGTTCAAAAAATTTAGGATGTCAATGTTAAAAAGGTGCAAACTTTGAGGGACCAAGTTGCAATAACACTAGGATTTGAGGGATTTCATAGATTCAAGGGGTTAACATGGAATTATTGAAGATTTGAGGGATTAATATCTAAATAACCCAAAACAAAATGCACATGCAATAGGAAAGAGATTATCCTTCTCTTCTTCTTCCCCCAATTGCCCTACCTTCTCCTCCCTTTCTATTGGATCCTAACATATCCCCTTTTCGAAAACCTATAACCATGGCTCAAGGATATCTACTGAAATCATGAACCAGGTGTTAAAATCCCCAAATCATGAGCTCAAACCCCAAACCCAGCATTTCATAAGCCCTATAAACCCCAAAACCCAAATTAATAACCTCAATCAAACAGTCTCTAAATCAAGCAATCGCAAATATTTGGGAATTCAATGAGGATAACAACGAGTATTAACCCTAGTTTGACGACAATTGAGAGTCAGCGAGAAGGAATCGTACCTTGTTTGTTTCTCTTTCTTTTTGCTCCGAAAATTTCTTCAGATTTTCCAACAAAATTTTATATACCTCCCGTTTATTGGGTCGGGTTCGGTTAACACAGATCATGCCCGAATCAGACTCTGCTACCCAAAACCGTTGGCGGTGACCAGACCGCGGTTTAAGCCACTAAAATTTCCTTTTTCATATAAACCCTTGAAAACCCTCAAATCCATCAACGGAGCAATGGCGGCGGCGGCGGTGATCGTCGGGACTCTACTGCCTTTCCCCTTCTACTACTTCCTGTGGGCCCACCCTCAGAAGTGGGTTGATCTCTGTGGGCGAGGTGTGGACCCCAGCCACCGCATGGCACAGATTTCGCACGTGCTCAAGGCCATCCAGATCCTCTCCCTCTTCTCCGTTGCCTCATTTCAATGGCCGCCGCTGTATTGTTGTGTATTGTTTGCCTTCGGCCAGTTTCTCAACTTCAGGTGAAACCCATTGTTTTGCTCTCTTTAGGTTTTGGATACAAATACTATAAACTAGCTTCATTGGTGAAAAGCAGAGTTATTTGCACTCTATTACCTTAAAGTTTCAATCTTTTTTTTTAACTCTGATTCTAAAGTTCAAATTTTGACCAATTGATAACAAAAAGTTTCCAAATTGATGTTAATTTGACAAAATTGATGCTCCCATGTGCTAATTTTGTGCCTTAATCTCCCAAACTCATAACTTTTCTATGTTGATATTTAAATTAACTTCATTCTTTTTGCACTTTGGGGAATCAATTTGGCAAAACGGAACTTTAGGGTATCTACATGAAAAGGGGTGAAACTTTGGGGTATTTGAGGTGCGAAAACCCCGAGACGAATATCATTAACTTAGGATCAGTATAAATAACTAAAAAATGCTAGATACTATCAAAAAACCATCCATGAATTAAATATCATCAATTTTATTTATGTTTATAAACTAGCATGAAGTTTCAGATAGGTCAATAAACTGTGTTTGGAGATGGAGTTAGGATGGAGTTAAAGAGTTTCATGAGCATGGAACAATACTGTGTTTGGAAATGGGGTTAGGTTGGAATTGAAGAGTTTCATGAGCATGGAACAGTACAGTGTGAAATGGGGATAGGCTGGAGTTAGTACCTAATAGTCCTAACTCTAGCCAGACATAACACAAAAGGGGGTATGTTGTTAGCTTTTAGGGGAAAGAATTCTTTCAGAGGCCCCCTATAGAAAATCATATAGGGAGTAAGCAGATCGTGGCATGTGCCCTACCAATTTAAAGTTTATGGTTTTACTAATTCAGTAGTTAGTTTGCATTGATATTTTTAACTTGTTATAATGTTGTGATGATTTAAATTTAACAGAATATTGTGGCATTTTCATCCTGTGCCCTCTATAAGTTCTTTTTTAGGTGTAGAGGTGTATGTGGAGCAGTTACCTTGAAACCCCTACAAAAAGCTTCTTTTTTATGGAATAAATAAAATCTTTCCAAATAAAATCTTTCCAATCTCTTAGGATTAGATATATTATTTCGAAAAAGTTGATTTCTTCTCATGTCGATCTTGACTTATTTCATTCCAGAAACCATACATGAGAATTGTTAACTTCTACATCCTAACCCCATTGTCCAAATAATCAAGAAAAAAATATGATAATCAGAAACCGATTTCTCTAAGAAGTCATAACACGAAACAAGGCCATAAAGAATGGCAATTAATTGAAAAATACATAAATCATATATTCATGCACAAATAATTTTGTATAGGTGTCACGACTTCGTAGAGAAATTAGTTTCTGCGTTTTTGGTTGTCTGGAGAGCAAAGTGTAGTGTAGGTGTTACCAACTTGTTGGTTTTTTAATGTAACTATTGTGACAAATAATTCCATCTTTAAGTAGGAGTTTGCCAAGAAAACAAAATTTTATGGGTGGCCTCATGATGATATCCTAGGTCCAAGTAATTTTGTGTGTTCGACAGGAGTTAATTTGGGTTGAGGCCCAAGCTCACTCTTTTTTCCAAACATCAGTATTTCTTCCGGATTTTGGCCAGTTTGTCTTCTTAAATTTTTAGTACCTACTACTGCTACCTAGGCTAGCAAGTGTGATAAGATTGTCATGGACTGAGCTGGAGAAGAAAAGGATAACTCCCATTTAGGTGACAATAAAGACACAGTATCATGTGGCCTCGTTAAACTTTTTTGGTGTTATTAATGACCCAAAGTGTCAAAATCATGAAATAGACTTTTCAAGTTTATACCTCTTTTTCTATTTACTGATCTCCTGATGCTTTATGTTCCATGACTTCCGTCCTGTCTGCCTTCTCTTCTTTCCTCTTTCACTATTCTCTATTTCTTCTACCCACGCGTCAGCTACCTTTAAGATTCTATTTGAGCATGCACTTTTCAAATTTGCTTCTCATGTTTATCTCTTTTTCCTTTTTCCTTCCTTTCCTTTAAGTGCTAGATTGGAGCTCGTGCTTTTGGGATGATTTGGGGGATTTGTGTCTGTGTGTTATGCTTTAATTTTTCCTGTCCATATCAAACTGGGATCAAAAGGGAGGGTTGTGTTGGATAGCTTACAACCAGCCTAAAACCAAGTTGAATCTACATGATATGAAACCTATGGAAGACAGGATTCATGTAGCCGGCCCAAAAAAGTTGTGATAAAGGAATATCGGCACCTTCTACTTCGATGCTACCTTATCTATTTACTGGGAATATGGATAAGAAAACTAGTCGTATCAGTTCTTGTTGACATCAATGTTGAAAATATAAATCATCTGCTTCACAAAAAGGTTTGTACTTATTTGGTATTTACATGTTTGAGATAAGTATGTAGTGCATCATATATATGACGTCCGTATTAATTTTGTGGGTTGATAGATATGTAAGGGTAGTTTTATTATCTAAAGAGACCATACTTTGGGTTGGTGTTGTGGTCTCTAACTTTGTATCCAGTCCATTTTGAGTAATGTAGCGGCTGGAGCCTCACTCTGGAGGTTCCATCCTTATTTTCAAAAAGAAATATATATATATATATATATATATATATATATATATATATAAGGGTGTTTTTAGACCTTTTGTCTAGGACATTAACGTTGTTAGCATCCATTTTCAATAGTTCACAGTATTTTTCTGCAGTTTTGAAACTTCATGGTTGTTTACTAAATAAAGATTATGATAAGTTTTGTGCAAGACCCTCGAAACTTCATGGTGTGTTTGTGAAATTTGCCCTAATAATAATAATAACCAAAGCTTAGCTTAAACTTTTGTTCTCGTTTCTCAACTTGATATCTCAATGTATTAAATATTTCAGGGTTTACCAATTACTCGGTGAGGCTGGCACATACTATGGAGTGCGCTTTGGCAAGAACATTCCTTGGGTAACAGAATTTCCTTTTGGATACATAAAGGATCCACAATATGTTGGAAGTATATTGAGCCTGTTTGCATGCTTATGTTGGATTCCCCTCCAGTATGTTCTTCCGTGGATACTTGGCTATGTTTTCATGATGAAGCTGGAATCTGTCGAGGATCCAGCAACTCGCGCTAAGCCTCGCTCTTGAGCTTTAATGAAGTGGAAAAGCAGTTACTGATTATTTCTTGATGTTGGATAGAATTTTGAAATTTTGTTTTGAATGAGCTTGGTTCTCAATTCTTGTAGAACTTTTTGAATGGCTTAATTTGATTTCATTTCTTGTAGAACGAATAAAGAATCTGAAATGGCGGATTCATGTACTTGAGCTGCACTTAAAGTACTGAAAATACATACCAACCTTAAGGAGAATGTAAGGAGAATGCAGCTATTTATAGTATTTTTATAATATTAGGATTGCGAAAGATATTCCTCATTCTCATGTACTATGCATATATCAGTAATATGATTAAATTAAATTTGGCGTACTCTAGCAGGTAAGTAATTGAAAAACGTACATTTTCATGGTAACTTCAGACTGGATGTAAAAGAGTGTTTTGACATGCAAAATTAGACAAAATGTGAATGAGTTTTAAAGGCAAATAAAATTCATACCCAATTCTGTAGGATAAGCATTAGACGTTTCAAAATGTGAAAGGGTTTTAAGGCAAATAAAATTCATAATCAATTCAGCTGAATAAGCATTAGAAGTTTCAATAAATAAAATTCATACTCAGTTCAGTAGAATAAGCATTAGACGTTTCAATTAAGGATAAATGACGAGCTCATAGATTAAACCGAGACTTGCATCTGATTTCCAATCCAAAGTTACAAACTACAGCCATTTTGGTGCAATGTTGTCAGTTGGCATATGAATGAGAAATTAACAGTACAAAAAGGGATAATTGCATTTAGAAAACTATAAGTTCAAAGACATATATATATATATATAAGGGTGTTTTAGACCTTTTGTCTAGGACATTAACGTTGTTAGCATCCATTTTCAATAGTTCACAGTATTTTTCTGCAGTTTTGAAACTTCATGGTTGTTTACTAAATAAAGATTATGATAAGTTTTGTGCAAGACCCTCGAAACTTCATGGTGTGTTTGTGAAATTTGCCCTAATAATAATAATAACCAAAGCTTAGCTTAAACTTTTGTTCTCGTTTCTCAACTTGATATCTCAATGTATTAAATATTTCAGGGTTTACCAATTACTCGGTGAGGCTGGCACATACTATGGAGTGCGCTTTGGCAAGAACATTCCTTGGGTAACAGAATTTCCTTTTGGATACATAAAGGATCCACAATATGTTGGAAGTATATTGAGCCTGTTTGCATGCTTATGTTGGATTCCCCTCCAGTATGTTCTTCCGTGGATACTTGGCTATGTTTTCATGATGAAGCTGGAATCTGTCGAGGATCCAGCAACTCGCGCTAAGCCTCGCTCTTGAGCTTTAATGAAGTGGAAAAGCAGTTACTGATTATTTCTTGATGTTGGATAGAATTTTGAAATTTTGTTTTGAATGAGCTTGGTTCTCAATTCTTGTAGAACTTTTTGAATGGCTTAATTTGATTTCATTTCTTGTAGAACGAATAAAGAATCTGAAATGGCGGATTCATGTACTTGAGCTGCACTTAAAGTACTGAAAATACATACCAACCTTAAGGAGAATGTAAGGAGAATGCAGCTATTTATAGTATTTTTATAATATTAGGATTGCGAAAGATATTCCTCATTCTCATGTACTATGCATATATCAGTAATATGATTAAATTAAATTTGGCGTACTCTAGCAGGTAAGTAATTGAAAAACGTACATTTTCATGGTAACTTCAGACTGGATGTAAAAGAGTGTTTTGACATGCAAAATTAGACAAAATGTGAATGAGTTTTAAAGGCAAATAAAATTCATACCCAATTCTGTAGGATAAGCATTAGACGTTTCAAAATGTGAAAGGGTTTTAAGGCAAATAAAATTCATAATCAATTCAGCTGAATAAGCATTAGAAGTTTCAATAAATAAAATTCATACTCAGTTCAGTAGAATAAGCATTAGACGTTTCAATTAAGGATAAATGACGAGCTCATAGATTAAACCGAGACTTGCATCTGATTTCCAATCCAAAGTTACAAACTACAGCCATTTTGGTGCAATGTTGTCAGTTGGCATATGAATGAGAAATTAACAGTACAAAAAAGGGATAATTGCATTTAGAAAACTATAAGTTCAAAGACATATATATAATAAATACCAAGAATTTGTCTGGACACAATGATTAACTTAATAAAGTTTAAAACAATACACTCTGCCCCCTTCAGTTGAAATCTTAATGAAGTTTGAAACCATATCAAATGACAACTGGAAGGGAGCAATTTATTTTTTAACAAGTCCCTGCATCACAACTATCCAATTTCTTGGACATCCTGACTGAATCCACTGCAAGCAGGGGATTAGATTTTGTGGAGGCATGACAGCTTCATAAGACGTCGACTAATCTAAGAAGAGTTGCTCAGAACCCATTCCACCAGTGTCGATACCCCAAATCCTGTCGCTGATCGTTTCTTATCACTCCAAACTGGGCCTGCCATGTCTATGTGCAACCACTGGACCTTCTCGTCAACGAACTGTAGTCAAACAGCAACCTTTTAGTTTCACTAGCTAAGTGAAGATTCTTGTTTTGAAGATTAAATGACTCTGAATCTAAGAACAATAGGAACGAGCAATGAAATTTATATCTAGGATTATAAATTTATTACAAAAGAAACAAAATTTTTGCAGCATAAGCTACTTCAAACCACATTCTACTTTTAGATTCTATGGGAATCATACATGTAATTTATATTCCATGTATTGCAGCCAAGGGTTGTTTGCTCTTCATCACTTCATTGCCTTGTTTTAGTTCACAAGGATCGTTTTCAATCGAGAGATCAAACACTAACTTCAACTAAGCAGCATTCTGTCTCTTTTTTTTCGGATTTACTTCTAAGGAAGCATTGTTCGGCTTATTCTTTACTTGATATGATTCTATAGATTTTTATTTCAAAAAGTTTCTCTTTTCATACTCTTTGCTGAAGAAAAATAGAAATCGGTTCATGACAATTTGGGATGACCTTAGCGCTTGCATGGGAAGGCACACAAGCCTAAAGGTTAAGAAAAAACATTACAAATTAGAATATTTTTATTCTAAAAGCATGCCGAAATGCTTATTTTATATTGTAAAACCATAACTTGCTTTCTGAAAGTTCCGTGCTTATCCAATCCTTGATAACAGCCCGTTCAATCCCTCAAATAAATGTTTTGTCAATTTGATCCTTCCCCTAAAGTACAACTTCTCAAAGGACTAATAGCCCAGAAACAGAAATTTTATAATAGCTGCAGAAAGGCTAGGTATATGGGCATTGATAAAAAGAAAAATTAACAGTACAAAAAGGGATAATTGCATTTAGAAAACTATAAGTTCAAAGACATATATATAATAAATACCAAGAATTTGTCTGGACACAATGATTAACTTAATAAAGTTTAAAACAATACACTCTGCCCCTTCAGTTGAAATCTTAATGAAGTTTGAAACCATATCAAATGACAACTGGAAGGGAGCAATTTATTTTTTAACAAGTCCCTGCATCACAACTATCCAATTTCTTGGACATCCTGACTGAATCCACTGCAAGCAGGGGATTAGATTTTGTGGAGGCATGACAGCTTCATAAGACGTCGACTAATCTAAGAAGAGTTGCTCAGAACCCATTCCACCAGTGTCGATACCCCAAATCCTGTCGCTGATCGTTTCTTATCACTCCAAACTGGGCCTGCCATGTCTATGTGCAACCACTGGACCTTCTCACAACGAACTGTAGTCAAACAGCAACCTTTTAGTTTCACTAGCTAAGTGAAGATTCTTGTTTTGAAGATTAAATGACTCTGAATCTAAGAACAATAGGAACGAGCAATGAAATTTATATCTAGGATTATAAATTTATTACAAAAGAAACAAAATTTTTGCAGCATAAGCTACTTCAAACCACATTCTACTTTTAGATTCTATGGGAATCATACATGTAATTTATATTCCATGTATTGCAGCCAAGGGTTGTTTGCTCTTCATCACTTCATTGCCTTGTTTTAGTTCACAAGGATCGTTTTCAATCGAGAGATCAAACACTAACTTCAACTAAGCAGCATTCTGTCTCTTTTTTTTCGGATTTACTTCTAAGGAAGCATTGTTCGGCTTATTCTTTACTTGATATGATTCTATAGATTTTTATTTCAAAAAGTTTCTCTTTTCATACTCTTTGCTGAAGAAAAATAGAAATCGGTTCATGACAATTTGGGATGACCTTAGCGCTTGCATGGGAAGGCACACAAGCCTAAAGGTTAAGAAAAAAACATTACAAATTAGAATATTTTTATTCTAAAAGCATGCCGAAATGCTTATTTTTATATTGTAAAACCATAACTTGCTTTCTGAAAGTTCCGTGCTTATCCAATCCTTGATAACAGCCCGTTCAATCCCTCAAATAAATGTTTTGTCAATTTGATCCTTCCCTAAAGTACAACTTCTCAAAGGACTAATAGCCCAGAAACAGAAATTTTATAATAGCTGCAGAAAGGCTAGGTATATGGGCATTGATAAAAAAGAAAAATTAAAAAAATGAAGGATATGCAGTCTTGTAGATTTTTTTTTCCCTATTATGATGGTATACCACGTCTTCTAAAAGCCAACATAAAAAAAAAGGATAGGATTTAGGTCTAATGTGAAAAAAAACCCAAAACAAAAAAGAATATTTTTTTATGCAGTAGGGACTGCTTAAAAAAAAAGAATATTTTATCATGGATAGGTTTCATTTGAAGGCCAATCTTACTTCTAAAAGTTTTTGTGATAAGAAAAGCAGTGTGGCCGAGGCATATGGTCCTAAGGTCCGCCAGTCATTATCATCATAAAAGTTAGCTGTTATTTATTTATTTGTTTTTCAACCAGCTTTTCCTAATAGAAACAGTGAAGTTTTTTTTGGCACATATGTTGTAACACAAAATATGCTTTTAGGTAGATAAACAAATTTTAAGGCGTAAGTTTGACCCAAAAACCAAATGGTCATAAGAGAGCTGAAGGTTAAATGTACAAGGAAAATTAAGTATGAACCTGTTTTAGGAAAAGTGCAGCAGTGATAGAACCACCCTGACGGGCTCCAGTGTTCACCATGTCAGCTACACCTGATTTCATCGTCTCCCAGTAGCTTTCCTCTAATGGCATCCTCCAAAACTTCTCACCAGAGACCTCTGAAGCTGCAACCACTTCCTTTGCTAGATCATCACTGGGTGTGAAAATCCCTATCAAAGCAAAGGCAATGTCATGACATCAGGACAATTGTTTCGAAGGAGACATCTTATTAGAGTATAAAATTAAATCCCTCAACCCTTGTAACATCTTTGGAGTATTGGTGTAGCGGAAGGGATCTTAAGATGATATTAGAGCAACCCGGATTCAAAGCCAACCGGTCACGAATTTAAAGTGGATAGTAAATAAAAGAAGATTTTGTTGCGTGAGTCCAGGTTTTAACCCATGAAAATTGTGCTCAACCTGTGGGGGCCTGTCTATAAAATTATAACTCTCAACCCTTGTCACAATATCAGAGTTTTGTGTAGTGGGAGAGGTCTTTAATACATCTCATGTCATGTGGTTGTTATGGCTTAGAAAGTGATAATGGTTTGTTATCTGAATTCAAAAAGACTGGTCATTTAGTATTACAATTCAACATGGATAAAGGAAACAAACTAGAAGTAGATGCTTCTACATAGCCATGGAGACAATTTGCCATGAGAATGTTATTTACCCACTTTGTTTTATTGCTAAATGAATCTAGTAATGTAAATTGAAATGAGGATGGCCGAAATGAAGAAACTTTTACCTGCAATACTGGACCCTAAGGCAACAACACAAGCACCAGTAAGTGTAGCCAGATCAACCACCTGTTAACAAGAGGTAGAAGTGTGTCAACAAAGACATGGGAAATGGAAAATGGAAAATTAGGAAGCTTAAGGAGAAAACAGTTATAAAACAAACCAACTGGAATATTTGGGATAATACTTTTCCCCATCCATTTTGATTGGTTAAAAAGCAAGGGACAAGAAATAAGAGTAAAAGAAGTTTCCTCTTTTAGTTAACAAAAAGTTTAAGGAAAAAGAAAAAGAAAATATCAGGGAATAGTTCTTATTTTATTTTCCTCTCCTCCAACCTAAGAAAAGCCAAAAAGCAGTGAAAAAGTAAATCTGAGTGCTATGAGGCTCTTCTATTGTAGGGTCGGGAAATATCATGTATAAGAAACTTTACCCTCTCACGGTGCACAGTCTGCTTATTTTCAAACAGTGACCATCAAGGTCACAATGAAGCAAATTTACCGTCGCAAGGCTCATTTTCTAACTAGCGAATGAAAGAGGGTTTAATGCGTATTACTTCTCTTGGTCCTCTCTGATTCATATTTGAATGTTACGACATCAAATTTGAGGCACAACGGTAATTGCTTTCTCTTTTTATCCAGTTACCAATTCGTGGAGACTTTTTAAAATAGTCCAGAAAATTTAGATCTATTGTAACAGATATGACATATTCCATTGGATTACATAAAATAACCATGCAACAAGCTGATATTCACTCTTAAGGATCAATTAGAAGACAAACAAGGTAGAATTAATAAATGATGTTGGTACCTTATGAACACCCTGGTTACAAGCATATACCAAAGCATCTGCAAGTGTAAGCCTTCCTTCAGCATCGGTATTATTCACCTAAAAGATAACAACATTGAAAAGTGAAAAGTTTAGTGTTAAAAAGCGAAAATGGCTTTAGTTCAATGAAAGAATAAAAGCATATGTAAAAGATATCTTCTTAGGCGGTTTATTTAACATATAAATATATTATACTATACATAGGCACCATTGTGCAATTCTTTTTAGTTTTCTTTTCTTTTCTTTTCTTTTTTAATTTTTAAATGAAGCGGTGAGCAACTGCCCCCGTTCCATTAATTGTGTACTTTTGACTATCAGGACTTTTTCTAATTTATTGTCATGAAAGATAACCCATACAAGCAATTTTCACAGGTAACAATGTCGACTACATTAACTTGACTAGCATAAAAGAGCACAACATCAGGAAAAGAGTTGGAAGGCAACTTTGGTCGATCACGCATGTGGAATGGATATGAAAAATAAAAAGTCAATATTACATGCAGGCTTTAAATAGGGAACCAGAAAAGATAATCTAAATACACTGGTGTACAGATTTGAAACTAGGATTAAGAGAAAAATTACAGTTTCTAATGGTTTTTATAGATAACAAACTGGCAATTACCTGAATTTATTGCTACAAAAACCTAAAAATTTTGGGCCTAGAAGTCACCCTGGAAAGGAAAAGATTAAAGGTTATCCTTTATACTATGTGTTAAGAAATTTTATGTATGATAAAATTTTGAAACAAAAGACAGATATCCATTTATGGTATGTTGTAGGTGGATGCTGCCAAAGATACAGCAACTAAAGCTTCTAAATGCAATGGTCAATTGAAATACAAAGAAAGATAAAAAAAGTTTTTCTCATAGACTGCTCTCACCAACCATATTCTTCTTGTGAGATATAAACTCAAATTGCAAGCTCATAAAGGCACAGAGGATGGAAAGAACAGTAAAATGCACATATTCAACCAACTTACCTCAATTGTCTTTCCATTAGAAGCTGTGACTATGTCACGGGTCTCATGCCTGTTCCACTTATCATATTTTCACAGGCAGCAACAATGAAGTGGACCTAAAATTGCAAAAGAAAATTTAAATGGCATTCAGTAATATAATCGCCTATTCACCTGTCGACATTTAAAATATAGATAGACACTTAAAACCTTACCTCTACCCTGGAGGCTTAATTTGAAGACAAACAAGGTAGAATTAATAAATGATGTTGGTACCTTATGAACACCCTGGTTACAAGCATATACCAAAGCATCTGCAAGTGTAAGCCTTCCTTCAGCATCAGTATTATTCACCTAAAAGATAACAACATTGAAAAGTGAAAAGTTTAGTGTTAAAAAAACGAAAATGGCTTTAGTTCAATGAAAGAATAAAAGCATATGTAAAAGATATCTTCTTAGGCGGTTTATTTAACATATAAATATATTATACTATACATAGGCACCATTGTGCAATTCTTTTTAGTTTTCTTTTCTTTTCTTTTCTTTTTTTTTAATTTTTTAAATGAAACGGTGAGCAACTGCCCCCCACGTTCCATTAATTGTGTACTTTTGACTATCAGGACTTTTTTCTAATTTATTGTCATGAAAGATAACCCATACAAGCAATTTTCACAGGTAACAATGTCGACTACATTAACTTGACTAGCATAAAAAGAGCACAACATCAGGAAAAGAGTTGGA
This sequence comes from Asparagus setaceus, assembly GCA_012295165.1. Classification (NCBI taxonomy): domain Eukaryota; kingdom Viridiplantae; phylum Streptophyta; class Magnoliopsida; order Asparagales; family Asparagaceae; genus Asparagus; species Asparagus setaceus. The sequence continues at coordinate 42,915,015 of CM022703.1, read as the reverse complement.
AGGCAACTTTGGTCGATACGCATGTGGAATGGATATGAAAAATAAAAAGTCAATATTACATGCAGGCTTTAAATAGGGAACCAGAAAAGATAATCTAAATACACTGGTGTACAGATTTGAAACTAGGATTAAGAGAAAAAATTACAGTTTCTAATGGTTTTTTATAGATAACAAACTGGCAATTACCTGAATTTATTGCTACAAAAAACCTAAAAAATTTTGGGCCTAGAAGTCACCCTGGAAAGGAAAAGATTAAAGGTTATCCTTTATACTATGTGTTAAGAAATTTTATGTATGATAAAAATTTTGAAACAAAAAGACAGATATCCATTTATGGTATGTTGTAGGTGGATGCTGCCAAAGATACAGCAACTAAAGCTTCTAAATGCAATGGTCAATTGAAATACAAAGAAAGATAAAAAAAAGTTTTTTCTCATAGACTGCTCTCACCAACCATATTCTTCTTGTGAGATATAAACTCAAATTGCAAGCTCATAAAGGCACAGAGGATGGAAAGAACAGTAAAATGCACATATTCAACCAACTTACCTCAATTGTCTTTCCATTAGAAGCTGTGACTATGTCACCGGGTCTCATGCCTGTTCCACTTATCATATTTTCACAGGCAGCAACAATGAAGTGGACCTAAAATTGCAAAAAGAAAATTTAAATGGCATTCAGTAATATAATCGCCTATTCACCTGTCGACATTTAAAATATAGATAGACACTTAAAAACCTTACCTCTACCCCTGGAGGCTTAATTTGACCGATGGCTTTTGCTGCACCAAAAACAGCTGCAGAACCACCCATGTCAAATTTCATTAGCTCTATCGAACAGCCTGGCCCAGTCTTTATGTTGTAGCCACCACTACAAGAGAAAATGTTTCAGCCATTAAACTTCATAGATCGTGGTCAAGTTACTCCATGAAGTGAGCCAACCCATAAAAACTAGTCAACTAAGATATGTAATCAAAAGAGTCCATATTCAAGCAGAAGATAAATAACGGTTGACAAATTTATGATTAGAATTGAAAGAGCAAGCAAGAGTCACTAAGCTGCTCCTTTGTTTCTAAAATTTGGACAGTCTAGAAAACACTGTAATACCTGTCAAATGTCAGTCCCTTCCCAACTATTGCCAACTTTATTTTTGCATCACCATTTGGTGGTCTATAACATAAGTGGATGAAATGAGGAGGGTTTGACGATGCAGCAGCAACACCCAGGTATGAACCCATTTTCAACTCAGCACACTGATTTGCATCTAATATTTTAGCAGTAAGAACATCACTATACGAAGAAGCAACTTTTGAAGCCTCTTCAGCCAGTACACCTAAAAGACAAAAATAATCAAGATAATCATCATTGCCTTCACCTAAACAATGTAACTGAAAGAGAAAATCATGAAAAACAATGAAAATCAATCATGAATACCCACTCATATTTCTACTTCATAAATCTTAATAAACTATAAGTCAACAAACTGAGTCTTAACTAACCAGGGTAAGCACATTGGCTGGTGCATTTACAAGCTCCTTCCCAAAAATCACTCCAGAGCAAACATCACTTGCATACTTCAGCTTCTTATCTAATTGTGCTCCAGAACCCAAACCAATGATATCCACTGATTTAAGCAGCCTTTTGACTCGGATTTGAACCTGTTGTCTTCGTGAACTCCTAGTACAACTCCTATGCACCAAAATAACAAGTTGAAGTAGTTAAAATTCCAATCCAATAATATGTGGTGGTCTAAGTAGTAACTAAAGAATCTACAAACTTAGTATGAGCAACCTTTTGACTAACTTCTATGACTTATCTTTGCAATTACAATGAAAAATTATTACAAAGAAACTGGATAAGATGATAAGTGCATAATAATGTTTTATATTAACATGGTAAAAATTTAGGAATTCAAATATAGAACTCTTTGTAAAATGTTTGGGAAGAAATCACAAAACTCTACGATAAATGCAATGCCGAGTTGCATGGATATGTAAATGATTTAGTTCAGAAGGAACCGTGAGAAGAGGATAAATGCATAGCCATGGCTTACATTAATATGACAAGTATGATTCTTAGAACTAACGAAACCACAATTCTTGTAGAAAATTTTGCAAACTAGCTTCATGGTATCTGTGTGTTTGTCTTCAACTCTTCAAACTGGCATGTATATTATATACAATACAAGGAAAGATAAAAAAGTTTTTCTCATAGACTGCTCTCACCAACCATATTCTTCTTGTGAGATATAAACTCAAATTGCAAGCTCATAAAGGCACAGAGGATGGAAAGAACAGTAAAATGCACATATTCAACCAACTTACCTCAATTGTCTTTCCATTAGAAGCTGTGACTATGTCACCGGTCTCATGCCTGTTCCACTTATCATATTTTCACAGGCAGCAACAATGAAGTGGACCTAAAATTGCAAAAAGAAAATTTAAATGGCATTCAGTAATATAATCGCCTATTCACCTGTCGACATTTAAAATATAGATAGACACTTAAAAACCTTACCTCTACCCCTGGAGGCTTAATTTGACCGATGGCTTTTGCTGCACCAAAAACAGCTGCAGAACCACCCATGTCAAATTTCATTAGCTCTATCGAACAGCCTGGCCCAGTCTTTATGTTGTAGCCACCACTACAAGAGAAAATGTTTCAGCCATTAAACTTCATAGATCGTGGTCAAGTTACTCCATGAAGTGAGCCAACCCATAAAAACTAGTCAACTAAGATATGTAATCAAAAGAGTCCATATTCAAGCAGAAGATAAATAACGGTTGACAAATTTATGCGGATTAGAATTGAAAGAGCAAGCAAGAGTCACTAAGCTGCTCCTTTGTTTCTAAAATTTGGACAGTCTAGAAAACACTGTAATACCTGTCAAATGTCAGTCCCTTCCCAACTATTGCCAACTTTATTTTTGCATCACCATTTGGTGGTCTATAACATAAGTGGATGAAATGAGGAGGGTTTGACGATGCAGCAGCAACACCCAGGTATGAACCCATTTTCAACTCAGCACACTGATTTGCATCTAATATTTTAGCAGTAAGAACATCACTATACGAAGAAGCAACTTTTGAAGCCTCTTCAGCCAGTACACCTAAAAGACAAAAATAATCAAGATAATCATCATTGCCTTCACCTAAACAATGTAACTGAAAGAGAAAATCATGAAAAAACAATGAAAATCAATCATGAATACCCACTCATATTTCTACTTCATAAATCTTAATAAACTATAAGTCAACAAACTGAGTCTTAACTAACCAGGGGTAAGCACATTGGCTGGTGCATTTACAAGCTCCTTCCCAAAAATCACTCCAGAGCAAACATCACTTGCATACTTCAGCTTCTTATCTAATTGTGCTCCAGAACCCAAACCAATGATATCCACTGATTTAAGCAGCGCCTTTTTTGACTCGGATTTGAACCTGTTGTCTTCGTGAACTCCTAGTACAACTCCTATGCACCAAAATAACAAGTTGAAGTAGTTAAAATTCCAATCCAATAATATGTGGTGGTCTAAGTAGTAACTAAAGAATCTACAAACTTAGTATGAGCAACCTTTTGACTAACTTCTATGACTTATCTTTGCAATTACAATGAAAAATTATTACAAAGAAACTGGATAAGATGATAAGTGCATAATAATGTTTTATATTAACATGGTAAAAATTTAGGAATTCAAATATAGAACTCTTTGTAAAATGTTTGGGAAGAAATCACAAAACTCTACGATAAATGCAATGCCGAGTTGCATGGATATGTAAATGATTTAGTTCAGAAGGAACCGTGAGAAGAGGATAAATGCATAGCCATGGCTTACATTAATATGACAAGTATGATTCTTAGAACTAACGAAACCACAATTCTTGTAGAAAATTTTGCAAACTAGCTTCATGGTATCTGTGTGTTTGTCTTCAACTCTTCAAACTGGCATGTATATTATATACAATACAAGGAAAGATGTAAAACTGCCATGCCTATATCTTAGGGCATGCAGAAGGACAAATAAGGAAGACCAAAAATATGCAGACGAAATGAAAGACATATGCAACAATCTACCAGTATGCAAACATAAGTAGTCGGACCTGAATCCCGTTTAGGTATTAATTTATCTTTTTAAACATGGATACACCTTACTTGATATGTACCAAAATCTTTTTTAGCAATGAGAGCACAATATTTCTACTTGTACATGCTAAAAGAAAACAAATATAAATGCGGTAGCACATAAATCCACTCTCCTTCTTCATCTATACCACAATATACAGGTAGTAATATAATCAGGAATAGTGAATGAAATTTAAGATTCTGTTGTACAGTTATGAATAAACTCGACGGCAGCGAATAAGTTCTAAATGCCTGTGGAATTTCAAAATCGTGATAGACAAAACTTCAAACTGTTTGAAGATTTAAGTTATTCGTACATCTTTGTGCTTATGGTGCCATGCAAATTTTGAAGATCGTGATAAATAAAACTAACCTGATGCAATTGCTGAAGCGGCTTTAAGCTTGGACTCTTCAGAAGTTTCCTCAGAAGATGCGAGAAAATAGCAGCACTGCTTGCTTGGGCAGACTTTGCAGCTGCAGCAACAGCTTCTCCTATGCCTCGATAGGTAGCCGTGGTGGCAGAGGGTGAACATGATCCAAGCCCAACAAGACCCAACCTTCTAAAGCCCAAGCCCTGGAGTCGTAGAACCATCGATTGTCCAGCTTTTCCAGCAAACTCCTCCTCTGAGGAAGCCTCAGCGAAGACCGCCAAGTTTGTCATCTAGCTTTTTCAAAATTGGATTTTCGAACTTAGTATGAGCAACCTTTTGACTAACTTCTATGACTTATCTTTGCAATTACAATGAAAAATTATTACAAAGAAACTGGATAAGATGATAAGTGCATAATAATGTTTTATATTAACATGGTAAAAATTTAGGAATTCAAATATAGAACTCTTTGTAAAATGTTTGGGAAGAAATCACAAAACTCTACGATAAATGCAATGCCGAGTTGCATGGATATGTAAATGATTTAGTTCAGAAGGAACCGTGAGAAGAGGATAAATGCATAGCCATGGCTTACATTAATATGACAAGTATGATTCTTAGAACTAACGAAACCACAATTCTTGTAGAAAATTTTGCAAACTAGCTTCATGGTATCTGTGTGTTTGTCTTCAACTCTTCAAACTGGCATGTATATTATATACAATACAAGGAAAGATGTAAAACTGCCATGCCTATATCTTAGGGCATGCAGAAGGACAAATAAGGAAGACCAAAAAATATGCAGACGCAAATGAAAGACATATGCAACAATCTACCAGTATGCAAACATAAGTAGTCGGACCTGAATCCCGTTTAGGTATTAATTTATCTTTTTAAACATGGATACACCTTACTTGATATGTACCAAAATCTTTTTTAGCAATGAGAGCACAATATTTCTACTTGTACATGCTAAAAGAAAACAAATATAAATGCGGTAGCACATAAATCCACTCTCCTTCTTCATCTATACCACAATATACAGGTAGTAATATAATCAGGAATAGTGAATGAAATTTAAGATTCTGTTGTACAGTTATGAATAAACTCGACGGCAGCGAATAAGTTCTAAATGCCTGTGGAATTTCAAAATCGTGATAGACAAAACTTCAAACTGTTTGAAGATTTAAGTTATTCGTACATCTTTGTGCTTATGGTGCCATGCAAATTTTGAAGATCGTGATAAATAAAACTAACCTGATGCAATTGCTGAAGCGGCTTTAAGCTTGGACTCTTCAGAAGTTTCCTCAGAAGATGCGAGAAAAATAGCAGCACTGTTTGCTTGGGCAGACTTTGCAGCTGCAGCAACAGCTTCTCCTATGCCTCGATAGGTAGCCGTGGTGGCAGAGGGTGAACATGATCCAAGCCCAACAAGACCCAACCTTCTAAAGCCCAAGCCCTGGAGTCGTAGAACCATCGATTGTCCAGCTTTTCCAGCAAACTCCTCCTCTGAGGAAGCCTCAGCGAGAAGACCGCCAAGTTTGTCATCTAGCTTTTTCAAAATTGGATTTTCGAACTTGGAGTCGGAGCCTTTTGACATATCTTTCTCTGAAACAGCAACGGCAAGTATGTCTCCTTTCCATTCTGCAAAATCTAACTCCTTTGCAGCAAACGCAATCTGCAATACAAGGTTATATAAAGGATGAAATTACTTGTATTAAAGAGGATCAAAGTATAGGTCAAGTAGCAAAATTATGGCGAAAATCAAAATATTATCACTTGCAAAATGATCGAGCTTGTCAAGGGTACTTTATACAAAACATATATTAGATAATCAAGATGTCAATTACCAAGCAAATGCCCCACAAGAATAGCGGTGATCGGAAAAAAAGAATCTCTGCATAAAGTTATGATAAACTTGAAAAAATGGGTAAGGTTCAAAGAATAAATCCTGGTAGAATAAAATGGAAAAAAAAAAATCTACATTGTCAAAATTCATGAGCATTAAAGCTTCAGCAAAGCATTTATTGTAGTGAAGGCAAACTTTATCTATATGAGAGTAGTATGGAAAACTATCAAGCGCACAAGGGTCCATGGCATTAAATGTGCACCAAATGAATGTCAACGTTTGGTGTTGATGGTTTAACTCACACAGTCAAATAATTATGTTGTTGAGGAGAATTAGGGTCCGCTCATTTCTCCGAATATCTGGTTTAGAGATAAAATTGTTCTTCCCTGCACAGGTAAAAGCTGTGAGAGGGCGGGGTTGATGTTCCCGATTGTTCCTCCGACGATCAAGTCAGCAAAATGCTTGAGTGGAGGGTAAAATGAACTGTAGGAGTTTTTGGGTTCAGTTAATTGATCAAAATGCAGAAAAATTGCTTACCTCGATGTAAGGAATAGCCCCCCTATTTATAATGACAAATGGAGGGGTGATTTGGTAACTTCCGCCGAGTATGGGTCGGCAAAGTCAGCGTTGTTTTACAGGCTGATCGGCCGAGTGGATGGAGTCACTTGGCATTTAATGTGAAGTGACTGGAGGTATGGGGTGCCGACATGGTCCGATGTGTCATAAGGATCTTCGAGGATGGAGAAATAATGCGCCTGTCTATGCATTTAATGCGATGGTGACAAACTATCAACGGGGGGCTCGAGGCGTGCTGTCATCATCCTACTCGCCTTGCCGAGTGTCGAGAAGTATCGTCTTTCGAGCCGACCTCGCGAGATGCCGCCCAAGGAATGACCGAATGGATTGTTCGTCGAGTCGGCCTATCAAGTGGGTCGACATGTACCGCCTTTCGAGACTTCGCGAGATGTCGACCAACCGAGTTGGCCATGCTGAAAGATGTTGGCCCGTCCGAGGTGCTAGCTTGGTTAGATGTTTAATCGGGACACTTGTCTGCTACTAATTGGGGATTAAGATTTGGTAATAAAAACACCATAACACTTGGATCATTTGGATTTCAGGATTCATGAGTAGATCCAAGGGTTGGCGTACTGGTGCACATTTAATGCCATGAATCATCTCCACTGGATACTTTCTCAGTATAAGGTGAATCCTTTTGAAATAGTTGCCTAGTGTTTATCATGAGTGACCATGAAAAGTGACCAACACTAAAACATTTTGCTTTCAATCATTTGGTAAGGGAAATAACAAAATTTATCTTTTTATGGAAATGCCTTCGGAAATTTGTAGATCAGATATTTTGTTCATGATAATCTGACCCTCCAAATCTCGCATATGAAAACTGGTCCGATCGAGTCTTCTATGTTGGGGGCAATAGAAAAGAAAAAGCCCATCATGTCAAGTTCGCAACTTTTCTTATGAACCAACAAGAATCACTAGGTCTCAGGTCATCTCAAGTCTAGCAAGGTTTAAACTTTAATGAAGCATAAGCAGAAACAACCTCAATACGTCGTATGAAATATATTAAAGTATTAGTTATTAAAGTATCAAAATTTCCAGCTAAGTAATCCAATTGGATGCTGATCAACCTAATTCCTCAAAGTAATCCAGATATTCCCAAGATCCGGTTTAGAGATAAAATTGTTCTTCCCTGCACAGGTAAAAGCTGTGAGAGGGCGGGGTTGATGTTCCCGATTGTTCCTCCGACGATCAAGTCAGCAAAATGCTTGAGTGGAGGGTAAAATGAACTGTAGGAGTTTTTGGGTTCAGTTAATTGATCAAAATGCAGAAAAATTGCTTACCTCGATGTAAGGAATAGCCCCCCTATTTATAATGACAAATGGAGGGGTGATTTGGTAACTTCCGCCGAGTATGGGCTGGCGGCTGAGTCAGCGTTTGCTTTACAGGTGGCGACTGCTGAGTGGATGGAGTCACTTCGGCATTTAATGTGAAGTGACTGGAGGTATGGGGTGCCGACATGGTCCGATGTGTCATAAGGATCTTCGAGGATGGAGAAATAATGCGCCTGTCTATGCATTTAATGCGATGGTGACAAACTATCAACGGGGGGCTCGAGGCGTGCTGTCATCATCCTACTCGCCTTGCCGAGTGTCGAGAAGTATCGTCTTTCGAGCCGACCTCGCGAGATGCCGTCCAAGGGAATGACCGAATGGATTGTTCGTCGAGTCGGCCTATCAAGTGGGTCGACATGTACCGCCTTTCGAGACTTCGCGAGATGTCGACCAACCGAGTTGGCCATGCTGAAAGATGTTGGCCCGTCCGAGGTGCTAGCTTGGTTAGATGTTTAATCGGGACACTTGTCTGCTACTAATTGGGGATTAAGATTTGGTAATAAAAACACCATAACACTTGGATCATTTGGATTTCAGGATTCATGAGTAGATCCAAGGGTTGACGTACTTTGGTGCACATTTAATGCCATGAATCATCTCCACTGGATACTTTCTCAGTATAAGGTGAATCCTTTTGAAATAGTTGCCTAGTGTTTATCATGAGTGACCATGAAAAGTGACCAACACTAAAACATTTTGCTTTCAATCATTTGGTAAGGGGAAATAACAAAATTTATCTTTTTTATGGAAATGCCTTCCGGAAATTTGTAGATCAGATATTTTGTTCATGATAATCTGACCCCTCCAAATCTCGCATATGAAAACTGGTCCGATCGAGTCTTCTATGTTGGGGGCAATAGAAAAGAAAAAGCCCATCATGTCAAGTTCGCAACTTTTCTTATGAACCAACAAGAATCACTAGGTCTCAGGTCATCTCAAGTCTAGCAAGGTTTAAACTTTAATGAAGCATAAGCAGAAACAACCTCAATACGTCGTATGAAATATATTAAAGTATTAGTTATTAAAGTATCAAAATTTCCAGCTAAGTAATCCAATTGGATGCTGATCAACCTAATTCCTCAAAGTAATCCAGATATTCCCAAGATCCGGTTAATAAAAGATGGGATCTTTTGGTCAGAAATTGAGAATCACAGTGAACTTATTCTTCGAGACATATCATCAAACAGTTAGTCAACGAGTGATAGAGAGTAGGAAGAAGACCTGAGGAGCTTCGACGGCGGCGGGCTTGGTGAGGCCGAGAGTGGCCATGCGAGCTCGTCGGAGATTGGCGATCGCGGCGGAGTAAATCAAGAGGCTCTGCTCGATGATGAGAAGACGGCAGCAGCGAAAGCAACAAAACGACGGCCGTCTCCTGATCCCAATGGGCTTTTTTATAGAGAGTTTTCACTAAACACCCCAGAATTGGGGAATTTGTCAAAAAGACCCTTAGAACTTCGGTAGTTCGAAAGACACCCCTGAAGTTTGACTACTTGACTTCTTTCCAGAAACTCTAAGGGTGTGTTTAGTAACCTAACAAAACATGTTTTAAGTGGTACAACATTGGTCTCAAACCTTATTTTTGGGCAAAACTTGGGCCTCAATTGCACTAGTTCTTTTTAGTTCAAAAAGTAGCCCCTGAACTATTTTTTGTCTTTTCTTTTGTACCTATCCTTACATAAACTAACTTCGGCCTAATTAAGAAAAAACTAATTCTATTTTGAAATTGTCAAACACACCCTAAGAATTTTAGATATTTTGACTTCTTGACATAAACTTCTCACATTCACTATACACTCACTGAATTGCACTGATTTTTAATTTACACTCAAAAAAATCGTAATTATTCATAAGAGAATAAATGATTGTGATAATGTAATAATCTCTCCGCTACTTTTTTAATAGAAATAGGATCCGAATTCTTTAAAAATATATCATTTATGGAACAAAAACACGTCACATTTACATATCACATGAGCTGAGCTTACTTGTAGATTAGGAGCATAATACTTTTGAGTTGAGATCACTAAAGAACACGTGCAAAAGCAACCCACTCCTCACTTGATTAGTACGAGTTAAGTTGTCTTATAATTTTAAGCATTTGAAAAAGACTCATCGTACCATTTCTTTTGGGCTTATTTGCAACAAAGAAGGAACTTCCATATGATTTAATGATGCATCTTAAAGAACCTAAATTAATGATGCATCTTAAAGAATCTAAATTATATTGATTTGATATGCCAACATAATTGCTTGCAGTCTAAGCAAAGTTGATGTTTCTAAATGTAGATTATAAATAGGATTTTTTGTTTCCTCCTTGAAAACCATCTTAAAAATAAGGTCATTATATATAAACCACTTTTTATTTTTAATTTATAATGTAAATCATCCTTAAAGTGGATTTTATTTCAATCAACCACCTCCTAATCAAATTTTCACTAAAAAGCAAAAATAAGATTTAAAATGCACGCGTTTAAGATATGTAACTTGTATCCTAACTAGACCTAAACATTAATAAAGTGAGTCACGTGTTTTGAATGTAAGTTTTTAAGGATATTTTTGGATTTTCAATGAAAATTTTGACTCAGAGGTAGTTGATTGGAAAAAAAAACTCACTTTAAAGATGTTTTTTTTTATAATCACTTTAAAGATGGTTTAAGTATAAATTAAAAATAAAAAGTGATTCTTGTATAATAACCCTATTTTTAAGGTGATTTTAAAGTTAAAAAACTAATAAAATAAAATAAAGAGATGCTTGCAGTAATCCTGAAAACTAAGAAGGGATAAGTCTGAGCAGTAGATAAATGTTCCTTTTCCCTATGACGCAGTAGTCGCAAACTCGCAGTAACACCATATTGATGCTTCATCCCATTATATCCCAAAGTATTTCAGACATATGTGTACATACCATTCAAAAATATTGCCAAATTAAATTTACTATATTTATAGTTCTATTTTGCAAGTAGACCCCTGAGTAAAATCTTTTTACCCTTTTCAGAGGGTCTATCTACAACAATAGATTTTCACTCATAGGTTCTATCGGCAATCATAGATCTCTTTCAGGGAGTTTATCCACAATTAACCCAAAATATCAAGATTACTTATTCATAACACTTATATTTATTTAAGCATTTCTTGTTGAAATATGAAGGAAACTAGCTATTTCGCTACCACACACAATTACTGTTTAAACTTTTACAACTATCACAAATTATGCAGTAGATGGTAAAAATAAAGTATTAGATTTCGACGGATAAAGTTATTATATTGTAAATAAAAGAAGCGCATTACTGTAAATAAAGCTAAAATTATAAAACTGCTGCCCAGCTTTGATTTTTCAACGAGTTTGATCAAAGATACAGTAAAACAAATTTAGAAGAATCATACAGAAGATTACAAATGATACATCAATCCTTATTATTATATACTTGATAATTACATTCCTAAATAATTAAATAATAATCCAGTACTCAAAATTTGTAAATCAGATAGAACGTATGAAACTAGTAAATTGATGATAAATCTGATAGAATCTAAATTATATTGATTTGATATGCCAACATAATTGCTTGCAGTCTAAGCAAAGTTGATGTTTCTAAATGTAGATTATAAATAGGATTTTTTGTTTCCTCCTTGAAAACCATCTTAAAAATAAGGTCATTATATATAAACCACTTTTTATTTTTAATTTATCGTAAATCATCCTTAAAGTGGATTTTATTTCAATCAACCACCTCCTAATCAAATTTTCACTAAAAAGCAAAAATAAGATTTAAAATGCACGTTTAAGATATGTAACTTGTATCCTAACTAGACCTAAACATTAATAAAGTGAGTCACGTGTTTTGAATGTAAGTTTTAAGGATATTTTTGGATTTTCAATGAAAATTTTGACTCGAGGTAGTTGATTGGAAAAAACTCACTTTAAAGATGTTTTTTTATAATCACTTTAAAGATGGTTTAAGTATAAATTAAAAATAAAAGTGATTCTTGTATAATAACCCTATTTTTAAGGTGATTTTAAAGTTAAAAACTAATAAAATAAAATAAAGAGATGCTTGCGGTAATCACGAAAACTAAGAAGGGATAAGTCCGAGCAAGAGATAAATGTTCCTTTTCCCTATGACGCAGTAGTCGCAAACTCGCAGTAACACCATATTGATGCTTCATCCCATTATATCCCAAAGTATTTCAGACATATGTGTACATACCATTCAAAAATATTGCCAAATTAAATTTACTATATTTATAGTTCTATTTTGCAAGTAGACCCTGAGTAAAATCTTTTTACCCTTTTCAGAGGGTCTATCTACAACAATAGATTTTCACTCATAGGTTCTATCGGCAATCATAGATCTCTTTCAGGGAGTTTATCCACAATTAACCCAAAATATCAAGATTACTTATTCATAACACTTATATTTATTTAAGCATTTCTTGTTGAAATATGAAGGAAACTAGCTATTTCGCTACCACACACAATTACTGTTTAAACTTTTACAACTATCACAAATTATGCAGTAGATGGTAAAAATAAAGTATTAGATTTCGACGGATAAAGTTATTATATTGTAAATAAAAGAAGCGCATTACTGTAAATAAAGCTAAAATTATAAAACTGCTGCCCAGCTTTGATTTTTCAACGAGTTTGATCAAAGATACAGTAAAACAAATTTAGAAGAATCATACAGAAGATTACAAATGATACATCAATCCTTATTATTATATACTTGATAATTACATTCCTAAATAATTAAATAATAATCCAGTACTCAAAATTTGTAAATCAGATAGAACGTATGAAACTAGTAAATTGATGATAAATCTGATAGAACATCTAAAATCAGTGAAAATACATAATCTAATACTATTATAAAAGTGGGTTAGCATGTTAAAACTTTTCTTCCAAAAATATCCTCCAAAACACATACATGAACCCATTAAACACATACATGCATACATAAAACACATACAACACATACATGCATACATAACCCGTTAATTAAATTAAATTTACTTAAATGTTTACATTTAACTCATTAGGTTTATAACGTCTAAAGAAAATGAGATAGACATGAAAATTTAATGAATATGATTACTCAATTTAACCTCCTCACATTCATAACTTATCTAACATTATATTATTGTATGCATAATACCCTTAAAATCCTTCTCATAACCCCAAAGTAAAGAATATAATAACTATACCTCCAACTTTAATTAGAAAATATAGTTGAATTAATAAATTACTATTTATAAAAATTAATATACTAACATTATTATAAAGCCATACTAATACAGTTCATATACTAATTACAAAGTTAATATCAATATAATTTCTATATATATTTTCATTACAGTTATTATAAAACCACGAACAATTGGGCTTAAAGCATAAACATAGTATATATAGTACAATTGTCAAAGATACATTGCATTGGAGCTATACTATCAAAAGTATATTACGGTTCAACTTGCATTTTCATTAGGTTTCATTCATCAATATTAATGCGTAACCGAAATTACATTCTCATTATTGCATGTTGGAGATTAATTCTCTCGCTCAAATTGATTTTAGGATCTTTGGCATTCTGACTGAGAAAACGCCTAACCTTGGGCTGTGAAGTGTGCGATCTTACAACGTGTCTTTACATATTCACTACCGTTACAAGAGATCTCTATACATATTCTCTCTCTCTCTCAAGCTCTTTAGGATGGTAAAAAAACTGAGCTTTCATTCGTTCTCCTCATTTTTATACTCTCAATTCATCATTAACAATACCAATACCATGAGAGGTTGCATATGCTGCTATGTCAGTGGCACTCTCATCCCCTCGGTCTAAATCGCCGTCACAAATATTTACAACACCCAGGCATCACTATCATCAAACTTACATGGACAAAGGCCTGAACATGCTCAGCCTCTGGCATCGTCTCCGATGAACCTAGCCCAAGCTAATAGGTCCAGAGTAGTGGAAAACAGAGAAAAGAATGTATTTGAAAAGAAAAGGTAAACTTCTATATAACCCCTTAGTCCACAAAAAAAATATTTTATGTCCATCAATTTTTTTCCTTTTCGTTTCTTTCCTTTTTTTTATAGAGAAAATATGTCCATCAATTGTTGAGCTTAAGAACTACATAGTACATTAGTCTCTAAAATTTTAGGTTAGCTCCTCGAATCCCCAAAATATTTATTTTAAATTCAAAAAGTAGATATTATTTAGTATATGAAAGTTCTTGAAAATATATAATCAAATGTATATTGAAGCAATTTCAAACATTTCTTTCCTTTTCTTGATTAATTTTATTATAATTACAGGTATATGGACATTGAAAATGCTAAAAGTGGAAGTGGAGTGTGATGCATAGTAGTGCATAGGTCATCAAGAATCTGCTTTGCAGTATGGTTGCTCGAAAAAAAATTTGCGCATTTTTCTCTTTATTTGATTTGGTTCTGTGATCGAGTAGCTTTTATATCTATTTTTCTTTTGGTGACTTAGATATACAAATAATTTGCACCCTTTCATGACATATGAATTTACTTACAACTCACTAACTAATTCTGCAGCGTATCTATCTTTAGCAAAAATTTTAGAAAATTCATCCTTCTGATTTAACATGTTTGCAAAAATACAAACATGCACGTAATTTTGTCAGGAAGTAGCACTTCATTCTACAGGGGAAGTGAAATTTCAAAACAAAGGAGTGATTTCTCTTTTACAATGAGTTGAATTTTAAACCCGACTTACAACTTCAACAGTTAAAAACCAGGCTGGGACAATGAAGGTGCTAATGGATTTATATAAGAATGCAGAGCACAAGTATTCGAGCCATTAATAATGTTTTAAGAGCAGGTTTTGTAAAGTTTTGATTGCTATGCATTGGTTCAAAAATGGTGAACTAATTTGGTTTTTACTTCATATTAGTTATGGCAATCGTTATTGGTTTGTAGGTGGCTAATTTCGCAGAACAACTCATTACAAAAAAAAGACTTTGAAATGCTGGGCTGCAAGCTCATTTTCGCGCTATAGGTTACAAAAATAATTCAAGAGTCTGGATTCATACATTTATAAATGTACACATTGGCATAATATAAATGTACACAAACATATAACCTTATATAAACCTATACATACTTATACACATAATACATATTTTATGTACATGCACATAACACATGCAAATAAACATATGTATTTGGTACATTATTTTTGAGGAACAATAGAAGATTGGTAGTATTCTCATTGTGCGCTAATTTATTTTATATAATATTGAACACCATAAATAGTGTTCACTTAATCTACAACTTTATCAGTTATGCAGATTAAAATTTAACACACTAATTTATGTATGACAACAGTTAAATATGTATTAATTTTGATATATCTAGATGTTTGGACCATTTTTATCAAATATTTTAATATTTTATTAAATATTTAATTTTTTAGAGTCACTCATTTTTCAATTTCCATTAAAAGAAAAACATTCACGTGCATCGCACGTGCACTATACTAGTCACTGATAAATGCATATACAAGTCTTAAATATTTCTCAAAAGTAGAAGCGCAAGAGTCCTGATATAAAATTAAGAGGAAGGATTTTACATGCTTAAAAAGTCTCATAGTATCAAAGTAATGCAAATCTTATAGTAAATAAAAATTAGCCCTGCTCTAAAATAATAGCTTCCATATCAAGGGTTTGAATCAAATGTTGGGCAACTCCCCAATCAGTTTAGTACAAAAAAGAAGTTCCAATATTAAACCATGTCTGGTAAAAACTATATCATGTTTTGAACTGGTCTAATTAGATCGCTGACTCTAACATATTTTCTTTTATCCCATCTCCTCTTGAACTGAACTAAACCTTTGACAGTTGTTTGAGAGTTGCCAAATTGACCTAAAATGTTTCGCTACCTATAGGCCTTCAACGTTAGGCTATGGTCGAGGCCCAGTGGGTTAAGCCCACTTGCATATTTGTGATACAGGGAATGGCCCAGACCATTTCAAGGGCTAGTAATTTCGCTTCCTGTAGAAGGATGTAAACAAAGGTGTAAATGACCTTGAGCTACAAAGGCTGATAGGAGAATGTCACCCCTGTGGTTGATCTTTTACTGCAATCAGAACTGTAGCAAGTATGAGAATGGCACCTAGAAAAAATATGAGAAAGACATCTTGTGTGAAATAACTGTATATGGTGCCTTTTTAAGGCCTAATTGCACTTAAATACCCCATATTTTCCCCTATTTTGCACTTATATACTCATTTGTTTGTGGCAGACTTAAATACCCTAAAATTTTAAACTTACCATCACTTATCTTAGGATATTCTAAAGTTTTAAAACTTGCACTTAACACATGCAAATAAACATATGTATTTGGTACATTATTTAGAGGAACAATAGAAGATTGGTAGTATTCTCATTGTGCGCTAATTTATTTTATATAATATTGAACACCATAAATAGTGTTCACTTAATCTACAACTTTATCAGTTATGCAGATTAAAATTTAACACACTAATTTATGTATGACAACAGTTAAATATGTATTAATTTTGATATATCTATATGTTTGGACCATTTTTATCAAATATTTTAATATTTTATTAAATATTTAATTTTTTAGAGTCACTCATTTTTCAATTTCCATTAAAAGAAAAACATTCACGTGCATCGCATCGCACTATACTAGTCACGATAAATGCATATACAAGTCTTAAATCATACTCCTTTAAAAGCGAGTTCGGAAAAATCTTTTCATGGTCAATATTATCCTTCACTATTTTAAATATTTCATTTAAATCTTAATTTCTCCTAATCTTAATTATATCCTAATCCTAATCCTATAGCTCAACAATTTTAAAAATAAGATTAATAAACTACATGAAACATTATTTTGAATATTTTATTTAAATTTTAATCTATCCTAATACTAATTATATCCTATACTAATCCCACGTGAACTACCTATAGCTCAACAATTTTAAAAATAAGATTAAGAAATTATACATAGCTAACAAATTATACATGAAGTATTACAAAAAACCCCAAAAGTTTCAAAATTGCACAAAATACCCTCAAAAGTTTAAAATTACACAAAACATCGACTTTTCAAAACTTAAAATAACAAACATGAAATTTGGATAACAACGCCATTGAAGAACTTAAGATTTGCAATTAACACCTTCAACATTTCAAAAGTATAGAAACAACCTCAAAAGTTTAAATTATAAAAGAACATCCTAAAATTCTGAAATTTTAAAATTTACAAACAACATAGATGAATTCACAATGTATAAGGAGTAGTGTATGAATATTGATCTATGATGTTAATAATATTTATAGGGTAAAATATATAAGGAGTAGTGTATGAAATTACTATCGAGAAAGTTCAGAGATATCCCTCAAAAGAATCAAGTTGTTTTATTTCAAATGGAGAAGTGAAGGAAATAAACCAAAATAAAAAACGTTCATGAATCACTTGAATTGACATTGATAAAAGACGATGAAGACACTACTCTAGAATTACCTAGGAAAAAGATAAAGATGGACAATGATTGATCTTGACTCAATAAAAAATAAAACAGAAGGAATAAAAGATCTGTTTTCTAAAATATTTTATAG
This sequence comes from Asparagus setaceus, assembly GCA_012295165.1. NCBI lineage: Eukaryota > Viridiplantae > Streptophyta > Magnoliopsida > Asparagales > Asparagaceae > Asparagus > Asparagus setaceus. The sequence continues at coordinate 42,897,146 of CM022703.1, read as the reverse complement.
AATAGTTTAATTTTTTGGAGTAAAATTAGGAATCTTTAGAAGAGATTTCCACAAACTATTTTTATACTTTTATATGCCTATCGGATGCTTTATCATATAAAAGTGTACTAGAGTTAGCATTAATTTTTAATTTATGATTTTTTAAAGTATATCAATGATTAGGTTCAAACTTCATATTCTATTTAGTTTTTTCTAGCCCACTTTTAATCAATCATCTTGGCTTATTCACTTTAATTATTTATTTTCCTTTTACAAGCTATTTTTCAAGTGCTTTTCACTTTCGCGACACTATACTTTCTCAAATCAAGCTTGGTTTCATGTCGATCCAAATAACGTGAAAATTCAAATTGGGTTTGGATTACATTTATTTCCTATCAATTCAATTATCAACATGAAAATTTAAATTCAATGTAGCCTATTCAAACAAACATCAAGAAAATAAATAATCACAATGCTAAAGTTTACATACATCAGTGAGCAAAAACTATCAAAGTAAAACTAAGGAACAAATTTTATTAAATAAATAAATTAAAAATACTTAATCATGGTATTTAACCACGTGCATTGCACGTGCATAAAAACTAGTATTTCTCAAAAGTAGAAGCGCAAGAGTCCTGATATAAAATTAAGAGGAAGGATTTTACATGCTTAAAAAGTCTCATAGTATCAAAGTAATGCAAATCTTATAGTAAATAAAAATTAGCCCTGCTCTAAAATAATAGCTTCCATATCAAGGGTTTGAATCAAATGTTGGGCAACTCCCCAATCAGTTTAGTACAAAAAAAGAAGTTCCAATATTAAACCATGTCTGGTAAAAAAAAACCTAGATCATGTTTTAAACTGGTCTAATTAGATCGTTTTTCGACTCTAACATATTTTCTTTTATCCCATCTCCTCTTTGATCTAGAACTAAACTGGTTTAGATCGAAGTTGGTTTGAGAGTTGCCAAATTGACCCTAAAATGTTTCGCTACCTATAGGCCTTCAACGCATAAGGCTATGGTCGAGGCCCAGTGGGTTAAGCCCACTGCCATATTTGTGATACAGGGAACGGCCCAGACCATTTCAAGGGCTAGTAATTCTCACTTCCTGTAGAAGGATGTAAACAAAAGGTGTAAATGACCTTTGAGCTACAAAAGGCTGATAGGAGAATGTCACTCCCTGTGGTTGATCTTTTACTGCAATCAGAACTGTAGCAAGTATGAGAATGGCACCTAGAAAAAAATATGAGAAAGACATCTTGGGTGAAATAACTGTATATGGTGCCTTTTTTAAGGCCTAATTGCACTTAAATACCCCATATTTTCCCCTATTTTGCACTTATATACCCTCATTTGTTTGTGGCAGCACTTAAATACCCTAAAATTTTAAAACTTACCATCACTTATCTTGGTAGTATACCCTAAAGTTTTAAAACTTGCACTTAACTTTAGGGTAAATAGGTGCTACCGAAACAAGTGAGGGAATATAAGTGCAAAATTTTAAAACTTTAGGGCATATGAGTTGTGTCAAAAACAAGTGAGGGTATATAAGCGCAATTAAGCCTTTTTTTAAGAGAATAATTTTGAAATATGTCAGCTATAAACCATCAGTACAGTTAACTGTAGGTGTGCACTGTGCTAAAAGACAAGCAAGTTGCTTTTATTGGACTTTGTTACTAAGAGAGCAGTGTACATGTACCAGAAATTGTAGCTATTATCTATATACCTAGAGCACCAAGGGCTTGAATAGTGTCATGCAGAAAGATGGCCCTCCTCTTTGTTGCAGACTGCAGACTGCAGACTGCTACTAATATTGGATGCACATCTTCATCTTCAGTAAAGTTTAACATTGCTAGCCTGCAGATTTCACCACTCATTTTCTTCTTTTGGATGAGTGTGGTTATATGCTTCATTTAAAAGCATGGTCTATATATAGTTTCCTGCTTGTACTCATAATGTGGGTAATACATTGAGGATGGGATTGACAAGTTTCTATCTTTAGGAAAGCACAAGTACAACTTCTGACCTCATGGAATCACATAATTTCTCTTTGATTTAGGAGCCATTAAATTTTTGCTTTTTTTTTTTTTTTTGAGAAAATGCAAACAATACCCCTCATTGTTCATTAATAAGCATTTAACAAAACATCCCCAAAAGTCAACAAAAGTTTGCTGAAGCATGCAAATAGACACAATTACAAGTTAGAGGAACGTCATAATTAAAAGAACAAAATACATAAATCTCATAGGCTTAAAATGAAGTCTCGAAGCTTACTGATCTCTGCATAGTTAAATTTCCTGAAGCCTACAGTTTCTCCTTTGTTGGCCGAAGGGCATAAAGCTCAGAGTTGAACTACTGTGTTGCTTTTGCATCATTAAAATGACTTTATGCAGTTTGAATATATATATATATATATATATATATATATATATATATATATAAAGCGATGGGTGAGATGATGAGATGGTTTGCTTAATGTGAGATGGTCATTTTATACCGTTAGATTTAAATTAATGGTTACATTTAAACTAATAGGTTAATTAATTAAAGATATGTAGCCCCACATTTATTTGATTTCCGCCAAATCTTCTAAGATTTCCCATATCCTCCCTTCCTCCTCTCTTTCTTATTTGGGTTCGGCTTAGGGTTAGGGTTAGGGTTCAGGTTCGGGTTAGGGTTAGTGGGTTCGGTTTCGGGTTAGGGTTAGGGTTCGGGTTCGGGCTCGGGTTAGTGGATTCGGGTTCGGGTTCGGGTCGAGTTCGGGCTCGAGTTAGGGTTAGTGGGTTCGGGTTAGAGAAGATTTGGCAGAAAAATTAAATAAATGTGGTGGCCACATATCTTTAATTAATTAACCTATTAGTTTAAATCTAGCCATTAATTTGAATCTAATCTGTAGAATGGTCATTTCAATGCTAAGCAAATCATCTCACCATCTTACCATATCGCTTATATATATATACCATCTTACCATATATATATATATATAAGCGATGGGTGAGATGGTTTGCTTAATGTGAGATGGTCATTCTATACCGTTAGATTCAAATTAATAGTTACATTTAAACTAATAAGTTAATTAATTAAAGATATGTAGCCCCACATTTATTTGATTTCCACCAAATCTTCTCTAAGATTTCCCATATCCTCCCTTAGCCTCCTCTCTTTCTTATTTGGGTTCGGCTTAGTGTTAGGGTTAGGGTTGGGTTGGGTTAGGGTTAGTGGGTTCGGTTTGGGTTAGGGTTAGGGTTGGGTTGGGTTAGGGCTCGGGTTAGTGGATTGGGTTCGATTTGAGTTGGGTTGAATTGAGTTAGGGTTAGTGGGTTCGGGTTAGAAGATTTGTGAAAAATCAAATAAATGTGGTGGCCACATATCTTTAATTAATTAATCTATTAGTTTAAATCTAGCCATTAATTTAAATCTAACTGTAGAATGGCCATTTCCGTTAAGCAAATCATCTCACCATCTTACCATATAAACATATATATATATATATATATATATATATATATATATATATATATATATATATATATATATATATATATATATATATATATATATATATATATATATATATGCATTGCCTCTTGTTCTGTGATTCATAAATTCATGTATAATTTTTTCTTTTTTCATTCGAGACCTACTGCTATCGAAGAAGAAAAGAAAAGGGAAAACAATATATGTCTTATATTTTCTTGCCAGTCTACTTTAGGATTTAGCTATTTTATCTACGTGTAGTTAATTTAAGACTTAATTTTTGTGATCACGGATGGTTTTACTAGTATCATACAGTACATCAATAGTAGGGGCGTGTTTCTTCTAATTAATGGCGACGTTGAAAATGGGGAGGCTACATAATGAAGCCTTTAAGCATAGTCTCTCAAATCTCATGAGAGTTTGTCTATGAAGCCTTTGCACTTAAACTTGCTGGATTGAGCTTGACAAGATCTTAGGCCTAACTTGGCTCGAGTTCCAGGCACTCACAAGTAGGACTAGTTTCTCTACCGAGGAAGCTTAAAACGGCGACAAAATTTGTTACTGTATATAAAAAACAATTAGTATTCGTTGCAGAAATATAACAAGTGACAGTAATTTTAATTTTAATTTTTGAAAATAGTATCATCTTCCATTATTTGATCTCTATTTATGGCTTTCTTCCATTACTAGTGAGGAGGCACGTGCGATGCATATGCTTGCTCCATCGTAGGTGGACTAAAAAATTTCAACGAACCTGCTTGTGTAGGTTAATTTTAAGGATCTTTAGAAAATTTTCAATTTAGGATAGTCTTGCAGCCGTTTGAAAGTTGTAGGGTGTTGTTTGCAAATCAAATGGTGTGATTTGTAATTTTAGGTTTTTAGTGTATTTGTCTGGTATATTTGCAAGTTTTACTTTTTAGGGTGTTCATGCAAGTTTTAAACTTTCGTATTTTATGTCAACTAAAATTTTAAGGGGCTCTTTATAAGTCTAGTGGTATTTTTAGTGAATGAAGTACGTTAAAAATTACTTATAATTTTTAGGTTTTTAATATATTTGTTAGGGTATTTTTACAAGATTTTACTTTTGATGGTGTTTCGTAAGTTTTAAAACTTACACTTAACTTTAGGGTAAATAGGTGCTACGAAACAAGTGAGGGAATATAAGTGCAAAATTAAAACTTTAGGGCATATGAGTTGTGTCAAAACAAGTGAGGGAATATAAGTGCAAAATTTTAAAACTTTAGGGCATATGAGTTGTGTCAAAACAAGTGAGGGTATATAAGCGCAATTAAGTCTTTTTAAAGAGAATAATTTTGAAATTGTAGCTATTATCTATATACCTAGAGCACCAAGGGCTTGAATAGTGTCATGCAGAAAGATGGCCCTCCTCTTTGTTGCAGACTGCAGACTGCAGACTGCTACTAATGGATGCACATCTTCATCTTCAGTAAAGTTTAACATTGCTAGCCTGCAGATTTCACCACTCATTTTCTTCTTTTGGATGAGTGTGGTTATATGCTTCATTTAAAAGCATGGTCTATATATAGTTTCCTGCTTGTACTCATAATGTGGGTAATACATTGAGGATGGGATTGACAAGTTTCTATCTTTAGGAAAGCACAAGTACAACTTCTGACCTCATGGAATCACATAATTTCTCTTTGATTTAGGAGCCATTAAATTTTGCTTTTTTTTTTTTTTTTGAGAAAATGCAAACAATACCCTCATTGTTCATTAATAAGCATTTAACAAAACATCCCCAAAAGTCAACAAAAGTTTGCTGAAGCATGCAAATAGACACAATTACAAGTTAGAGGAACGTCATAATTAAAAGAACAAAATACATAAATATCATAGGCTTAAAATGAAGTCTCGAAGCTTACTGATCTCTGCATAGTTAAATTTCCTGAAGCCTACAGTTTCTCCTTTGTTCGCCAAAGGGCATAAAGCTCAGAGTTGAACTACTCGTGTTGCTTTTGCATCATTAAAATGACTTTATGCAGTTTGAATATATATATATATATATATATATATATATATATATATAAGCGATGGGTGAGATGATGAGATGGTTTGCTTAATGAGATGGTCATTTTATACCGTTAGATTTAAATTAATGGTTACATTTAAACTAATAGGTTAATTAATTAAAGATATGTAGCCCCCACATTTATTTGATTTCCCTGCCAAATCTTCTCTAAGATTTCCCATATCCTCCCTTCCGCCTCCTCTCTTTCTTATTTGGGTTCGGCTTAGTGTTAGGGTTAGGGTTCGGGTTCGGGTTAGGGTTAGTGGGTTCGGTTTCGGGTTAGGGTTAGGGTTGGGTTGGGTTAGGGTTAGTGGGTTCGGTTTGGGTTAGGGTTAGTGGGTTCGGTTTGGGTTAGGGTTAGTGGGTTCGGGTTAGAGAAGATTTGGCAGAAAAATCAAATAAATGTGGTGGCCACATATCTTTAATTAATTAATCTATTAGTTTAAATCTAGCCATTAATTTAAATCTAACGGTGTAGAATGGCCATTTCACGTTAAGCAAATCATCTCACCATCTTACCATATCGCTTATATATATATATATATATATATATATATATATATATATATATATATATATATATATATATATATATATATATATATATATATATATATATATATATATATATATATATATATATATACATAGAATGATGTATATGAGATGGCTCTTTTTGCTAAATGAGCTATGAAATGGTGAGGTCCACACCTTTGATGTGACTAGCAAGGTGGGCCTCACCTCATGGCCATCTCTTCTGAAATTTATTTAAAAAAATGAAATACCACCTCATATATATATATATATATATATATATATATATATATATATATATATATATATATATATATATATATATATATATAGCAAATCTCTATAAACTTAAGTTGATAGGGAATAGTCATCCACCAACTTTTCTATCCATTGATGTTGCCTTGGGATCCTGAAAGATATAAAGCCCACTTTGAGATTTGTGCATCTTGATTTCACGGATCCAAGGCAAGATCAATGATATAAGTTGATGGATGACTATTCCCTATCAACTTAAGTTTATATATTCTCTATATATATATATATATATATATATATATATATATATATATATATATATATATATATATATATATATATATATATATATATATATATAGCAAATCTCTATAAACTTAAGTTTATAGGGAATAGTCATCCACCAACTTTTCTATCCATTGATGTTGCCTTGGGATCCATGAAAGATATGAAGACATTTTGAGATTTGTGCATCTCTTGATGGCACAAATCTAAAGGCAACATCAATGGATAAAAAAGTTGGTGTATGCTATTTCCTTATAAACTTTCCCTATAAACTTAAGTTTATAGAGATTTGTTTCTATATATATATATATATATATATATATATATATATATATATATATATATATATATATATATATATATATATATATATATATATATATATATATATATATATATATGGCATTGCCTCTTGCTCTGTGATTCATAAATTCATGTATAATTTTCTTTTCTTTTTTCATTCGAGACCTACTGCTATCGAAGAAGAAGAAGAAAGGGGAAAAAACAATATATGTCTTATATTTTCTTGCCAGTCTACTTTAGGATTTAGCTATTTTATCTACGTGTAGTTAATTTAAGACTTAATTTTGTGATCACGGATGGTTTTACTAGTATCATACAGTACATCAATAGTAGGGGCGTGTTTCTTCTAATTAATGGCGACGTTGAAAATGGGAGGCTACATAATGAAGCCTTTAAGCATAGTCTCTCAAATCTCATGAGAGTTTGTCTATGAAGCCTTGCACTTAAACTTGCTGGATTGAGCTTGACAAGATCTTAGGCCTAACTTGGCTCGAGTTCCAGGCACTCACAAGTAGGACTAGTTTCTCTACCGAGGAAGCTTAAAACGGCGACAAAATTTGTTACTGTATATAAAAACAATTAGTATTCGTTGCAGAAATATAACAAGTGACAGTAATTTTAATTTTAATTTTTGAAAATAGTATCATCTTCCATTATTTGATCTCTATTTATGGCTTTCTTCCATTACTAGTGAGGGAGAACTGTCGGTATGCTTGCTCCATCGTAGGTGGATCTAAAAATTTCATGAATTTGTGTAGGTTAATTTTTTTAAGGATCTTTAGAAAAATTTTCAATTTAGGATAGTCTTCTATTTGAAAGTTGTAGGGTGTTGTTTGTCAAAATTTTGCATGGTGTGATTTGTAATTTTAGGTTTTGTGTATTTAATCGGGGTATATTGCAAGTTTTTACTTTTTAGGGTGTTTAGGTGCAAGTTTAAAACTTTCGGGGTTTTATGTCAATCATAAAATTTTTAAGGGGCTCTTTATAAGTCTAGTATTTTTTAGTGAATGGTGCTCATGAAATTCTTTATTATAATTTTTAGGTTTTAATATATTTGTTAGGGTATTTTACAAGATTTTACTTTTGATGGTGTTTAGGTATTAAGTTTTAAAAACTTTTAGGGTTTTTATATAAATTAAAAATTGTTGAGGATGCATTCAAACTAAATAATGAGAGACATTGAGTAGGATCGCGAAATCTCGTAACAGAATCTTTGCTCTGATAACTACTTCCATCACAAGTAGGACTAGAAGCTTAAAACGGCGACAAAATTTGTTACTGTATATAAAACAAATAGTATTCGTTTAAATGTAACAAGTCATGAGGATTGGATCATACCATTAGGTGATAATGGAGGTCATCTCTTCAATCATTTGATCTCAATGGGTGAGATCATGCCACATAATATTTTCTTGTAATCTTCCCACTATGACCTTAAAAACCACTATTAAACATGAAAACCATTATAGTGAAAACCACTATTTGTGATAGTGAAAATTTTTAAGTGGTATGATCTCATCCTTGAAATGAGATGGACAATGAATGAGAAAATTGGACCCTCTCAATACCACCTAATTAGAGGATCTCAATCAAGTCACAGTTATTTTAATTTTAATTTTTGAAAATAGTATCATCTTCCATTATTTGATCTCTATTTATGGCTTCCCCGTGACTATGTCATCATCCGACCATCTTTTAATTTCCGTACATGTCACATCTAACAAGCTAGCTAGTCAAATCATGAGATGTGATGGCCTAGAAATCGGGATATTTTTTTATTGTGAAAACTTATAAAATTACTTGTAGAATATATTATTTCAAGATGATTAATTTTAAATGCATATTCCTTGCTTGAAGTTATTTTGTGTTTTTTTTCCAAGTAAAAGTAGCCACTAACAGACAATATTAGACCTATCCAAAGGTGGTCCAAGGCCTAGGCTACTGTGTTTTTATATGAACGTAGTTAACTAGGTTCATAATGCATCACTATTATAAATCAAAACGATTTATCAAAAACATTTATAGTAGGAATTGTAAGTCGATCGGACGGTGGAGATGCTCGATCAGGGTATCCATTTGATGATGTAGGAACATCACCATCAAAAGACATGGACTTACAACCTAAAAGGATTCGATCATTTAATCTTGGCAGTTTAATCTAGTATAAACAATTTGATTATATGATTAACAAATACAATTATTAGCATAAGGTTTAGCATATTAAGAATTGTTAGTCCGATATATAATTGAACGATTACTGATAATTAAAAACAGGAGTTGATCAATTTCCTTATTCGATTCATAATAGAAAGAATATGAATTCTCATATACTGTCATCTTAGTAGCGGAGAAATCACTTCCTCAATTATAATCACCTATTCATAAGAAGGTTATTGTGATCCGTTCCTAATATGAAACTAATATCATGATGTCGCAAATTACGTTCATTTAACTATTTGCTATAACTCTCTATAAACTGTTTATAGGAGATTTGCTTCTATATATATATATATATATATATATATATATATATATATATATATATATATATATATATATATATATATATATATATATATATATATATATATATATATATATGGCATTGCCTCTTGCTCTGTGATTCATAAATTCATGTATAATTTTCTTTTCTTTTCATTCAAGACCTACTGCTATCGAAGAAGAAGAAGAAAGGGGAAAAACAATATATGTCTTATATTTTCTTGCCAGTCTACTTTAGGATTTAGCTATTTTATCTACATGTAGTAAATTTAAGACTTAATTTTGTGATCACGGATGGTTTTACTAGTATCATACAGTACATCAATAGTAGGGGCGTGTTTCTTCTAATTAATGGCGACGTTGAAAATGGGAGGCTACATAATGAAGCCTTTAAGCATAGTCTCTCAAATCTCATGAGAGTTTGTCTATGAAGCCTTTACACTAGTTTCTCTACCGAGGAAGCTTAAAACGGCGACAAAATTTGTTACTGTATATAAAAACAATTAGTATTCGTTGCAGAAATATAACAAGTGACAGTAATTTTAATTTTAATTTTTGAAAATAGTATCATCTTCCATTATTTGATCTCTATTTATGGCTTTCTTCCATTACTAGTGAGGAGGCACGTGCGATGCATATGCTTGCTCCATCAGGTAGGTGGACGAAAAATTTCAACGAACTGTTTGTGTAGGTTAATTTTTTTTAAGGATCTTTAGAAAAATTTTCAATTTAGGATAGTCTTTGCAGCGTTTGAAAGTTGTAGGGTGTTGTTTGCAAATCAAAATTTTGCATGGTGTGATTTGTAATTTTTAGGTTTTTTAGTGTATTTGTCGGGGTATATTTGCAAGTTTTTACTTTTTAGGGTGTTTAGGTGCAAGTTTAAAACTTCGGGGTTTTAATGTCAATCATAAAATTTTTAGGGGCTCTTTATAAGTCTAGTGGTATTTTTAGTGAATGGTGCTCATGAAATTACTGTTATAATTTTAGGTTTTAATATATTTGTTAGGGTATTTTACAAGATTTTACTTTTTGATGGTGTTTCGTGTAAGTTTAAAACTTAGGGTTTTTATATAAATCCCAAAATTGTTAAGGGGCTATTTAAGTCTAGCGGTATTTTTTTTAGTCAATGGCTACAATCTGTGAGAAAATCTTTAGCAAGAGAGGGCATTTTGGTCAAGTGAAAATCACGCCATCTTTGTAGAAATCTTTGCCTACATGACTACTTCCATCACAAGTAGGACTAGAAAACTTAAAGCGACAAAATTTGTTCTGTATATAAAAACAAATAGTATTCGTTACAGAAATATAACAAGTGACAGTTATTTTAATTTTAATTTTTAAAAATAGTATCATCTTCCATTATTTGATCTCTATTTATGGCTTTCTTCCATTATTTGATCTCTATTTATGGCTTCCCCGTGACTATGTCATCATCCGACCATCTTTTAATTTCCGTACATGTCACATCTAACAAGCTAGCTAGTCAAATCATGAGATGTGATGGCCTAGAAATCGGGATGATTTTTATTGTGAAAACTTATAAAATTACTTGTAGAATATATTATTTCAAGATGATTAATTTTAAATGCATATTCCTTGCTTGAAGTTATTTTGTGTTTTTCCAAGTAAAAGTAGCCACTAACAGACAATATTAGACCTATCCAAAGGTGGTCCAAGGCCTAGGCTACTGTGTTTTATATGAACGTAGTTAACTAGGTTCATAATGCATCACTATTATAAATCAAAACGATTTATCAAAACATTTATAGTAGGAATTGTAAGTCGATCGGACGGTGGAGATGCTCGATCAGGGTATCCATTTGATGATGTAGGAACATCACCATCAAAAGACATGGACTTACAACCTAAAAGGATTCGATCATTTAATCTTGGCAGTTTAATCTAGTATAAACAATTTGATTATATGATTAACAAATACAATTATTAGCATAAGGTTTAGCATATTAAGAATTGTTAGTCCGATATATAATTGAACGATTACTGATAATTAAAAACAGGAGTTGATCAATTTCCTTATTCGATTCATAATAGAAAGAATATGAATTCTCATATCTGTCATCTTAGTAGCGGAGAAATCACTTCCTCAATTATAATCACCTATTCATAAGAAGGTTATTGTGATCCGTTCCTAATATGAAACTAATATCATGATGTCGCAAATTACGTTCATTTAACTCTTTGCAAAAATAAGTCATAAACTGTGTACTAATTAATAGATGATTATGATTGAAAACGGGATTTCTGCATTGTATGCAGGGAAGAGAATCTACAGTTTTGAACCATTATAGTAGTTGATAGTTTTAGATTATAAGCATTGCTTTATCCGATACTTCTTCTCATTGTTTACTAATTATCTTAATAAGGTTTGATTTTTTATGATGAGCTTGATTATGCTGCTCTGAGTGATTGTTATATTGTTAAGAGTCATAGTAGGGGGATCTAGTTATAGTTTAGTTGAAACTTTAGGCCAAATCAATGTAACAACCATTGGTTAAAATTACTATGTTTGGTAGTGAATGATTGAAAATTGCTAATAGGCGTAGTAATAATGAAAGTATAGGATAGAGCCCTATGCTATGCGTCCGTTGTTGTTTGTTGCCCATTGTGGAATATTTTGTAATGGCATTGCATTATTTAACGAACAAATTAAGGCCTAACTACTTCCATCGACATCTTGTTTAGATACTAAAAATGATGCTTTAAACATCATTAGCAATGAATATAGTACAATTAAGCATTAAGTAACTAGTATATAGTACATGGAGACGATAGTGGATAATATTTATATTATTTTGCAAGGTTGAAAAGGTAAAGTGTATTATATCTCTAATTAATATACCTTAGTGCTTAACAAAAATGATTGAGCGCTAAGTTTATAAATTGTTTAAAGGAAGCAGGGTTGTTTTGGACTTGCTCTTATTATGATTGTTCTATTTATATCTGAAGAATGTTCTTTCTGATTATATAAATTGATAGTTTTACTATTTGCATTGATATTAACTGCTTATATTGATATTTTATGGCTTAAAATTGATGGTCAAATAAGTGTGCATTTGCTCCTTTGTGTATTTTGTATCCCTGGTATACCATGAAGTTTTAAAATTAATTATATTTTAATAATTTCTCTTATATGAATATGGAAATATGTTCCTGAATATTCTCATGTTAAACCCATAATAACTCTATTTTTAAATATAATTGGCATACATTTGAAATCGAATTATGGGTTAATTGCACTTAAGATAGCCTATAGTTTTCCTAATCTGCACTCAATGTTTTTGGGAGCACTTATGTACGCTAAAGATTTTAAAAATTACACTTAAATATATTTAATTATGAAAATGCAAGAATTTCTATCTGAAAATTCTCCGCGACACACATGCTAATTTTAGACAACCTTTAATTTTTAAATTCTTGTTAAACCTATCATAATTCTACTTTAAAACTACACTTAATTCTATTTTGAAACAAGATTTTGATAGGTTTAGCGTAGATTTAACAAATAAGAAGAGTTAAAATGTACTAAAATTAGTATGTGTCACATGAGAACTTTCAAAGGAAAATTCTCATATTTACATAGTTGTAGATATCAAAGGCAAATTATAAAAACTTAGAATAAAAGTGCTGCCATAAACAATTGGGGATATATGAGTGCGAAGAAGGGAAACTACATGGTATTTAAGTGCAATTAATCCATCCTTTATTTACAAACATAATTAAGAGCTAAAAGTTATAAAATTATCTTGTAGGTGGCAGATAGAAAAATTCAGAGTCAAATTCTCACCCTTGTATAAACATAAATATTAAATTGTAACTTCTAGAAACTAGAAACTATATAACCATAAGGCTAAATATCAGAAAACCCCACTTAACTTTGGATGATTATCGAAAACCCACCTTAACTTTCAAAATATTAGAAAAATCTCCCTTAAGTATCGTGATTATCACAAAAACCTCATTTAACTTTTAGAGTTTATAAAAAAACTCCCTTTAGCTTTGAGATTTGATCATAAACACCCTAAAATTAGGGGGGTTTTCTGATAAAATCTCAAACTTAAGGGGGTTTTACGATAACCCCTAAACTTAAGGGGGTGGTTTTCTGATATTTTCAAAGTTAAGGGGGCTTTCTGATAATCATCCAAAGTTAAGGGTTAACCATGTAAGTCCCGCCAAAAACAAGAGAAGGTACACAAGTGCAAGGCAGAAGAAACTATGAGGTACTTAGTTGCTAATTAAGGATCATGACCGGCTACAGGCAGTATATCACCTGCTCATACGGGGATCTCCCGGTCGCCCAGTTTAAATTTCACCGTCTCTCTCCTCGCAGTTTCTCTCTCATCCGCTCTCTCCTCTTACTTTCTCTCTCCTCACTCGCCGGAGCCGCCGCCGTCTATGCTTTCAGATCATCTGCCTTAGCACTCGGCTAGGGTTTCTAGATTTCAATTGTTGCATCCAAGGGGCTCTTTCTAGGGTTTTGCAGTGGTTTTTGGCCAAAAAAGGAAAAAAAAAAAATCTTTGATGCAAATCACGGAATTGTAAGGAAATTTAGGTTATTTTACTCGGTTTCGGCAATGCTGCGCTGATTCTTAGCCAATTTTAGGGTTTCGCGGCGGTTTTTGAGCAGCTGAGGTTTCTAGGGTTTCGATCGATGAACATGGAACAAGAATCCGAGGTCAGGCCGGCTCTTGGACCGGCCGGAAACAAGACGAGATCGCCATCTCTCGCTCTGAAACCAGCTTCAATGCCATTTCAACATTCGAAGCCATTGGTTTCTTCCTTAAGTGCTCCTCCTTCGGCATTGAGAAGGCAGGAGCTTCTGTTGCATTCGAACTTGTCGTTGAATGCTTCTTGCTCTTCGGATGCTTCGACGGATTCGTTCTGCAGTCGGGCTTCTACTGGAAAGGTTGCTCGGCCGAGGTCGGATAGGACGAGGCAGAGAGTTCTGAGGCCGGAGAAGATTGTTCCGGATAGCGAGGCGAAAGCTCTTTCTCAGGGTAGAGGAGGTGTGGTTGGATCACACCCAACACTGGTGAGTTCTATTTCAGTTCTAGTAAAATTTTAGACTTTTGGGTCAATGCAAATTTGATGTGTAGAATCATTTATAGCTGCTTTGAAATTGGGTTTCGGATGGATTTATTTGTAGTATAAAATGATTGCTATAGAACACTGAAAGTGAAATCCAATAACTAAAATTGGATCTTCCCACATCTATTCTTATGAACATGTAGGGCATAGAACCCAGGACACTATACAATTTGACATGTCAGATTCAAGATTAAATACTGCTTTGGAGATAAAGATGGTTGTTTTCATGCTCCTAAAACCTATGTTGAAATGTGAAAGTTGTGGTCACATTTTTAGTTAATTGTCTTCACAGGCTTGGAATACAGGGTTTGCTTGCTCTGTCATCCATAGTCTGGTTCTTTGAAGCTGGTTCCTGCACTACCTTTTGAAATCCATTTTATGCCCCCTGAAAGTGCCATCTGATGCAGTAATTTGCCTTCCCATTATATTAAAATATCTACTGGTAGTGAATGAGTTATAAGGTTGCAGGGGGTCTTGAGGATATGGTTCATAGTGGAGGATTCTATTCTAGCTGGATTAAGATGAGGCTACAATGATTTATGAAAATGTTTTGCCATAGGATTTTGTCACATTGTTAGTTACTCATTATCATAGATTAATGAAAAAAATCATTGGAAATGACATATGTCAACATTGTGTGTGTGCATGTGCAGAATTATTTAGCATATGTATTCAGGTATTATCTTAGGCGTGAGATGCTTTGATTATACTAGGTCTAATCGACAGCAGAAAGTCAGATAACTGCAAGTTTCTCAACTAGTATGGTTATTGAAGTTCACCATACAAGCCTTTCACAAATACCCGAGTAAGCAAGTCTCTGTCTCCCTTCTTACTAGAACCAAAATGCAGTTGTGCCAGCTTTGCATAAAAAGATTCCTTTTCGCTTCTAATATTAAAGAATCCGATACCCATTACAATATCAACATAAGGCAGTTTAGATGGATTGTGTATTGAGTTTCATTGGCATCTATTTTAGATCCTTTCATTGGCACTTTGCGTCATGCTTCAAAAGCATGGTTTTTTTTATCTTTCCTTTGCTGCTATTTCTGGTTTGATGGATTAGAAACTTACTGGATAGAAGCTGGTTTTTCTGCAACTAGTTTTCTCCTGCTACTTCTCTGTTTTAGTGCATCACCAGGAACTGCATAGATACCTTTTCCAATTGAAGTTCAATGGTTGTGGTGGTTGAAAGCTAATTGTTTTCACTGAGCGATTATTTCTGGTTGCTTCTTTTATTAATTTTCATATTTAATAATCATTCTATGCTGCTTAACATCCATTTGACATTTTGGAGGTTACAATTCATAACTAGTTGCATGAGTTCATGACTGACTGCAATCAATCTGGTTGAAAGTTGCCCATAGTTTTGAATGGCAAATAAGGCAATATAAACTGACTTCTAATATTGCTTATTTGATATGTTTCATGCTGTGGTCTAATATTTTATTCAGTTTGAACTTTGAGATCCTTTAAAGAAGGGTAATCTTTGGTTTGATTTGTTCCAACAGATTCACGTTATGTTGTATTCCATGATGAGGAATGGGGTGTTCCTGTCCATGATGACATGTATGCAATCTCAAGTTTCTTCTGGTTCTCATTTTGATTTTAAAATGGGAAGGTTTGAAATATTTGGCAGCTAATTAACAAAAGATTCTCAGTCTCTGATATCCTTAACAATCTGCAGGAGACTATTTGAGTTGCTTGTATTATCTGGTGCATTAGCTGAGCTTACATGGCCAGCAATCCTCAGTAAAAGGCACATATTTAGGTACTTCTACAGCTAGCAAAAGAGCTGTTTGAGATGATCGAGTGAAGTATTCTGTTATTTCCTTGTCTGACATCTCTCTGCAGGGAGGTTTTCTTGGACTTTGACCCAGTAGCCGTCTCTAAGTTGAATGAGAAGAAGATCATAGCCAGTGGAAGCACTGCCAGATCCCTATTATCAGAGCCAAAGTTACTCGCCATTATCGAGAATGCCCACAAAATACTAAAGGTATGTTCTCTTCTAGTATGTACAAGACATTTGGATTAGATGTTTATGACATAAACATGTTGCTTGAACCTGAATTCATTCCGAATCTAGTTTAGGCATTGAATTAGTTTACATTCTCATATGAAAATGTGATGATGACTATCAGTTTAATTTTTCTGTAATATACAATAAGTTGTCAGAGTTTAGTAGTTATATTCAATCTTTAACTAACATAATATGTCACAACTATTCAGTACGCCTGCTGTCTAATTTTGCTTTACTATGTGAACAAATTTATAGTCTGTATGATTGTTTAATTTTTTATCAGGATCAAAATTGAACAAAATTTCTGAACTTTATATATTCTTCAAAGTAAGTAGTAGAATGCTAAAAATAGTTTGATTGTCTTGTCAAATATTGCTTTGGTTTCAAAAAGAAAAAAACTTTTTATAGCTGGCAAGCTTTTAATGATACCAATGACCATGAAGAGGCCTTATCATCCCGTCTTCATACTTTACATATTGTGCTATATTGTAAAGTTCAGAGAAGAGTTTGTATCGTGCTAGTTGGTCGTGAACAACTGAACAAAAATGAAGCATCGATCTTATTACCAAAGCAATCAACATTACTAATGTTAATAGAGAAAGAAGAATAGAGACAGAGAAAAAATATATAAGTTGATAATTTGCATAGGCATGATTAAAAGCATATCCAGCTGTCATGGCTTCTTCAACCAAGAAAGAAAAAGGAGTCCCATTGCTGAGTTCTCCTTTGCCATTCATCTCTGACATCATAATTTTGCGTCCACCTCTAAAGTTTCAATCATTTCTTACTCTCTCCTAACTCAACTATTGTTCCTCGCTGTATATAACTTGTCTTCTCCCTTCTCCTCTATACTACAGATTACAGAGGAATTTGGATCATTTGATAAGTACTGCTGGGGGTTTGTGAACCACAGGCCAATCGCTAGCAGATTCCGCTTCCCTCGACAAGTCCCAGTGAAGACTCCGAAGGCAGATGCTATCAGCAAAGACTTAGTAAAGAGGGGCTTCCGAAGCGTGGGCCCTACCGTTGTTTACACATTCATGCAGGCTGCAGGCTTAACGAATGACCATCTCACCACCTGCTACCGTTTCGATGAGTGCACAAAAAATAGCAACTGTAACAAAGAGGAAAAGAAGAGGGATGGAAATGTTAAGGAGATTGTGCTAGGGGAGCTTGATTTGGAACTGGCAATGGCCGTAGGTGGACTGGGTCTCTCATCATAGCAACTGGGGGAGAAAATGAAATGGGTTTGATTCTGTATAAAGGTTTCACATGTTCTTGTAATCTGGCTTGTATATTTGTTTTTTTAGTTTATTTTATTTTATTTTATTTACATGGTTAGCGAAATTGATTAGGTCCTTCATGTGCCAGAAAGGAATATTGCTTATCTGCAGCTTGGTGTTGAGCGATATAGTTCGAGTTTAGTGACAGTTTGATCTTATATCCATCAGCATCAGGTTCCAGTGCAAAGTTTGATTGTTGCCGGTAGATAACTTAGCTGGTGCGGTATTATTACTGCTTGAGTTTTAGGATTGCAATGTAGCAAATCAAGATCCAGGACTTGAGACCAAGCTCCTGCAATATCTCGTATTGAAGATTTTTGAGATTAAGATTGGAAGATATCAATTTACATCACAACATCAAAAGCCTGCAGGTGAAATATTCTCATCCGTGCGAGAATTATTCATGCTCTCAGAATGATCAGCAGAATTTGAAATTTTAGTAACAACTTCAGTTTCTTGATGCTTCAAAATCTCCGCAACTTTGCACCAATTATTTGCTTGTTCTTGCAGTAATGCACTAGCTTTAGCGCAACCTCTGAATCTCTACGAAGTGCCTACTATCAATCATACGTACAAGTATCATGTGAAAAAAGCTATGTAAAAATGTTTTCGTTGGTTCAATTGCTAATTTTAGTTCAAAGAATGCCGAGAATGAATTGGAAATGAGACTTCATCAATCGTAACATAATTTTTCGTGAGAGGTCATTCACTAACCTGCAGCCTTTTTATCTTTTCTACGATTTCACACAGAAAACTGCAGAGTATTTGAGAATTACAATTCCAGTAGAAGACCACTTTAGAAATCGAAGGAGAGAGCGAAAAAGAAGAAGAAAAAAAAACTCTTTTAGCCTTAAATGCATGTAGGCTATTATAGTGAGCCAGCGATAGTATCCTCTACGCTAGATTCTCTAATAATCGACAGCCACAGGAAATTATCGGACATCATTTTAGGGTCTTAATGTTTGTTGTAGGTATGTTCTACTCTTGGTACCAACCAAATCATATCCAATTTTGATTACATTATGCCAACATACAGGATGGGGAAAGAAAAGTTCATATTTTGCCAACCAAAGTTCTTTAAGTATTAGTAGAAAAGACTGAGATATATGATGCTGATATTGGATTAATAAGCCTTAACTAGGGATACAGTAACAAGACTAATCTGGTTGGGTACAGAAAAATCAAAACTAATGTACCAACAAAATTTGCAAATGTTCGTGTTACATCTTACATGGTTAATAATAAACAAATGCAATGACGCAGGTAAACCAGTACACTGATACTCCACCTGACTAGAATGAATCATATCAGAGCATAAGGTAGGAAACATAAGAATCTAACAATCCATCTTATAAACTTTGATACATACCATCATCACTGCAAAAACTTCATAGTAAAGCGACGATGAGCTATGAAGAGAGCTCTGGAAGATTCCATCTTAACATTGATTTTTGAAAGAATAATCTCCAATAACGGTTTTCAATCAATATAGCATATGATCAGAACTCAAATGGCAACAAAATTTCATGAATGATACAACACCATCTGCTATCATGTCTCAATAGTAATACAATTTCATAAATATATCTCAGTGGTATTACAGAAAGAAGAATAGAGACAGAAAAAATATATAAGTTGATAATTTGCATAGGCATGATTAAAAGCATATCCAGCTGTCATGGCTTCTTCAACCAAGAAAGAAAAAGGAGTCCCATTGCTGAGTTCTCCTTTGCCATTCATCACTGCCATCATAATTTTGCGTCCACCTCTAAAGTTTCAATCATTTCTTACTCTCTCCTAACTCAACTATTGTTCCTCCTTGTATATAACTTGTCTTCTCCCTTCTCCTCTATACTACAGATTACAGAGGAATTTGGATCATTTGATAAGTACTGCTGGGGGTTTGTGAACCACAGGCCAATCGCTAGCAGATTCCGCTTCCCTCGACAAGTCCCAGTGAAGACTCCGAAGGCAGATGCTATCAGCAAAGACTTAGTAAAGAGGGGCTTCCGAAGCGTGGGCCCTACCGTTGTTTACACATTCATGCAGGCTGCAGGCTTAACGAATGACCATCTCATCACCTGCTACCGTTTCGATGAGTGCACAAAAAATAGCAACTGTAACAAAGATGAAAAGAAGAGGGATGAAAATGTGAAGGAGATTGTGCTAGGGGAGCTTGATTTGGAACTGGCAATGGCCGTAGGTGGACTGGGTCTCTCATCATAGCAACTGGGGGAGAAAATGAAATGGGTTTGATTCTGTATAAAGGTTTTACATGTTCTTGTAATCTGGCTTGTATATTTGTTTTTTTAGTTTATTTTATTTTATTTTATTTACATGGTTAGCGAAATTGATTAGGTCCTTCATGTGCCAGAAAGGAATATTGCTTATCTGCAGCTTGGTGTTGAGCGATATAGTTCGAGTTTAGTGACAGTTTGATCTTATATCCATCAGCATCAGGTTCCAGTGCAAAGTTTGATTGTTGCCGGTAGATAACTTAGCTGGTGCGGTATTATTACTGCTTGAGTTTTAGGATTGCAATGTAGCAAATCAAGATCCAGGACTTGAGACCAAGCTCCTGCAATATCTCGTATTGAAGATTTTTGAGATTAAGATTGGAAGATATCAATTTACATCACAACATCAAAAGCCTGCAGGTGAAATATTCTCATCCGTGCACGAGAATTATTCATGCTCTCAGAATGATCAGCAGAATTTGAAATTTTAGTAACAACTTCAGTTTCTTGATGCTTCAAAATCTCCGCAACTTTGCACCAATTATTTGCTTGTTCTTGCAGTAATGCACTAGCTTTAGCGCAACCTCTGAATCTCTACGAAGTGCCTACTATCAATCATACGTACAAGTATCATGTGAAAAAAGCTATGTAAAAATGTTTTCGTTGGTTCAATTGCTAATTTTAGTTCAAAGAATGCCGAGAATGAATTGGAAATGAGACTTCATCAATCGTAACATAATTTTTCGTGAGAGGTCATTCACTAACCTGCAGCCTTTTTATCTTTTCTACGATTTCACACAGAAAACTGCAGAGTATTTGAGAATAACAATTCCAGTAGAAGACCACTTTAGAAATCGAAGGAGAGAGCGAAAAAGAAGAAGAAAAAAACTCTTTTAGCCTTCAATGCATGTAGGCTATTATAGTGAGCCAGCGATAGTATCCTCTACACTAGATTCTCCAATAATCGACAGCCACAGGAAATTATCGGACATCATTTTAGGGTCTTAATGTTTGTTGTAGGTATGTTCTACTCTTGGTACCAACCAAATCATATCCAATTTTGATGACATTATGCCAACATACAGGATGGGGAAAGAAAAGTTAATATTTTGCCAACCAAAGTTCTTTAAGCATTAGTAGAAAAGACTATGATGCTGATATTGGATTAATAAGCCTTAACTAGGGATACAATTACAAGAATAATCAGGTTGGGTACAGAAAAATCAAAACTAATGTACAAACAAAATTTGCAAATGTTCGTGTTACATCGTACATGGTTAATAATAAACAAATGCAATGACGCAGGTAAACCAGTACACTGATACTCCACCTGACTAGAATGAATCATATCAGAGCATAAGGTAGGAAACATAAGAATCTAACAATCCATCTTATAAACTTTGATACATACCATCATCACTGCAAAAACTTCATAGTAAAGCGACGATGAGCTATAAAGAGAGCTCTGGAAGATTCCATCTTAACATTGATTTTTTGAAAGAATAATCTCCAATAACGGTTTTCAATCAATATAGCATATGATCAGAACTCAAATGGCAACAAAATTTCATGAATGATACAACACCATCTGCTATCATGTCTCAATAGTAATACAATTTCATAAATATATCTCAGTGGTATTACAACAATAAGCAATTCTGCATAGACGAAATAACTTCTAGTGGATGGTCTTTAAAGTCTAGCATGTTGTAGACCTTCAACCATTGTAACATAGAGGATAAAACTTTCGTCGGTTGAGACCTGACTTAAGCTCTTGTACAAATTCTCTGCTCAATCATATCAAATAATCTCATCGAATCTGTTGTTCCCCATGCCGAACAAAGCATAACACGGATTCTAAATAATTGCTTTATATATATAAGCTTGTATGTCTAAAGCTCAAAGAATCCTTTAAGGTACCAGTACTAGCATATTAATGGATAATTTCCCGAAGCTTCGCATACCCACCAAAATATGATGGAAATAAAGAGATACCTGATCCTTCAACAACAAAATCAACAGATACCTGATCTTCATCTTGATTTTCTTCTGTTTCATAAAACCCTAAAATGATCATGAGCAATCTGGTTTTCAAGGAGATCCATCTCCCCCTCTTTTCAAGAATACCTCCCTCCATCATATGGATCTTGTTTGCCAAACTTTTGGGCAGAGAGAGAGAGAGAGAGAGAGTTTTTTTGGAGGAGAATAAAGAAAGGAGAGAGATAAAAAGAGGAAAGGAATCTTTTTAGTGAATGGTTGATGTCTTTTCCAAAGAGGGTTATATAATTGACAGTAGCCAATAGACCTGAGTCTGCAAGCTCTGTTTGTTGGCAGTAAATTTAGCCGTAGTGGTAAGAGTTACAGTTAAATTTCTATTTTAGTTTGGAGTTTCCGGTTTTTTTTTTTCCCTTCTGATATTAGTCGCTTAAATCTTTCATGTTTCAAAATTAGTCCTCCAAATCATTTAAACTGCAACTCTTAAGTTATTTTGAAATTAATTTCTGAAATTGTTATTAGATCTTTTTTACTTTATATCTTTAGAAAAAGAATCCTCTTATATAGTAAAGAGAAATTGGTAAACTATACCTAGATGCACCATAAAACGCCATGTGTATAAAAACGTGCCACGTGTTAAATCCCTAATAAAAAAACCATATATCCTTTTATCCTATTAGAAAATGACATGTGTACAACTAATTCTATCTTTTGAAGAATTCTTATCAAATTAAAATTATTCATATTCATAATTAGAAAATTTTACCCATAAAAATTAGAAAACTCTAATTATCAAATCTTTGTTAATTCTAATCAAGTCATAACAATCTATAATTAAAAATTCAAAAACAATTGTCATAGAGCCCTCTTTAATTTTTTAAAGAGTGAATTTAATAAACCGCTCATATCTTTGCGGTTTAGCACTAAACTCCCAAAATATTTGAAACTCACGAAAACCCCAAAATATTTTTTGCACTTAACCTCCATAAATGGGGTTATCTTATATTTTACATTGACAAAATTAACCCTCAAGACCATTACATACCCCTCAAATTATTTGAATTTGCATGTAAACCAAAAATTAAAAATATAAAAATTACAAATAGCTTCCTAGAAAATCTAAAATCACAAACAATACATTAGAAAAATTTGAAGGATACAAACAATTTCCTTTGAATTACTAAAATTATAGAAAACTCCCTAACAAACTAGGATATCACAAACAAACCCTCATAACTTTAAAAATAATATATAGCCCCTGAAAAATCTGAAATTAAAAATAAAACCCTTAAATATATAAATATTGCAAAAGACCCTAAAAATTCTAAAATTATACATGACCCCAAAAATTTATAAATTACAAAGAACTCCTAGAAAAAATGAAAAACTACAAACACCCTAGAAAACTCTAAAATTACAAGCGACACCACGAAAAATTGAAAAGCTAAAACAAACACCTAAAAATATGATAATTACAAAAACCGATAAAAATAACAAATGACAAATAGCATAATGGAAAATATAAAATTATAAATAGTTAAGCCTAAAAATATAAAAATTTGCAAATAGGCGCTTTAAATTAAAAATACAAAGAACCCAAAAATCGTAAAATTTTAAAAGTTACAAGCAACCCCAAAATCTAAAATTACAAACAAACCCCTTTAAAATTTTAAAAATTATAAACAACCATTTAAAAATCCAAATATTACAAACAAACCTCTCAAAAGTTTTAAAAGTTTTAAACATCCATTATTAAGAGTTTTACTTAAAAGTTATTGGGGATTAAGTGACAAAGCATAAAATTTATTGCAATTTCCTCCAAAATGTATTGGGGGTATTTTGGTCATTTAATTGTACATGAACTAATAATGTTAATTTTGAGGGTTTTGCCAAAAGATATTGGGGTTTATTCAGAGTTTCAAAGCTATTGGGGATTTAGTTCCAAACACCAAATTGATTTGGGATTTACGAAATTTTGCCAAATTTTAGTTTTGAATTTTTCGATACATAACCCCAAATTGTATGCATTTTAAATTTATCCATAAGTCATAATAATTATAAATTTTTCTCCAAATTATTTTAATTCCTCAACTTTACCCCTCACTACACTTTAGTAAAAACAATTAAAAATAAAAACAAATCCGTGCGAGCACGAATAACACTTGTTATAATATATTTGTAAAAATATTGCAAATTTTTTAATAATTAAAAATTCTAAAATTATACATGACCCCAAAAATTTATAAATTACAAAGAACTCCTAGAAAAAATGAAAAACTACAAACACCCTAGAAAACTCTAAAATTACAAACAAACCCCTTTAAAATTTTAAAAATTATAAACAACCATTTAAAAATCCAAATATTACAAACAAACCCCTTTAAAATTTTAAAAATTATAAACAACCATTTAAAAATCCAAATATTACAAACAAACCCCTTTAAAATTTTAAAAATTATAAACAACCATTTAAAAATCCAAATATTACAAACAAACCTCTCAAAAGTTTTAAAAGTTTTAAACATCCATTATTAAGAGTTTTACTTAAAAGTTATTGGGGATTAAGTGACAAAGCATAAAATTTATTGCAATTTCCTCCAAAATGTATTGGGGGTATTTTGGTCATTTAATTGTACATGAACTAATAATGTTAATTTTGAGGGTTTTGCCAAAAGATATTGGGGTTTATTCAGAGTTTCAAAGCTATTGGGGATTTAGTTCCAAACACCAAATTGATTTGGGATTTACGAAATTTTGCCAAATTTTAGTTTTGAATTTTTCGATACATAACCCCAAATTGTATGCATTTTAAATTTATCCATAAGTCATAATAATTATAAATTTTTCTCCAAATTATTTTAATTCCTCAACTTTACCCCTCACTACACTTTAGTAAAAACAATTAAAAAATAAAAACAAATCCGTGCGAGCACGAATAACACTTGTTATAATATATTTGTAAAAATATTGCAAATTTTTTAATAATTAAAAATTCTAAAATTATACATGACCCCAAAAATTTATAAATTACAAAGAACTCCTAGAAAAAAATGAAAAACTACAAACACCCTAGAAAACTCTAAAATTACAAGCGACACCACGAAAAATTGAAAAGCTAAAACAAACACCTAAAAAATATGATAATTACAAAAACCGATAAAAATAACAAATGACAAATAGCATAATGGAAAATATAAAATTATAAATAGTTAAGCCTAAAAATATAAAAATTTGCAAATAGGCGCTTTAAATTAAAAATACAAAGAACCCAAAAATCGTAAAATTTTAAAAGTTACAAGCAACCCCAAAATCTAAAATTACAAACAAACCCCTTTAAAATTTTAAAAATTATAAACAACCATTTAAAAATCCAAATATTACAAACAAACCTCTCAAAAGTTTTAAAAGTTTTAAACATCCATTATTAAGAGTTTTACTTAAAAGTTATTGGGGATTAAGTGACAAAGCATAAAATTTATTGCAATTTCCTCCAAAATGTATTGGGGGTATTTTGGTCATTTAATTGTACATGAACTAATAATGTTAATTTTGAGGGTTTTGCCAAAAGATATTGGGGTTTATTGAGTTTCAAAGCTATTGGGGATTTAGTTCCAAACACCAAATTGATTTGGGATTTACGAAATTTTGCCAAATTTTAGTTTTGAATTTTTCGATACATAACCCCAAATTGTATGCATTTTAAATTTATCCGCAAGTCATAATAATTATAAATTTTTCTCCAAATTATTTTAATTCCTCAACTTTACCCCTCACTACACTTTAGTAAAAACAATTAAAAAAATAAAAACAAATCCGTGCGAGCACGGGCTTAACACTTGTTATAATATATTTGTAAAAATATTGCAAATTTTTTTAATAATTAAAAATTCTAAAATAAATATGAACAAATAACTAATATTCCCATTTACTTTATGTCTTTAGAAAAAGAGCTCTAATATTTGTAAAAGTCTTGGCAAGTTTTTTAATAATTAAGAAACTAAAATAAATATCAATCATCAGTTGAAAATGTACATCATTTTACAATAGCAGACAAACAAACACTTTGATCTGCGATGGAGATCATTTCCTAAGACGGAAAGTGCAAATCCAACAGGTTTTTAAAATAAAAACATTGTATTTGGATTTAAAATAGATTTTTAAGGTAAAATTATAAATATCTAAACACAATTAAAGACCATTACCAATATTAACACACTCACCTAAAAATATAGAACATCGACAATTACAAACACTACTGTCACCAAATTACGTTAATCACTCTTGTGCAATAATTCGATTCGAAATATTCTTATGGATTAACAATTAACCAGCACGTCAAGTCTTTAAAAATACAAAATAAAATAAAATAAATAAAGTTCTCAGTTAAAATATACTGCATAAACAAACATAAACAAAGAATGGATAGCACGTATTTTCCCAAGGAATCCAGCTATGTGATTCCCTGAGGAATAACTAGCACCAGATACTAGTTAACAGAATTGTTGGTTGGTTAATCAACTATTTTGATGAATGAAAGAAATAGATTCCTGAGAACTTACACATGAGAAAACAGCATTAGGAAAGGTGATTTTTAATTAAATTGTGACATATGCACTGTTGGAAAGGGGTACCAATCAGGGGAAAATATCACAGAGAAACAACTTAAAATGCCCAGATTAGTTTTAACAGTATAATTAATTAAAATGGAAAAAATACAAATCTTCAAGTTGTTTAACCCACCCATAAAGAATACCACTGAAATTTTAATCTAAAAGATGATCCCAACCTAAAGGAGATCAAACGCCTAAAGAATGAAGAGAGGAAATAAATTTCAATAAAGTATAGATAACGCTCGAAATTAAAAGCAACATGCACCAGTCGGTAAAAGCTTACATAGCCTGGCTGATACCTATACGAGATATAACAAACAATATAACATACTGTATTATCCAGCATGAGAAATGGGCTTAAAAAAAAACACTGCAAGCAGTAATTTCTGGTACCACTTTCCTGCAATCAATAGTTATATACAGGTACATACCGAAAACAAGAAAAAGATATAAAACCATACCATATACGATAAATGGTAGCATAACGGTAAAAGCATTGTCTTAGTGTTTTTAATACTTGAAAGATAAAAAGATCAATCTTCGATAAAATCCACAAAGATATCACAATTCTTTTCCAGAGGTCATCATGTCTCTACTTGGACGCATAAACCGAAGGATATCTATTAATCAAACCCAAATCTCACCTATAACGTCTGATATTAGGGTACAAACTTAAGGAGGAGTCTATATATATTGTTTTGATACTAAAAAGCTTGAGAAGCTTAGTTTTTGGGGCCAATGTCCTTCAGAGCGCAGATCTGTTCCTCTCCCATAGCAGACATCACAGTCACAACCAGATCCTTCCCATCAGCAAACCCATCCTTGATCTGCAACCAAAAATAAAATAAAATAAAAACATTACAGTATTGCATCAGACTAATAAGACTGTCAGTAGCCCTTCCTTTTAACGGAAATATAAAAATAAAATAAAATAAAAACATTGTATTTGGATTTAAAATAGATTTTTAAGGTAAAATTATAAATATCTAAACACAATTAAAGACCATTACCAATATTAACACACTCACCTAAAAATATAGAACATCGACAATTACAAACACTACTGTCACCAAATTACGTTAATCACTCTTGTGCAATAATTCGATTCGAAATATTCTTATGGATTAACAATTAACCAGCACGTCAAGTCTTTAAAAATACAAAATAAAATAAATAAATAAAGTTCTCAGTTAAAATATACTGCATAAACAAACATAAACAAAGAATGGATAGCACGTATTTTCCCAAGGAATCCAGCTATGTGATTCCCTGAGGAATAACTAGCACCAGATACTAGTTAACAGAATTGTTGGTTGGTTAATCAACTATTTTGATGAATGAAAGAGAAATAGATTCCTGAGAACTTACACATGAGAAAACAGCATTAGGAAAGGTGATTTTTAATTAAATTGTGACATATGCACTGTTGGAAAGGGGTACCAATCAGGGGGGAAAATATCACAGAGAAACAACTTAAAATGCCCAGATTAGTTTTAACAGTATAATTAATTAAAATGGAAAAAAATACAAATCTTCAAGTTGTTTAACCCACCCATAAAGAATACCACTGAAATTTTAATCTAAAAGATGATCCCAACCTAAAGGAGATCAAACGCGCCTAAAGAATGAAGAGAGGAAATAAATGAGAGAAGCAACCTAGGAGTCATATAGTATTCATTTTCATATTAAGCGCAGCTCGTTTTAGGAACAGAGGAACATATTTATCCAGTTCCCATATGAATATTGCAAAAAACCATAAGCTAAGAGCATGTGCTTATGTCTTGGCTAGTGCTAGTAAATACCTACCTCGTGTGAACCTTACAAGATGATTTTTAAACATGTGATAAAGGGTGTTACAAGATGATTTTTAAACATGTGATAAAGGGTGTTACAAGATGATTTTTAAACATATGATAAAGGGTTAAACACCTCAGATACTGGATAGTCCCATGTCATGCGGAAAGCCAAATGCCAATCGAAACTTATAGTCCCATAAAAAAAAATTCTTCACTAACAAGTTAAGAAATTTTAGAAACATAGGGTCTGCTATATGCACATCTAAACTCAGATAAAATATTCACAAACTATACAAACCTAGTAAAGTCAGCATGTAGCTCCAGCCACGTCTCGAAAATGTAAAATATGAAAACTGCGAACTAAAAAATGCAGATAAGTTAAAAGGAAATCCACTCCAATCTATTACAGCCGCTTTACCATGAAGTCTTGCTGTTTGGAAAATGCTTCATCCTAAGCCCATGTGGATATCTACATTAGAGAATACATCATATTCTAAAGTTATTTTTAGACTGTTTAGACTAAGGAGAATAGAGGTTAGATAAGAAGGCTATTACCATCCAAGTTTACCCATTGAACCAAAATCACTCACTCAGACTAACATACATAATAGCATTAAATGGCATCTTGCTGCACAGAAAAAAGGGAGACTAAATTCCCAAGCCAGAGAGATCTGAAATTCAAAGGAAAATGGAAGAGTGGAATAAGGAACAATAAAGACATTAAATGGCATCTTGCTGCACAGAAAAAGGGAGACTAAATTCCCAAGCCAGAGAGATCTGAAATTCAAAGGAAAATGGAAGAGTGGAATAAGGAACAATAAAGACATCTTAAGGTGATTCAAACTATCTATATGCTCCAAAATTCATCCTCTCTACAGTAAATGGCGATGCCATATTGCTTTTCATATAAATTTAAGTATAAAGTTTTGCACATACACCCCAATCTTTTATTTGCAACTCCAGAATAACACAACTGAAGATGGTAGATCAATTGCTGGTGCCAGACTTTGGAGTCCATACTTCCAACAATAATTAGCATGAGACCAATGAGTTAAACCTTGAAATTCACATAAACAAGTTAAATGAGCACTTTTCTAATTCTCAAGTTTTCAAAAGCATTGAGAGGTCCTATATGTGAAACCCTTCATTCCATAAACATAAGTCATACTGAAAGGATAAGCAGATAGTTGCAAGGCAACGTGCCAATCATGTTCCATGACAACTTCCTAACAGAAACCATGTAAGCTTAACATAATAGTACTGCAGTGCCTACAAAAGTAAAAGATAAAAACATTCCTGAGAACTTACATGAGAAAACAGCATTAGGAAAGGTGATTTTTAATTAAATTGTGACATATGCACTGTTGGAAAGGGGTACCAATCAGGGGAAAATATCACAGAGAAACAACTTAAAATGCCCAGATTAGTTTTAACAGTATAATTAATTAAAATGGAAAAAATACAAATCTTCAAGTTGTTTAACCCACCCATAAAGAATACCACTGAAATTTTAATCTAAAAGATGATCCCAACCTAAAGGAGATCAAACGCGCCTAAAGAATGAAGAGAGGAAATAAATGAGAGAAGCAACCTAGGAGTCATATAGTATTCATTTTCATATTAAGCGCAGCTCGTTTTAGGAACAGAGGAACATATTTATCCAGTTCCCATATGAATATTGCAAAAAACCATAAGCTAAGAGCATGTGCTTATGTCTTGGCTAGTGCTAGTAAATACCTACCTCGTGACGAACCTTACAAGATGATTTTTAAACATGTGATAAAGGGTGTTACAAGATGATTTTTAAACATATGATAAAGGGTTAAACACCTCAGATACTGGATAGTCCCATGTCATGCGGAAAGCCAAATGCCAATCGAAACTTATAGTCCCATAAAAAAAAATTCTTCACTAACAAGTTAAGAAATTTTAGAAACATAGGGTCTGCTATATGCACATCTAAACTCAGATAAAATATTCACAAACTATACAAACCTAGTAAAGTCAGCATGTAGCTCCAGCCACGTCTCGAAAATGTAAAATATGAAAACTGCGAACTAAAAAATGCAGATAAGTTAAAAGGAAATCCACTCCAATCTATTACAGCCGCTTTACCATGAAATCTTGCTGTTTGGAAAATGCTTCATCCTAAGCCCATGTGGATATCTACATTAGAGAATACATCATATTCTAAAGTTATTTTTAGACTGTTTAGACTAAGGAGAATAGAGGTTAGATAAGAAGGCTATTACCATCCAAGTTTACCCATTGAACCAAAATCACTCACTCAGACTAACATACATAATAGCATTAAATGGCATCTTGCTGCACAGAAAAAAGGGAGACTAAATTCCCAAGCCAGAGAGATACGAAATTCAAAGGAAAATGGAAGAGTGGAATAAGGAACAATAAAGACATTAAATGGCATCTTGCTGAGAGAAAAGAGGGAGAGTAAATTCCCTAGCCAGAATGATGCAGAAGTCCAAAGAAATGAAAGAAGTCGAATAAGGAACAATAAAGACATCTTAAGGTGATTCAAACTATCTATATGCTCCAAAATTCATCCTCTCTACAGTAAATGGCGATGCCATATTGCTTTTCATATAAATTTAAGTATAAAGTTTTGCACATACACCCCAATCTTTTATTTGCAACTCCAGAATAACACAACTGAAGATGGTAGATCAATTGCTGGTGCCAGACTTTGGAGTCCATACTTCCAACAATAATTAGCATGAGACCAATGAGTTAAACCTTGAAATTCACATAAACAAGTTAAATGAGCACTTTTCTAATTCTCAAGTTTTCAAAAGCATTGAGAGGTCCTATATGTGAAACCCTTCATTCCATAAACATAAGTCATACTGAAAGGATAAGCAGATAGTTGCAAGGC
This sequence comes from Asparagus setaceus, assembly GCA_012295165.1. Taxonomy (NCBI): domain Eukaryota; kingdom Viridiplantae; phylum Streptophyta; class Magnoliopsida; order Asparagales; family Asparagaceae; genus Asparagus; species Asparagus setaceus. The sequence goes on along the minus strand of CM022703.1, from coordinate 42,865,844 downwards.
AACGTGCCAATCATGTTCCATGACAACTTCCTAACAGAAACCATGTAAGCTTAACATAATAGTACTGCAGTGCCTACAAAAAGTAAAAGATAAAAACATTCCACCATAGGCATCTAGTTACGTTTCCAAAAGTAGACAACAAAGGAAATAACAAGTACAAGAAATATTATATATTGTAATCATACTGATAAAGTGCAACTCAATCAATTATATATATATTACAAACAACTACTCTGTCAGAATTAAAGCAAGGCATTAACCTGGGTAAGGAGATTGTCATCAGTGGGAAGCCTCAAGTCATCTTTAGTGTTTCCATTTTCAGTCAAAAGACTCACCTACAAGAAAGAGATTCTAATCAGATGATATAACCCCTTAAAACATGCTACAGGTGGATGCCAAAAAAGACAAAGTAATAATACAAAATAGACATACAAAACCATCTTCAGATATGTCTATGAGTTGATAGTCAGTGCGGTTAACATGAGGAACCTGCAAATATTGGATTGGATAGATCAAATCATCTGGATCAAGCATATTATTTCTGTACTTCCGAAAGATTAAAAACTTAAGACAATGTTTACATCACAGTTGTGGGAGGAAGGCACAATATCTTCAAGCTTTTTCGAGTTGAAGATATCAATCGCGACGAAGTGACACTTCGCGTGACCGTGCTTGCCTGTTTTGGAAGTTGAAACCTCAACAACCTGCAGTGTCACATAAATTGAACCGTCATATCAGCAAGCAAAACTTTATTAAGCATACAGATGTTACAGAATGCAGCCTATCAATCTTTTCCTACAATGCACGGAGCGAATAGGAATAGAGATACTAAAGGGCACTCTCAATAAATCTTCAAAAGTTACAACATCAGTAGGACCACACAATATATTGCACGCAGCACAACTAAAACAGCTACAAACAAGTTTATAGCTGAGGCTTTATACATTTATTTACTACAACTTTGTCGTAAAAAATCAGAAATCGCCAACTTATTAATAAACCCTTTTGCCTTCATATTTTAGAATCATACCAAAATCCCTTGGAAATGAAATTTTCTTCGTGTAATTGTAATCTCAGATAATAAATTTCTCAGGATACTGAGAACTGAGAATATTAATAGAAAAGCAAGATAATACAACATGGCAGCAGTCAATATTTTCAATGTTTTTGAACGTCAATTGCTAAAGGTATCCCCAAGGATAATAAAGATATGCAGGTCTTTGGTGCGTCAAAGCCTTAAATCTCAATCTCAGTGAACAGATGAAAATTCCCTCAAAACACCTCAATCTTCTTATTTCTCTTCATTTAAGACATCTTTGCAGACATTAAGCACAAATAAGCTAATCAATCTAGACTCAAATAATCAGTAACAATCATATCAACTTAAATCCCGCATGTCCCATAAAGGATTACTGAATTATCGAACATAAAAGTAAATAAATCAAATGATGCACTTCAATATACAGTTACCAAGAACACATCCTTGCGCATTTTTAAAGAAAGTAGATGGATTAAAGACTAAAATTACAAAGATCCTCCAGCAATTTTTCCATCTGATTCAATCCAAAACAAGTCGAGCAGGCATAACAGATATCAACATCTCCTTTCAACAATCATAAAAACAATCTCGCATGCTATCAGATCTAGTGTGCTCAACTTCAATGCCTCCTACAATCCTGCACAGTAAAACCCTAACCCTACAAATCGATCACTAAGATGAAGATCTACCAGATTTAGCAACAACAGAACATTAATCAACAAGTTTTTTCGATCGAAACTCATACATACATCAACAAACCCTAGACGCATCAAAAAAATCCCAAAAAAACCGCAAAAAAATCAGAATAAATTATACCTTGCAGGGCCTCCCCTTGATCACGAGGTAGCCATTCTTTCGAATGGTGCCAGCTTGCTGAGGGTAGGTCTTTGAAGCTCCGGCGTCGGCCTTCGATTCGAAGTGGTGCTCCTCGTCCGACATCGATCTCCTTCTTCTTCCTCTCTCTACTCTCTCTTTGTCGAAGGAGGAGTGAGAAAGCGAAAGCAATGGGGGTAGGGGAGAGAGAAAATGGGGGGAGGGTGTAGATTTTATGAGAGCTAGGGTTTGTGATTTGATGGTGATTGAGGACCGTTGGATTGGTTTCTTGATCTGGATCTGATTGCAGCGGTGGAATTAGCCTAGATATTTTTGCTACTATCGGTTACTGCTACGGCGGCTAGGGATCGGATTCGGGTCTATATTTGAGATCCATATCCAATCCACTCGTTAAGTGGTTCGGATCTGGATCCGATTTCTTGTTGGGACTTTTAATTTTTTTACTACTCTACTACAAAGTTCATGCTACTTTTGTACTGTAACTAACAAAATAATAGAGTCCATGATGAGGGGTGACTCAATGTTTTTTGGCAATTTCGAGAAAGGATCCCACACTGGTTTTAAAAAATATAAAACTCAGCCCGGATCGAACCCAAGATTATAGTAGGCGCATTGGAACCTACCAACTGTCCGGATAACTCGTGGTGGGTGACCCTACACACTTTTTTAGTGATAGTATATAAATAGTATAAAACTGATAGTACAATTATTATTTTCCTTTCTACTATCTTCTATCGCTTCAGGTTAGTTCTGATTCTAGGGGAGGCATGGATCAATGTTAACCGGTTAAGGGCCCAAAATTGATCTAACAAAAACCTAGTTTAGAGTTTGACCTAATTTTAGCCAACCAAAATTTAGGCTCTTATCTAGGTTAGTATTAGTGAGGTAGTTGCCAAACATAGATTCCAGATTTAATATGGATGAGACTAAATTTACTCCCTTTTCTCACCCACCTAAAGAGATAATTCTGTGTGTAGATTGTAATAATAATGGAATTGATAAGGTGAAGGGCTAACCATCTGTTCTCTCACTAAACTCTTAAAATGTCAGTGCGGCTAAAATTCTTCCGATATCCAGTATGGTTATTTTTTTATTTGTTTATTTTTTTTCTTGATACTAGCTCCAGAGAACAGCATAAAATATAGTTTGCTAATTGCGTGGAGATGTTTCTTTGAAGAATTACTCCCTACAATCAACAAACTCAGAGATGAACTTTTTATCGGGCAACATATAGTTCACGGGCACATGTAAAGATAGGAACAAACTTATTATGTTCTATTCAGGCAAATAATTGCATGGAAAAAAAATCAAGCTTATGTTCCTACACAACAAATCCATACAAAATCCACATACAATCGTCTCGATGAAAACAGCAAACTCTGCAAATCCAACCTCTTAGAACTTCAAATCCACCATAGCAAGGATCATCATCACTTCTTTCGCTCGATCACAAATTACCAGCAGAATATTGTCAACAGGACTACCAGATCTCTCTCATATTTTTGCCTATTAAGGTAACTCTGGTTTATGTTTTTTTCGAGTACTAAGGCCATAGTTGTAATATTGAAAAGCTCTTAATTTTTGGGACCGATATCCTTTAGAGCACATATCTGTTCTTCCCCCATAGCAGACATGACAGTCACGACAAGATCCTTCCCTTCAGCGAATCCATCCTTGATCTGCAACAAATAGAACATGCATGCTACTTAGAGAAATATTACCTGGTACCATAATGTAATGTGCTAACTACAGGACAACTTTAATACTCCTTAGGGCAGCATTAGCGACATTCCACAGAATCGAGAAAACATTCAGGTTATACCAATCATGATAAAGACTGACAGATTGTTATATTATTCACCGTCGCATACCATTAAAGCAAAGGCATAACCACCAGACAAGCAAAAAAAAGAGTATCATATAACAGAATTGACAAATCAAAGCAAAAGAGCATCAAGCAAGTTATCTCTGCTTCAACGTTTGAATGGACTTGAAACTGAGAGCCAACTTAAATAGCTTAAGAATAATAAGAAATAAACCAGTTGCTTGGCTAGTTGAAGTATATCTTGTTGAGGTTTTCACAGTTAGTCCAACCATTAACCAATAAAAGATGTTTGTCGCAATTTGCAAGTGGTACGCATAGCAAGTTGTGATTTGGTAAAAACATCTCTCGTTCAAGAGTTAAACATACGAAAAGCAAGAATGTAGCCTGCTTTTCCTTACAGCTCACAGAATATTAAAAGTACCGAGAGCCCAGTTGTGGATGCATATTCTCAATCTACAAATTTGCATGAGGGAACATATTAGAATCTTTTCTTTTCCATGGTCAACTTAACTTTGCACTTGAAGGAGCAAAGCACCAATCCATATCTATACATTTCACTTTAAAGAGAGTAGATATTCCCCAATGTAAAAAGATCAAATATTTAACAAAAAGCACCTTTTATCATCAACAATAGATGCCTGTTGCGTGCAAGCACTGATATTTTACTATTGTCTAACTTATTTATGATTTAGGTATGTTCTAGCATCCTCATCCTAGTGTCCCCATTAGTTTGTGAATCACCTATAACTTGTCCCTCTAGACAGTTCCGTCTATGGTGCTAGCGCAACAGTCGTCAAAGGTAAATGATGTACACATTAAAATTGTCATGGATACATTACAAGTGGAGATGAATAAATATAATAACCGCACAAGCCAACATGTCCTTAGTTCAACAAGTGAATGGTCAAAAATACCTCCCTCTCTTCACCCTCGGAGCATGAGGGTTAAGCAAATATGCAATCTGTACAGAACCATTCCTCAACTTTCATGGGGAATCTCAAATGTTTTTAAGCTTTTATGGTGCTAAGTTTTTGAGACTCATTTGACAGAGTTAAAGAGAGAAACAAACACAACGAATTGCTTGATGTATGGGAAAAAGAACTGCGTTTAAAGCAAGGGTTTCAGTAATAAAAGATTTACAACATAATAGAGTGCTCAAAACATTATATACTACAAGATACCTAGCATGTGTCCTGCATTGTAAGTCATTCTTGCAATGAAAAATAAATAAAAATAGAAACATCCATGAACCTTCTCACTTAAAATATCAGAGAAGCTATAGACAACTAATAAAGGTGAACATTTATGCATCAAATCATCCCAGGAAATTATTTGAAAAAGTATTATCAATTCACAAACATTAATGCAAAATGCGTCGAATAGAAACTTCACCAAAAAAAACCATGTAGTAAGATTCACTTCACAATGTTGTGATTCATATAAAATAGTAGAAAACACAAGATTAAAACCAAGTAAAAAATGCTTCCACATACAGACATCTTGATACACCAAAAACTCATCAACTAGGGAATACCATTTGGAAGAAACATATATATCGTAATTATACCAAAAGCATACATCAGCTGAATTTTATGGACTAATTAATTAAAGTTACTCAATCATAAACAAAAGAAAGGATACTTACCTGAGTAAGGAGATTGTCATCAGTGGGAAGCCTCAGATCGTCTTTTGTGTTTCCATTTTCAGTTAAAAGGCTCACCTATAAGAAAAGAAACACAATTCAGATGATAAAACCCAGGCATCGTGATACTGATGGATGTCAAAAAAAAAGGAGTAAAAACAACTAAAAGAAGACTTACAAAACCATCTTCAGATATATCTATGAGTTGATAGTCAGTGCGATTAACATGAGGAACCTGCAAGTATTTGATTATATAGATCAAATCATCTAGATAAAAGCGTACTACTTCTGTATTTCCGAGAGCTTAAAACATAGTTATTGTTTACATCACAGTTATGGGAGGAAGGCACGATATCTTCAAGCTTCTTCGAATTGAAGATATCAATCGCCACAAAGTGACATTTTGCATGACCATGCTTGCCTGTTTTCGAGGTTGAAACCTCAACAACCTGCAACAAAAGAAGTAGTCACGTAAATGCAACTGCAGAATAAAGAAATTTTGAATGGAGAAACAGATGCAAAAAGCAAAAAGAAACTGTAAAGGTGTCTAATTTTCTTCGGACAACTATACATTATGAAATCAGATTTCAACAACTTACCAATTTATCTTTTCCCTTACATATAAGAATCACGCTAAAACCATTACGAATTTGACTTTATTTTCTACACTCGTAAAATTCAATAAACCTTCTCATGGATACTGATAACATAGCCAGTGTTTGGTTTTCTTTAATCATCAACCATAACAAATAGAGAAGGGCAGGATAACTGTGAAAACATCAAAGTTTTGAACTCAGTAAATAGTTCAAAAATTCATCCAAAAACACCTGCTTTTTTTACTTCCAGCTTACTATTTACTCCACAACTTCAGCAAAAATCTTGGATTTCAGATTTAACCAGATAAAGAGTTGGTATCGCCTCGTAGCTGAATTGATGCCAAACACAAACTATGTAACAACAATCAATACTTAGTACCCCGCTGACCTTTGATAACCCATATTTTAAAGCCTACAAACATGTCTAAACTAATCCTGGCAAAATTATAACATTAAACAGAACCAAAGCATCAAGGGTGCAAGATCTCGCTAAAAAATAAATCAAAATTAACATCGACACAAGATAACGGAACTTTTAAACAAAAAAAGTGATCCATGAGATCAACATCCATCCACAAACACTGAGATTCTAAATTTTGCAATTCAAACAAACTCCCATGAGATTATCTAATCAAACCTTTGCCTAATTACCAGACTAAACATATAAAAATAATAATAAATGGATAACTAGATTAGGGTTTTGATAAAGATAACTAGATGCATCAAAAAAATTCCAAAAAAATTCACAAAAAATAAGAATAAATTATACCTTGCAGGGTCTCCCCTTGATGACGAGGTAGCCGTTCTTTCGAATGGTGCCAGCTTGCTGAGGGTAGGTCTTCGATGCGCCGGCGTCGGCCTTCGATTCGAAGTGGTGCTCCTCGTCCGACATCGTTTCTCGCTGATTAGGGTTTTGCTGAAGTCGAAGGAAGAGAGGGGGGAGAGAGATGAATCTTGAGGATATGTATTTGATGTGATTGATGAGTGTGGACCGTTGGATGGTTTATCATTCGGGTCGGGTTGTTTGAGCTGGTGAATCTAAACGAATCGGATCATGTTGAGAATATCCGAATCCAGTATAAGGTATTTATTGTTTTCCATTTTCAGCCTTTGCTCATCTTTTTTGTCGTCTTGGATTATCTAGGATCAACTTGAGGACTAATCTAGATTAGTTTTGGACCGTCGAGCTCGGAACAATTTTGGTCTATTATTTTGTCAAAATTTGGCTTAGGTTAAGTCCTAATTGGTTCTTTGTCAAACTACAATTAATCATGATATCGCTTTTCAATTGTCAAAAGTTTAGTATGTGTAGAGTTGCTTATCAGATTTTGTTTTACTTTTTATTTTTTAAAAAATAAACTGCTCGTCCTTTTAGAGCAGCCCACATGTGTGCGGGTGGTTCTGACTCTCTAATGGGGGTAAATTGCCCCCCCCCCCATCCATTATAAGGTATTTATTGTTAAGAATATCCGAATCCAGTATAAGGTATTTATTGTTTTCAATTTTTAGCCTTTGCTCATCTTTTCGTCATCTTGGATTATCTAGGATCAACTTGACGACTAATCTAGATTAATTTTGGACCGTCGAGCTCCGAACAATTCTGGCCTATTATTTGGTCAAATTTTGGCTTAGGTTAAGTCCTGATTGGTTCTTTGTCAAACTACAATTAATCATGGTATCGCTTTCCAATTGTTAAAAAGAAAACTATGTGTAGAGTTGCTTATCAGATTTTGTTTCACTATTTATTTTATTTTTTAAATAGACTACTCATCCTATTAGAGCAGCCCACATGTGAGCGGGCGGTTCTGACTCTCTAATGGGAGTAAATTGCGCCCCCCCTCCCCATCCATTATAAGGTATTTATTGTTAAGAATATCCGAATCCAGTATAAGGTATTTATTGTTTTCAATTTTTAGCCTTTGCTTATCTTTTCGTCATCTTGGATTATCTAGGATCAACTTGACGACTAATCTAGATTAATTCTGGACCGTCGAGCTCCGAACAATTCTGGCCTATTATTTTGTCAAAATTTAGCTTAGGTTAAGTCCTGATTGGTTCTTTGTCAAACTACAATTAATCATGGTATCGCTTTCCAATTGTCAAAAAGAAAACTATGTGTAGAGTTGCTTTATCAGATTTTGTTTCACTTTTTATTTATTTTTTAAATAGACTATTCATCCTATTAGAGCAGCCCACATGTGAGCGGGCAGTTCTGACTCTCCAATGGGAGTAAATCCCCCCCCCCCCATCCATTATAAGGTATTTATTGTTAAGAATATCCGAATCCAGTATAAGGTATTTATTGTTTTGAATTTTCAGCCTTTGCTTATCTTTTCGTCATCTTGGATTATCTAGGATCAACTTGACGACTAATCTAGATTAGTTTTGGACCGTCGAGCTCGGAACAATTCTGGTCTATTATTTTGTCAAAATTTGGCTTAGGTTAAGTCCTGATTGGTCCTTTGTCAAACTACAATTAATCATGATATCACATTCCAATTATCAAAAAGAAAACTATGTGTAGAGTCGCTTATCAGATTTTGTTTCACTTTTTTTTAAATAGATTACTCATCCTATTAGAACAGCCCACATGTGAGCGGGCGGTTCTGACTCTCTAATGGGGGTAAATTGTCCCCCCCCCCCCACCACACACACACACATAATTTTCGTTGGAGGGTTAGAACTGTCCTCTCGCATGCAGACAGTTCTAATTGGATGAATGCTCATTAAACTAAGGTTGAACTTAATAAAAATGACATATCAGCGTATTTTAAATGGATTTTAGTAAAAAATTTGCAAACAATGACTAGAGTCTAGACCAGCCCAAAGTAGGAATACTCATAGGGATCGATAACCTTATAGATAGCGGTAACTCGCACCAGGATTCACATCAAATAGTTCAAGCGCTTCTAATTAAATCACTTTTTTTTCCCTTAAAGTCGGTTTTATAAGTTCAATTGTTAATTTATGTTTGATGTTGTTAAGAAAATTGACACGGAAAGCATCACAAATATAAAAATTTATTCGATTCTTGATAGAACTAGACCTCTTCAAGGAGAAATAGAGTATTGGAAAATCTGTAATCCAAATGAATATAAAAGTTATTCAAATTAGATGTAGATTTGAATGTGGATTTTACATAAGGTGATCCACATCCAATTATTTAAATTTGGATGAAAGGAGGCCACATCTTTAAATCAAAATTTTGCGTCTTTTAATTCTTTCTCTGACTCCCTCGTCATTCAAGTAAGTTTCATAACAAGTTGATAACAATTGATAGTATCCAAGATACAGATAAAATAGATTAAAATATAAAAATTTAAATTCGAATAAAAATCTAAATCGTTAAATATAGTTCATCACTAATCAGTTGTTTAGCGTGAGATTTCAGATAATTTTAACATGTTTGATAATGCAATTTTATATTGTCAAAATCAATTTTTAAAAAAATTCACGAAATGGAACTTGTTAATCCTTTTGATGCATGGTTAAAAGGCACACCACAATCCTTTTGATGCATGGTTTTAGCATCTGCGTGGATTGTACTAAAATTTGAATAATATATAGAGTACTACTTATCATATTATTTTTCAATCCAAACATCTTTTTCATAGGGTTGTTGGAGGTGAAGAGAGATAAGCTACTTTAATTAAGTTTCCAAACTAAAGTAGATTCCTTCCAATAAACGACAAGTTACTCAAATAAAAAATAAATCCCGTACGCAAATAGCAAACACATTGAAAAAATAGTAAAATAAAAAATATTGGTGAGATTTAATTAGAAATTAGGAAATGTTGGTGGCTCATCAGGACCATAGTCCCCAACCAATCAAGTCCCTAGTTTGGTCCGGTTTACTTCGTCACTGAGCTTGACCCAAGACTTGACCTGCTCCCAACAAGAGTCAAGTACTCCTACTAATCTCATTTTACTCCACCTACTCCTTCTGTTTATTCTTTACTCGGAGTATATAATGCTCCTTGTATCAAAACAATATATACTATCCTTATAGTCATAAGTGGCTAAGCCCACTCATCTAAAGTTTTACATTTTTCTTAATGTGCTACTAATACAAGGAACCGAAATCATTTGATAACTTCTCTCAAATTTACAATCATAATTTGTGCAAGATATCAAGTGTTTTTAGTTCGATGGTACAACAAAATGAAAGATATATATTCCTAGATCAGTCATTAGAGCTGCACAAATTTTTATGTTTACTGGTATGACAATAAATTATTTCTTTCTTGCGGTAAATAGATGAATCGAATTCTTGAATACTTTCTCCCCTCACAACACTTATAACATTTTATAAATAAGAGAAAATATACAACGGTTACGGTCCATGGTTATTAGTGATCCACCAAAGATTAACACCTACACTTGTATCAACAAACACATTTAAATCCACTAATTCAAAAATAACATGACACATCATTAATGATTATTAATAAAATTTATTACACAAGAATATTGGGTTATTTACGCTTTTGTACCCTAAAGAGTGAATATTTTTAATTTTGATACTGCAAAGTCTATTTAACACTCTGACACTGAAAATTTGCCATTTAACTATAGTACCTCATGTGTCAATCCCGTTTGTCATTATTATTATTTTGCCTAAATTTGCCATTTAACAATATATACTCTCCTGACGTCGTCGTTGATGAGTCTTGTTGGAGTGATCTAGAGTTTTGCAAGAATACAAAGGTGGGTTTTCAATTTAATTTAGTTTCACGTACTATGCTTGTCTCTGAAAAAAACTATGACAAACCAAAGATCCAAAGGAATCATTTTCATATTCATTAACTAAAGTATATAATAACAAAATGAAGGGATATGAAAATTTTTAATCTATATGCACCAAGTTATATCTCTTTATATAACGCAAGAGATTTCTTACACATACAAGTCAAGATTCAGAATGCTCATACCCGTGTATGAACAAGTCCACCGCGAGTCACGAGGAAAGTTCTAATGTTATTTTTGTATTCAAGTGAATAACAAAATATAGATTGTTTTTTATTCTATTTTTTCAATTTATGAAAGTTCGGCAACATTTGATTTTGACAATATAAGATGCATGGTAAAACACGATGAAATCATTTGATGTTCTATCTAAATAGTCGATTTGTAGTAGATCGTATCCCGGAGTATCCTGTCCCCACAAAGTAAGACTTTCTTCTTTCATTTAAACTAATTTACTAGCACTTATACACGCTGAATTCCAGATGATATTATCTTTTTTACTAGATTAAGATGTCACATAGAAATCACACGATAATAGATTACCTGTTCTGTCATCGGATTAAGTGAGAAATACTAAATTATCCTCCAAACAAGTAACATTGTCTGAAATTCGATGTTAATAACATAGTTTATAGAATATGATTAGCTACAACTCATAGTATATAATGTCTATTTTCAAACCCTGTCCAAAATTTGTGAAGATATGTTTCTTTTGTCCCTTCCAGGCGATCGGAAAATAAAGAAATGGTTGATATATTCAAGATAATTACGTATTTAGAAAATACCGTCTCAATTCATCCTATTTCATCAGATCCGGGATGTGATATGGTTCCGAAGGATGAACCAGATATGAACAGTTCCAATAAGATTTCATTCTTGAACAAAAATTCATTTTTGGATTTATTTCATCTATTTCATGACAGGAACAAAGGGGGATACACGTTACACCACGATATCAATGAAGAGTCCACCTTTTCAATGAAGAAAAATAATGAAAATACAAGAGGTTTTTATTTTTTAGTAAATCTTGGTGGGACCAGTGATTATACGGAATCTTTGGCATCAGGGTAGGTAACAATTGTGTGACAATCACCAAACCTCGTCTCAGTTTGTCCATACCTTCAAATACACAACAATATAATGTCCATTATTCAATCTCAACACTGCTTTCAAGATTGTTCATGTGGTCCTTCATCTTTTTTACTTTTACTTTTTTAGCCAACAAATCTTTTAGTGGATCCTGCTCTCCCAAAAATATCCTCCTCTTTGGAGTGATTTTATCAACATCCACTTTCAGCCACTCAAATAAACAAAAACTGCCAGTACACTTTCATAACTTTGTGGGGCCTAAGAATTTACCACAGGAATCCCATCATGTTACTTGGTGCTTGGTTGCAATATTGTGCCCCACCTACTACCATTTTGCTCCTTTCCTTTCACTGTGATAGCTTTTGTCCATGCTTTATTTTGAGAAGACAGATGTCATAGTTTAATTGAAGCAAACCAGAGCACTTGGTCGCAAGTCCAGTGTCAAAGATTAATTGTTGACGTAAGAATAAGATGATTATAGTTAGGATTAAAAAAAAAAACTCTTTTAAAAATAATTAGCAAAATCGACCTCTTTTTTAAAAATTCTCCTTATTAGTTACTATTAAAGAAAGAGATGACCTGCCTCCCATTCTAAAGAACAATTTTACATCCTCTCCTACAACAACAATAACAACAACTATTAAACCTCTGAGATGAATCTTACTCTTCCTTTCAGTTCTGTTGTGAGCTATCTCCTCTCCTAACTTAAGAATTATCATATCCTTTTTAATAATTTCTACCCAAGTATGTTACAACGCGGCCCTCTATTTCCCTTGGCAATGCTAGACATACATCCCTCGTAGTACAAATAAATAAACAATGAGATTATTCCATTTACCAATAAGAAAGTTTGCGTGCCAATAAAAAATTTAGAGATAATAAGTGGCCAATCTCTATCGTACTGAAGACGTATCTATAACTAACCCTTTAAACATCTTCCTCGACCACTTCTTCTTTCTGTTATCTTTAGCACTAATCTATGGCCATGGCATGGTTTGGATTGCAGATGCTCCGACGAGAAGAACCCTAGAAAACAACCTTACAAGTTCTCGAACCAACGGTTGAAAGATTTGGGCCTTGAGTTCACCCCGGTGACACAATGCCTCTATGAAACTGTCAAGAGCCTCCAAGAGAAGGGTCACCTTCCTATTGTCCCCTCAGCGACGCCCATCTCAATAGAATAGTGATGTCCATACTCCGACCTCTCTACTTCAATCACTTTTTTCCCTTAAAGTCGGTTTTATAAGTTCAATTGTTAATTTATGTTTGATGTTGTTAAGAAAATTGACACGGAAAGCATCACAAATATAAAAATTTATTCGATTCTTGATAGAACTAGACCTCTTCAAGGAGAAATAGAGTATTGGAAAATCTGTAATCCAAATGAATATAAAAGTTATTCAAATTAGATGTAGATTTGAATGTGGATTTTACATAAGGTGATCCACATCCAATTATTTAAATTTGGATGAAAGGAGGCCACATCTTTAAATCAAAATTTTCGTCTTTTAATTCTTTCTCTGACTCCTCGTCATTCAAGTAAGTTTCATAACAAGTTGATAACAATTGATAGTATCCAAGATGAGATAAAATAGATTAAAATATAAAAATTTGAATTCGAATAAAAATCTAAATCGTTAAATATAGTTCATCACTAATCAGTTGTTTAGCGTGAGATTTCGATAATTTTAACATGTTTGATAATGCAATTTTATATTGTCAAAATCAATTTTTAAAAAATCACGAAATGGAACTTGTTAATCCTTTTGATGCATGATTAAAAGGCACACCACAATCCTTTTGATGCATGGTTTTAGCATCTGCGTGGATTGTACTAAAATTTGAATAATATATAGAGTACTACTTATCATATTATTTTTCAATCCAAACATCTTTTCATAGGGTTGTTGGAGGTGAAGAGAGATAAGCTACTTTAATTAAGTTTCCAAACTAAAGTAGATTCCTTCCAATAAACGACAAGTTACTCAAATAAAAATAAATCACGTACGCAAATAGCAAACACATTGAAAAATTAGTAAAATAAAAATATATTGGTGAGATTTAATTAGAAATGTTGGTGGCTCATCAGGACCATAGTCCCCAACCAATCAAGTCCTAGTTTGGTCCGGTTTACTTCGTCACTGAGCTTGACCCAAGACTTGACCTGTTCCCAACAAGAGCCAAGTACTACTAATCTCATTTTACTCCACCTACTCCTTCTGTTTATTCTTTACTCGGAGTATATAATGCTCCTTGTATCAAAACAATATATACTATCCTTATAGTCATAGTGGCTAAGCCCACTCATCTAAAGTTTATACATTTTTCTTAATGTGCTACTAATACAAGGAACCGAAATCATTTGATAACTTCTCTCAAATTTACAATCATAATTTGTGCAAGATATCAAGTGTTTTTAGTTCGATGGTACAACAAAACGAAAGATATATATTCCTAGATCAGTCATTAGAGCTGCACAAATTTTTATGTTTACTGGTATGACAATAAATTATTTCTTTCTTGCAGTAAATAGATGAATCGAGTCGCGAATACTTTCTCCCCTTACAACACTTATAACATTTTATAAATAAGAGAAAATATACAACGGTTACGGTCCATGGTTATTAGTGATCCACCAAAGATTAACACCTACACTTGTATCAACAAACACATTTAAATCCACTAATTCAAAAATAACATGACACATCATTAATGATTATTAATAAAATTTATTACACAAGAATATTGGGTTATTTACGCTTTTGTACCCTAAAGAGTGAATATTTTTAATTTTGATACTGCAAAGTCTATTTAACACTTTGACACTGAAAATTTGCCATTTAACTATAGTACCTCATGTGTCAATCCCGTTTGTCATTATTATTATTTTGTCTAAATTTGCCATTTAACAATATATACTCTCCTGACGTCGTTGTTGATGAGTCTTGTTGGAGTGATCTAGAGTTTTGCAAGAATACAAAGGTGGGTTTTCAATTTAATTTAGTTTCATGTACTATGCTTGTCTCTGAAAAAACTATGACAAACCAAAGATCCAAAGGAATCATTTTCATATTCATTAACTAAAGTATATAATAACAAAATGAAGGGATATGAAAATTTTAATCTATATGCACCAAGTTATATCTCTTTATATAACGCAAGAGATTTCTTACACATACAAGTCAAGATTCAGAATGCTCATACCCGTGTATGAACAAGTCCACCGCGAGTCACGAGGAAAGTTCTAATGTTATTTTTGTATTCAAGTGAATAACAAAATATAGATGGTTTTTATTCTATTTTTCAATTTATGAAAGTTCGGCAACATTTGATTTTGACAATATAAGATGCATGGTAAAACACGATGAAATCATTTGATGTTCTATCTAAATAGTCGATTTGTAGTAGATCGTATCCCGGAGTATCCTGTCCCCACAAAGTAAGACTTTCTTCTTTCATTTAAACTAATTTACTAGCACTTATACAATTCGGATGATATTATCTTTTTACTAGATTAAGATGTCACATAGAAATCACACGATAATAGATGACCTGTTCTGTCATCGGATTAAGTGAGAAATACTAAATTATCCTCCAAACAAGTAACATTGTCTGAAATTCGATGTTAATAACATAGTTTATAGAATATGATTAGCTACAACTCATAGTATATAATGTCTATTTTCAAACCACTGTCCAAAATTTGTGAAGATATGTTTCTTTTGTCCCTTCGGCGTCGGAAAATAAAGAAATAGTTGATATATTCAAGATAATTACGATTTAGAAAATACCGTCTCAATTCATCCTATTTCATCGGTCAGGGATGTGATATGGTTCAGAAGGATGAACCAGATATGAACAGTTCCAATAAGATTTCATTCTTGAACAAAATTCATTTTGGATTTATTTCATCTATTTCATGACAGAACAAAGGGATACACGTTACACCACGATATCGATGAATTATGTCATTTTATTAGCGAAAATAAGATCCAGAAATAGCAGATGACGATATCAATGAAGAGTCCACCTTTTTCAATGAAGAAAAATAATGAAAATACAAGAGGTTTTTTATTTTTTAGTAAATCTTGGTGGCTCATCAGGACCATAGTCCCCAACCAATCAAGTCCTAGTTTGGTCCGGTTTACTTCGTCACTGAGCTTGACCCAAGACTTGACCTGTTCCCAACAAGAGCCAAGTACTACTAATCTCATTTTACTCCACCTACTCCTTCTGTTTATTCTTTACTCGGAGTATATAATGCTCCTTGTATCAAAACAATATATACTATCCTTATAGTCATAAGTGGCTAAGCCCACTCATCTAAAGTTTATACATTTTTCTTAATGTGCTACTAATACAAGGAACCGAAATCATTTGATAACTTCTCTCAAATTTACAATCATAATTTGTGCAAGATATCAAGTGTTTTTAGTTCGATGGTACAACAAAATGAAAGATATATATATTCCTAGATCAGTCATTAGAGCTGCACAAATTTTTATGTTTACTGGTATGACAATAAATTATTTCTTTCTTGCAGTAAATAGATGAATCGAATTCTTGAATACTTTCTCCCTCACAACACTTATAACATTTTATAAATAAGAGAAAATATACAACGGTTACGGTCCATGGTTATTAGTGATCCACCAAAGATTAACACCTACACTTGTATCAACAAACACATTTAAATCCACTAATTCAAAAATAACATGACACATCATTAATGATTATTAATAAAATTTATTACACAAGAATATTGGGTTATTTACGCTTTTGTACCCTAAAGAGTGAATATTTTTAATTTTGATACTGCAAAGTCTATTTAACACTTTGACACTGAAAATTTGCCATTTAACTATAGTACCTCATGTGTCAATCCCGTTTGTCATTATTATTATTTTGTCTAAATTTGCCATTTAACAATATATACTCTCCTGACGTCGTTGTTGATGAGTCTTGTTGGAGTGATCTAGAGTTTTGCAAGAATACAAAGGTGGGTTTTCAATTTAATTTAGTTTCATGTACTATGCTTGTCTCTGAAAAAACTATGACAAACCAAAGATCCAAAGGAATCATTTTCATATTCATTAACTAAAGTATATAATAACAAAATGAAGGGATATGAAAATTTTTAATCTATATGCACCAAGTTATATCTCTTTATATAACGCAAGAGATTTCTTACACATACAAGTCAAGATTCAGAATGCTCATACCCGTGTACGAACAAGTCCACCGCGAGTCACGAGGAAAGTTCTAATGTTATTTTTGTATTCAAGTGAATAACAAAATATAGATGGTTTTTATTCTATTTTTCAATTTATGAAAGTTCGGCAACATTTGATTTTGACAATATAAGATGCATGGTAAAACACGATGAAATCATTTGATGTTCTATCTAAATAGTCGATTTGTAGTAGATCGTATCCCGGAGTATCCTGTCCCCACAAAGTAAGACTTTCTTCTTTCATTTAAACTAATTTACTAGCACTTATACACTGAATTCGGATGATATTATCTTTTTACTAGATTAAGATGTCACATAGAAATCACGATAATAGATGACTGTTACGTCATCGGATTAAGTGAGAAATACTAAATTATCCTCCAAACAAGTAACATTATGCGAAATTCGATGTTAATAACATAGTTTATAGAATATGATTAGCTACAACTCATAGTATATAATGTCTATTTTCAAACCACTGTCCAAAATTTGTGAAGATATGTTTCTTTTGTCCCTTCGGTGATCGGAAAATAAAGAAATAGTTGATATATTCAAGATAATTACGATTTAGAAAATACCGTCTCAATTCATCCTATTTCATCGGTCAGGGATGTGATATGGTTAGAAGGATGAACGGATATGAACGATTCAAATAAGATTTCATTCTTGAACAAAATTCATTTTTGGATTTATTTCATCTATTTCATGACAGGAACAAAGGGGGATACACGTTACACCACGATATCAATGAATTCCATGTCATTTTATTAGCAAAATAAGATACCAAGAAATAGCAATGACGATATCAATGAAGAGTCCACCTTTTTCAATGAAGAAAAATAATGAAAATACAAGAGGTTTTTTTTATTTTTTTAGTAAATCTTGGTGGGACCAGTGATTATACGGAATCTTTGGCATCAGGGTAGGTAACAATTGTGTGACAATCACCAAACCTCGTCTCATTTTGTCCATACCTTCAAATACACAACAATATAATGTCCATTATTCAATCTCAACACTGCTTTCAAGATTGTTCATGTGGTCCTTCATCTTTTTTACTTTTACTTTTTTAGCCAACAAATCTTTTAGTGGATCCTGCTCTCCCAAAAATATCCTCCTCTTTGGAGTGATTTTATCAACATCCACTTTCAGCCACTCAAATAAACAAAAACCGCCAGTACACTTTCATAACTTTGTGGGGCCTAAGAATTTACCACAGGAATCCCATCATGTTACTTAGTGCTTGGTTGCAATATTGTGCCCCACCAACTAACATTTTGCTCCTTTCCTTTCACTGTGATAGCTTTTGTCCATGCTTTATTTTGAGAAGACAGATGTCATAGTTTAATTGAAGCAAACCAGAGCACTTGGTCGCAAGTCCAGTGTCAAAGAGTAATTGTTGACGTAAGAAAAAGATGATTATAGTTAGGATTTAAAAAAAAAAGACTCTTTTTAAAAAATAATTAGCAAAATCGAACTCTTTTTTAAAAAGAGGTCGACTTTGCAAAAAATTCAGCTTTATAATACGTAGTCCCTGTATTTAGTTCTCATTAATTAAACATTAAGCGTGTCGGCGCAAAAGACTGCGACGATCATTTTAGATTAACCGATTAGCGACCACTAATCACACGGGACTACAAGTCTCGTGTATTTTAAAGTCAGTATTTTGCAAAATTGAACTTGGCAAAAGAGATCGATTTTTTAATATTTTCGTAAAAGGTCGGTTTTGCTTATTATTTTTCAAAAATAGTCTTTTTTAAAAATTCTCCTTATTAGTTACTATTAAAGAAAGAGATGACCTGCCTCCCATTCTAAAGAACAATTTTACATCCTCTCCTACAACAACAATAACAACAACTATTAAGCCTCTGAGATGAATCTTACTCTTCCTTTTCAGTTCTGTTGTGAGCTATCTCCTCTCCTAGCTTAGGAATTATCATATCCTTTTAATAATTTCTACCCAAGTATGTTACAACGCGGCCCTCTATTTCCCTTGGCAATGCTAAACATACATCCCTCATAGTACAAATAAATAAACAATGAGATTATTCCATTTACCAATAAGAAAGTTTGCGTGCCAATAAAAAATTTAGAGATAATAAGTGGCCAATCTCTATCGTACTGAAGACGTATCTATAACTAACCCTTTAAACATCTTCCTCGACCACTTCTTCTTTCTGTTATCTTTAGCACTAATCTATGGCCATGGCATGGTTTGGATTGCAGATGCTCCGACGAGAAGAACCCTAGAAAACAACCTTACAAGTTCTCGAACCAACGGTTGAAAGATTTGGGCCTTGAGTTCACCCCGGTGACACAATGCCTCCATGAAACTGTCAAGAGCCTCCAAGAGAAGGGTCACCTTCCTATTGTCCCCTCAGCGACGCCCATCTCAATAGAATAGTGATGTCCATACTCCGACCTCTCTACTTCAATTGCATCTCAAAGCTCTATGAAAATATGGAATGTTGAGTTTGAGTTCGTAGTTTGAGCTAGAAAAGTGTTGAATCAGTCCATTATTGTTGTATGAACAGAGCTAGAAGATGCGAGTATCATGTCACTGTGAGGTTGTTTGGTTTTGATGCTTGAAGAGAGCTCCTATGTACAACAGGAAAGTGGTTCAGCCCTGGAACGGACCAAAGAAATCACGTACGCAAATAGCAAACACATTGAAAAATTAGTAAAATAAAAATATTGGTGAGATTTAATTAGAAATTAGGAAATGTTGGTGGCTCATCAGGACCATAGTCCCCAACCAATCAAGTCCTAGTTTGGTCCGGTTTACTTCGTCACTGAGCTTGACCCAAGACTTGACCTGTTCCCAACAAGAGCCAAGTACTACTAATCTCATTTTACTCCACCTACTCCTTCTGTTTATTCTTTACTCGGAGTATATAATGCTCCTTGTATCAAAACAATATATACTATCCTTATAGTCATAAGTGGCTAAGCCCACTCATCTAAAGTTTATACATTTTTCTTAATGTGCTACTAATACAAGGAACCGAAATCATTTGATAACTTCTCTCAAATTTACAATCATAATTTGTGCAAGATATCAAGTGTTTTTAGTTCGATGGTACAACAAAATGAAAGATATATATTCCTAGATCAGTCATTAGAGCTGCACAAATTTTTATGTTTACTGGTATGACAATAAATTATTTCTTTCTTGCGGTAAATAGATGAATCGAAATTCTTGAATACTTTCTCCTCACAACACTTATAACATTTTATAAATAAGAGAAAATATACAACGGTTCGGTCCATGGTTATTAGTGATCCACCAAAGATTAACACCTACACTTGTATCAACAAACACATTTAAATCCACTAATTCAAAAATAACATGACACATCATTAATGATTATTAATAAAATTTATTACACAAGAATATTGGGTTATTTACGCTTTTGTACCCTAAAGAGTGAATATTTTTAATTTTGATACTGCAAAGTCTATTTAACACTTTGACACTGAAAATTTGCCATTTAACTATAGTACCTCATGTGTCAATCCCGTTTGTCATTATTATTATTTTGTCTAAATTTGCCATTTAACAATATATACTCTCCTGACGTCGTTGTTGATGAGTCTTGTTGGAGTGATCTAGAGTTTTGCAAGAATACAAAGGTGGGTTTTCAATTTAATTTAGTTTCATGTACTATGCTTGTCTCTGAAAAAACTATGACAAACCAAAGATCCAAAGGAATCATTTTCATATTCATTAACTAAAGTATATAATAACAAAATGAAGGGATATGAAAATTTTTAATCTATATGCACCAAGTTATATCTCTTTATATAACGCAAGAGATTTCTTACACATACAAGTCAAGATTCAGAATGCTCATACCCGTGTATGAACAAGTCCACCGCGAGTCACGAGGAAAGTTCTAATGTTATTTTTGTATTCAAGTGAATAACAAAATATAGATGGTTTTTATTCTATTTTTTCAATTTATGAAAGTTCGGCAACATTTGATTTTGACAATATAAGATGCATGGTAAAACACGATGAAATCATTTGATGTTCTATCTAAATAGTCGATTTGTAGTAGATCGTATCCGGAGTATCCTGTCCCCACAAAGTAAGACTTTCTTCTTTCATTTAAACTAATTTACTAGCACTTATACACTGAATTCGGATGATATTATCTTTTTACTAGATTAAGATGTCACATAGAAATCACGATAATAGATTACTGTTACGTCATCGGATTAAGTGAAAATACTAAATTATCCTCCAAACAAGTAACATTGTGCGAAATTCGATGTTAATAACATAGTTTATAGAATATGATTAGCTACAACTCATAGTATATAATGTCTATTTTCAAACCCTGTCCAAAATTTGTGAAGATATGTTTCTTTTGTCCCTTCCAGCGATCGGAAAATAAAGAAATGGTTGATATATTCAAGATAATTACATTATTTAGAAAATACCGCTCAATTCATCCTATTTCATCGGTCCAGGGATGTGATATGGTTCAGAAGGATGAACCAGATATGAACAGTTCAATAAGATTTCATTCTTGAACAAAAATTCATTTTGGATTTATTTCATCTATTTCATGACAGAACAAAGGGGATACGTTACACCGATATCGATAATCCATGTCATTTTATTAGAAATAAATCTTAGAAATAAAGATGACGATATCAATGAAGAGTCCACCTTTTTCAATGAAGAAAAATAATGAAAATACAAGAGGTTTTTTTTATTTTTTTAGTAAATCTTGGTGGGACCAGTGATTATACGGAATCTTTGGCATCAGGGTAGGTAACAATTGTGTGACAATCACCAAACCTCGTCTCATTTTGTCCATACCTTCAAATACACAACAATATAATGTCCATTATTCAATCTCAACACTGCTTTCAAGATTGTTCATGTGGTCCTTCATCTTTTTTACTTTTACTTTTTTAGCCAACAAATCTTTTAGTGGATCCTGCTCTCCCAAAAATATCCTCCTCTTTGGAGTGATTTTATCAACATCCACTTTCAGCCACTCAAATAAACAAAAACCGCCAGTACACTTTCATAACTTTGTGGGGCCTAAGAATTTACCACAGGAATCCCATCATGTTACTTAGTGCTTGGTTGCAATATTGTGCCCCACCAACTAACATTTTGCTCCTTTCCTTTCACTGTGATAGCTTTTGTCCATGCTTTATTTTGAGAAGACAGATGTCATAGTTTAATTGAAGCAAACCAGAGCACTTGGTCGCAAGTCCAGTGTCAAAGAGTAATTGTTGACGTAAGAAAAAGATGATTATAGTTAGGATTTAAAAAAAAAAGACTCTTTTTAAAAAATAATTAGCAAAATCGAACTCTTTTTTAAAAAGAGGTCGACTTTGCAAAAAATTCAGCTTTATAATACACGTAGTCCCCTGTATTTAGTTCTCATTAATTAAACCTTAAGCATGTCAGCACAAAGTACACGAGACGATCATTTTAGATTAACCGCAATTAGCGACCACTAATCACACGGGACTACAAGTCTCGTGTATTTTAAAGTCAGTATTTTGCAAAATTGAACTTGGCAAAAAAGAGATCGATTTCGCTAATATTTTCGTAAAAAGGTCAGTTTTGCTTATTATTTTTCAAAAATAGTCTTTTTTTAAAAAATTCTCCTTATTAGTTACTATTAAAGAAAGAGATGACCTGCCTCCCATTCTAAAGAACAATTTTACATCCTCTCCTACAACAACAATAACAACAACTATTAAGCCTCTGAGATGAATCTTACTCTTCCTTTTCAGTTCTGTTGTGAGCTATCTCCTCTCCTAGCTTAGGAATTATCATATCCTTTTTAATAATTTCTACCCAAGTATGTTACAACGCGGCCCTCTATTTCCCTTGGCAATGCTAAACATACATCCCTCATAGTACAAATAAATAAACAATGAGATTATTCCATTTACCAATAAGAAAGTTTGCGTGCCAATAAAAATTTAGAGATAATAAGTGGCCAATCTCTATCGTACTGAAGACGTATCTATAACTAACCCTTTAAACATCTTCCTCGACCACTTCTTCTTTCTGTTATCTTTAGCACTAATCTATGGCCATGGCATGGTTTGGATTGCAGATGCTCCGACGAGAAGAACCTAGAAAACAACCTTACAAGTTCTCGAACCAACGGTTGAAAGATTTGGGCCTTGAGTTCACCCCGGTGACACAATGCCTCCATGAAACTGTCAAGAGCCTCCAAGAGAAGGGTCACCTTCCTATTGTCCCCTCAGCGACGCCCATCTCAATAGAATAGTGATGTCCATACTCCGACCTCTCTACTTCAATTGCATCTCAAAGCTCTATGAAAATATGGAATGTTGAGTTTGAGTTCGTAGTTTGAGCTAGAAAAGTGTTGAATCAGTCCATTATTGTTGTATGAACAGAGCTAGAAGATGCGAGTATCATGTCACTGTGAGGTTGTTTGGTTTTGATGCTTGAAGAGAGCTCCTATGTACAACAGGAAAGTGGTTCAGCCCTGGAACGGACCAAAGAAATCACGGCACAGACTACACATTAACTCACATGATTCACCACATAACTATGAAACTCGAGATATCCTTTTGTTTCCTTCATAAGACCACAACTCAACATTCAATACTTCCACTTCACTAGGTGGTGTTCACTGTTCAATAACTGATCATGGATATCAGAACCAAATTTGTCACAAAAATATACCGTCTAAACCAAATCTGTCACAACAATATGGACTCGACTCCACGACCAAATTACATACTCAGTTATTGAATGAAACCATCCATTGAAGATTACCATAAAAGCGAAGCAGTATGGTTATTCTTCCTGTGAAGCATGCAGAACTGAGCTAACCTCCAACCAACCTTGTCCCATTGCTTGAAGGATCTAGAGGAAGAACAAACAAGAAACAGTTAAATGCGGATCTTAATACTTAATTGCTCTAGAACTTTTGGATATCAATAGTTTTTTTCCTTGAAGTATTGTTCTTGTGATACGAGAGTGAACAACAGGCTTGGCAAATGCCCATGCATGTATCACCGTTGTCAAGCACCTCAAGCTATGCTGCAGGTCTGGGGCATGAGATGATATCCCTTGATAATGCCTTGTTCAATCATGTCTTAATACATGAAACAAATCAAATTGAATCACGCATTTTCTATAATCCTATATCAATTCATAACTTCACATGGGTATCTCATAACCACCTACCTTAGGATAAAAAATGATTAATCAGAGCAGCCAATTGCTGTATAGCCTGTATTCCATCCTCATAACTAAGATGATACTTCAGGCTCCACTTATAAGGAAAGAGAACTTACCCTTTCGAACTAGAAAATACTTGATGTCAAGAAACTCATAGTGCACATAATCTAAACTTCGAGTATATTACCCTAAAGCTAAGTTCCATCCTCATCTTAATGCGTTTAACATTCAGATTGATGTTTGGAGGCGCTGGTAATATTCAACAACAGATGCATAATTTTTTTTCAGGTAGATGACAGCTTCATTTCAACTTCATCTATGTTTGTAAAATGAATGAACCCTTAGTTTAAATCAACGCTAAGGAAGTCTTCAGTGGGTGTCCTTCTGGGACCGTTCTCTTCGGGTGAGATTGGCGCTTTCAGGGGGCTTCTTTTTTAGCAATATGCTTTACTGAGGTGAGATAACATACTCGGGATAAATATTGGTCACCTTTTACCATCTCTTTCCCCTTAGGGATCGGGAGTTTGATTAATTGGAGGAGAGTCGATATACCTATCTTTAGGGGGACCAAAGTTGGTCAGCCCATAATAATGTTGTAAGCCGATTTGAGGTTTACCACCAAAAAGTTAGTCATTGTTGTTACATACCGGGGATATTCCCCAACTATCAAGGAAAGGACAACCATTCCTTCTACCATGAGGGATCTGCACACAAAGTCAATTAAGACTCACATGTAGGGCTTGAGATCTTCTCGATGGAAGCCCATTTGCACAAACGTACTAAAATATAGTACGTCGGCCAAACTTCCAGTATTTACCAAGATTCTCTGGCAGGATTCTCCGGATCACCATGTTCGATATTTGCACGGAAATCACCAATGCATCATCGTGTGGCATTACCGCCTTCTCTTGGTGTTCATCTCCGAAAGAGATGAAATCGTCGAGTGAGGTCGATTGGGTAAGTCGAGTTCGCTCCAATGAAGTATTCACTTACTCGACCATCGTTGCAAGATTTTAGCGGAGCTATTTCCCACAAACGGCGCCAACTGTTGTCACACAATAAATTCCTCACATATTATTCCTCCAATTAAGGGGAATAAATAAGGGAAACTGAGTCTCCAATAAGATCTGCTATTAGCTGGAATCCTCCTCCCTAACCTGCACACTCATGACTTGTTAGGTGGTGCCGGAGTTATCCCCCCTTTGGGGCTTTGGTACGCCCTCCGATGCCTAAGTTAGGATCTCTCCAAAGATAGTAAAGAGAGCAGTAAATGCGGCCAAAACCCTAGAGAGTGATAGGTTAGAGAAAGTTATCACTGTTCATTCCTTTTATAGAGATGCGTATGGCCTAGATTGGTGTCTGAATGACACATGTCACCTATGCGGTTACAGTGCCGCTGCTTGTGGTTCGTTCCTTCCCATCTCAAGGGAGGAATAGATGACAACATTTTGAACACGTGCAGGGTCAAATCATCACGATGATGTGATTTTGATCCTTGACAACACCCTCCTATTATGTATACGTAACTCCAAGGTTATTTTTGGGGTTTAACAATAACATTAATCAATTATTACTTCATAACATATCCTCAAACTAAACATTAAACTTTTCATAAAAAGGATTAATGACGGAGGAGAAAATTAAATAATAAGATAAATCCAGTTCGATCCAAAAGATAAAATAATAGGCTTTGAGATCTTAAAATTTTAATTACTTTGAGCAAAGAGAATGAGAACCCGACAAATAACAAGAGAACAATATTTAATTAGCAAATGGGTAAACTACATATTAGTGCAAGGGTTTGGAAGACACAAGAGGGTCTGAAAATGTGTTTTAATCCCTCAAATCTTGCTGGGAAAGTAGACTACTCAATAATTTCACATTTCAATTTTGTCCAAATTAAAGTGGAAGTCAAAGAAAAATGAATTAATGAAAGGTTAGTCCTTGTTGGGAACTTGAGTAAGTAGTAGTTTTTGTAACCACCTGAGCTGGATGAGAGGAAACTTTCACGTCCGATTTTTAATGTGGTCCTTCATCTTTTTACTTTTACTTTTTAGCCAACAAATCTTTTAGTGGATCCTGCTCTCCCAAAATATCCTCCTCTTTGGAGTGATTTTATCAACATCCACTTTCAGCCACTCAAATAAACAAAACTGCCAGTACACTTTCATAACTTTGTGGGGCCTAAGAATTTACCACAGGAATCCCATCATGTTACTTGGTGCTTGGTTGCAATATTGTGCCCCACCTACTACCATTTTGCTCCTTTCCTTTCACTGTGATAGCTTTTGTCCATGCTTTATTTTGAGAAGACAGATGTCATAGTTTAATTGAAGCAAACCAGAGCACTTGGTCGCAAGTCCAGTGTCAAAGATTAATTGTTGACGTAAGAATAAGATGATTATAGTTAGGATTAAAAAAAAAAAAAAAAAAAACTCTTTTTAAAAAATAATTAGCAAAATCGACCTCTTTTTTAAAAAGAGGTCGACTTTGCAAAAAATTCAGCTTTAAAATACACGTAGTCCCCTGTATTTAGTTCTCATTAATTAAACATTAAGCATGTCAGCACAAAATACACGAGACGACCATTTTAGATTAACCGCAATTAGCGACCACTAATTACACGGGACTTGTAGTCCCGTGTATTTTAAAGTCAGTATTTTGCAAAATTGACCTTGGCAAAAAAAAGATCGATTTTGCTAATATTTTCGTAAAAGGGTCAGTTTTGCTTATTATTTTTCAAAAATAGTCTTTTTTTTTAAAAATTCTCCTTATTAGTTACTATTAAAGAAAGAGATGACCTGCCTCCCATTCTAAAGAACAATTTTACATCCTCTCCTACAACAACAATAACAACAACTATTAAACCTCTGAGATGAATCTTACTCTTCCTTTCAGTTCTGTTGTGAGCTATCTCCTCTCCTAACTTAAGAATTATCATATCCTTTTTAATAATTTCTACCCAAGTATGTTACAACGCGGCCCTCTATTTCCCTTGGCAATGCTAGACATACATCCCTCGTAGTACAAATAAATAAACAATGAGATTATTCCATTTACCAATAAGAAAGTTTGCGTGCCAATAAAAATTTAGAGATAATAAGTGGCCAATCTCTATCGTACTGAAGACGTATCTATAACTAACCCTTTAAACATCTTCCTCGACCACTTCTTCTTTCTGTTATCTTTAGCACTAATCTATGGCCATGGCATGGTTTGGATTGCAGATGCTCCGACGAGAAGAACCTAGAAAACAACCTTACAAGTTCTCGAACCAACGGTTGAAAGATTTGGGCCTTGAGTTCACCCGGTGACACAATGCCTCCATGAAACTGTCAAGAGCCTCCAAGAGAAGGGTCACCTTCCTATTGTCCCCTCAGCGACGCCCATCTCAATAGAATAGTGATGTCCATACTCCGACCTCTCTACTTCAATTGCATCTCAAAGCTCTATGAAAATATGGAATGTTGAGTTTGAGTTCGTAGTTTGAGCTAGAAAAGTGTTGAATCAGTCCATTATTGTTGTATGAACAGAGCTAGAAGATGCGAGTATCATGTCACTGTGAGGTTGTTTGGTTTTGATGCTTGAAGAGAGCTCCTATGTACAACAGGAAAGTGGTTCAGCCCTGGAACGGACCAAAGAAATCACGGCACAGACTACACATTAACTCACATGATTCACCACATAACTATGAAACTTCGAGATATCCTTTTGTTTCCTTCATAAGACCACAACTCAACATTCAATACTTCCACTTCACTAGGTGGTGTTCACTGTTCAATAACTGATCATGGATATCAGAACCAAATTTGTCACAAAATATACCGTCTAAACCAAATCTGTCACAACAATATGGACTCGACTCCACGACCAAATTACATACTCAGTTATTGAATGAAACCATCCATTGAAGATTACCATAAAAGCGAAGCAGTATGGTTATTCTTCCTGTGAAGCATGCAGAACTGAGCTAACCTCCAACCAACCTTGTCCCATTGCTTGAAGGATCTAGAGGAAGAACAAACAAGAAACAGTTAAATGCGGATCTTAATACTTAATTGCTCTAGAACTTTTGGATATCAATAGTTTTTTTCCTTGAAGTATTGTTCTTGTGATACGAGAGTGAACAACAGGCTTGGCAAATGCCCATGCATGTATCACCGTTGTCAAGCACCTCAAGCTATGCTGCAGGTCTGGGGCATGAGATGATATCCCTTGATAATGCCTTGTTCAATCATGTCTTAATACATGAAACAAATCAAATTGAATCACGCATTTTCTATAATCCTATATCAATTCATAACTTCACATGGGTATCTCATAACCACCTACCTTAGGATAAAAAATGATTAATCAGAGCAGCCAATTGCTGTATAGCCTGTATTCCATCCTCATAACTAAGATGATACTTCAGGCTCCACTTATAAGGAAAGAGAACTTACCCTTTCGAACTAGAAAATACTTGATGTCAAGAAACTCATAGTGCACATAATCTAAACTTCGAGTATATTACCCTAAAGCTAAGTTCCATCCTCATCTTAATGCGTTTAACATTCAGATTGATGTTTGGAGGCGCTGGTAATATTCAACAACAGATGCATAATTTTTTTTCAGGTAGATGACAGCTTCATTTCAACTTCATCTATGTTTGTAAAATGAATGAACCCTTAGTTTAAATCAACGCTAAGGAAGTCTTCAGTGGGTGTCCTTCTGGGACCGTTCTCTTCGGGTGAGATTGGCGCTTTCAGGGGGCTTCTTTTTTAGCAATATGCTTTACTGAGGTGAGATAACATACTCGGGATAAATATTGGTCACCTTTTACCATCTCTTTCCCCTTAGGGATCGGGAGTTTGATTAATTGGAGGAGAGTCGATATACCTATCTTTAGGGGGACCAAAGTTGGTCAGCCCATAATAATGTTGTAAGCCGATTTGAGGTTTACCACCAAAAAGTTAGTCATTGTTGTTACATACCGGGGATATTCCCCAACTATCAAGGAAAGGACAACCATTCCTTCTACCATGAGGGATCTGCACACAAAGTCAATTAAGACTCACATGTAGGGCTTGAGATCTTCTCGATGGAAGCCCATTTGCACAAACGTACTAAAATATAGTACGTCGGCCAAACTTCCAGTATTTACCAAGATTCTGGCGATTCTCCGAATCACCATGTTCGATATTTGCGGAAATCACCAATGCATCATCGTGTGGCATTACCGCCTTCTCTTGGTGTTCATCTCCGAAAGAGATGAAATCGTCGAGTGAGGTCGATTGGGTAAGTCGAGTTCGCTCCAATGAAGTATTCACTTACTCGACCATCGAGCTTTGTGAGCAGTGTTAGGGTCGCAAGAGGGTTAGCCCGACCATCGTTGCAAGATTTTAAGCTATTTCCACAAGCAGCTGTCACACAATAAATTCCTCACATATTATTCCTCCAATTAAGGGGAATAAATAAGAAACTGAGTCTCCAATAAGATCTGCTATTAGCTGGAATCCTCCTCCTAACACACACACTCATGACTTGTTAGGTGGTGCGGAGTTATCCCCTTTGGGGCTTTGATGCGCCCTCCGATGCCTAAGTTAGGATCTCTCCAAAGATAGTAAAGAGCGATAAATGCGGCCAAAACCCTAGAGAGTGATAGGTTAGAGAAAGTTATCACTGTTCATTCCTTTTATAGAGATGCGTATGGCCTAGATTGGTGTCTGAATGACACATGTCATCTATGCGGTTACAGTGCCGCTGCTTGTGGTTCGTTCCTTCCCATCTCAAGGGAGGAATAGATGACAACATTTTGAACACGTGCAGGGTCAAATCATCACGATGATGTGATTTTGATCCTTGACAACACCCTCCTATTATGTATACGTAACTCCAAGGTTATTTTGGGGTTTAACAATAACATTAATCAATTATTACTTCATAACATATCCTCAAACTAAACATTAAACTTTTCATAAAAGGATTAATGACGGAGGAGAAAATTAAATAATAAGATAAATCCAGTTCGATCCAAAAGATAAAATAATAGGCTTTGAGATCTTAAAATTTTAATTACTTTGAGCAAAGACAATGAGAACCCGACAAATAACAACAGAACAATATTTAATTAGCAAATGGGTGAACTACATATTAGTGCAAGGGTTTGGAAGACACAAGAGGGTCTGAAAATGTGTTTTAATCCCTCAAATCTTGCTGGGAAAGTAGACTACTCAATAATTTCACATTTCAATTTTGTCCAAATTAAAGTGGAAGTCAAAGAAAAATGAATTAATGAAAGGTTAGTCCTTGTTGGGAACTTGAGTAAGTAGTAGTTTTTTGTAACCACCTGAGCTGGATGAGAGGAAACTTTCACGTCCGATTTTTAAGAGGGGGTCCAATAGGAACCTAGTTGTTTTAGTATAAAAACTAATTGTAACCAATTAATTTCTTTAAAAAATTATCTTTGTTAATAATTGTAGCCTCAAGAAAGAGTTATAACTACGACAAAACAAATTGTAATGTTTCAAATATCAAACAACTCCGATATTGAAAAATCAAATAAATCCATTGAAAATAGAGGGTTGGAGTTTTCTTAAGCCATAAATATCTAAAAATCTAAAATATCATGCCTAATTTGGAATATCATTTTCTCTCGGAACTTTTATAATATTGGTCCGTTAAATCTTTTACATGCTGAAATTAGTCTCTCAAATCCTAAAATTGCTATTTAATCCCTCAAATCTTGCTAGTAATTTCAAATTAGTCTCAGTAGATAGATATCCCTTGTTTTGGGGATAATGCAATTTAACTTAACTTTGTGAGGATTTCCAATCACACCTCTTATAAGCTACTCCTACTCGAATCCAACCTTTTATCCTAGATATGAGCTTCCACACATGTTTAAACTAGTTTCTTTGAACACGTTTCTTTAAATTTTTTTGGTGTTTTGGATGGGGAACTACTAACTAAGGATAAAAATGTAATTCTACATGTGTGGTTAACAACTAACCCAACCCGAGTTAGAAATTAAGACTAACTAGCTAACAAAGGGACTAATTTGAAATAACTTATAAGTTTTAAAGGACTAAATATCAATTTCAATGATTTGAGTGACTGATTTCAAATTATTAAAGATTTAAAGTACCAGTATTCGGAAAAAACAACCCAATTTTTTTTTACAACTACAAATAAATCTACCATTCAAGTTTATTGCGGATGCCAGAAGTTTTCAGGATTATATGCTCTCTTCTAGGTATGTTTTAGACATCAGTAGCTGATCCAGAAAGATCCTTGCCACCTAGAAGGTGTAGGGCTTAAGAAGTTAGGTAAAAAAATTAACGGGTTAACTTAATTGAAATCACAGATTGTGGATGCAAAGAAGTAGTTTGGCCTTTCCTTCAACTTCCACCCACTACTAGGCACTGCTAAGGTTAAGTAGGTTTATTGTGCTAAAGTGACCCTCTAAACATCACAATAAGTTTCTTCATAGAACACTACTACCTCCTATTATATGTAATCGATACTTCACATATTTCACAAAGAGTTGATATTCTCACGTCCTAATTGAATGTCTTAAAACATCATTCAAGCGTCAATAAAACTTGCTCAACCACGTGTCCAACACTTCAAAACCTAAAGTAGGAGGGTACTGATAATGATTCTAAAACATGCTAGTGACCCTATGAGTATGAGTAACAAGAGTTACGCTAAAGATGCCTAGAGATTAAGAAGGTAATGAGTGCACCGGCCTCTAGACCATGTCAATGTCATCAGAACTACTTTCAAGAATAAAGCAGCCGAGCAAATGAGAAGCAAACTTCACTCCAAGTTCTTTTCAGCTTGAAAGTGATTTTACAATTTTATGCGTTTAGGAGGTTATTTTTGAAAGAGCAATAGGACATCCTTTAAATTGGAATTCTCTGATAGTTAGTTACAGAAGAGCACAACTCACTAAAGAGAGTAGTTATACATCAATTAGAGAGAAAGGCGATAAGTTAAGACTAGAGATCTACTAAATTTTATGGGTGAAGGATGATCCCTGTGAACCTCAACTTTTGGATGGCTAAAAGGAACAAAGAGTTGACACACATCGGTTTCAATGCCTAAACATGGTAATGTGTGATATGGTGGATCACATGTAAACAAGAAAAAAATCTCTTTCTCAACCTATTCATGCTTTTGTTCCTTGCTAAGTGATGAGAATGTTGTAGGCACAAAGCAAGCTTCTCCAGTAGAGGCCTAAAATCGGAAATTGTTACATGACGCTTTCTATGCAAGAATATATCGTAAAGGAACACCATACCAGGAGTTGTTCACTAGGCATGACGATAGAGAAGAAAATGGACAAACAAGAGAATCCCGCCGTACTTACATAGGGTTACACATGAAAGTGTTTGGATCTCAACCTATAGGCTAAATCGGAACATGAAGAGAACGGACAAATTCCCTTCATCTACCGTAATATGCTCACGCATTGCCGTAGTATTTATGGAGGACATTCTTGAATCCTGAATACTTAGTCGAAAAAACAAGGTAAAATTTGATATGAAAAAAATGCTCTCACTTCAATTTCACCCCTCACAGTTCTCCTTCTCAATTGAACACACCATTGTGCTGTTAGCTTCATTTAACTTATTTATCCTACACATCAAATACTTTCAAATTAATATCCAACACATCTATCTCAAACAAATCACAAAAATAAATTTAAAAAAACCTAGCTCAATCAAACGTTACAAGAATTAGGGTTTAGGGTTTGAAGACTGGGGAATCGAAACCGGACCTCGTCGCGACCCATCGCTGTCCAAAAGCCTCTGAACCCTCCTCTTCGCACAATACTGCCGATCAAAATGCTTCACCTATAATCATTAACACCCAAAACAACCCCATCAAAATCCAAACCACTATTTCAAAAATCAAGAACAATAGTAAAAAAATCGAATAAAATGGAAGTACCCAGGTGGGCCGGCATTGATTGGCGAAGTCAGCCCTAGATTTCTTGCACTCGGTGGGGTAGAGGAGGCCGACGGTGGCGATCTCGGTGGGCTTCTTGTCGGATTCCTTCTCTAAGCAAGCATAGAAAGCATCACGGGCCTAAAAGGGCCCAATTTTAGTGAGTACAAAGATTTTAGAGAGAGAAAGTGAGAGGAGAGAGAGAGAACCTTGTAGCAGGAAGCCCTGCCCTTTGCTAGAACATCCGGCATCATTGATTAATTTCTCCTCTCTCTCTCTCTCACTAGAATTGCTGGGGAACTTCCAGGGCTTTCGTGGGCTGACGCTTACCTATGAAATTATGGGCTCCGGCCTGAGAATTATTGTATATATGGGCTTTAAAATGAGTCATATCTTTTATTTCTTTGTTTTTGGCAATCTATCTATCTATATATCCCACCTTTAAATATGATGAGAGGTGGAACTTCTAGAAGGCACAAAATAATGACACATAAAGGTACAAGGTAATAACAACATGTCATATATTATATTAGTATTAAATTAGAATTTTTATACTTATTTTTATTTATAATTAGAATTCTCATCAAATTAAATTTAGGGGTTTTGTTTCTAGACCCAAAAGTTTACTACGATTTATGGATAAACCCAACATCTTTTGTTTGTATCTTTAAACCCAATTAGCTTTTGTATTTACTTTTAAACCCAAATTGTATAATTTAAAGGTAGAGTATCTTGTATTTATACATTTACATGGTAAAATCCCAAAATGCCCTTTCAATACCCCATTGTTAATTAGTCCAATTCTTACGTTCCTCTTCTTCTCGATAGTCTACGAGCCCTAACAGAAAACCCAAAAGAAAAAAAATCCCAAATCTTCTTCTCAGGTCTCTTCTTTTTCTGTTCACAGTCTCAGCCCTATCGAAAAGCCCAAAAGAATCAGCGTCTTCTCCGTTCTCGTCTCTGAGCCCTAATTTGTCCCCAAATAGTCCAGCGCCGTCATTTGCCTCCTCCGTCCGGTGATTCTTTGCGGCCGTCGGCACCTCCTCGATGGTTCGCCTTATAAGCGCCCAGCGCCTCCAGTTCGCTGCCTACCTCCACCTCCTCCGGTGCCAAGATTTCACGGTGATTTGAGATCCATTTGAGATCCACATCGATGCTTCCCAAAGGTCAGCGTGGTGGGTGTCTAGGTGGTTTGGAAGAAATGTCGATCTGTAGATGATTATGCAAAGAAATTGGAGAACCCGGAAGAACTTGAGACTAGAGCAATGCGGAATTTCCATGGCGGAGAGGTATGATGTTTTTGTACTATCTCAATGAAGTCGAACTTTAATAGCTTCCCAAAGGTCAGTATGATGTTTCATAGGTAGAAGTGATCAGGAGGAGATTTACTTCAGAGCCTATATTTCTTATTAGTTTCATAATGAAGGTTTTGCTTTCAAAAAATTGTGTTTATGCACTGTTTTCTCTTTTCATTTACAACTTGTCAAGCAATTTATTTTGTCTACAAAAGCAACATCCTTGAATGCTTACTTTTTCGGGCCTTGATAAATCATGAGCTTTGGAACATTTTGTTCTTTTCTTGAAATTGAGAGATCCAAAGACTAAGGCCTCATCATATTTTGGTGTAGCAGATTGGAAGGATTTTTAGTGACCCGATGTTATGTAGATTAGATTTTGTCACAGTGGAAGGACCCTCTTGTATTTTGTTAATCATAGTGCATAACTTGAGGATAAGCTCTTTTGCATATTGGTTATTTTGTAGTTGATTGCTATTGGTTTGCTTTCGGCATTTGTATGATTGGGCTTTCTAATATGAAAGATATTGTTTATCGATATAAAAATGGTTTGATAAGTGGGTTGTTTTGTAGTTGATTGCTATTAGTTTCCATCATAACAAGTTTTGCCTCCTTATATTCTATTTACCTTCGGGTTTTCAAATTAATGCGTGATGAATAATGTTGTATTAGTTTTGGTACATACGATAACCAAATATGTATATAAGTATAAGCGGGATAATCTGAAAGTATAAGCGGGATAATCTGAAAGTATAAGCGTGAAAATATGTAAGTGTGAAAATATGTAAGTATAAGCGGGATAATCTGAAAGTATAAGCGGGATAATCTGAAAGTATAAGCGGGATAATCTGAAAGTATAAGCGGGATAATCTGAAAGTATAAGCGTGAAAATATGTAAGTATAAGCGGGATAATCTGAAAGTATAAGCGGGATAATCTGAAAGTATAAGCGGGATAATATGTAAGTATAAGCGGGATAATCTGAAAGTATAAGCGGGATAATCTGAAAGTATAAGCGTGAAAATATGTAAGTGTGAAAATATGTAAGTGTGAAAATATGTAAGTATAAGCGGGATAATATGTAAGTATAAGCGGGATAATCTGAAAGTATAAGCGGGATAATATGTAAGTATAAGCGGGATAATCTGAAAGTATAAGCGGGATAATCTGAAAGTATAAGCGTGAAAATATGTAAGTATAAGCGGGATAATCTGAAAGTATAAGCGGGATAATCTGAAAGTATAAGCGTGAAAATATGTAAGTATAAGCGGGATAATCTGAAAGTATAAGCGTGAAAATATGTAAGTATAAGCGGGATAATCTGAAAGTATAAGCGGGATAATCTGAAAGTATAAGCGGGATAATCTGAAAGTATAAGCGGGATAATCTGAAAGTATAAGCGTGAAAATATGTAAGTATAAGCGGGATAATCTGAAAGTATAAGCGGGATAATCTGAAAGTATAAGCGGGATAATCTGAAAGTATAAGCGGGATAATATGTAAGTATAAGCGGGATAATCTGAAAGTATAAGCGTGAAA
This sequence comes from Asparagus setaceus, assembly GCA_012295165.1. Classification (NCBI taxonomy): domain Eukaryota; kingdom Viridiplantae; phylum Streptophyta; class Magnoliopsida; order Asparagales; family Asparagaceae; genus Asparagus; species Asparagus setaceus. Next base: position 42,829,878 of record CM022703.1, on the reverse strand, counting down.
ATATGTAAGTGTGAAAATATGTAAGTGTGAAAATATGTAAGTGTGAAAATATGTAAGTATAAGCGGGATAATCTGAAAGTAGTAGTTTGGCCTTTCCTTCAACTTCCACCCACTACTAGGCACTGCTAAGGTTAAGTAGGTTTATTGTGCTAAAGTGACCCCCTAAACATCACTATAAGTTTCTTCATAGAACACTACTACCTCCTATTATATGTAATCGATACTTCACATATTTCACAAAGAGTTGATATTCTCACGTCCTAATTGAATGTCTTAAAACATCATTCAAGCGTCAATAAAACTTGCTCAACCACGTGTCCAACACTTCAAAACCTAAAGTAGGAGGGTACTGATAATGATTCTTCGCAAACATGCTAGTGACCCTATGAGTATGAGTAACAAGAGTTACGCTAAAGATGCCTAGAGATTAAGAAGGTAATGAGTGCACCGGCCTCTAGACCATGTCAATGTCATCAGAACTACTTTCAAGAATAAAGCAGCCGAGCAAATGAGAAGCAAACTTCACTCCAAGTTCTTTTCAGCTTGAAAGTGATTTTACAATTTTGTACGTTTAGGAGGTTATTTTTGAAAGAGCAATAGGACATCCTTTAAATTCGAATTCTCTGATAGTTAGTTACAGAAGAGCACAACTCACTAAAGAGAGTAGTTATACATCAATTAGAGAGAAAGGCGATAAGTTAAGACTAGAGATCTACTAAATTTTATGGGTGAAGGATGATCCCTGTGAACCTCAACTTTTGGATGGCTAAAAGGAACAAAGAGTTGACACACATCGGTTTCAATGCCTAAACATGGTAATGTGTGATATGGTGGATCACATGTAAACAAGAAAAAAATCTCTTTCTCAACCTATTCATGCTTTTGTTCCTTGCTAAGTGATGAGAATGTTGTAGGCACAAAGCAAGCTTCTCCAGTAGAGGCCTAAAATCGGAAATTGTTACATGACGCTTTCTATGCAAGAATATATCGTAAAGGAACACCATACCAGGAGTTGTTCACTAGGCATGACGATAGAGAAGAAAATGGACAAACAAGAGAATCCCGCCGTACTTACATAGGGTTACACATGAAAGTGTTTGGATCTCAACCTATAGGCTAAATCGGAACACGAAGAGAACGGACAAATTCCCTTCATCTACCGTAATATGCTCACGCATTGCCCTTAGTATTTATGGAGGACATTCTTGAATCCTGAATACTTAGTCGAAAAAACAAGGTAAAATTTGATATGAGAAAAATGCTCTCACTTCAATTTCACCCCTCACAGTTCTCCTTCTCAATTGAACACACCATTGTGCTGTTAGCTTCATTTAACTTATTTATCCTACACATCAAATACTTTCAAATTAATATCCAACACATCTATCTCAAACAAATCACAAAAATAAATTTAAAAAAACCTAGCTCAATCAAACGTTACAAGAATTAGGGTTTAGGGTTTGAAGACTGGGGAATCGAAACCGGACCTCGTCGCGGCCCATCGCTGTCCAAAAGCCTCTGAACCCTCCTCTTCGCACAATACTGCCGATCAAAATGCTTCACCTATAATCATTAACACCCAAAACAACCCCATCAAAATCCAAACCACTATTTCAAAAAAATCAAGAACAATAGTAAAAAAATCGAATAAAATGGAAGTACCCAGGTGGGCCGGCATTGATTGACGAAGTCAGCCCTAGATTTCTTGCACTCGGTGGGGTAGAGGAGGCCGACGGTGGCGATCTCGGTGGGCTTCTTGTCGGATTCCTTCTCTAAGCAAGCATAGAAAGCATCACGGGCCTAAAAGGGCCCAATTTTAGTGAGTACAAAGATTTTAGAGAGAGAAAGTGAGAGGAGAGAGAGAGAACCTTGTAGCAGGAAGCCCTGCCCTTTGCTAGAACATCCGGCATCATTGATTAATTTCTCTCTCTCTCTCTCTCACTAGAATTGCTGGGGAACTTCCAGGGTTTCGTGGGCTGACGCTTACCTATGAAATTATGGGCTCCGGCCTGAGAATTATTGTATATATGGGCTTTAAAATGAGTCATATCTTTTATTTCTTTGTTTTGGCAATCTATCTATCTATATATCCCACCTTTAAATATGATGAGAGGTGGAACTTCTAGAAGGCACAAAATAATGACACCTAAGCACACAAGACAATGTCACGTATCATATGTTATTTTTGTATTAAATTAGAATTTTTATACTTATTTTTATTTATAATTAGAATTCTCATCAAATTAAATTTAGGGGTTTTGTTTCTAGACCCAAAGTTTACCACGATTTATGGATAAACCCAACATCTTTTGTTTGTATCTTTAAACCCAATTAGCTTTTTGTATTTACTTTTAAACCCAAATTGTATCATTTAAAGGTAGAGTATCTTGTATTTATACATTTACATGGTAAAACCCCAAAATGCCCTTTCAATACCCTTGTTAATTAGTCCAATTCTTACGTTCCTCTTCTTCTCGATAGTCTTCGAGCTCTAACCAAACTAAGAAAAAATCCCAAATCTTCTTCTCGGTTTCTCGATCTCAATCAAAAGCCCTGTAAGACCGCTTCTCCGTTTCGCCCGAGCCCATTTGTCCCCTCAATAGTCCAACGCCTGACCGCTGGCCGTTTCTCCGTCTGGTGATTTTGTTCGACCATCGGCACCTCCTCCAGAGTTCGCTTTATTGGCCAGCCTCTCCACGGTTACCGCTTACCACCTCCTCCCTCTAAGATTTCGGTGATTTGAGATCCATTTGAGATCCACATCGATGCTTCCCAAAGGTCAGTGGTGGGTGTCTAGGTGGTTTGGAAGAAATGTCGATCTGTAGATGATTATGCAAAGAAATTGAGAACCTTAAGAGAACTTGAGACTAGAGCAATCCGAATTTCCATGGCAGAGAGGTATGATGTTTTTGTACTATCTCAATGAAGTCGAACTTTAATAGCTTCCCAAAGGTCAGTATGATGTTTCATAGGTAGAAGTGATCCGGAGGAGATTTACTTCCGACTTCCTATATTTCTTATTAGTTTCATAATGAAGGTTTTGCTTTCAAAAAATTGTGTTTATGCACTGTTTTCTCTCTTTTCATTTACAACTTGTCAAGCAATTTATTTTGTCTACAAAAGCATCAGCCACTTGAATGCTTCGTTTTCCGGGGCCTTGATAAATCATGAGCTTTGGGGCATTTGTTCTTTTCTTGAGAAATTGAGAGATCCAAAAGACTAAGGCCTTCACATCATATTTTGGTGTAGCTTGATTGGAAGGATTTTTAGTGACCGGTGTTATGTAGATTAGATTTTGTCACAGTGGAAGGACCCTCTTGTATTTTGTTAATCATAGTGCATAACTTGAGGATAAGCTCTTTTGCATATTGGTTATTTTGTAGTTGATTGCTATTGGTTTGCTTTCGGCATTTGTATGATTGGGCTTTCTAATATGAAAGATATTGTTTATCGATATAAAAATGGTTTGATAAGTGGGTTGTTTTGTAGTTGATTGCTATTAGTTTCCATCATAACAAGTTTTGCCTCCTTATATTCTATTTGCAACTCGGTTTTTCAAGGGTTACCGGATGAATAATGTTGTATTAGTTTTGGTACATACGATAACCAAATATGTATATAAGTATAAGCGGGATAATCTGAAAGTATAGCGGGATAATCTGAAAGTATAATGTGAAAATATGTAAGTGTGAAAATATGTAAGTATAATGGGATAATCTGAAAGTATAGCGGATAATCTGAAAGTATAGCATGAAAATATGTAAGTGTGAAAATATGTAAGTATAGCGGGATAATCTGAAAGTATAGCGGATAATATGTAAGTATAGCGGGATAATCTGAAAGTATAGCGGGATAATCTGAAAGTATAGCGGGATAATCTGAAAGTATAAGCGTGATAATATGTAAGTATAATGGGATAATCTGAAAGTATAGCATGATAATATGTAAGTATAGCGGGATAATCTGAAAGTATAGCGGGATAATCTGAAAGTATAGCGGGATAATATGTAAGTATAGCGGGATAATCTGAAAGTATAGCGGGATAATCTGAAAGTATAGCGGGATAATCTGAAAGTATAGCATGAAAATATGTAAGTATAGCGGATAATCTGAAAGTATAAGCGGGATAATTTGAAAGTATAGCGGGATAATATGTAAGTATAGCGGGATAATCTGAAAGTATAGCGGGATAATATGTAAGTATAGCGGGATAATCTGAAAGTATAGCGGGATAATCTGAAAGTATAGCGGGATAATCTGAAAGTATAGCGGGATAATCTGAAAGTATAGCGGGATAATCTGAAAGTATAGCGGGATAATCTGAAAGTATAGCGGATAATCTGAAAGTATAGCGGGATAATCTGAAAGTATAAGCGTGATAATATGTAAGTATAGCGGGATAATCTGAAAGTATAGCGGGATAATATACAAGTGCACAATTATTGTGAAATGAGTGGTTGAGAAATAATTTTCATGAATAAAATGAAAAATTAATGTGAAATAATAATGTGAAATAATAATGTGAAATTAATGAGTGGTTGACTAAAATCAAATTTAACTAAAATTTCATAAAAGATAACAAATTTAACTAATTTTTATGAATTCATCAATAATAATGTGAAATAATTTTCATGAATAAAATGAAAAATTAATGTGAAATAATAATGTGAAATTAATGAGTGGTTGACTAAAATCAAATTTAACTAAAATTTCATAAAAGATAACAAATTTAACTAATTTTTATGAATTCATCAATAATAATGTGAAATAATTTTCATGAATAAAATGAAAAATTAATGTGAAATAATAATGTGAAATAATAATGTGAAATAATAATGTGAAATAATAATGTGAAATAATGAATAAGAGGGGAATTAATTGAGAGGGGAATTAATTGAGAAATTGAGAGAGAGAGAGAGAGAGAGAGAGAGAGAGAGAGAGAGAGAGAGAGAGAGAAACCTAGGTATTGGTGGAGATCCAGCTTTTGCTTCTTCCCACGCCCAACCCAGGTAATTCAAGAGAGAGAGAGAGAGAGAGAGAGAGAGAGAGAGAGCAGAACTCAGCCTCTCATTAATTCTCAATTAATTTAGTTTTAAATATTTTAAGGGCCCACATAAATAAGAACAGAGGAACTATGAGGGAAGGGTATAATTGGGTTTTAAAAAATTTAAAACCCACATATATATGTATTGTATTTTAAAAATTGGGTTTAGAGATAAATACATAAAGTTATTTGGGTTCAATGATACAATAAGTTTTGGGTTTATAGATAAATCATGGTAAACAATTGGGCCTAGAAACAAAACCCCTTAAATTTATTCATAGTTAGAATTTTATCGAATTAAATCTACTATAATTAGAAAATTCTAATTATATTCAATTTTTGTAACTAAAAATATCTAATAATTATATTTTTAAATTTTAATTTATATTTTAAGAGATTAAAAATCTAATAATTAGATATTTATAATTATAATAAATTTTTAGTAATTAAAAAATCTAATTATTATACTTTTAATTTTCTTCAATTAGCTATAATTAAAATAATTAGGGTTTAGGGTTTGAAGACTGGGGAATCGAAACCGGACCTCGTCGCGGCCCATCGCTGTCCAAAAGCCTCTGAACCCTCCTCTTCGCACAATACTGCCGATCAAAATGCTTCACCTATAATCATTAACACCCAAAACAACCCCATCAAAATCCAAACCACTATTTCAAAAAAATCAAGAACAATAGTAAAAAAATCGAATAAAATGGAAGTACCCAGGTGGGCCGGCATTGATTGACGAAGTCAGCCCTAGATTTCTTGCACTCGGTGGGGTAGAGGAGGCCGACGGTGGCGATCTCGGTGGGCTTCTTGTCGGATTCCTTCTCTAAGCAAGCATAGAAAGCATCACGGGCCTAAAAGGGCCCAATTTTAGTGAGTACAAAGATTTTAGAGAGAGAAAGTGAGAGGAGAGAGAGAGAGAACCTTGTAGCAGGAAGCCCTGCCCTTTGCTAGAACATCCGGCATCATTGATTAATTTCTCCTCTCTCTCTCTCTCTCTCACTAGAATTGCTGGGGAACTTCCAGGGGTTTCGTGGGCTGACGCTTTACATATGAAATTATGGGCTCCAGCCTGAGAATTATTGTATATATGGGCTTTAAAATGAGTCATATCTTTTATTTCTTTGTTTTTGGCAATCTATCTATCTATATATCCCTCCTTTAAATATGATGAGAGGTGGAACCTCTAGAAGGCACAAAATAACGACACATAAATGTACAAGGTAATAACAACATTTCATATATTATATTAGTATTAAATTAGAATTTTTATACTTATTTTTATTTATAATTAGAATTCTCATCAAATTAAATTTATCCATAATTAGAATTTTATCAAATTAAATATATCTATAATTAAAAATTCTAATTACATCAAATTTTTAGTAACTAAAAAATCTAACAATTATTTTTATTTTAATTATACTTTTAATAATAAAAATATAATAATTAGAAATTACTAATTATAGTAAAATTTTTAGTAATTAAAAATATTTAATGATTATATTCTTTAATTATCTATAATTAAAATATCTAATAATTATATTTTTATTTCTCTTATTCTTTATATCTAAAGGGGCAAAATAATGACACCTAAGCACACAAGACAATGCCACGTATCATATGTTATTTTTGTATTAAATTAGAATACTTATACAACGGTTTATTTTTCTATCCTAAAATAGAATTCTCATCAAATTAAATTTATCCATAGTTAGAATTCTTATCGAATTAAATCTACTATAATTAGAAAATTCTAATTATATTCAATTTTTGTAACTAAAATATCTAATAATTATATTTTTATTTCTCTTATTCTTTATATCTAAAGGGGCAAAATAATGACACCTAAGCACACAAGACAATGTCACGTATCATATGTTATTTTTGTATTAAATTAGAATTTTTATACTTATTTTTATTTATAATTAGAATTCTCATCAAATTAAATTTATCCATAACTAGAATTCTTATCAAATTAAATATATCTATAATTAAAATATCTAATAATTATATTTTTAAATTTTAATTTATATTTTAAGAGATTAAAAATCTAATAATTAGATATTTATAATTATAATAAATTTTTAGTAATTAAAAAATCTAATTATTATACTTTTAATTTTCTTCAATTAGCTATAATTAAAATAATTAATAATTATATTTTATTACTTTTCTTTTTATATATGAAAAAAGATTAATGGTTCACTATTAGCTTTTAAAAAATTGTCATATGACTCTCCTCGATTTAAAAAAATAAATTTCACTAAACTTCTAACAATTTTAGCTATTTGGCATTAAACCCGTAAATATTTTAAAATTCTGATAAGTTTAAGAATTTCTGAAAATGATCAAAATATTTTGTTTTTGCACTTAACCTTATAAGATATTGCACATAACATTATCCCTCAATACTTATATATACCTCCGATTTATTGCTATTTGTAGATTAACTCATAAATTATAAAAGAGACTTCTATAATATAAAAAATTATAAATAGCCCTTTGAAAATTATGAAACTAAAAAGACCTCCTAAAAATGTAAAATTATTAAAAACTCTTTTAAATTCTAAAATTTACAGAGAAACACCCCGTCCCACGCAAAAGAATCTAAATATTACTAACCATCACCTTTAAATTCTAAAAATTTAGACTACCCCTGAAAACTCCAAAAGCAACAAATAAACCTCTTAAAATATAAAAATTACAAACAATCCCTAAAAATCTAAAATTACAAAAAACCTGTTAAAAATCTAAAAAATTGAAAAATACCTAAAAATTCAAAAAATACAAAAAGTACATGAAAATATTATAAATAGCTTATTGTAAAATCAAATATTACAAAAAACTTTTATGATCCAAAATTTGAAATAACCTTCTAAAAATCCAAAATTATATAGAACTATGAAATAATAAACATCCATTATTGGAGGATTTTTACCAAAAGTTATTTGGGGTTTAGGTGACAAAACTAAAACTTATTATGTATTTTCTTCTAAAATTTATTGGGGTATTTTGCTCATTTGACCATATATTAACTAACAATGTTAATCTAGAAACTTTCTACTAAAGATTTTGGGATTTTTAGTGAGAGTTTCAAAGATATTAGGGACTTAATGTCAAATGCCCAAGCTCATTGAGGGTTTAGTGAAATTTACTTATATATCACTTTTGTAGATCTTATATTTATTGAAGAATAGATTAGTGATTATAATTATTATAACATACCTTGATAGTCAAATTAAGATAAGAACTAAAATCCTAAATTGACAAGAGAATCAAGTGAGACACCATACATAAATCAAGTGAGACATCATACATAAAGAAAATTTGAATCTACTACTCTATTCTCAAGAAATATCACGTGTCCTTTTCCTAATTTGAATTTGCAAATTTAGAATAAAAACTATTCACAAATTTATTAGGTGGGTAGTGTTTTCTTTTGTTTTAATTTTGAAATATTATAAACAAAGAGGGATATTAGGAAGGAGGAATTGATGCTTAAGCCATCTAATTTGAATTTTAAATGGTAATATAAAAGTTATCTACACCCTTATTTTATATTTCCTTTAGGGCTTGTTTGGTTCCCATTGTAAAAAAATGAAATTGGTTTCCATATGCTTGCCACATCACCTTTAGAAATCTCGGAATGAAAATGTTTACTTTTTTTGCGTTTGATTGGTTTGATAGTTTATGTAAAAGAAGTCTTGAATAGCTCTGTTTTGTCGGTTTCTTCATGAAATCTATTTTAGCCCTAAAACCTCTTAAATGGGTTTCAAGTAATGAAATATTTTCAAGTTTTTTTTGGTAAACTAAGCAAACAACCCATTATGAGAAACAACTCCGGCTCAAGTTATTTACATTTAACAAAGGAGCAGTAGCCCAAAGAAAAAAAGTTCGGTACAATTCAATTTACAAAGAAACCAAATCAAACCGTGCGAGCACGGGCATAATGCTTGTATCTTCTATATATTAAAAGAGAATCCTGGTTGTACACATGGCACATTCTTAGAGCCCCTCTCTCTCAATTAAACTTCCTCCTTAAAAGTTTCTTTCCCCTGCAAACATCCCCTAATTTAATTAGTTACTAGCATAAACACTATTCACAAATTTATTAGGTGGGTAGTGTTTTCTTTTGTTTTAATTTTGAAATATTATAAACAAAGAGGGATATTAGGAAGGAGGAATTGATGCTTAAGCCATCTAATTTGAATTTTAAATGGTAATATAAAAGTTATCTACACCCTTATTTTATATTTCCTTTAGGGCTTGTTTGGTTCCCATTGTAAAAAATGAAATTGGTTTCCATATGCTTGCCACATCACCTTTAGAAATCTCAGGACAGAAAATGTTTACTTTTTTTTTGCGTTTGATTGGTTTGATAGTTTATATAAAAGAAGTCTTGAATAGCTCTGTTTTGTCAGTTTCTTCATGAAATCTATTTTAGCCCTAAAACCTCTTAAATGGGTTTCAAGTAATGAAATATTTTCAAGTTTTTTTTTGGTAAACTAAGCAAACAACCCATTATGAGAAACAACTCCGGCTCAAGTTATTTACATTTTACAAAGGAGCAGTAGCCCAAAGAAAAAAAGTTCGGTACAATTCAATTTACAAAGAAACCAAATCAAACCGTGCGAGCACGGGCATAATGCTTGTATCTAATATATATTAAAAGAGAATCCTAGTTGTACACATGGCACATTCTTAGAGCCCCTCTCTCTCAGTTAAACTTCCTCCTTAAAAGTTTCTTTCCCCTGCAAACATCCCCTAATTTAATTAGTTACTAGCATAAACACAGTAATATGTGGTATAATATATCTGTGTATTGGATAGAGATCTTCTCCGTCCTTAGTTGTAGGGAAGCTCTACAATTTACCAATCAAATCTTCTCACTTAGTGGATCTAATTATACAAAAACTTTTAATTGTGGGACTCATTGAGATAAACTAATAGTATCGGACTATTAAACTAATTGTAGGCTTTCTACAATCGATATTAAAGAGAATCCAACTCGTAATGGATATTGTGGAGTACCATGAAAAACTTATAAAGGTGATGGGATCTAGTAGTAGCCAGTACGCGGGGCCATGGGATCCTCTACATCCTATATTGTAGCGGATGCCTACAACTCACCAATAGTTTTCTCTCGTTTTTGGACCCCATGTATTATATTAATTAAATAAATTATATAAAACCCTCTGAAGAATTGTGGGACTCATTGTATTATGCAATCTTATTTATCCACCTATACCTACATATAATTATAAGCCTTCTCTATAATTTAGGATAGCTGACAAATCAAGCAAAGAGATATATAGGGGAGATTAAAGTCACAACTAACTTTGGACCTATCTGCACTTTATCTTTTATGTTAATTACATTTTACAAAGGAGCAGTAGCCCAAAGAAAAAAGTTCGGTACAATTCAATTTACAAAGAAACCAAATCAAACCGTGCGAGCACGCATAATGCTTGTATCTAATATATATTAAAGAGAATCCTAGTTGTACACATGGCACATTCTTAGAGCCCCTCTCTCTCAATTAAACTTCCTCCTTAAAAGTTTCTTTCCCCTGCAAACATCCCCTAATTTAATTAGTTACTAGCATAAACACAGTAATATGTGGTATAATATATCTGTGTATTGGATAGAGATCTTCTCCGTCCTTAGTTGTAGGGAAGCTCTACAATTTACCAATCAAATCTTCTCACTTAGTGGATCTAATTATACAAAAACTTTTAATTGTGGGACTCATTGAGATAAACTAATAGTATCGGACTATTAAACTAATTGTAGGCTTTCTCTACAATCGATATTAAAGAGAATCTGAACTCGTAATGGATATTGTGGAGTACCATGAAAAACTTATAAAGGTGATGGGATCTAGTAGTAGCCAGTACGCGGGGCCATGGGATCCTCTACATCCTATATTGTAGCGGATGCCTACAACTCACCAATAGTTTTCTCTCATTTTTGGACCCCATGTATTATATTAATTAAATAAATTATATAAAAACCCTCTGAAGAATTGTGGGACTCATTGTATTATGCAATCTTATTTATCCACCTATACCTACATATAATTATAAGCCTTCTCTATAATTTAGGATAGCTGACAAATCAAGCAAAGAGATATATAGGGGGAGATTAAAGTCACAACTAACTTTGGACCTATCTGCACTTTATCTTTTATGTTAATTACATATCTTCGAAGTCACGCAATATATTTCTCAAAACACAATTAATTAACTATTTATCCTTCTCTCATGAAACGCTCAGTCCCACTTCTTGTGGAGGTTAATCAGGAGACAATAATTATCATCACGTTTATAGTTAAAAAGGCTTTGACTACTGATCTGTCTTGTTAGCCTTGTAAATTTTGTGGAGAAATTTTAATGATGCACGTACTTCGGATGATGAGGCATGTACATTAATTGCAGGTGCATATATGCGCATATATAATCCATGATAAAATTAGACTATACATAGTTCGAGTATGAATATAGATCATAAATATCTCCTTCTCCTTGATAAGAGTAGAAAGCAATGCATTAATTAGATTTCAAGTTATATAGTTGAGCTATATCATTCAGTTCAGTTCATCATGTACACTTTAAGTTTAGGAATTAGGTCGGTGTGAAGTCACATGAAATTTCATTAATATTATATATCTTAATGAATATTTGCAAGTGTTAATTAATTAGGCGCTAGCCATGCACAGATTGAGCCCTCTCTCCTTCTATATATATATATTGATCCATTCATGATTCCAATTACCCTACTTCTATAATTTAGTAGAAGATGGCAGGAAAGAAATGCAAATTACCGTCCCGACTAATCTCGTTCATATTCCTCCTCTTCTTGATGATCATGATCAATGCAGCAAGTACTTCTGAAGCCGAGTGTGGCCATCAGAAGATCAAAAAGGACGCGATGAGGCCGTGCAAGACCCTGACTGTGTACTTCCACGACATAATCTACAACGGCGAGAACGAGGGCAACGCTACCTCAGCCATAGTAGGTGCACCTGCACGGGCCAACCGCACCAAACTGTCTCCAGCCTCCAACCACTTTGGCGATGTGGTGGTGTTCGACGACCCCATCACCTTGGATAACAACCTCCTCTCCCCTTCCATCGGAAGAGCCCAGGGGATGTACTTGTACGATAACAAGAAGGTCTTCACCGCTTGGCTCGCTTTCTCTTTCGTGTTCAACTCCACGGAGCATCGAGGGAGCATCAACTTTGTGGGCGCCGACCCTCTTATGAACAAAACCAGGGATATATCGGTGGTGGGCGGAACTGGGGATTTCTTCATGACCAGAGGGATTGCTACTCTGATGACTGATGCATTTGAGGGCGAGGTTTATTTTCGACTCAGGGCGGATGTCAAGCTGTACGAGTGCTATTGAGTTCTTTTTTTAACCTCTTTTTCTTTGATCAATAATTGATCATCTTCATCTTTATTTCAGTAGTTGTATTCATGTTCATGTGTGGTGTGATCTAATTTGTAATTCTGAAGCTACCAATTGGCTTATAATTAAAAGGAGAACAGACAAAAGTATGTATCTTCTAGTTTCTATAGTGGTGGCTATATTGAAGCTGATACATATATATGCGACAGTGCCTAAAAAATTACATAATGTTATTAGTGTTGTACCCGCGCAAGGCTGCGGAAATTTTTTTATGATATGTTGGTGGTCCATCCTCTTGAGAGCCTTGGTGAGAAAGTCTTGAGAAGCTTGATGGCCAGGTCTTGAGAAGCTTGGAGAGTAAGTTGGCTAAAGCTTGGAGGGCAAGACTTATGGGCTATTTTAAAGAGGGTTGTGAATGTTGGGAGAGACACAGAAGGAGATGTAAAAAAAGAGCATAGTTAAGTGTTTATGAGAGTGTTCTTTTGGTACTAAGTGGGTGTATAAGGAGTTACGGGTTTGGGTCGGTGAGTGATTCAATTGTAATTCTCTTGTATTCTTTCAAAAAAAGTAAAGAATGGATAGCTCTCGGTCATAGATGTAAGCGGTTTTGCCGAACCACGTAAATCTCTTGTATCGACTAGCATCTATATTGTTATTCTTCTTCTCCACTACATTGAGTTTTGCGTCGAGTTGATTTCATAATTGTTTTCGCGGTGGATCTCGGGGTAGGGGGAGCTTGCAATCTTGTGGGTTCGGTGTCGGTAGAGACGAAGTTTATTCCCTACATGATACATATTAGTAAGAGGGAGGTTAGAGAGAAAAAGTAACAAAGAGAGAGCTGGTTGGTTTTGGGAAAGAGAGAAAAGGAGGAGAAATACGGAAAGTATCCCATGGGGATGGGTGCATTGCACCCGTCCCCTGTGAACCGCTGGATCCCCTTGGGATTTAGAATTTTCCAGATCCCAAGGGGATCTAACGGTTCACATAGGGCCGTCCATGGGATACTTACTCGGAGAAATGAAAGGTGAAGTGACTTATTAACGAGATAGTTGCTCCATTTTGTTGGGATTGATGTAGAGATGATAATGTATGAGCTAGGTAAGGTGAAAAAAATAAGTTTAGTAACTAGATAATTTCAAAAATTAACGAGATTAAAACAGTTGAGTTTTTATTGCGTCATTGAATTCTTCTCTTTTTCTATCACCTTCCGTCTCACTCTGTCTCTCTAGACCTCATGCCTAGCTTTACGGGGCTGAGAGGGTGTTTGGGGCAGCTTATTTTTTGGTCAAACTAGCTTTTAAGCTAACTTTTTCATTTCTATCTGTTTGGTAAAATACAAAATAAGTTAGCTTATAAGTCACATTTTAAAAGCTGGTATACCTCAGCTTTTGAAAAACTAACTTATAAGCTCACCTAAATAAGCTAGGTTTGACCAAAAAAATTACTATACTACCTAAACAATTTTTGTAATATTTTTATCATTTAAGTCAAAAGCCACTAAAAGCTAGTATAACTTATAAGCTTCAAAAAATAAGTCTTTCCAAACACCCTCTGAGAATTGAGGGCTGACACTTACATGAGGCGTATTTACGTAGGCCCAGTCATTAATATGTTGATGGGCATGTGTTATCTAGTCGTAAGTTCGGCTATCAATAGAAGTGGAAGGGGATTGGGAGATTTGGTTCTTGGTGTTATAAGTACATTTTTAGGGTACATTTCATAAACACGCCTGAACTTTGGGGTTTTTAGAGATTGAGAGATTTGGTTTTTAGGGATTTAGCTTCACTTAACATTTTGCAAATTATCCCCTTACATTTAAGACTAGTCCCCCAAATCTTTAATCACTTTCAATTTCCTCCCTCAAATGTTCATATTTTGGAATTAGTCTCTCAAATGGTGGGTATTCTCACCCCACTTATGTTTGGCAATAGTTTTGTCCTATTTGGATGGTAAGCACACCATGGTGATCACAACCATGATTTTTTCTATTTTTTAGTTTGAACCAAACACTAGAAAATGAGAGAATCAATTCACACATCAACTACTTTCTTGTCTTTTCAAATTGAACAAAACTAAAGAAAGTGGTGGAAAGTGATTATACCCCATGTTTTTTGACGAAACAAACACAAGAAACACTCTCCAAGAATGTGAGGGAAACACCAAAAAGTGAAGGAAAATGGGTATTAGAAAATGAAGGAAAGCAACCAAATAGCCCCTTAGAGGATTTCGTTGAGTTCTTTTTTCCCCCTCTGATTTTCACAGCTCAAATTGTTTGTATATTAAAATAGACCTTCCCAAAAATTGTATTCCGAAATTAGTCCTCCAATTTGCGTAAATTAGACCAAGGAGGGCTGTGTTGGAGTTTCAGTTTGGGATTTTACTCCAAACTCACAACAATACATACAGAATCCTATCATCGTTTCTAATTGTTAAACACGGAAAAAAGAAAAAAAAAAATCCAATGAACGTTGTTACTGTAGTTGGTGCGTCAGGAAACGTGAGATTATTGAACATTTTCTCAAGAACCCAACTACTATGTAGGATAGTACACGAGACAATGGCCCATTGTCCAGAAAAAAGCCCAAGTTTATCTTGAGCCCTATGTGGGCGTGTATCGCCTCGTTCAAGCCTTATTGAATCTATACTCAAATATTAACTTTACAGAAATTGAAGTTGTTCCTTCTGTTAAAACTCTAATCTTCAAACTTTGTAGCTGCATATTTTCTAGCCACGGTTTCAATCAGATCGGAGGAATTAAAATTGTTTGTGGAGCCAGATTTAGATCGAGAATGCATATTACTAAGGTCTGAGATTGCACACCTATAGTCTATATAGCACTCCGACCACGGGGTGTCACGCGGGATAGCAACACTTTACTAGTGATTTTCTGTATTTTAGGCCCTTCAAACAAAAAATCCTATACTATAAAGAGAAAATAGAGACACAAGGAGGTGAGATTAGAGTTTGAGAGATTTTTAGTTGTTTAATGATTAGTAGTGGAATCTTGGACTAGTTGTAAATTGTGTAGGTAATTGATATGATTCCAGAGCCATTGGAGTGCAGGAGTGATCGTACTTTGTAGGCAATAAAAATTGCCTTAATCCCTGCACAGCAACTCGGAATGAGCAAAAGAGCTTAAGGGTCCATCTGAGTGAAGTCAAGTCCGCCTAAAGGTTAAGTTCACCTGAATGCTTGACTTTACAAAATAGACAAAAATGTCGATATCTCCCAAACCGGAAGGAATTTGGCAAAATGACCGGAGCAAACCGAACCCTTCGGGTCGGTTTGGTTGGCTCCGTCTCGTCGAGATAGTCGATTTTCATATATAATTCGTCCAATTCCGACATACGGTTTGAAAGTTACGACCCGTTCTTAGTAGCATATGAGGTTATGCAGCGTGAGGCTCGACACTCAACAGGGGTTAGCCCAAGTAGCGAAACTCTCCATTGACGAGGTTAGCCAAGTAGCGAAGCCCTTCATTGAGCGAGGTTAAGCCAGCGTGACTCTTCACTCAACCGAGGTTCGCCAATCGGCTCTTCATTCGAGCGAGGTTAAGCCACAGCGTGAGGCTCGACACTCAACCGAGGTTCGCCAAGCGTGAAGCCCTTCATTGACGAGGTTAGCCAGGCGTGAAACTCTTCACTCAACCGAGGTTGCCCGATCAGTGAAGCTCTTCATTCGAGCGAGGTTAAGCCACAGCGTGAGGCTCGACATTCAACCGAGGTTCACCTACGCCAGTGAATCTCGACATTCAACCGAGGTTCACCTACGGCGATGAATCTCGACATTCAACCGAGGTTCACCTACGGCGATGAATCTCGACATTCAACCGAGGTTCACCTACGCCAGTGAATCTCGACATTCAACCGAGGTTCACCTACGCCAGTGAATCTCGACATTCAACCGAGGTTCACCTACGTGATGAATCTCAACATTCAGCAGGGTTGCCTCGGCGGATGAACCTCGACATTCAACCGAGGTTCACCTACGTGATGAATCTCAACATTCAACCGAGGTTCACCTACGGCGGTGAATCTCCACATTCAACAGGGTTAGCCTCTGGCGGTGAACCTCGACATTCGGCAGAGTTCACCTACGGTGAATCGACATTCAGCGAGGCTAGACCGATTGCGCTTCAAAGCGAGACTTGCTCAAGAGGCGAGACTCGACCTCAATATGAGGTTAGCCGTGGGCGGAGTTCGATCTTTACGAGCATCAAAATGTGACAAGGCTGCGCTGCGGCGTCGATGGTCGGCGAGGTTAAGCCAACCGGTGGTAGCGAGGCTTCGCCGCTGACACCGAGTCGGCGAGGTCCGCGCGCGTGTTCTTGTAGCATTTGCGCTTTCGCGCGGTCAGCTAAGCGTAGCGGCCAGCGTTCTTTAGCGACCGCCACGATTCTGCGGCGGCTCAATAAATATCTAAAAGCCCAGCGGGAGAAAGGGCTAGATGGGAAAAAGTCTAAGAACTTTTGGAAGATCAATACTTGGAGTGCGGGGAGAGATCACGAACCTGCGTCGGCAACCTCTAGATCATTCGCGACCTTGATCGATCGTCAGCGGGAAGCAACCTCGACTTGAGCATCGGCGAAGCATCCTCTGCCATAGAACCCACCTTAAAGAGAGAGTCAAATCAATCTCCTCTTCCTCTGTAATCGAGAGAATTTGATTGTAACACATTCGTCCAATCAATAAACATTTTTTCGACCCTACATACTTGAGCGGTGCATAACTATAAGAAGCTACATGCAGAAAGAATTGGAGTCAGAATAGGATTTGATTTGTTTAGGAGTAGAGAATTGTTTAGGAGTAGGAAATTATTCAGGAGTAGGAATTTGTTTACAAATAGGATTTGTTTAGGAAGCCAAAACAGAGGCTATTTAAGGCCGACTAGGTTTTAGGGTTTTTATTATATGCTTTTGGTTATTGAAAACTTGGGAGAATTTATCAATAAAATTAGGGTTTGTTATTTTCAGAATTTCATATTCGTTCTTGGTGTTCTTGGGCTACGTATTTGCTTGATTCGTTGGTGATTGTGTAGAGATTTTATACCGCTCGATTCGTCGGTGGTGTGAAGTTAATTGGGGCTCTCATCAATTGGTGCTTTTGTTAAGAGGATTCGATGATCCACAAGAGTGGAAGGAGAGTCATCAACTACTAATAATCAAACCTTGTTATATCGAAAGAGGTTTGATGAATTAGAAAGTCTGAAGGGAACAAGAAAGAGATCAAAGGTCTAGCGGAGGCGTCGAGCGATTGACTTTGTTGGTGGAAAGTGATTAACGACAAAGCACACAATAACAATGATGGTCGATGGTGGCGGATTCATGGGGGGAGAAAGGCTACGGAGAATTCGATGATGGATGGGGCTGGCCGGCTCATGGCCGATTGGCGGACAGACAGGTGGTAGGCAAGCCACGACAGGAGGGCTAGCGACTGATCAGACCATAGCTGTTCAAGCGGTTGTTGACGATGCATCAGGTAGGCATCAAAATTCTTGAAGAACCTCAAATATGACTAAATCATGAGAAGATCGAAGGACAACGTCGTCGAAATCTCAAGCTCAAGAAATCTGAGGAAGGTTGTGTCGCTTCTGATCGCGAGAACACTTATGTCTCGCCACTAGCGAGACACTTTGATGTCTCGGCGCGGCGAACACTTCGTGTGTGCCTAGCCCGCGGCGAGACACCTTGATGTGTCTGTTGGCGGGCGCTTGTTATTGTCTCGCCATAGCGAGACACCTTGATGTGTCTCGCGACTAGCGAACACTGCAATGTCTCGCCAAATCTGAGACACCCGAATACTTAAAATGAGCTCTCGAAGGGTCTAAATCAATCTTGGTGGGGCCCACTTGACTTTATCAGCAGGAAAGCGTTGAACCGTTAATGGCGGTTACCGCGCTGAAGATCGCCCACTAAAGCGTAATTCTAGGGCATTTAATCATGCCTAAAAGCGGGGAAACCGTTACGGCGGTGAAGGGCGATATTGCCTCCGCTTGCGTGGCGGCCATCTTTACCTCAGCTAGCGGCGGCACCTCGCCCGGTTAAGCGAAGCGGCTTAGCTGGCGGCTTTTGCCGTATGCTTCAAATTTTGCGCTTATGACACTTGTGTTTTGAAGACACGTTCCCCAAAGACTATAAATACCCTCCTCGTCCACTTGGCGGGAAGTCGACCATCGAAGGAAAAATCGAAATCCAAGCTTAGGAGTTCAAGAACCGATCCACACGAGATTCCTCGAGTTTAAGCCTTGACTTATTCTTGAGAAGAGTAGATATCTTACCTTGCTAAGATATTTGCTGAAGTTCTTATTTTCTGCGGCATCAGCTAAACCGGTCGATCGGCGATGTCGGCTTTCGGTGGTCCACGGATTAAGCGTCCGACGCGGGCAAAGTCCCAATCAATAAACATTTTTCGACCCTACATACTTGGCGGTGCATAACTATAAGAAGCTACATGCAAAGAATTGGAGCCTAATAGGATTTGATTTGTTTAGGAGTAGAATTTGTTTAGGAGTAGGAAATTATTCAGGAGTAGGAATTTGTTTACAAATAGGATTTGTTTAGGAAGCCAAAACAGAGGCTATTTAAGGCCGACTAGGTTTTAGGGTTTTTATTATATGCTTTTGGTTATTGAAAACTTGGGAGAATTTATCAATAAAATTAGGGTTTGTTATTTTCAGAATTTCATATTCGTTCTTGGTGTTCTTGGGCTACGTATTTGCTTGATTCGTTGGTGATTGTGTAGAGATTTTATACCGATTCAGGTGGTGTGAAGTTAATTGGGGCTCTCATCAATTGGTGCTTTTGTTAAGAGGATTCGATGATCCACAAGAGTGGAAGGAGAGTCATCAACTACTAATAATCAAACCTTGTTATATCGAAAGAGGTTTGATGAATTAGAGAAGGGGTACGAAGGGAACAAGAAAGAGATCAAAGGTCTAGCGGAGGCGATCGAACGATTGACTTTGTTGGTGGAGAAAGTGATTAACGACAAAGCACACAATAACAATGATGGTCGATGGTGGCGGATTCATGGGGGGAGAAAGGCTACGGAGAATTCGATGATGGATGGGGCCGAAACAACCGCTATTACGCCGACAACCGTGGTAGACCGAGCCACCAATAGAGAGGGCTAGCGATCGACGTAATTCATAGCCGCCGCGCGTTGTTGACGATGCATCACCGTAGGCATCAAAATTCTTGAAGAACCTCAAATATGACTAAATCATGAGAAGATCGAAGGACAACGTCGTCGAAATCTCAAGAAGCCAACACGGGGAAGATTGTGTCTCTTCGGTCGCGAGACACTTATATGCCTCGCCACTAGCGAGACACTTTGATGTGCCTTGGCCGAAGACACTTCGTGTGTGCCTCGCCACGGCGAGACACCTTGATGTGTCTTTGTGGCAGGGACACTTGTGTGTCTCGCCATAAGCGAGACACTTTGATGTGTCTCGCGACTAGCGAACACCACTTGTGTCTCGCCAAATCTGAGACACCGAATACTTAAAATGAGCTCGAAGGGTCTAAATCAATCTTTGGTGGGGCCCACTTGACTTTATCAGCAGGAAAGCGTTGAACCGTTAATGGCGGTTACCGCTGAAGATCGCCCACTAAAGCGTAATTCTAGGGCATTTAATCATGCCTAAAAGCGGGGAAACCGTTACGGCGGTGAAGGGGCGATATTGCTCGCACGGGCCAGGTAGCCATACCGCCGCAGCTGGCGCAATGACCGCCGCCGCCAGCTAGCGAGGCAGCTTGCGCCAGGGTACCGAAGCCGCCGCGCTTAATCGCAAATTTCTCGCGACTTATGACACTTGTGTTTCTGAAGAGGGCACGTTTCCCAAAGACTATAAATACCCTCCTACGTCCACTTGGGCAGGGGGTCGGCCATCAGAAAGGGAAAAATCAGAAATCCAAGCTTAGGAGTTCAAGAACCACGATCCACGGAGATTCCTCGAGTTTAAGCCTTGACTTATTCTTGAGAAGAGTAGATATCTTACCTTGCTAAGATATTTGCTGAAGTTCTTGTTTCCTTTGCGAAGCACTAACTAAACCGTCGATTCGGCGATCGGCCCTTCGGTGGTCCACGGATTACGCCGTCCCCAAGACGGCAAAGTCCCACAAAACAAAGATCTACACTTGTAGCGTCTTTTGTTCGAGTTTGTGAGAGTTATTTAATTTTCTTGTGGCGAGAACCAAAAGTGTAATTTTCTCTAGTTTTACAAAGAAATCAACTTCGACCCAAACGATGGCGACCACGGTGGGAGCCAGCGGTCTCAAGCCGAGATCGTTGTGTCGCTTTGCATGGGCGTCAAACCTCATGGTTGATGGAATAGACTACTTCTTCGATCAAGCCAAATTGAAGAGTATCTCTCCTCTTCCACATCGAAGTCCTCCTCACCCGCAAACATCGGAGGATCTCATCCCTAAGAGGAGGTTAGTTACGTTGTGATATGCAGCGATCTTCGTTAAACTGCGGCAGGCGATTTCCCCTCTCAACAAGATCTCAACTGATCGGCGAAGAGCTTCGCCAAAGGCGGCGTCAAAGATGGCTCGTCAATTAGCCAAGGCCACAGAGTCAGCGGATGGAGTTCACTATCGAGGCGAACTCACATGATCAAAGCGTCAACAAACTCTGGCGCTTCAACCCGTCGGCCTCACGCCAGGAAGAATGGGTTCGTCAAAAGGACCGATTGACAAAAGAAGGGGCGGCTCAAAAGCGCCGTGCACTCTTTGCTCGAGCCGCGTCTTGTTGTTCGCAAAGGCATAAAGAGTCAAAAGCAACCCGACAAGCGGCTCAAAATCGCCAAGCATGGATCCGAAGTCGACATCAAAATCGGCTCAAAAGTGCATCTGCGGTTTTCGGTAGAGGCGGTTAAAGCTGCCTCCGCTCAGCGAGAGCGATGCGGCTGCCATGCAGCGGCGGTGTAAGCAATCTCGCGCCCGGCGAAGCGATCGGTACCTGCAAGGCGGCGATTATGCTTATCTCGCGCCGGTGAGCGGCCAGCTACCTGCATGGCGAGCGGATCCTCCTCATTGACAAAGATGGGCTTTTCGCCCTTTCTTCCACTTCTCGGATGAGATATCAACCTTTAAGTGCGGAAATCCGACAACCCGGTGTTTAGTCGTCTTGGTCCACAACCGGAAATAAAAGCAAGGTTCGATGAAGAAGCGCTTGGATTACCCGGTTGAGAAGAGTCTTGAGCAAAATTGAAATATCGAGTCTCTAGAATTCCAATTGCATCTCGTTTGAGCATCCCACAAGGGGTCCACGAGTCTACTAAAGGGAAGAATTTGAGGCGTGTGACTCGTGAAGTCACAAGGGATAATAAAACACTTATGATCCATGCGAACAACCCGGCGGATGAAGTTAAAACATCAAAGGTGCCTCCCAAGTCGAATGATCGGCCTCCAAAGATATGTCCTCGGTTAAGGATAGCGTTACACTTGGGGGTGAAAGTACAACCGGTGACAAGCCACATCAACGGTGTCATCGGTGGGGGTAGTAACGCTTACGAAAGAGCGATTGATGAAATAAATTGTTCTTGCTCGTGTGCACAACTAATCAAGGCGTTGTTATCGGGGATGTGCTGTTCAGTCAAGCGCTCAACCACAAAGAGCTTGATATTGAGAGGCTTTCCTTGCCAACAACGAAAGATTTGAAGCCGAGTCAAGGCGACCCGAAGAAAAGAAGATCGCCATTCATCGGGATGAATTCCCGAAGTCACCATTAATATGGTGAACAAAGGAAAAGGGCCGACAACGGACGAGGACCACGACTTCACTCCTGCGAGGAAAAGTCGCACCGAGTTTCAATGAATCTCGGTTACAATTGCGAGCTACAAGGCGCATTGACTATAGAAGAATGCATGAAGGAGAGTCATCCGAAGATGAAGTTTCGGCCTTTGCTTTCGGCAATAGCTGGCAGTCTTGTCTCAAGTATGAGTCGTCATCATAGGGAGGCTTTACCATTACTCGATGTCACGGCTCAAATGTTACAAGAAGCCTTAGCTAAGCAAAGAGAAGAGCTTAAGGCGAAATGAGAGCAGAGATGGAGCTAGCCATGCAGCGGATGAGGAGTTGCAAACCCAAATGGTTGCACAACACGGGTCGATCAACGGCTGAATCCGATCAACAAGGTGGAGTTACCCACCATAATGCTCATAATGTCGAAGGCAGTGATTGAGATTGATGAACACATTTATCTGATCAACCTCCAAAGAAAGCTCCATTTGATGCTCAAGGTAGAAATGGTCCAATTCTTCCTATTGGGCGATCCAAAACAAAGGGAGGATGAGGCGAAAGGATGAAAGAGCTTGAAAATAAAATCAATGCTTTGATGTCCACGAGGAAGTCAAAAGGTGGTATCCGTGTCCATATCCTAGAGAGTGGGATTCAATCCCTTACCGCGAAATTCAATTTGATCAACTTCGCCATTTGGCGGAGAGGTCACCTTCACAACACGATTTACTTCAAATCACATTTGGGGATAATCTCGGAAGCGAGCCTCGATGGTTCGGTCATTCGTCGGTACTCTTAGCGGGCTGCCGATTGGTATCGAAGACTCAAGGCGGGAGTATTAGCTGCGGGAGGACATGGAAAGTTCTTTTCTCGGCAACTTCTTCGATGGCGACACGAAGTCTCAATTGGAACTCTCTTAGGCAGCGAGAAGGTGGGAGACAATCGACACCTTCGTTAAGCGATTCATAATAAAGCTATGAATTGCGTGGATCCACCATCAAAAGTTCATATTGAGGACTTGCCACAACAATCTTTCTATAGAATTACCGAAGTCATGGGGTCGTCCCACCAACTACGTGGAAAGACCTAAAAATACGAGGAGAACAAGCCGACGTTTCCTCGGAAGGAAGAAAGGCTGAAAGAGGCGAAAAGATGGTGACCCCTCGAGTAAATTTTTCTTCTCGTAATAGAGGAAAGGCATCTGTATTCTTTGTTGGTCAAGCGTCGCAACAACGGCCGCGCCAAAAGCTTCATCGAATTCCACAGGGACATACTCTTTCAAGGACGAAAAAGTTCCAATCATCTTCAAACACCTCCTTGATAACAACAAAATCAAGTTGCCTCAATTACAAATCAAGAGGAGGCTAACAAAACCGGACCCTAAATGCGGCGCACTCACGAGGATCCTCCATCCTACAAAGGATTGCTTAGCTCTCAAGGCCATCATCCAAGCCTTGGTTGAAGCCGGCGTCTTAGCAGAAATAAGCTGAATCAAATTTGACTCAGGCGGTATCTGAGTATAAAGCTGCTCCCTCGTACTCAGAGCAATTATCTGAGTATAAAGCTGCTCCCTTTGCACTCAGAGCGGTATCTGAGTATAAAGCTGCTCCCTTTCCTCCGATGAATATAAGAGGTTAAGCTGCTCTTCCTTCTTACTCACTCCGACGACCAATTTTTAAGAAAGGGGTGGATAATCCATGAGCGAGAGGTCCACTTCCACATTGAGTTAGGATTGTCTCAAAAATTCCTATCCTGGTCAAACCTTCCTACGCTTAGGACCACGGCCAAAATCCTCTCGATTCTTTCCATGAGCGAGAGGTCTATTTCAAGATTGAGCGATCAAACCTTCCTACGCTTAGGATTGTCTCAAATATCTGCTGGTCAAACCTTCCTACGCTTAGGACCATGGTCAAAATCCCTCTTGATTCCTTCCATGAGCGAGAGGTCCATTTCAAGATTGAGCGATCAAACCTTCCTACGCTTAGGATTGTCTCAAATATCTGCTGGTCAAACCTTCCTACGGTTAGGACCATGGTCAAAATCCCCTCTCGATTCTTTCCATGAACGAGAGGTCCATTTCAAGATTGAGCGATCAAACCTTCCGCATGCTTAGGATTGTCTCAAAACTCCTATCCCGATCAAACCTTCCTACAGTTAGGATCATTTTTTAATTTTCACTCCCACTTGGTCAAACCTTCCTACAGTTAGGACCACGGTCAAAATCCCCTCTCGATTCCTTTTATGAATGAGAGGTCTACTCCGATAACAGGGTTCGTTTTCGCCCCAAGAGAAAACACAACGGGTTCGTTTTCGCCCCAAGAGAAAACATAAATTCCACAAGCCTCATTATTCAAAATCGTAGCATAGATGTCATTACCTAATGACACCTAAACTATGCCTTCATGCATAGGGATATTATCTCGTCCTTATCGAGAGATAAGTGCATCTAACACATCTTTGTAGGGTAATCAATTCCGTGATAATTGACCGAGCCTCATTATTCAATATCGTAGCATAAAGTCTAAGAGAATTCACTCTTTTAGCACAACGTAACATGTAGAACGGACTCGATAATCTACATGCTAGCCCAACTCAAACGGTAGTTGGTAAAGACTCATCAAATCCGTTGATGGTGAGGGTTTGCCAAAAATCCTATATCTATCATACAAGCAATAACTTGAGGCGGCGGGTTCACTCTTCTGGGGTCAAGCACTTTCTCCTACCGTGATTTTAATGCACTTTGTAGCGTGCCATTACATCGCCTCAGGAAGCTCAAGCATGCTCGGGCAGTTACGTGGCGGTCCTTTTGGCGAGACACTTCAGATTGCCCCGCCGCTTTCTTCAAGTGGGACAATTCCGGATATTACATATAGAAGCTTTCACGGAAATCGATATTGAGAAAACAGGGCGGCTTTTTCTCGAATGATTCTCAAGGCATTTCAATTATAACCCAAGTGGTGACTTTCAAGATGAAGATGATTAGTCCAAAATCGACTTCGACATTTCAATCAATCCAAATACAAATGCAAATGCCTATTGATCCCAAAGTATGGTCACGACGATAGCCGTGGATTCAAGAAACCAAGCAAAACATGGGCCTCTTCTACAAAGTTCAACGTTGAGCGAAGCAAAGCATCTTATCAAAGTATTCGGACCCTTGACAAAATACTGAGAGTCGAAAACTTTGGAGGGTATCTGTAGGCATCAAAATTGTCAAGAACCTCAAATATGACTAAATCATGAGAAGATCGAAGGACAACGTCGTCGAAATCTCAAGAAGCCCAATACTGAGGGAAGGTTGTGTCTCGCCACTAGCGAGACACTTTGATGTGTCTCGCGACTAGCGAGACACTTTGATGTGTCTCGCGACTAGCGAGACACTTTGATGTGTCTCGCGACTAGCGAGACACTTTGATGTGTCTCGCGACTAGCGAGACACTTTGATGTGTCTCGCGACTAGCGAGACACTTTGATGTGTCTCGCGACTAGCGAACACTTACTTGTGTCTCGCCAAATCTGAGACACCCGAATACTTAAAATGAGCTCGAAGGGTCTAAATCAATCTTTGGTGGGGCCCACTTGACTTTATCAACGCAGAAACGTTGGACATGTTAATGGCGGTTACGCTAAAGATCGCCCACTAGGCGTAATTCTAGGGCATTTAATCATGCCTAAAAGCGGGGAAACCGTTCTGGCGGTGAAGGGGCGATATTGCCTCGCTTGTCGGGCGAGGTAGCCTTACATCCGCTGGCCGCTAGCCGTAAAATACCGCCTCGCCGCTAACGAGGTAGCTTCAGCATCGCCGCTAGCGAGGTAGCCTTGGCGCTGAGGCAACAGCCGCCGCTTAACCGCAAATTTCTCGCACTTATGACACTTGTGTTTCAAGAGGGCACGTTTCCCAAAGACTATAAATACCCTCCTACGCCCACTGGGCAAGTGGTAGTTGGTAAAGACTCATCAAATCCGTTGATGGTGAGGGTTTGCCAAAAATCCTATATCTATCATACAAGCAATAACTTGAGGCGGGTTCATTCTTCTGCCGGGGTCAAGCACTTTCTCTACCGTGATTTTAATGCACTTTGTAAGCGTGCCATTACATCGCCTCAGGAAGCTCAAGCATGCTCGAGGCAGTTACGTGGCGGTCCTTTTGGCGAGACACTTCAGATTGCCCTTCGCTTTCTTCAAGTGGGACAATTCGGATATTACATATAGAAGCTTTCACGGAAATCGATATTGAGAAAACGAGCGGCGCTTTTTCTCACGAATGATTCTCAAGGCATTTCAATTATAACCCAAGTGGTGACTTTCAAGATGAAGATGATTAGTCCAAAATCGACTTCGACATTTCAATCAATCAAATACAAATGCAACGACTATTGATCCCAAAGTATGGTCGTGACGCCGCATAGCCGAGGATTCAAGCTGAAGCAAAACATGGGCCTCTTCTACAAAGTTCAAGCGTTGAGCGAAGCAAAGCATCTTATCAAAGTATTCGGACCCTTGACAAAATACTGAGAGTCGAAAACTTTGGAGGGTATCTGTAGGCATCAAAATTGTGAAGAACCTCAAATATGACTAAATCATGAGAAGATCGAAGGACAGCGTCGTCGAAATCTCAAGCCAATCTGAGGGAAGGTTGTGTCGCTTCGGTCGCGAGACACTTATGTGTGCCTCGCCACTAGCGAGACACTTTGATGTGTCTCGCGACTAGCGAGACACTTTGATGTGTCTCGCGACTAGCGAGACACTTTGATGTGTCTCGCGACTAGCGAGACACTTTGATGTGTCTCGCGACTAGCGAGACACTTTGATGTGTCTCGCGACTAGCGAACACTTACTTGTGTCTCGCCAAATCTGAGACACCGAATACTTAAAATGAGCTCTCGAAGGGTCTAAATCAATCTTTGGTGGGGCCCACTTGACTTTATCAACGCAGACGTTGAACATGTTAATGGCGGTTACGCTAAAGATACGCCCACTAGGCGTAATTCTAGGGCATTTAATCATGCCTAAAAGCGGGGAAACCGTTCTGGCGGTGAAGGGCGATATTGCCTCGCTTGTCGTGAGGCACCCTCTTGCCTGCGCTAGCGAGGCGTATCTTACCTGCGCGTAGCGAGGCGGCTGCACTGCTACCTGCGCCCGTTAGCGAGCGGCTTAGCTGGCGGCTCGGTACGCGGCGCTGCTAGCTACAAATTTCTGCACTTATGACACTTGTGTTTACGAAGAGACGCGTTTCCCAAAGACTATAAATACCCTCCTCGTCCACTTGGGCGGTCGGCCATCGAAAGGAAAAATCAATCCAAGCTTAGGAGTTCAAGAACCACGATCCACCGGAGATTCCTCGAGTTTAAGCCTTGACTTATTCTTGAGAAGAGTAGATATCTTACCTTGCTAAGATATTTCTTTGAAGTTCTTGTTTCCTTTGCGAAGCATCAACTAAACCGTCGATTCGACGATCATTTTCGGTGGTCCACGGATTACGCGTCCCGACCGGGCAAAGTCCACAAAAACAAGAGATCTACACTTGTAGCGTCTTTTGTTGAGTTTGTGAAGAGTTATTTAATTTTCTTGTAGCGAGAACCAAAAGTGTAATTTTCTCTAGTTTTACAAAGAAATCAACTTTCGACCCAAACATCAGCGGATCAGTGGCGGTTAAGCGAGGGCTTCTGATGACCCGCAGTGTGAGCAAACAGTGAATGACTAAGGGGGCTTTGGCGGTGCTCGTGGTGGTGCGACAGTTCAGGGTTATGGATATGGCCATTGGAGAGGTTATGGAAGAGCTGCAATTGCTGAGGGAGAGATGGAACCTGAAGGTGGCGACGACCGATTTAATCATCGGGGGACACGATTTGTTAGAGGCGGAGATGTTGATATACTACAGGGATTCAGGCTCGGATCTCAAGAGAGATTGGGGCTATGATTGGAGATGACCTCATTGTGGTAGGGGAGGATATTAGCATCGTCGAGGCAAATATGGATATGGGAATTATGATAGAGATGGCAGAGATGATTACCATTATGATCGGGGACCTCGAAGACCGAAGATCGACTTTCCACACTTTGAGGGTGGTGATCCACATGAATTGCTAGAGAAGGCCAAATAGTATTTTAGCGTGTATGAGGTGGATCGAGATAAGAGAGTACTGGAGGTGGCCAGTTTTTATCTTGACGGTCGAGCAAACAGTTGGTGGAGGTGGCTAAAGGCACATCATGAAAACAAGGGCAGGAGGTTAGTATGGACCGCTTTTGTGGAGGAGTTCATGCTTCAGTGGGGACCATCACATGTAGTGAACCATCATGGTAAGTTAGCTAAACTGAGACAAGATGGGAAGGTTGCTGAATATATTGAGGAGTTTCGAAAACTACAGGTATTTGTGAAGAATTGGCCAGAAGATTTACTATTAGGGACTTTTTATTGAAAGGTTAAAGCCCCGGATTGCTTTAGAGGTGAAGTTAAAGTAGCCTCAGAGATTGATCGAGGCGATGAGGATAGCAGAGATAATAGAAGAGAGCAAATCTCGTAGCTGGAAGGCAAATAAGGAGTCTAGCGGTAAGAAATCAACGTATGTAGAGTCTAGCAATGTGGGAAAAGCTTCAGGTACAAGTACAAGGATTAGTACATCAAAAAAGAAGGTGAAGAAGCTTTTCAGAGACGAGGTACAGAATAGGATAAAAGAAGGGTTTGTGCTTCAAGTGCGGAGAGAAGTGGGCTAAGGAGCATCATTGCAAGCCAGGAGTAGCTTTCATGATCGTGGACTCTAGTGACGAGGGAGATGGCACAGATGCATCATGTTTCGACAGTGACAGAGAGGGGGCTGACGATATGGATGAGGATTTGATGGGTGTTGAGTTGTCCCTAAACACGATGAGCAGGGTTTCTAGACAGTCTACTTTGAGGATGACAGCTTGGTTAGGGAAATATGTGGCGTCACTATTGGTTGATCCTGAATCTTCACATAATTTTATTAATGCGGGAATCACCAAGAAGGTGGGTTTGAAAGGCATAATAGTAGAGCCGGTTGAGGTGCGGATCGCTAATAAGGAGAAGATGCAGTGTGAGAAGATTATTCGGTATGTTGGTATGAACATATAGAAGGTTAGGATTATGGCTGATCTTCACGTGTTGGCGTTGGTTGGTATGGATATTGTCCTGGGGAATACTTGGTTGAGGTAATTGGGCGATGTGAGGATGAATTTTGAGGTGATGCAGATGATGTTCAATTTGGATGGCGAATTTTAGGGGATTGAAAAGCTGTGAAGCTAATTCATTTGAGCCGTTGTGCAGAGGGGGGAGCTCAGTGCTTTGCTATTGCACGGATGTAGGGGATCAGGAAGGTTCCAAGGGTATTCTACTATTAGCTGAGTCTAGTTCTGGGGGTGATGGAGAGGATCTATTGGTCTATTTGGATGCTAGGGTGCAGGAGGTATTATCGAGGCATCAGAGGGTCACAAAGGTACCGACTGAGCTACCACCTTTGAGAGTATGTGATCATCAGATTGTTTTGAAGGGTGAGTCAAAGCCAGTTAACGTACCATCTTATCGCTATGCACACTTTCCAAAGGAGAAGATTGAAAGGCAGGTCGAGGAGATGTTGAAGAGTGGATCGATCAGGCCGAGCGGAGTCTATTTTCTTCGCCTATTCTCTTGGTGAGGAAGAAGGATGGGGCATGGAGAGTTTGCACTACAGGGCTCTGAACGAGGCTACGGTGAAGGATCACTTTTCAATTCCTACTATGGACGAGATGTTAGATGAATTACATGGAGTTGTTCACGAATCTGGACTTACAGGCTGGTTATCATCAGGTTCGGATGAGAGAGGAGGATGAACACAAGATGGCATTTCAGACGCATTCAGGGCACTACAAGTACTTAGTGATGCCATTCGGATTGTGTAACGTGCCTTCTACATTCCAGGTAGTGATGAACATCATGTTTCGGCCATATTTGCGGAAGCATCTATTGGTATTTGTGATGACATAGTGGTGTACTCACCCACTATGGAGTATCATTTGTGACATTTGGATGAGGTTTTGAGAATTTTGGAGGAAAACAACTTCTTCATTAAGTTATCGAAATATGATTTTGTGAAGTCAGAGTTGGAGCATTTGAAACAAATTATCTCAAGTGAGGAGGTGAAGGTAGATGAGAGGAAGATTGCTTCGATGTTAGATTGGGCGTTTGCCTAAGGATGTATCAACTTTGCGAGGGTTTTTAGGGGTTGACAGGCTACTATCAGCATTATGGATTAATTGCCAGGCCGTTGTCCCATGTTAAAGAAGGATGGATTTCAGTGGACGAATGAGTCTCACTGAGCATTTGATGTCTCAAACTCCGGTACTTGCATTGGCAGACTTTTCAAAGGACATTCAGATGCTCACCGATGCTAATGACGAGGGGATAGGGGCAGTTCTGGTATAGGAAGGAAGACCGATAGCCTATATATCGAAGGCGTTAGGATCATAAAAGATCACCTAGGGTACTTATGCTCGGGAGATGTTGGCAGTGACGCAGGCAGTGAAGGTGTTGAGGACGTATTTGATGGGGAGAAAGTTCACCGTTATCACTAATCAATAGGCAATGAGACACATAATGAAGCAAAAGATTATTACTCCAGAACAACAAAAGTTTATGGTGAAGCCTCTCGGGTTTGAGTTCGACATCATATATCAGCCCGGAAGGAGAATAGAGTTGACGATGCATTATCTCAGAAGGAGGGTAGTTCGATATTGTGGTTGGTGTGTAGTGAGGAGGAGACAAGCTTGCATTCTATTAGTAGCGCTAATTGGAGAGTGTAGGATAGTATTCGTCAGGCTATGGAGTTAGATGAGTGAGCTCAGAATATTCGTGACCGGATTGAGCGAGGAGACCCGAGGGTACAGAGATATGAGTTCCAAGAATGGCTGCTTTTCAACAAAGCTACATATATGTTCCTGATTGGTTGTGAATATGTGTTAAGATTACAAGTGCACAATCAAGTTATAGTATGGTTACAATGTCGATCCCTCGAGGAAGATGTTCTAGGAAATAATCTAAGTTGGATCCTGGATTTGTGTGTAGATAATTAGGAGTGAAAGTGTAAATATGGAGAGATAAAGAGAGTGTGTAATTATTTATAAATAAAAGAAAACAAGATCAAGATGGGAGAAAGAGAGATGAATAACATCAAGAAAATAAATAAATAAAAACAAAGAATAAAATGCAAAAGAACAAAATCAATAAATAGAAATTTGACCAAGAAGAGAAAAATCACAATAAGTAAAAGATAGAAATCAATTAGAGAAATGAGAAATCTAGAATTGAATCCACTAATTGAATTCATTTAGGATTTATGAACTACTCTCTTTTATCATATTTTACTTTAGATTTATTAAGCATAGACTATCAAACCACTTAAGAAAAACATAACTTATCAAATTATCATCCAAGTAAAATCAACATTCATGAAAAGAATAATAACTAGATATTAATTCTAGAATTCATAAGCATAACCTATCAAACCACTCAAGATAAGCATAGATTATTAAATTCTTCTTCTACCAATTTGTTCTCTAGTTGATTATCCTAAACATGATCATTTTAAGCACAAGAGAGCAATCCATAAATTATAAAAGAAATCAAACTAGTTTTATACAATTCTAAAACTCCTACAAGATTTTAGTTACACATTTTAGAAAATAAAAATAAAGAAATAAAATCTAATCTAGAGAGCATGAAAGGAGAAAAATAAAACTAACTATAAAAGTAAGAATAATAACAAGAAAATAAAGATTTCAACTATGACCATAAAAGTAAATCTAAACTAAAAATAAAAATGCAAGAAAATAAATCTATACTACAAAATAAAAATATAAAAAATAAATAAAATAAAAGAGCATGAAAGTAAATCTATACTATAAATTAAAAGCATGAAAAATAAAACTAACTACAATAAGAAATTAAACTAATTACAAGAGAAGAAGAAGACTTACATTGCAAGAGGGTTCTAACCTCTTGAAAAAAATCTTCATCTTCATCTTCATCAATCAATAAAGAGAAAAAAAAAGAATATGAAGAGGTAAAAATTCTTTTATTAATTGCAAATAAAGTTTACAATTTTGAAAGGTCTTCTCAATTAAGAGTAACATTCCTCTCCAAATAGAGTTTTACAAAAATTTTCACACCCAAACCCCTCACACTCTACCCTTATTTATAGCCTATAACAATAAATAAGAATCCTTAGATTTGGCTTGGAGAACAAGGATTAAATCTCATTCATAAACTGTTTCAGTTACAAACCAATCGGTTAGCCGACCGGTTGACCAATCGGTTGGCCGACCGATTGGTTTGTAACTGAATTGCGGTTTTTATTGATTTCTTGACCCGATTTCCTCATGGATCCTTGAGATTTTTTGGGCATTCCTTTGTCTTCATATTGTGCTTCAATAAATGATAGAAAATAGGGAATTTGACTCTTTTGGGCTCTTATTCATTAACTCTTCATTAGCCTGTAAATTAAGATAAAATATATTATTAGTGACATATTTATTCAAATAAGATAGATAATGAGGGTATAAAAATATAATAAAATGTGATGATCAGTTCCCAGAGTACTAGGCTTAATGGATGACATTCTATCTCATTTTTATGACAGCAGAGAGGGAGGTCATTCAAGTTGGCTTTGGACTTACGTGAAGGTGAATCATTTTTTATAATGGAAAGGACTAAATGCAGCGGTGAAGGCAAATAGCAGAGTGTGATGTGTGTCAGAAGGTTAAATATGATCAGAGGCCTCCGATGGGGTTGATGCAACCTTTGCTGATTCCAGAGAGGATTTGGGAGGACTTGTCGATGGACTTCATAGAGCGGTTGCCTATTTGTCAGGGATTTGAGGCTATATTAGTCGTAGTGGATCGCTTGAGTAAGGAGCACACTTCATTCTATTAAAGCATATGTTTACTGCTGCGAGCGTAGTTGAGCTTCTGTGGGAAACTATGGTCAAGTTGCATGGGATTCCGAGGAGCATAGTCACCAATTGGGGAAAGCTATTCATGAGTTTTTTTGTAGGAGTTTTTTGCATTAGAAGGGAGCAAGTTGAAGGCTAGTTCGTAATAGCATCTGCAGACCGATGGCATACAGAGGTGGTGAACCACACTTTGAAGCAATATTTGAGGAGTTACTATCATGAGGAGTAGAAGAGGTAGAAGAATTTTATTCTGTGACTGAATACTGGTACGATATTGCATTCCATTCATCGATCTAGAAGAGCCCGTTCGAGGTGATGTATGGATGCCCACCGCCTACGCTACAGTCTCATGAGCTGGGGACGACGAAGAATGATGATGTGGAGCAGGAGCTGTTGGCCAGGGATGAGATTTTGTGAGGTGTGAAGAGGGAGTTAGCTAAAGCCTAGCAGCGGATGAAGAAGTATTATGATGAAGGGAAATGAGATGTGACCTTTGAGTTGGGTGACTTTTTGAAGCTACACCCATATCAATAGAGATCCTTAAAGAAGAAGTTCAATGTGAAGTTGTCGCAGCAGCATTATGGGCCCTTCAATGTATTATAGCAGATTGGCGAAGTGGCATATAAGTTGGAGTTGTCAGAGTCCTCTCTTTTGCATCCAGTTTTTTTAGGTATCTGTGTTGAAGAAAAAAAGTAGAGGATTCCAATTTGCTCGTGGGTGAATTACCTTCATTTGATTCAGGGGGTAACATGTTATTGTTTCATAATGAGGTGCTTCGCTATAGGAGTTGGGTAAAGTGGCGTACGAGAGAGAGGGTGTGGCAAGTGTTAGCGCATTGGAAGGGCTTGACGAAGGACGAGGCTACATGGGAGTACTATGATGAGATCAAAGAGAGATTTCCTAATCTTACACTTGAGGAAAAGTGTAGTCTCGGAGGATGGGAGAATGATATGATTCCAGAGCCATCGGTGCATAGGAGTAATCGTGCTCGAGTGGTGCATAACTTCAAGAAGCTACATGTAGAAGGAATTAGAGTCTGAATATAATTTGATTAAGTAGGATTTATTTAGGAGTAGAGATTTGTTTAGGAGTAAGGAATTGTTTAGGAGTAGGAATTTGTTTACAAATAGAATTTATTTAGGAAGCCAAAATAGTGGCTATTAAAGGCCGGCTAGGTTTTATGGTTTTTATTGTATTCTTTTGGTGATTGAAAACTTAGGAGAATTTATCAATAAAATTAGGGTTTCATATTTTCAGAATTCCAGATTCGTTCTTGTTGTTCTTAGGCTACGTGTTTGCTTGATTCATCGGTGATTGCATAAAGATTTTATACCGCTTGATTCGTCGGTAGTGTGAAGTTAACTGGGGCTCTCATTAGTAATTATACTAAATGATGAACCTTATTAAATCTTTGTGTCTGTGATTGTTTTTGGTTTTCGTTCTTTTTATTGCTGATATGTGGTTAGATTTTTCGCTGTACTGCCAATAATTGTTGAATCTATCCAATACCACTTGTAAAAGAACAACTGATGGCGCACAAAACTCAAATCAATAGGATGATGGAGAAACATACTTAAGTGAATGGGTAAAAGGAGAAGCAATACCATCTTTTAGGTGGTTCATAGTAATGCTATCTCTACCAACAAAGATGGGGAAGATTTTACTATTTCGAAAGAGTAGAGCGCACCAAGCCACTCAAAAGACTAAGAAAGAAAATGTCTTTCATTAAAAGCTCTCACTTAAATCTCAAGAAATTTCTTTAATTAATAACGTGAGCTCTAAGCTCATCCTACTTTAATTGAGATCCACATATTAATCAAATTCCAGTTTGATTAGAATACTTATCCTTCAAATAAGGCAAAAATATAGCATTGGGGCTGGTGATGTCCCCAACGGTTATAACCGTTGGGGCAAAAAAAAAAGACCGTTGGTGCAACAAGCGTGTGAAAATTCGGCACCAACGGTTTTCACCGTGGGTACAAGTAAATATTCAATTAAATTTTCAAAAATTAAATTAAATTATAAAACAACGGCACAAAATCCCTGTGCATGTGAATTTATAACATTGTGTCCTACGTTCTAAATTAATAATAAGTAACTTCTTAGTACAACGCATGCAAAGATCAAGCAGTTCATAATCAAATTAATGAGAACTCATAAGTACTAAGGTCAGTAAACTCTAAAGCTAAACTAAGAACATGCATCAAGTCGTATGATAAGAACAAAAGTAAAAGATAGAGACTGAACCTTATCAATAAAACAGAATTGAAACTATCCCCAGGTCCCAAAGGATAAACTACGGGGGGTTATTCATTGGGACATTTGGGGGATAATGGGATAATTTTGAGGATTCTATTTTATGGTGTTATTCATTGGGATAATGGAACAAGGATAGTACATTTTGGTGTTATTGGTTTGTTGGAACACTATGGGATAATTTCACCACTTGGGATAAAATTATCCCACTCACATACAAATTTTTGCCCCAATAGTAAAAATTTACCTCATCCTCCATATTGGAACAATTATGTTCCACTTTAAAGGCAATTGGGATAATTTTGAAATATTTTTATATTACTTAAATAATACATGCTAATTATGTTATAAATATATACCACGATATATAAAACATTAAATAATAATACATTTAATATATTATATTATATTATCATGTAATAGAATAAAATATTATTATAATTTAATTTTATGTATAATTTATTCTATTATATTTGTTATATATTATTATGCAATATCACATAGTATATTATATCATAATAAAATAGTACAATATATTTATTATAATGTTATATTATATTATTATAATATTATATAGTAATGTAATAATATATATTATAATATATTATATTATATTAGTTGTAGTTAATATTTTACTAGTTAATGTAATATTATATTGTATTATATTAAACCAATATAATAATATATTATAATATAATATAGCATAATATTAAAATTATTGAATATGTTAGTATATTATATTTAATTATATAATATAATATAAATCATGTCATATGATTATATTATATTATATTCATATATTATATTGATATAATAAAATATATTATTGTACTATAATATAATACATTTTAGATATTCTGTATATATTATAGTAATTATCATATAATATTATACTATATTTAATTATAATATAGTATTTTAAATAATATTATACTAAATAAAAGAAAATATTATAATATTTTATGCAGTAAATTATAACCAATGATACTATATTCT
The DNA here is from genome assembly GCA_012295165.1 of Asparagus setaceus. NCBI lineage: Eukaryota > Viridiplantae > Streptophyta > Magnoliopsida > Asparagales > Asparagaceae > Asparagus > Asparagus setaceus. The sequence goes on along the minus strand of CM022703.1, from coordinate 42,793,484 downwards.
AATATATTAAATTAAATATTATATTACATATTTCATATATTCTATCCATTATTATATAATATGGCATGCTATTATAATATAATATATAATAAATAATTAATAATATTAAGTATATTATATTTTAGTATAAAGTAAAATAATGTATTATATTATAATAACATACTAAATGATATATTAAATCTATAGGATAAATAAATTATTATAATTATCATAAAATATAATATAATAATAATAATAATAATATAATATTTTTAATAATCTTATATTGAATAAAATATAAAATATTATAATATTTATATTATATTAAATTAAATATTACATTATTGAAATATTATATTAAATATATTATTTCGTATATTATATCAATTATTATATAATATATCATATTATTGTAATATAATATAAAATATTAATTAATAACATTAAACATAGTTATAATTATTTAGTAATTATAATATAACATATTATATTTTAGTATAAAGTAAAATAATATATTATATTATAATAACATATTAAATAATATACTAAACCAATTAAGTAAATTAATTTAGACTTAATTGATAAATAAATATTATATTTTAATAAGGTGCCACATCATCAATTATTCCACATGAATTGTCAAATCAAAGCTTCAAATTATCCCATTATCCCAACTTACCCCACTTTATCCCACTCAAAATATCCCAAAGGGATAAAATTATCCCATTGGAATAATTTTCCCACTTAGCCCCAATTTGTCCCAACCAATAACCCCCTACACATAGTCATAAGACAAATCAGAATCTAATTCCACAATTATTAGCACAAATGAAAGCACACATAAAGAAAATCAAAAGACAAGAATTCATAGACCAGAGTCAAAGCTAAGCAAACCTTATTTGGATCCTTAACAAATTGTTCAGACTGTGGAGAATCGTAATACCATAGAGATTGTATTCCTGATACTGAATTAGTAAACTACCAAAAAAAGGACATATACATGAAATAAGTAGGTGTACAAAATTCTAAAATTGGATGCATCAGTTAAGGGGAAAAACTCTTGCACTCTAAAATATTCAGATTCGTTACATCAAAGATCAGTAATATAAACATCATAAATCTACTACTGGGAAAAACTCTTGTGTTCTAAAAATACTGACATATGGCCTAGGGACTGAGAGCTGCGAATTTGATCTAGGGTCTCAGTTGAAAGAAGGTTGTTGACGATGAATCGGAGGTCCAGTGAGTGAATTTGATCGAGGGTTTCAGTTGAGGGTTTTCAGTGGAAAGGAGGTGATCGAGGGTTTCAGTTGAGGGTTTTCAGTGGAAAGGAGGTGATCGAGGGTTTCAGTTGAGGGATTGGGGTTTGTTGATGAAGGATTTGATCGGAGAACTTGTTGAAGGAGAGGTTATTGACCGAGGTCGAGGTTGGTGAGGAGCGAGAGTTAGATATAGCGTAAAAGAGGAGATTTGACGAAGCGTTTCACGAGGCTAGGCTTTGAGGAGAGAGGGCAGGAGTAGGTTTTGATTTTGGGGAGTTTTTGATGAGAGGGGAACGGTTAAAAGGGGTTCCATGTATCGATATGGGACTTTTGTGTTTTTTTTTGGGAATTCTCCACTGTGAAAATATTGACCCCAACGATTGGAACCGGTAAGACTGTTAAAATTTGCCCCAACTATTCTCACTACCCGTTGGAACTGGCCACCTTTGTACTAGTGATAGTTAATCCTTGTCTAGATGCGCAGAGACAGAGTCAATATAAACATCCATGACATAAAAACAACAACACCATAATGAGTAGTAAATATCTGGGACCACAGACACTCCACGTTTCGGCGCAGTATTCATCGTTTGAACACAGCAAGTTGCCCTCACGAGGTTCCCGGGGAAAAAAGAAAACATTCCACGGAGGGATTTATGTAGAAAAGTTCATAGAGAATATGATGCAAAAGTTTTAAATTTGTATAAATAATGCACAGGAAGAAGAAGAATCAGAATAAACAACTAAAATACCAGCGCAACAAAATATTATATTGTTGTACTGGCACCTTTTACTGGAGTAGACTTTAAAGTGAATGTTATAATTAATTTTATATTCTGACATGATTTAGAAGCTGTGGAACATTTTCATGGTCCTGAGTTTTCTTAAATTTGCTTCAAATGCGTGATTGATTGGATTTGAATCGGGGTTGTTCTCATATATCATGTTAAAGATGAATTCTTTCTACTATGCCGAAACTATGGGTAGTTTGCATAAAGTTCAAAGAGGGTAGGGGAGGGGGATTATTGAACTAAATCGAAGGGGAGGAAAATGAGAGGAAGGAAGTGTGATGTAATTAATTGTGTTTGGGTAGACAACTGGGGAATGAAGAGGGAGAGAGAGTGATGGAACTAATTTGTGTTTGTTTACAGTAGAGAGTAGAAAGAGACGGGAGCAATTAACTTAAAATCCAAACATTCTCCTCCCAATCTGTCCACTTTAGGAGGGTTAAGAAAGTGAGGAAATTTTAGGATGGTTAGCATTGTAATCTCCCCAATTTCTCCCCTCGCCTCTTAAAAAAAAGCTATTCAAACCCATGGTGAAGTTGTGAGGACTGAGGATTATTGTCTTGTACTATAACAACAAATCAGTGCGCTCATCAATTTTAAGATTGTGCACTGCGACACGTATAATCTTCTCCTTACAGCTTCTACTACACTGGCCCCTTTATATGTTTTTTTAATCTAACAAAGCTTGCTTACTACTTGGGAAACATGCCAGATATTTTGATCAACCAAAATTAAGAATTATTATTATATATTAATTGTTCTTGATAGAAAGATGAAATTGACAAGCTTATTGATGTGTAATTTGATGATGCGTTGCATGTTAGCAACACCAAGCAATAGGGAGCTAGCTAGTGGTGCAAGTAGCTTAGCCCCTCTCGTGTGTAATCATGAGTGCCATTTTCTTTATATATATAAGGGGGGGTTAGAATTGTTCATTGAGGGATCTATCATAGTGACAGGAAACCCACCGAATTGTTGTCATTTAAAGCAGGTTTCTTTTTATTAATACTTTTCCCGCCGTATGCTTCCAAATTAATCAATGTTTCCTAAGAATTAATACTATGCATAGAGGGGGGAAAACTTTTTTCTTTGTAATGTATTGCTTTTTTAATGGTTTTCTCTGTCTCTTCCTCTTTGTAATGTGTTACTTTTTTCTTCTCATGTCCCTTATATTTAGCTTTAAACGTATCAATAGTCCAAGCGGTGGTCAAAGATTTGGTCAGACCAATGACCACTTAATTGATAGTCAATTAAATATTTCAAGAATAAAATAAATAAATTTTGAAATTGATATACAAATTCTCAACTGCACCATTTATAATCCTTCTGAAAAAACAAGAACGTCCTTGCCTTTAGATACGCCGATTATCCAATAAATAAAAATCACTAGATTTTGATTATAAAAAAAAATATTTTATACGGGTCTAAATCTGATCCTCTCATGGGATCCACATGCTAAGAAAAGATGACAACCCACTACGAGGCCGTACCAAGGATGTGATATGAAGAACAAGTAATAAGTTTGAAGAAAGAGAAATAATTCCTCTATCGTTTCTTTTAGATAATGAGAACAAGAGTAAATAGGGTAAATAGTCTAATTATGAAAGAACATTCCCAATCACTCATGACATGTTGATATACATGTAGGATATCTAACAATGACTCCAGTTATGCCTTGATAGATTTCTTGATATAGACCAAAATTGAATCGTCATGGACAACTCTTTATGATTCTTCAATATTCAGGATTTATTCTCTAAATGTTTATCTCTCTGTGTGTACGTCTATTGACATAGACACACGTGTTGGATCTAAAAATGTTCAGTACACATGTCTATAGAAATACATTGTTACAGTCTATATTGGAAATGCCATTTGTTCTTTATGATATACATATCAGCAAACTTAAGTAGATCGGAAACCATGCGGTTCAAGAAGTTTTTATCTTATGATTCAAGAAAATCAAAATAATCGACTTTTGAGAGCTCTACAAATCATTTTAGTTTATGTTATGATATATATAAAGTGTATTTCTGAACGTTTATGATTTGAATCTTCATGAAGTTCAGAATGTATAAATCTTATGATGAATGGCGTCGATAGAAGGTGTGAAGATCGTGAATTTGAAAAGCTGGTCACTTAGTCATTCCAACCTTGTACATCTATGTATGTACGTATGTATGCACGTGTGTGAGGTGAAATATGTTGTCACCATTTAGCAAAATGAACCGTCACGAGATAGAAGTTGTGAAGGCATACCTTCTAGTTTGATTGGTGGGTGGAGCTCACTAGTGATCTATCCCTTAGTAAATCATTTAGCAAAATGAGTTGCCACCACAAACACATAATTATCTCTCTTTGTTTGTGTGTGTGTGTGTGTGTGTGTGTGTGTAATGAGCTATCCAGATCGAGATAGGATAGTAATGAGACTCATTCTACTAGTCACATCTTAAGATATGGGCCTCCTCACTTATATTTCTAGCTAACTTCTTTAACTATAAGAGGAGATTACGACTCATGACATACACCCACAATTAAAGATATGATTTAATGTCTAACTAGTTATGTCCACCTACTAAATACATGATATATTTATGAACAACCCATTCCATTTATATTGATCAAAATGTTTTTAAATTATACAAATAAAACTTTATGCAACTTTTACAATTCAAAGGTTTTGTTTCTTCTTTTAATTCATTTTATGGACCACCATCTTCCCATCATGGTAGGCCTGTATTTAATATGCCTATATTTTAAATTAGCGGCAATACAATGAAATCTCTAACTAACTCTTGATTTGAGGCTAGTGAGTTCAAAAAAAAATCCTTTAATTTAATAAGAAGGACCATAGAATCTCGGTCTAATCCATCAATTTGCATTATATAACCTAAAGTGATGCTGTTCTATGCCTTAGTGGTTGATCTCATCAGTCAAATCAACATATTGATCCTCTAGTGGATAACTTAACCCTCTACTTCCGTATAGAATTAAAAAAAGAAAAAGAAAAAAGAACAGTTTAATACTAAATATATTTGTCTCGAATCTCCAGTAATGCATGCTTCACAGACATGAGATCTTACATTGGGCCTAGAGAATTAGATTAACCCATTACTAGCCATCTCTGAATTTGGACTATTAACTTGAGCACGGGGATTCATCTTTTGCGTTTGCTTTAGTCTATGCTTTCTCATGAATATGATGCCAAAGTAAGGGAATGTCCATATATACTCTTGTTACTTAATTATATAGTTTATATTCATTCTATAGTCTACACCTGCATGGAAATAGAGCTTATGGGGGATATAACTTGTTTTGGTGCATGTATTTTAAGGGCATGTTTGGTTAAATAAGCTGGGTCCGTTTAGTTCATCCATTTTATTTTTTATTTTTTGAAAATATGAAAAATGGAACAAAAAGTGAAGTGCATGCCATTATATATAGGAATCCGATTCATTTGTTTGTTTCAAAAATGATTTTTCAGAAAACGGTATCTATAAAGTGGAAAAAATACTCCTCTTTTAAGAAAATTCAAATCCGAGCTTTTTAAGAGGAATTGGCCGGCAAGCTGACCTTTTCCCATCCTCACATTTCTTATTCTTTGAGTTTTAAACAAACTAGAGAATAGCTTTCTCATGCCCACTGCGTATGACCCGGACGGTCGGGAGGTTCCAATATGGTTCTCATGGTCTTGTGTTCGATTTCGAGCTGGCACTAGTAGAAAAATGAAGATCCTAGACGAATCAAACTAGACGGAAAAATTTCCGTTTAGTTTGACTCAAACTAGACGGAAGTTTCTCCGTCTAGGAAATTCTGTCTAGGTTGCCGCAACCTAGACGGAAGCTTTATACTTAATTAAATATTGACGTGGGCTCCACCATCCTAGACGGAAATTTCTGTCTATGATGGTGGGGCACACCAAAAAAAAACCCTAGATCTGTTAACCCCCCGCTGCCACTCTCCCTCATCTCCCACTCTCTCTCTTTTCACATCCGAAGAAAAAACTCGCCGCCGCTCCGTCTCGTTGAGCCAGGTCGAACGCGCCATCTACCTCCGCGCCGCGCGCATGCGTCGCAGCTCACGCCTTGACTGCGACCACCGCACCGCCTGCGTTCAAACGCACGCCGCACGCCCCCCGCGTCGTCCATGGTCAAACCCCGCCGCCCATGTTCGAACCCCCACCCCCCTGCGGTTGCCCGTCGTCGACGATTCTCGCCGTCGCTGCCCGGCGTAGAAGGTTCTCACCGTCGCCGCCGCCCGTCATCTTCGGCTCTCACCGTCGCTCATCTCCTCTTCTCTCTATCTTAAATGTGTGTTTTTCATGGAAAATTTCAATTTTTTAAATTTTTTATTGTTTATTGCTCAATTTTGTTTAAATACCCTAAATTATAACCCAAAATGAACAAGTTCGAATCTTGTAATCCTAATTGAAATTTTTTAGCTATTAACCCTAACTCAACTACATTTTGCCCTATTTGAACAACACTTATAATCGCAAACCTAGTTGAACACTTTTCAACTATTAACCCTTATTGAACACCCAAATCATGATAGCCAATTTACACTAAGTTTAGCGTACTATAAAAATGTGTGATTCTATAAGTTTGTGATTTAAAATGTGTGAAATAGAAAATTTTCAAAAATAGAGTGATATATAACACGTTATATTTTCAATAATGTGTTATATATCCAATTTAGGTGAATGAAAAGATAATGTTATCCCTAGACTCTCATCCAATAATTACATCTAATTCTTTGGACTTATAATATAAGATAGATGACTCAAATTTGGGTAGGAGATGAAGTTTTCTACCCAAAAATAATCGTTACTTTACATTATAAGAAGAAAGAATTGGTACTGAAATTTATAATTATTGGATCTGTCCTTCTCGAACGGGTTAGGAATATAGTAGTGCATACATCCAACTTTGTATACTTTATATGTTTACATTTCTTAAAAATTTCGGCAGCACGTACTTATTGTTCTCCGTGTACAATAAGCGTATGTTGTTCTGCATTTTGATCTATTGCTAATACACATAATAACATTTACACAGTGTACATGGAGAACAGTGGGTAGGTGCTACCAAAATTTTAATGAATAAAAACATACAAAGTATACGATGTTGTATGTAAGTACTACTACATTTTTAATGGGATAGAAGCCTTCCTATGACAGCCGCTAGAGTGTTCTAATTAGTCTCTATATACGTTTCAGTTCTAATTAGAAGCCTTCCAATTTTCTTATTGATTAGTATGACCGGAAGTCTCATAAATTTATAAACTGACAGGGAAAGGTAATAATGCCGCTGAACTTAAAGACTAAGTTGCCATATGGTACCTTCCATTCGACTTATAAAGATGACGGGAAGAATGATGAGAAGATCAAGGCAAACCTCGAGTTGGTGGTGAAACTTAATTAGAACCTATTTAGAAATGTTAACTGAAATTTCTTTAGAAATTTATTTAAATTTTGTTAGGTCTATTCCTGATGATGTAATTTTTTTAATCTTATGTGTGTGATTCAGGAGGGTTTTGAAGCCGCAACGAAGGAGGCAGCAACACTACGCATGTCTCAGGAGGAAGCAGAAGGCGAGTCGGACCCTCACATGCTATCTCCAGAGGATAACATCACTCTCACTCAGAATCTATTGGGATATAATAGGTAGGGGTGGTAAACAATCGAATTGAATCGAATACTAAGTTGTTCATATTTATATTTGTTTATAATTATGGAATTTGAATGCGAACTCTAATATTCATATCTGGAGGTTTTCGAATTTGAACTCCAATACTTGGTATTTAATAAATATTCATGAATATTCACGAATACTTATCGAATATCAAATTAAGTATATTTATTCCGCTAAAGAATTTGATTTTTAAATAGTACTTAAATTCATAAATGAAAATTATTCCTTTATAATATATGATGTGTATATATTTAAATCAAAATTTTTATTAGAAAATAGATTTAAGATTATTTAAGTCTTAAAATCAGTACATAAAACTTAAGTAGAAATTGTTATAGCCCCTCAGTCACTAGATATTAATCCCCACACAATAACCGACACGTGTCCCACATTACAACCAATCAGACTAATTCAAGACCGAGATCTCCTCCGCCTCATCACGGCCAGCTCGATAGGTCGACAACTCACATAGTCGGGTCAAAAGGCGGTGCTTCTCGGCCCTTGACCAGATGAACGCCTCGGCCGACTCCATCGGCCGACAACTCGCTTAGTCGAGTCGAAAGACGGTACTTGTCAGCCACCTCATTCGATCGACTCCACAAGCCGCCCACACTCGACCTACCGACCGACCAATGACTCGGGTAGCCGAGTCGAAAGGCGGTACTTCTTGACCCTCAACTAGAAGAGTTGAAGGATGATGGTTACCTTGAAACCCTCATCGACAATCGATCACCATCATATTAAATACATGACCAGAGTCAGCATTTCTCCAGCCCTGAAAGTCTTTATTGCTCATCGGACCTCGTCAGTACTACGCACATTCCGTCACCATCACATTAAACGTCGGGGTCACTCACCCCTCTCTGCAGCCCACACCTGTAAAGCAGATACTGACTGGGCCGCCTGCTTGGACTCGGCTGAAGTTACTCATCTACCCCTTCGGATCTGCTATAAAAGGAAGGTGCGGTCTACTGCTTAGGGTAAGCAATTTCTATCCAAGAAACTCTTGCACCTAAACTCTACTTCTCCACTCAAGCTCTATACTGACTTGATCGTCGGAGGAACCACCAGAGAACCCAACTCCGCCCTCTTACGAGTTTTTTCATGTGCAGGAGAGAATAGTGGACCCCTGAACTGGACATATGAAGGAGTTAGAGGGCCTTAACCATCCTAAACATACATATTAACCTCCTGTTTGATAACTAACATCAACAGAAATGGTAAGTGGGTTAAAAATATGACATCATATGTGCAATAATACAAATATGACCGAATAATTACTCCAACAATTATCAAACTATTTGTTAATTATTTGGTTCATTTCCACCCCTAATAATAGGAGAGGAAGATATCCATTATATGGTGTTGAAACTTTACCGGGCATAAGCACAAGATCATTCACAATATCCTCAATGTCATCTACAGTATCGACAACATCATCCGTCAATATTTTTGCTATGCCACTTGTTCTACGTGTCTCAACCTATTTGCGTGAAAAGATTGACTCAGAACTGCACGTTCGGGTGACTAAGGAGTTGACTAGTTTTGTGACGAGGGCTCGCACGATGGACGAAGTCATGGCCCGCTTTATAAATTGCTTGGCCGATATGATTCCCGCTCATCTGTTTGGTGATGTTATAACACTTTTGAACTTGGGCGCCGGTAATAGCGACTTTAGGCAGAGCAACGCACATCTATCTTATTTTCGTGTAATACTATGTTATTATGCATATGAGTCCATTAAATCTTCTGTAATTACATATTACTCCCATAAATACAGAAAATTATATATTGGTCCCCAAAAATATTTAATAGTTGCATATTATTCTCATGAAAGTGAAAATACTAAGGAACTAATGCTATTGCATATTGGTCCCCAGAAATATTCAATAGTTGCATATTATTCCCATGAAAGTAAAAAACCTAAGAAACTAATGCTAATTGAAGATTTAAGGAACTAATATATAAAAAAACCCTTTATGTTTGATATATTGTCAAATTTTACATGATTCTAAAATATAATCAATTTGACCTTCAGGCTGGAGATATTGGAGGTAGCAGCAGTGGTGTTCGTACGAGGGATAGAGCCATCACCGACGACGATGAGATGTAAGGTTTATTTATATTTTATGGACTAAACAGTTTTTTATCTGTAAGAGTACTCTATTTTTTTTTTCATCTGGTGTTCTATGGACTTGGTATTGGTAGTATATCTATTGTAAATATTCTGGCAAAATAGATTTTTGCTGAAATGGATGTTGGATTGGATTGTTGGATGTGTATATTGGATTGGTATATTGATTATGTGTATTATATTTGATTGGATGTGGGTGTAAAATGTATAGCAAATGTGTATTTATGTGTATATTAGGTTAATGTTAAAATGTACAGGGAATCAAATATTTTAAATTTTTTTTAGTAAAATATAGCAGCCTAGACGGAATTTTTATGTAGGAAGCTATCCTAGACGGATGTTTCCGTCTAGGTTTAGACGAAATTTCCGTCTAGGTTGCTTCCTAGACGGAAATTCCATCTAGGTTGCTTCCTAGATGGAAAATCCATCGAGGAAATAACCTAGACGGAATTTCTAGGAAGCAACCTAGACGGAAATTCTGTCTAGGTTGCTTCCTCGATGGAAAATCCGTCTAGGAAGCAACCTAGATGGAATTTTGAATTCTGTCTAGGTTGACTTCCGCCTAGTTAGATCAACCTAGACAGAATTATCCTAGACGGATTTCCATCTAGGTTGGTCTACCTAGATGGAATTTTGGGCAACCTAGATGATTTTTTCCGTCTAGGTTGAGTGTTTTTCTACTAGTGTGGTGAGGGGGGATAAATTTCCCATACTGTCTCTCCTTTTCGCACCATCAATTTTAGGCTGAAATAGACAACGAATTTGGTTTTCTATGAAATGCATGGAAACCATCAGAAAAGATTTTAAGCTCCTTTTCCATTTCCTTTTTTTTTAAAGAAAATGAACTAAACAATCCTTAATAAGAAATCCTGTGTGGAAATACCATTTTTGGGGTTTTTTGTAGGATTTCTAAAATTGTTGATTTTTTGTTTGTTGCACCAAAAATCACCTAGAAATCAAGCATGAAAAGTAAGTGTTTCTCAATCTTTAGTTTGGAGGGAACCAAAACAACAAGAAATCACCATTTTAAGAACACCCTATTTAGTCTCCCGAGAAGCCAAAAATAATGCACAACAAATGTTTTCTATTTCTACATTTCCACCCCATTTCCGCTCTAAAAGATCCGAAATGCAGTTTCCTATTATACTTGATGCCGACGTTCTAGGAAAAGATTTCCTAAAATCAAAAGTGCAACCATGTAAGTTTTTAGGAAGAAAAGTAAGAGGGTTTTGATGATTTTCATGGGCGTCAAGCGATTTCTTTTCTTATTCTGGGGTTTCTTAGCTAACCAAACACCACAAAGGGAAATGTTAGAAAGTTGTAAAATTATGGGGGGGCCTACAGTTAATTTTTTCAACTTTTTTTTGACCAATCACATCATTTTTTTTCTTATGATGATCGGTCACATCATTAGAAATCATGAAAATGCTGACATGTTATTCCTAACTAGTCCAATTAAGTCCCTTCAGAATAAGAGAATTTTGATGGAAATGAAATGTGTCAAAAATCTAATAGAATCCAAGTCAAATAATGTAAAAACAAAGACAAAGAGCATGTTAGGCTACTACTTATTTTTGAATCCTTATAACTTACTTGTTACTTATTCTCAAAACTTCTTATAAGTACGAAAGAAAATAAGGAAGTTATTTGGTAAACCCCTTAACTTATAAGGATATATAAGTAGTTATGTGTTTGGTAAACTAATAACTTATAATGTTACGTTAAATGTCAAATGACTAAAAAGGATATATTATTGTAACTCCATGTTGTGACTAATTAATTAATTTTATATTAACCAGATAATTTATAATATTAAATTTATTAAGTATTTAAGAAAGTAATTAATTTAAATTTAATTATTTCAACACTAATTATTATTATTAAGTTAATAATATTGGTATTAGTTAATTAGTTTTATTTTAATAAAATATTATTATTAATAAAATTAATTAATAATTAAGAATTAGTTACTAATAATAAGAAATATATTTGATTAAAATATTTTTATATATTACATTATCTGTGGTTATTAATTACTAATATTAAGATTTATTAATTAAATTTACATTATTAAAATATTATTTTTAATAAAATAATTAATTAATTATAATAATAAATATATTTGAGTAAAATATTTTATATAATACATATTTGTGATTTTTAATTACTGATATTGTGACTAATTAATTAATTTAATATTAATAAAATATTCATTAATAAAATAATTAATTAATATATGCAAATTAGTTATCTTATAGTAAGAAATATACTTTATTATAATATTTTTATATATTACATTATTTTTATTATTAATTAGTAATATTGAGATTAATTAATTTCAAAATAATAAAATAATAATTATTAATAAAGTAATTAACCAATCAATTATTAATAAATAAGTAAATCAATTAATATTAATAAATGATTATTAAAATATTAATTATTAATAAATAAATTAGTTAATAATTAATAATTTAGTTATTAATAAAATTAATTAACTAATTAATTAATTTAATATTAATAAAATATTCATTAATAAAATAATTAATTAATATTATTAATCACTATATAAGAAAATATTTAACTAAGTAAAGAGAAGTAAAGGGAATAGGATGGTAGTTTTGTCTTTTGGACGAATAATGAAAGTTCCTTATAAGTAGAGAATAAATAAGTTGGGAAATCCCATCCGAACTTATTTTTCCCAACTTATAAGTAACAAATAAATAAAATAAGTAACCTCACCAAACACCATATTGATACCTTATAAGTAAAAGTTACTTCTAAGAAGAAATAAGTAAGTTGCCAAACATGCTCAAAGGCAATAATGTGAATGTCCATTTTCCATCTTGTGTTGTAAATCCTGCAACTTTTAAAAACAAAACCCAAACCGGCCGTTATATAGCTTAACAGTTCAAAGCAACTCTGCACTTGTGGCTTAATTTGCTCATTAACATTGGTTTTGTTATTTTATTCCAAACGGAATGATGCAATATGATATCCATTCTTTAATTTGTGCAGAAAGTTGAGCTTCTTTTTGACAATTGACCCTATGAACACAATAGCTGGTGATATGTTGAGGAATCTCACTTTTTGCTCTCCACTAAGCTACAAAGCAAATTAATAAAGGCTTTTGACCCCTACTTGTTCATTGCCGTTTCTTTATATCCCATAAACTATTTTTAATTTCATATTATCTCCTAAACTATTTTATTGTTCTTATTTACCTCTAAACTATTTTCAGTCCCACATTACCCCCTGATCTCTCATTTCAATCCCATCTTACCTCCTGAATTATCATTTTTTCCATTGAAAGTACCTATAAATTAATAACAGAAAAGTGGTAACTTGGTATCTAAAGTGATAGTTTATGAGGTAATGTGAAACTAAAAATAGTTCAGGTGCTAAAAAGAATGTATTTAATAGTTCATTTAGGTAAGATGAAACTAAAATTAGTCCAGAGGATATGAAAGGGCAAATTGAAGAGTTCAGGGGGCAAGTAGGGGATGAAACCTAATATTATTAGTACCGAGATTTGTGAATTCAAATCTCCTTATCCATAGTAAAAACATATTTAAATACAATAGATATGTATTCTGTTATGCAACATTAATACAACATATTTAACCCACTAATAGTTCGTGGAAACTTTTTGTGATTCTTATGCATATATATAGTGAAGGACAAATAAAATTTTTTAAGAGTGTAGGAGTTTCTTACATTCTTCCTTCATTTTCTCAGGATAAGAGCTTCTTTAAAGTTTTCTAATTCCTCATTGTAAGCTTATATGCAATGTTCTTGCTTTGGGGGGGAAAAAAAAAGAGAGCACATACTGTTTTACAATTCCTCGTTCTAATAAACAGCCCACAGAATTTTCATTATTGCCACCATATTCCATTTCTCTACTTGAAATAAACCCAGGCCACCTTGTTTCTTCAATAAGCACACCAGGAGATTAGATATAAATTTGCAACACAAACCATCAATTAATAAAACGGTATCACATTTACGATTAAAAAATGCTAATTAATTCTTACAGAAGATCCGAAGTCAAAAAGATTATGCATATATCCATGGAAAAAAGAAAAAATTACCGATATCTAAAAGTCACCTTTAAAAAATCAGAAGAATTTTTTGAGGAGTTTCGATAAACCAATGATCTTATTTTATCCGAATCGATCAAACTAAGCTAGAAGGTCAATACATAAATTTGTTTGCATTTGATGTCATTTTCTTTGTCTTTGATCTCCTACTGTGGATCAATTGAGAAACTTCCCGTAATCCTAGTGTTAGGTATTAATCAGATGATAGGTAGAGTCATCTTAAGCAATTAATTGAAGTTTGTTCTTGACTACGACCCATCTAAAACCACCAAATCTTGAACCTCATCAAATATGACACTTCATATATAAGAATCCTCACCTCAGTCTCATGGACCAGTCCCGGCCAAAAACTATCTTATGTACATGTATCTTTTTTTTTTTTGGTACAAAATTGATCGTAATTGATGATTTTTTCATACAAAATTGATTGTAAACCTTAGATTTTAGTGGCAAGTTTTTTTTTATGCATCTGGATCTTCTCCACTATCAAAAAAGTAATGAAGAGACTACTACGCAAATCATAGCTAATGATTTTGTAGCGGATGGTTGTGGTTCATTCTAAATCTAACACTCATCATACCTCTATGAATTGCGTTGTACCTGTATGAATTGCGCTATTTTTCTAATTTATACTCAAGGGCAAATCACAACCAGCCATTAAGCAAATCAACGATTTTAACATAGTAGTAATCTCTCCTCTACTTTTTGCTGGTAGTGGAGAGGATCCGAATCCCTAACAAATATTATCATAGCAAGCTAGCAATGTAAGTGGTGATGCATGAGTTGTTGCTGGGGACTAGTTTCGTGCAAAAGACAAAATGGTGACATCGATGTTGAAGTGTTCAAGTGCTAAGCAAATTCATGTGAGCACCGGGATGCATGCAGAAGCGTGCCAATATCTTAAGCTCCAATTAGTTCCCATTCAATCGAATGAAAATTTTATCTTGCCCCTAAATAATGAGTACTTGGATTGTAAAGGTGGGAGTGACTGAGTTTAAAATAGTCCCATTTTTAGGGCTAAATAATGAGTACTTGAATTGTAAAGGTGGGAGTGATGAGTTTAAAATAGTCCCATTTTTAGAGATCACTTAGTCTCTTCTTAAAAATAATTTGGATCGGATAAAAAATAAATAGGAGATAAAAAAGTAAGTCTAGACTATTTTAAAATAGTACTCGGACTACAGAAAAAAACGTGCCCTAAGAGATAAAAAAGGAGAAAAATCTCCAAATGTCTTGTATCACTCTGAACCTACTATCTTTCTTTGAATGACTTGAAACATCTTACTAGTATGCAGGGTGCTCTAATTATCTATAACTTGAGTCATACTATTCGTGTGATTTTACCAATTTCTAGTTTATTTATGTAGTTGAATTCTGATAAGTTAAATTATTAGATTGGTATGTTTAGTTTCTATCTTTTACCAATAAGGTATATTTAGTTGCACCAATAATAATAAGGTATTAATACTTATTTAATTTTGCCATTAAGGTAATCTCTCTCCGCTAGCAAGATTTAAGCGCCGGAGCCTCATGTGTCCGTACATGATACAATTTAAACACTAATGTGGTAGAGTTTTGATGATGTGGCAGAGGGTTAGATGAGATTCATAACTAACCGTAAAACTCCAAATTGAAACCCAAAAAACATCTTTTTACCTAAAATTTCAGTCCCAATTGAAACCCAAATTTCCTTACCAACCAAGAATCCTAATTTCCCTGCCTAATTCATTTTCAGTCCAATTTGAATCCCATTTTAGTTTTAAATAAATCCCAACTACCTTATACACGTCATAAACATTTTGTCAAGTCAGCAACCAAAAAAACCAACTACACTACACGTGAGGTCACTTGATGATTTGCCACAAAAAAATCACTACCGGCAAACTTTAGTATCTTATTGTCAAAATTAAATAGGTTTTAATACCTAATTATTGCCAGTGCAACTAAATATACCTTGTTGATAAACAATTAAATATACCAATCTGGTAATTTAGCCAATTCTAATATAACTGAACGGTTGAGTATGATAATAAGACTTCATTCACATTCAGACTTGAAGAAGTTAGGACAATAAGATAGTGTCACTTGGATTCTCTATATACTCATTGTAAACCAATGTTAAGGTTATATAGATTGAGGAGTGCGTCCTGAGATAAAACTTTAGGGTGCATTTGGTAGATTGCAACTGTAGTTGTAATGTAACTGTCACATGCAACTAAGACATTGCAATTGCCCTTCCATGCAATAGCACTTGCAACTGTTTGATTTAGTTTTTAAATTTGCAACTTGTAGTTGCAGCTGTTTGATACTACTTATAACTTTTTGTGTACAACTTATTTTTTTACTTTCAAAAAATAAAAATAATATTAATTAAATTCATATATTTAAAATGTTCATTTTCAAAAAAATAATGCTTGTTTGCTCTTACATTTCCTAGAAAAACTAAATTTTTGAAAAAGGAATCCATTTAAAAAATAAATATTTTTGAAATATAACATTGTTGGGATTTTTATGGAAAAACAATATTTTTCTAAACTAATAATATTTTTTATAAAATTAATATTTTTGGAAAATTAATATTTATTCTAAAAATAGTGGTTTTGAGGGAATAATATTTTTTAAAGAAAATAATAGCTTTTCCTAAATTTTTTGAGAAAGTAATATATTTAAAAATAGTATTTTCTGAAATATTTTCTGAGAAATTATTTTTCAATAAGTGTTATTATTTTAGTATTTATCAAAAACATTATTTCACAAAAATTATATTTATGAAAATAATATATATTACTAAAAAATAATTTCCAAAAATAATTTTCTAGAAAATAATATTTATAAATTTTTTATTTTTAATATTAGTAAATAATTTTTGTAATTTTTTTCAAATCTTTGAGATGTTCTTAGATTTTTTGAAATTTTAAATAATGATTTTAAGATTTAAGTTTTTTAATGAATTTGGATTGGTGGCAACTAGGTTGGAAGTGCAGCTTGCACTCAAAATTAGGGGCATTTGCAATTGCAACATCAATGATTCAATGAAGCAGACACTTGCAAGTTGACAAAAGTGATCTCGTTGCTTACAACTATATTTGCAACTCCTCCAGTTGTAACCTACCAAACATACGCGTTGCCTGTGTAGATTTCACTATGAGTAAAAATGTTAAATTCTTTTCACATATCTCTATTTAATCTTCTATTTAACTTTTAACTTTTGGGGAGAAACTCATCAAATGTCATTTCCGTACACCAAATATAAAGCTCCTACTTGAACAAGTACACATTTTATCAGAACACATCCGTCCAACATAAGAGGTTTTGAGTATAGCCGGTGATGGTAGATTTAGCATCCATCTTCAGCTGTCTGCCGCATGTGGCGTTCTGATAGGATGTGTAGATAATATAATGTACTACTTGTATTGTACACCCGCACTAGTACTGACAACACTGTAAAAATAGCAACAAAACAAAGGAGTACCTCCTTGATATTAACAGAGGCAAGTACTGGAGACACGATCCAGGAAGGCGAAAAGACGGGTACGAGCAAGTATTGATAATTTTCCATATTCGCTTCCCTGTGCTGAGGTCCCGTCTTGATGCTGTCGCCGGAGGGGCCCAACCTCACCGACAGCCTCGGGCCCCACCGGCCCCGCCCTAATCTCAGCGCTCGATCGCACGGCTGCGGTTAACTCGACCGTGTTTACGATCCTGCCCTCGGAACCACGCCCACCAAAAGGACCAGTAGAGGCTCGACACCTCAGCAGCACCACCTCGTCTGTTTCCCCAAAACAACTATTTACAAATTCCCTCTCAAATTATTTTATTTCCTATTATAGTAATATTACAAGCTTCGGTATTTGGGATCCTGTAAATATTTAAATTAGAGGGGTGAATCGAAAGTCAAGTTGATTACCATCATCAAAAAAATTCAATCACGGGTTAATCGAAAGTGGCAGGTGCGGATGACACGTGCGCAACATGATAAGAGAGAGAGAGAGAGAGAGGAGGAGAGGACGCTTCCGTTTCCTTTAAGAAACCCTAGAGGAGGAGGCCACAGCCAAGAACAGAAGCAGATCTATGGAGATTTCCATCTAATTCTTGATTTTACGTCTGATTTTTTCTTGGCTTTTTTTTGGGTGATTGTATTGTTTGGGTTTTGGGGATGACAGAAGAGAGTGAGCACACAGCGGGCGAACCGCATCAATCAAGAGAAGGAATGCTGTTGCTGTTGCGTGCTCACTGCTCTGTCTGTCATCTCTCTTTTCACAACTCAGACTTATCGTCATATCATGTTATTGTTTGTTGATTTATATTCAACTACGCACTCTTGTCAGCATTTTTTTAATTTTTTTTTTGTTGCGATTAATTGTGGTTTTTTTTTTGTGGGCATAAAACGCTGATCCAATTGCTGCCCGTTGATGGTTATATCAATTTGGGCTCGGATATCAAAGTGCATGAATCTGGTATGGAACTGTTCTCCTCTTTCCCCATTATAGTTAGATTCTATTTGCTTCTTGGCGATTATTTTAATTAATTTCTTTTTTTGGGGGCCAAGATTGAGGATTGAGATGGGATTAGGTTTGATTAAGAAAAATATAATGACAAGCGTGACTTTTGAGATGAAAGGGGGAGCAGATTGATTGGGTGAGGATGAGGTTTGCAGCTCTTAACGGAAACAAACTGTTGACCAGGTCCCCTCACCTCTTCTCCTTCTTCCTCATTTTTATTTTTATTTTTTATTTTCTATTTTTTTTTGGAGCATCCACGCGTCTCAATGACAGAGCGACACTTATCGCCACCAAATAAATTCAACAAAAATAGCTCCAATATGAAGAAGAAGAAGAAGCAGCAGCAGTATTGAAGCTATTTGGATATATTCCATTATCAGGTTCTTCTAGTCCCTTTTTAATCCATGCTTTCAATTTTCTTTTTCCTAAAGATTTTATTTCATAATTACTTTTATCTCAAAGCTACAGTTGCATATTCCATGGAGATCTACATACCTGCCTCCTTTCTTTGGATCAAGTTCTTGCTTATTGGGTTTTCATATATTTTCTTTTGGATCTAATTTATATCATTTATTGTGTTTCTCTTCATAATTAAGCATATGGGTTTTCTCTTTCCTGCTGATTTTGTTTTTTTTCTTTTTCTCGCTGAGTCTTGAATGGGGAAATTTATTATCCATTTGATGCTCTAGTTAATATTGGTTTAGCGTGCATCTTAGAACAAAGTTTCATTCATGCTATGTTGCTTTTAGGAATCAGACTGAGAAGGGAAAGTAGCTTTTAGAAGCAACTGAGACTTTTTTCCTAAATTTTTTTTTTTTGAGAAAAATTAACTTTTTAGGAATTTTGATAAAGATAAAACCGTTTTATTTAACACGGTTGCCTTAATTCTGATCATTACAAATGGAAAGATCATAACTTTGGTAGAAGAACTGATCAAAGTGATCATAAAATATCATCTTTTATTTCCTTGAGGTTTGGATTTGAGCTAAGACACGGAACATGAAAGCTAATATCCTATCTCGAAAGGTTCGAGATTTTCGAGAGCCCTCTTTTTTATGATCAAGTTTGGATCAGAATCTCTAGGTATCAAAACATAAATCGTTTGCTTAAACAGGAATGTATCATCTTGTTCCTTCACACAAAGGATGATACATGGATATGCAGTTTTATAATTACAGTTTCCAGCGCAACTAATTAAGGTTAGAGTTTATATTAGATTATAAGTCCTGGAGTTCTGTATCTGGCCATTTTTGGAGTCAACCTAGCAAGCCAACAGCTTTGAAAAGAGTTTAACATGTGAGGTTATTAAGTTGTCAAATTCCAACAATTGATGTCATGGAGAATGCAAATCTAATCTGACTTCAGGATTTGAAAAGTTGGTGATATTACATCTTGAGTCTTCTAGTTGAAGCAAAACACTATGTGGCATTAATCTGACTTCAGAACTTGAAAATTTGGTGATATTACATCTTGAGTCTTCTAGTTGAAGCAAAACACTATGCGACATTCTCTAGATGTAAACTAGTTATGTAGACCAACATGACTACAACAGACTTAAGAGGAAAATACAGAAAATATTGGATAACATGCATAAATATTAATGTTACGGTTATGTTAATCCCTCTTTCTGTTATTTGCCATTAGCTCGTGAAACGTGAACAATTGTCCTAATTTAACTGAAGTAATGTGAGTATGCAGTATGGTTTTGGAGGAAACTTTTTTCAAGGGGGATAAAAGAACATGAAAATGCTTGAACCACACTGAATCTGAATACCATTTTTCATATTCCTAAGCAACTATTGCAACAATCGCTATTTCCGGTATAAAACAAAGTTCGTTGTGCCCATGCATAAGTTAGCATTGGAGTTTATGTATTCTAGGTGAAGGTAAATGAATTGAAAGGAAGTAAGTTACTGCCATACACATGCAATCAATATGGTTTTTGAAGTGTTTGAAATTGAGAATGTAAACTGTGAACCATATTAAGATTGTAAGCATTGAATATTCATTCATTGCAACCTGAGTATATTACTTCTTATTTTTTGATAATTCATTAGAGATTTAGGAGTTTCTCATCTTTAGATAAATTATTCACAATATGATTCTCATTCATCAAATAATATCTTATGTCATGTTAGTTGTCACTGTGATCTAGGCATCTTAGTGCTATTAAATTTCTCACGAAACATATGCATATGGAAACACCGGAAAGTCTTAACCTTTTCTGCGGTTCAATCTTATATCTTACAACTGCTACTTCAGTTTTGCATGTTAGGTCTTCCTGTAAGCTGTTTCAACTCTTTCGGCACACACACTTGTTTTTTGGTCAATGAACAATTTACTTTCCATTAAACCGATTGAGAATTACATCGCTATATTCAGGCATCCCTGAGCTAATACATACACCACCCTCTTGTTTCTAATATGTTATTTTAGTGTTCATTGCCGTAGAAGCTGTAGTTTTTTAAGGCAACTTACTAATTAGTGAGATTTTGACTATCTATGTCTAATAAGGGGAAAATTTGCTTTAGTGTTACTGATAGTAATAAATACTGAAATCCTAACCACATACTATCCATTTTACCTTTTCATATCATTCTTTATGATGTATTCTATGTATATGAGGTCTTCCTTTTATTAGGTTGTTCTGTAGTCTGCAGAGACAGGTTTTCCTTTATACTACATTATACTTAGTATTTAATCTTGGCTTTCAGTAGTCCTTTTTCCTTTTCATTTTGCACATAAAGAATGTGCAGATTTAACATAAAAGATGAAGGGTATCGTTGAGTAAGAGGACAGTAAATTTTCTGAGTATAAGGTAACATTTCTTATACCCAATTTATTTGTTTACAAAATGAAATCAAAATGCTAGTACTTTTCACCCTTGCACTTATACTAAATGGAATCAGAATATTTAGTGTCCGACTTCTCGTGAAAACTAAGGACCAGGATGATATGAGAAAATATACTTCTAACTAAAGAGATGTTAGAATTTTGGTTCTTTCCCTTGAAGAGAACATATGAGGTTATTGAGAAAAGTATTTTTATAAATCACTCAAGAGAGGAATTCAATACGTACTTAATGTTGCTTATTTTCCTCTTTCTTTTGGGTTCTTACTCATAACAATTTAGATCAGTTTTGGGGGAAAAATCATAAATCAAATAATCACTTATCCTCTATGAACAAACCGAGACACATTATGCATGATAAGTTTTTTTTTCTTTTTTGCCTGATAAGAATCTTTAGTTCAATGTTCGCATTTCCTCTTCCTGCAGCAGCTTGCTCCTTATTATATCTAATGGTTATTCATATAGTAAGTGGGTATTAGTGTCACCTTTCACCAACTAGGTTGAGAAAATGGTAAAACTTTAAGAAGAATAGTATGAAATAATAACATAATGAGAAAAATGTGCAAGAAGGCATTATCTGGTATATGAATATTTAGTATTTGATGGGTGCATAGTCACCTTGGACTTGTGTTTACCCTTATACTTTGTGGTTTTACCAAATGGAACCCAAATTTTTAGTCATACATCTTCCATGAACAAAATGTTGACCAAGAGGGAGTAAATATTTAGTTGAGAACATGATCAAGGTGGTAATGAACTGCAAATGAAAGTTTGAAGGAGAAAGTCTCCTCCAAAAAACAAGGGAGGAGGTCTCGGAAGAAGAATCTCCATTGAATTCATAAAGGAAAAATCTAAGGCTGTAAATGTTTGCTCACTTCTGTTATAGGAAAAATTGTGTTTAGACGCGTGCGATTTTTTAGAACACTTTACATCTCTGGCTAATCATTTTAGGCTCTTTGGATTAATTATTCATGCCATTTTCAACCCCTTCATCAAATACTTCACTTTGAGTGCTTATGTGATGATTGGTAAAAATTATGGAGTAAGAAGGTAATGACTTAAAAGGTTATATAGTTCAAGGAAAAAAAGACTATGTATCGGGATTATGCAGGAGTTAAAGGAGGTGAGTCATTTGAAAGGCCTTAAAAATGGAGAAATGGTAGGGGAACAGGGAACTTTGAAAAAGTTTGGGGTTCTATACACAGTTATGTCTTCATTTTTATGTTTACAATATATTTAATTATGACATAAGAACTTCATTGTAGATTCAGATTTTTAATACTTATTTTACATTTTTTTATTTTTATTTTTATATTTGGAAATGTAGATCAACTTTTATGTTTAGTTTCATAATTCCTATATATTTTTAAAAACAGTACCTATAGATGTTCTGTAATACTTCTAATCCTATTTGAAATCACTTTGCTCATTTAAGCTCCTTTTATTACTGTTAAATTAATTTAATGTTGAGAAGATAAATCAAATTTGTGCTTCTTTTATCACATTTAGTTTGTATGAAGTTAGATTTGGTTAGTGTTTCATGAATCATTAGCCCACCTATTCCATCTCTACCCATTTATTGTTAGTTAATACATGTGAAAGAGCAGCTTTGTTGAGGATTTGATTCACTACAAAAGGAAAGGTTAAGGGTAAGGTAAAAGACAGATTCTAATACTCTCTTCCCTTTACTGAATTTTGGGTGTATTTGTAGCCTTGGGTGGGTGAGATCAGATAATGATCCATATATTTGTTAAAATGTAATGCTTCGTTAGTTAGTTAGTCAATTATTAATTGAGCCAATATTGTATTAGTCTAGTACTAATGGGTCATGTTAGTAACATATGGGCTGTGAGTTGCCATGATGCCACATGGATGTCTAAGATTAAATCTCCAAATGTGAAGGGATTAAGTGAGTTTGTCATTGTATCTTTTGTCATATGAAGAAACTAGAGAAAAGCCAGTTCTCACCAAAATTCCTCAAAACCATCATGTCCTTCTCTATCTCTGTACCATATCCAAGTCTCTCATTGTTGGCCAAACCAAAGCCAACATAAGTGGTGTCAGAGCTGAAGATGATCATTTCCATTGGGTTTTAGCAAAAGTGGGATTTTCAGAGCAACTTCCAACAACATGTGTATGAGCATCAATCAACCATCTATTCCAATTTTTAAAGGTGAAAATTATGATTATTAGAGGATCAAGATGAAAACCCTATTCATCTCAGAAGAGATTTGGGATTTGGTGAGGATGGGTTTGAAGAACCTACTACACATATAACTCCATCCAACAATGAAAAGGAGAATAAGAAGAAAGATGCCAATGCCCTCTTTTTCAGCCAACCAGCGGTTTCAAAGAACATTTTTTTCAATGATAATTGGAGCTAGCAAATCTAAAGAGCCATAGGGCATCTTGAAATTGGAGTTCCAAAAGAACACAAAGGTGAGAACTATCAAACTTCAAGCTCTTAGAAGAGGGTTAGAGAACTTGAAAATGAAAGATATGACAACATAAAAGATTACTTCTCTATAATTATGGTGATAGTGACTCAAATGATTTCCTATGATGAAAAGATAATGATCAAATAGTGTGTGAGAAAATGTTAATTAGCCTTTCACGAAAGTTCGATGTAATTATTGGTACCATTGAAGAAACAAAAGATCTTTCTACCTTAGATGTCTATTAGTTGTCAGATTCTCTTGAATCTCATGAGCAAATATTGAGTAGGCATAACTAAAAATCTCTTGAAAGTGTCTTTCAATCGAAGCTTAATGTGGTCTCCAAAAGCCCTCATTTTAATGGAGGACCAAACAATGATGAATCTTTTAGAGGTGAAAGAAATGCAAGAAGAAATGCAATAGAGAGGAAGAAATAACTTCAAGAAAGACACTATGAACCTAATTATAAAGATAGACGATGCAACATTTGCAAGAGATCCTCTCATGTAGAGAAAGATTGTTGGTTTAAGGGCAAGACTCAATGTCACAATTGCAAGAAGTTTGGTCATGTTCAAAAAGATTTTAGAATCAAGAATGAGCAAATAAACTACACGGAGGAGAAAGATGTTGGTGACAATACATTCTATGCATATACCAAACCACCTCCGTGTTCAAGAATGATGTATAGTTCAGTGATAGTGGGTCTAGCAATGATATGATTGGTGACAAGACTATTTGGTGTAAATTGATGCTACTACAAACTCTCAAGTGAAGATGAGAAATGATGCAATTGTTCAAGCAAAGGGAAAAAGCACATTGCTATTGATACAAAGAAGGGGAGAAAGTTTATTTGAGATGTTTTACTTGTCCCGAAAATCAATACAAATCTTCTTAGTGTTAGGCAATTGATTGAGCAGGGATATATTGTCAACTTTCAAGATAATGTGCGCAAGATATATGACAAAGGAAGACAAAGAGAACTCTTGTCAGCAATCAAGAAGGAGAAAAATAGAAAGTTTCCTCTCATTCTCCAATATGCAAAAGATGGTGCTCTCAAGATGGAGGTGAATGATCAATCATAGCTATGACACCAAACATATGGGCACTTAAGTTTTCCAAGCTTGAAGAGTTTACATCAAAAGAGGATTGTGCATAGACTACCGCCAATATAAGAGAAGCATGAAGTTTGTGAAGGGTGTGCAATTTAGAAACAACTCCTAGAAGTTTTTTTAAAAGAGAAAACATGGAGAGGCAAAGCATCATTGAAGCTTGTTCACAGTAATGTATGCAGTCCTATGAAAGCTCCATCACATGTCAGTAACCTCTACTTTCTAACTTTCATTGATGATTTTTCTAGAATGACTTGGATTTACTTCATGAATCACAAATCCAAAGTTTTCTCCACCTTCAAGAAATTCAAAAGTCTTATTCAGAGGCAAAGTGGGTAGAAGTGCTTAGAAGTGATCGAGGAGGTGAATACAACTCATGAGAATTTGACAAGTTTTATGAGGATGGTTGTTTGCAAAGATAATTAACTAGTTGCTACACACCGGACCAAAATAGAGTGACGGGGAAGAGGAACCACATCATTATGGAGATGACAAGATTCACGATCAAAGCTAAGGGTTTTCCAAGTTCATTTTGGACTGAAGTGATGAACACATCAATCTAGTTGATGAATACATGTCCTACAAAAGCTCTTGAAGACAAAACACCATTTGAAGCGTGGTGTGGGAGAAAGCTATTGTTGAATCATTTCAAAATATTTGGTTGCATTTGTTATGCATATGTTGCAAAAGAAAATAGAAGTAAGCTTGATGAAACTAGTGAGAAATGCATTTTTGTTGGCTATAGCTCAAAATCAAAAGACTATAGGCTCTTTAGCTTGAAGACTGACAAAATCAAGAGATATACTCTTTAATGAGAAAGTGATAGGATTTGAAAGAAAAAAATATCCAAGAAAATGTTGTGATGGTAAAAGTTTTTCCCAAGAAAAAGAAAATAAAGAAAATGTAGATTTATAAGAAGTGCTATCGCAAGAATTTCCAAATGCAACTCCATCGCCAAGTTCAAGCTCACATTCCTCTCCAAGTTTAACTCCTATAAGAATGAGAAGTCTTAGTGATATTTATGCCAAATGCATTTTTTGTGTTATGGAGCCGCACTGCTATGAGGAAGCAAAAGAGGAAGTGTGGAAACGAGCCATGCAAAGAGGAGATAGATGTGATTGAGAAAAATAAAACTTAGGTGTTGATGGAAAACCTAAATAGAAAGAAGTTATTGACCTCAAGTGGATCTACAAAACAAAGCACAATGCAGATAGTTGCATTCAAAGGAAAAAAGCAAGATTGTAGCAAAGGGTTATTCTCAACAACCCAAACTTGACTATAAAAAATCATTTGCACCTATTACCGAACATGACACAATTAGGTTACTCATTGCTCTGATGGTGCACAATGGATGGTCTTTACATCAATTAGATGAGAAATCGTCATTCGTTTTTTTGGTAATTGAACAATTTTATTCATTACTATCTGTAATTTAAGTACATAAGCCTGTCAGGCATCCATGGATATATAAGATTCTCAAATTAGAAAAACTCTCAAAAACTTCTTTAAAAAACTCTCACTGACAATTAGACCTTGATTATCTAACTCATTCTTCAACTAACATTGAATAGTTTTGCTCTCTTTCCTTGCTTTCACTGCTTGATCCCTGATGCTCCAAAATGATCAATGTTCAACACTTTAAGTTTCAATTTAACCCTCTTCATTTTTGCACAAGCTTGAACATTTTACAACCTCTCGCAATATTCTCATTCCAAGCATGCTCCACAGTTGGTAAATATTACTCATGAGAGCACCACATCTTAAAAATCTTAACGGCTTCTTTCCATGGCAAACATCTTCACAAATAGACATCAAACCTAGAGAATTATCAGATACCCCTTGAAGTGAATATTCAACTTGGCTAACAACATATGTAGATAACAAAATATTATTTACTAACACTCTATCAAGTCTACTCCATATTGTCTCATCTCCATCTTGTTTATTGCAGCATATTTTTCATCGAAGATAACTGTCGATGATCAATACATCATTAAAATCTTTTGTTTCAGCCTTAAGAACAAGTTATCCCCCACATTTATCACTAGGGCACAATACAATGTTAAAATCACCACGGAAAGTCATTCTTGAATGGAGTGTTGAGAAAAGATATCGATGTGGAGCAACCTCAAGGGTATACTCAAAGCGGCAAAGCAAACAAAGTCTACAAGTTGAAGAAGACTTTATATGGATTGAAACAAGCACCTTGAGCTTGGTATAGCCAAATCGATGGCTACTTCAATGAGAAGGAATTTCAAAGAAGCCCAAGTGAGCCAACCTTGTACATCAAAAGATAAGGTAACTCTGATACACTTATTATCTCTCAATGATTTGATTTATACCAGTCATGATATGCAAATGCTTGAATATTTAAAAAATGACATGATGAAAAGATATGAAATGAATGATACGAGTTTGTTTCATTACTTTTTACGTATAGAAGTCGAACAAAAAAAGGAGTTTTCATTTGTCAAAAAAAGTATGTCGAGAGCATTCTCTAGAAGTTTAAAATGAAGAATTGCAAATTTCCAACACCCTTAGATGTGAATAAGAAGTTTGTGAAAGAAGATGGAAGTGGTGATGCTGATGCATCAATGTATAGAAGCTTGATTGAGAGCCTAATGTATGTTACCACAACAATGCTCGAGTTTTTTTGTTACGCCTCGAGCCCACAAGCTTGTTAGTGCGATGTAAGCCATGGGACCAACTGAGTATGGCACGTTGTTTGGCTCAAACCACAGTGAAAATCGACTAGCCGATGGTACACTTGAATCTCAATGCTTTAATTACCTCGTAAACACTATCAAATCAATGACACCAATCGATGTGGGACTAAAGGCAAGGGGACTTCACAATCACCTCCGCCTTAATTACGCGATGTCCTTGTCACGACATGACAATTAGCACATTCTAGTATCACCGTTAGATGACATAAACTCTGAAGGTGGCTCGTACTAGCTCTAGAGGTGGCTGCCACTTCGCTTATGCGGTGTAGCACTTAACGACATAACACTTAGCTCCACACAGTGTTTTAAATATCGTCTGACATGTCGGTTTGAGGGCTCGACCGACACAACTTGGACAATTTCAAGTCGTATGTCATTTTTCAGGACCAAGTCGGATATATCGGGGGTATATAGGGCATATCGGTCGATTTTTCAGCTTTACAAAATCGGCGGATATGACCTTTTAAAAAATCTGTTTCTTTGTTATCGGGTTTGGGTTTAGTGATGAAAACCTAAACCCGTTTGATCTATTCTGAAGTTTAGGGTTTCCTTATGAACCCGATAACCAAAAAAAAACTAAGGCTGCGACTTGGGAACCCATCGGCCATCACCATTTCTTCGTCTCTCTGTCTCTCGTTCTCATCCCTGTGAGTTCGGAAGCCATTGCCGCCTCGTCCTCTCTCTCTCTTCTCTGCAACGTTGGAACCTACCCATCGCCGCCTCTTCCTCTCTCTTCCCTGCGACATCGGAAGCCAAATTTCGAGCTTCCCTCAGCCTCTGGTGAGTATCTGAGTCTCTAACTCTTCTTCCATCTCTTTCTCTCTCTCTCTCTGTCTCTGTCTCTCTCTCTCTACTTCACTGATTTTTTTTTCTTTTGCCGTTTGTGCTGAGCAAAAGGCCTACCTCTTGAATCATTTTTCTTGTTTCTCAAAATCATCAAGGTAAGCCTACCTCTTGAATCTTTTTCCCTGTAAAATAAAATTGATTTTAAGTTAGTAATTGAATTATAAAACTAACATGTAACAAATTCAAATTCTAATGCATAGGAGATACTTAATTGTTAACACTTCTTAATGTCTGCTGCCTCTCTTGAATTCGTACCAAGTTACTGAAATTAAATTAAAATTAAAAACTCCCAAGCAATTGAGAGCTGAAATTATCACCCTATGTTTTACTTTTTAGTGTGGAGACAACACTCTCCACTGCCCTATACACTTTCTAAGCAATTGGCCATCACTGTGTTTAAATTTTGTATCAAATCAGTTACTATTTGAAGATTTCATCATTTTAATAAGCTTTGAATAATGGACTTGGTAGTTGGTATTATAGTAAGCTTTGAATAATGCATAATTATTTAATTTGTCAATTTAAATATGCAATTGATTTAAATATTTAAATGTAATCGGTTAGTGACCCTAAACATCATATATTATTTACTTTTTTATATGTTCAGACTATGGAATTTATAAAGTGTGCTTAAATTGAATTTAGGAATGCTTAGATTGCATTTAGGACATGATATTATACATATGCGCACCACCGATATAGCAATCCGATATTTAGTCCATGTCCCCCGACATATCCCCGATTTCCGCTATCCGACATGGATTTCAGTCGTCCGACATGAACCCGACATCCGACATTTAAAACCTTGGCTCCACACTTCTGGCTGACAAACTACTTTGATACTATTTGCCACGCCCCGGGCCCGCGAGCCCATTTGTGTGGTGTAAGCCATGGGACCTACTGAGTGTAGTGCATTATTTGGCTCAAACCACTATCAACATCGAATAGCTGAAGCTACACTTGAATATCAAGGCTTTACCTTACAAAGACTTTCAAATCAATGACATGCTAAAGGTAGGGCTTCACAATCATATGCTTCAGGCTTGTTGTCATGATGCATGCAAAAGCCAAGTAAGATTCACTTTGGGGGTGCAAAAAGAGTGTTGAGATATATCCAAGGCACCACAAGCTTAGAGATTTTTACAAGAAAAATAAAAGTGTAAATCCTAAGTTGTTTGGGTTTTATGATAATGATTGACCCAAAAATGTAGAGGACATGAGAAGCATATCGGAGTATGCATTCACCCTTGGATCTTGCATATGCTCATGGGCATCCAAGAAGCAAGAGACATGACATTATCCTTCGCCGAGGCTGAATATGTTTCGGTCGAATAAGCAATGTAGTTGAGAATAATACTTGAAGATATTGGTGAGAGACAAGACGAAGCCTCAACGATCTTTTGTGATAACAAATCCCCTATATCAATGTCAAAGAATCTCACTCTCACCAACTGCACCAAGCACATTAAAATAAAGTCTAATTTTGTTCGAAAAGTGGTGGAAGATGGAGAAGTTTAAATGAAGCATTTGAAGACTCAAGAGCAAATGACAGACATCTTTAACAAGGCACTGCCCAAAAATAAGTTTGAGTATTTTAGAGAGCTCATGGATGTTCAAGAGCAAAGCATTGAAGCGGAGTGTTAAAATGTAATGCTTTATTAGTTAAGTATTAATTGATTCAATGTTGTATTAGTCTAGTAGTAATGGGTCAATGTTAGTAACACATGAATTGTGAGTTGTCATGGTGCCACATAGATGACTAAGATTAAATTCCCAAATGGGAAGGGGTTAAGTGAGTTTGTCATTGTATCTTTTGTCATATGAAGAAAATAGAAAAAAAAAAAAAAAACCAGTTCTCCCCAAAATTCCTCAAAACCATGGTCTCCTTCTCCTACCTCTCTACCATCTCCAAATCTCTCATTGTTGGCCAAATCAAAGCCAACATTATTGTCCTCTCCTCTATGATTAGCTGTTCTCTATGATTTATGGATTTCTCTAGGTGACATCCCCCATTTTGTATCAAGATAATGGTTCAGTTCTTGTCTGTTGTTCTTTTTAATATATTCAGTTTGTTATTGTTCTATTTTTTGTTGACATCTCATGTATGAACAAGTCCACTGATTAACAATACCACTAACTTACAAATAGTTATAAAATTTTAAAGAAATTAAAATTAAAAGGAGGTCCTACAGTCCCATTTACCTCCCATTGTATTTAATGATAGGCTTTTCAGCTTTAGCTGAAAGAATCTAGTAAAAAACTACTATTTTCATCCTTAGTCTTCTACAATCTCTAATCAACTCAAGTCAAGACATTATTATCTTATGAGATGGTTCCATGTCGAGATCGGACGGTTGAGGGGGAAGAGAGATTGACAAACAAATACCAGAAATTAAAGAACTTAGTTATACTTGGTCAGCGCTAGCTGAACAATCTTTTATTAGTGATCATGCAATTATTAGAGAAAGGCCTCACATCAGTTAGTCCTTTAACAATTAGTTGATCTCTTTTTTTCATCCTTTTGGATTCCCTACTTTGATATAGACGACCATCAGTAGTACGGTTATCAATTTTATTTGTAATGTTTTTTTTCTTGCATCATCTAAAGCCTGAACAAAATGGGCTAGAATGCATGAGTAGTTTAAATTTTTGCAGAATGGAGGTTGGGTTCCTTTTGTTATCTTGTCTTTTTTCATAGTTCTGTTTGTCCCTATTCTTCCCTGCCGGGTTCAGTATAGAGGTTGGGTTCCTTTTGTTATCTTGTCTTTCTTCATAGTTCTGTTTGTCCCTATTCTTCCCTGCTGGGTTCAGTATAGCTATTAATTTTTTGTAGTTTATTTAGGTTCAGTATAGCTATTAATTTTTTGTACTGTAAGCGGTGAATAAATTAATAGTTTAGGAAGAATAGATACTAATGGGCTCTTTCAATACTCCTCTTTCTTGTCTTTTCTCTGTCTACATTCAACCTTCCTTGTTGAGTTTTGCTTATTCAGTAATTTTCATTTACAAATCCTATTTATAATTGTTTATTTTCTCACTTCTTAGTCTGTTTATTTCTCCATGAGATTTCTTCTTTGAGTTAGACTATTAGTGGTTTGGTCAGGGTCAAATTTGGCAGTAGTTCTTCTTGGCATCGTGTAACCCACTTAAAAGAGGCTCAAGCATATATTTCGAAGGTTTTGGGCAATGAATATTGGCTCCTTCTTTGTCGCATTTTGTTGTATTAATTTGTCCTTTTTCCTGTTGCAGTTGCATAGCCGCTAATTTTGCTTTACAAATCCTAATTCTAGTTGCTCCCCTTCATTCTTGTCTCTTCTTTTCCATTATAACTTGGTGCACCATTAAATCTTTCAAGTTCATTTTGTGCACTTCCATTTCATTTTTGCATCATATTGAATCCTGTGTGCCTCTGATTTTGCCAATGCAATGGTGAAACGTATTGAGAAGGGGAAGGTCACAGAACCCAATGAAGAGTTTAAGAGGACTAAGGAACTGATGTTAAGTTTTCGCTATTCGGGATTTCGGTGACATTTTAGAGTTCATCTTTAGGTTTCGTGATGTCCATATTGACATTCGCCAAGGTCATTAGTACACTAGCCTATGATCTGTACTTCATTGAACTGAATGTGATGCGAGTCAGAATTAACGTCTTAGGTTATGCTGGTCTTTTGTAAGCTTTTTTCCCCCCTGTGCATGGGGACCTCTTTTTTAATATTTCAGCATACTATCTCCTTCACCAATATCCTCAGGGATTACCATTTAGCTGCCCTGTGGTATTTGATTTTCTTGCTTCCTGGTTGGCCTTTCATTATTTATTAACAACTATTTTATTATCATGTCTGATGGTATATAAATTATTTAACTTGTTGTCTCTATTCATTCCTGTTGATTTTCTGATCGATCTTTCAGCATTTATATCTTTTTTTTAAGGATTTGTTATGATCTTCAAGTACTTTACTCTTTGGTAGTAATACTGTTAAGACTTATCAGATTTATATTATGATCCAGGTTGATTCAGGTTCATAGTTATGACACAAATAGATGATAGATCGAGGGTCTCATAAATTTTTATGGTGACATGAAGGCAAGTGCAACACTGCTAGCTCATTCTATCATGGTACCAATTTTTCAAGATATCTTGGTGAGTGACATTGATTCTCTATTTAATATTTTAGCATGTTCACTCCATAAATTTTTTATTTTTATTTTTTGTGCATATGATGGTAGTGTTGTAGTTTTGTGCAATCTGCAAGTGTAAGTTGAACAAATAAATGAAATGTTACACTTAAGTTAAGATAGAACCTATATATTTAACAAATAGGGATTAGTTACAAATTTCACTTAAAGTTGTTATTTAACAAATAAATTTATCCTATGCGAATAACATCAACACCATTCACTTAAAGTTAATATATAACCTATATTTTTAACATATAGGGATTAACTTTTGACACTTCTCAATCAAAGTTAACATATAACCATTGTTTTTAATATTTAGGTATTATCTGTAGGGGTTTTGCCTTTAAATCCAAAGTTTTACCCTGATTTATTTTAAACCCAAGTAATTTTATTTGTACCTATAAACTCAATCAACTTTGTATATTTATCTTTAAACCCAATCTCCCAAATACATGACATAACTATGTGGTCCCCTCTAATTTTTTGAAAGCCTATTTTACCCCTTTCTCTCCCTCCATTCTCTCTCCTTCCCTCTAAAATCTTTTGAGTTTGTAAAAGCACCCCAAAATTTTTGAATTTGCAAAAAATGACCTCAAAATTTAAATTTATTAAAAAACAGTCTAAAAATTTAAAATACAAAGGTACACTATAAATCTAGGAATTATGAGCAGCCCCATGAAAAATTTAAAATTCTGAAATACCACGAAAGTTTAAAATTGCAACAAACACCTTAAAATCAAAATTTACAAAAACCTTGAAAACATCAATACTTACAACCATGTTTTATTTGTATTTTGATCTTTTAAGGAGTATTTGAAAAAATGTAGGAGTTTTTTGACAATTATCAAAACTTTAGGGATGTTTTCTCAAATTGCAAGTTTTAGTGTCTTTTCATAATAGGTTTTGGTGTAATATTTGTATATTTAAAATTTTAGTTTTTTCTTAATTTTGAAAATTTAGTATGTTTGGGTGTTTTTGCAATTTTTAAATATTCAAGGTGTTTTTGCAAATTGCAAATCTTTTTTGAGGACGACTTTAGCTTCAATTTTAATTGTACTAAAAGTATAGCAACATAATAATAAAGTATAACAATAAAAATACATAAGTATGGCAATAAAATATTGAAAGTATAGCATGAAAGGATATAAGTGTAGCAAAAATATGAAAGTGTAACAGAAAAGAATTAAGTATAGCATTAAAATACTAAAAGTACAGTACAAAAAGACATAAGTATAGCAAGAAAAGACGTAGATGCAAGTTTTAATCTTTTAGGGTGATTTTGTAAAATTTAATTTTTAAGGGTATTTTTATAATTTTGTAAACTTTTGGTGCTTTTGCAAATTCTAAATTGTTTAGATGGCTTTTCCTAATTTCTATATTTACAATGTACTGTATTTTAAATTTTCAGGATGTTCTTTATAAATTTTGAATTTTGAGGGTGTTTTTAGAATTCAAATATTTTAGGATGTTTTTACAAACTCAAAAAATTAGAGGGAAGGGAGAGAGAATGGAGGGAGAGAAAGGGTAAAATAGGCTTTTTAAATTTTTTAGAAGGCGACCACATACTTATGTAGTGTATTTGGGAGATTGATTTTAAAGACTAATACACAAAGTTCTTTGAGTTTATAGATATAAATAAAATATCTTGGGTTTAAAAGTAAATCGAGGTAAAGCTTTGAGTTTAAAGACAAAACCTCTTATCTTTAACATGCTTCGCTTAAAGATCATATGATATAACCTTGTTAAAGAAAAAAGATCTAGTCAAAATTATTGATTAGAGAACCAATACAATTATAGGGTTACAATACGGATACGGATAATGGAACGACAACTAATAACCCAATACTTGACCCAATACTTAATTAACTAATTTAACACTCCCCCTCAAGCTGAAGCATAGATATCAACCATGCCCAACTTATTACATAAAGTAGAAAACACTTTAAATGAAGCCGCCTTCGTGAGAATACCCGCCAACTGTTCTAAAGAATGAGTGGATGGAGTGTGAATCAAATTTTCCATCACTGCATCCCTAACAAAATGACAATCAACCTGAATATGCTTTGACTTTTCATGAAAAACATGATTCTTGTCAATATACATAGCAGACTGATTATCACTTTGCATAGGCATAGGTCCAGACTGGACAGAACCAAGTTCTAACATTAGATTCCTCAGCCACATCATCTCACAAGTTGTATGCGCCATCGCCTATACTCAGCATTTGCACTAGATTGATAAACCACATCCTGTTTCTTGCTTCTCCAAGTCACTAAATTGCCTCTAACAAATGTGCAATACCCAGTAGTAGACTTCATGTCTCTCTTATCTCTTGCATAGCCTGAGTCAGAATAGGCGGAGATATGTACATTTCCACACTTCTTGTACAATAATCCTTTACCAGGAGAGCTTTCACATAGGCAAGAACCCTCAAAGTAGCTTCCCAATGAACCTCTCTAGCTTTGTGCATGAATCGACTGAGAACCCCAAAGGATATATTGGGTCTAGTGACTATAAGGTATATTAGCTTTCCAATCAACCTCCTATACTGTTCAGTGTCATCAAAAAGTTTACTATCCTCAGACTAGAATCCTCATTTGCTTTCATTGGGGTACTTCCAGGCTTGCACCCAAAAAGACCAGTCTCCTCCAGAAGATTCAAGGCATACTTTCTTTGGGAAAGAAGCAAGCCATATTTTTAGTAGGCTGCTTCAATCCCTAGGAAGTATCTCGGCCTGCCCATATCCTTAGTTATAAAATATTTTTTTCAAATAATCCTTTATCTCTGCTAAACTAACTGTATCAGTCTCAGTCAGTAATATGTCATTGACATATATAGCCAAAACAACTAGTCTGGATGTTGTGTGGCGAATAAAT
Organism: Asparagus setaceus; assembly: GCA_012295165.1. Lineage (NCBI taxonomy): Eukaryota > Viridiplantae > Streptophyta > Magnoliopsida > Asparagales > Asparagaceae > Asparagus > Asparagus setaceus. The sequence goes on along the minus strand of CM022703.1, from coordinate 42,758,005 downwards.
ACAGAATGATCTGAATGACATCTCTGAAATTCAATACCAGAAATCACTTTGCTGAACTTGTCAAACAATACCCTTGGACTCTATTTGAGCCATAAATTGCCTTCTTAAGCCTGTATACAGTTTCTCCCCCTGAATAACATACCTTGGAGGTTGCTTCATATAAACCTCCTCCTGTCGATCACCATATAAGAATGCATTATTCACATCAAGTTAGAACATGGATCACTCAAGATTAACAATAATAGAGAATAATATCCTAATAGAATTCAAACGAGCAACTGGGGAGTAGGTCTCAAAGTAGTCAACTCCATACATCTGAGTGTTGCCTTTAGCAACTAATCAGGCTTTATATCTATCCACAAAGCCATATGACTGATAAGTATATACCCATCGGCAATCAACAACATCTACCCCAGTTAGAGTGGGGACCAAATTCCAAGTTTTTCTAGAGACAAGCACATCCATCTCCTCATTCATAGCCTGCTTTCAAGCAGGAACTAATATTGGCTCTTCTTAAGACATGAGTATAGATTCAGTAGACAAAGACAATGTAAACTGGCAAAAGGATGGGGTGAGACAATCATAAGAGATAAAATTAGAGATGAGATGAGTTATAGTAGATCGTTTATATTTTCTGAAGGCAATAGAAAGATTAAGATCAGAGAGTAGAAGATTGCTGATGGGTAAGACCTACATCTGTAGACTGTAGCTCGACCGAGCATGAGGGAGGGGCATGCACTTTCTGTCTTTGAGTATACACCTGTAATGATTTTTGTGCAAGTCTATCTTCTACTCCAGAACTGGGCACATATTGAGGCAGGGAACAGAAATTGGTGGTCATGTACTGACTGATGAGAAAAAGGTATAGACTCAAAGAAGATGATATCCGCCGATGTAATATACTTCCTAGATACTGACTTGTAAGTTCTGGAATACCCCACAAAGACACACTTAATGGATCTAAGAAATAGCTTATCGAGATTTACACTCAAATCCTGAATAAAGCAAGTGCAACCAAACACTCTAGGGGTAATTGAAAACACACTCTTGTTAGGACAAAGATAGGAGAAATGGATTTTTCCATAAAGTATAGATGAGGGCATCCTGTTAATCAAATAACATGAACACAAAATAACATCAAACCATAAATATTTTAGAACATGCATATGAATAATCAGTGATCTAGCAACATCTAATATGTGTCTGTGCTTTCATTCAGCAACACCATTTTGCTAAGAAGTATGAGAACATGAAGTCTGGTGAAGAATGCCGTTAGTGGCACAAAATCTAGACACATCAGTTTTCATATACTCTAATGCATTATCAGTACGAAGCATAGGAATAGTAGGAGAAATTATTTTCTTATTTCATTAAAAAAAGTTGAATTACATTAGCAACTTCTGACCTCTCTTTCATCAAGTACAGCCATGTCATACGAGTGAGTCATTCACAATGATAATAAAATACCTAAATCCTTTCACTGAAGGAACATGATACGAATCCCAGATATCAAAGTGGACTAATGCAAAAGGAGTACTACTGCATTTATGGACTCGAATTTGATAAGAAGCACAATGATGCTTTCCTAAGTCACACAACTCACATCCTAAAGAAGAAAGAGATGACTCAATAGGAACTACCATCCGAAGCTTCTAAAGAGAGGGATGTTCCAGATGCAGGTGCCGATGTAGATGGGTATCAGATACACACCACACCAGCAAAAAGACCAGAAGGGGGCACACTCTCATCCAGATAGTAAATGCCTTCTCTCTCACGACCAGAACCAATCTTCATCCCAATCTGCAGGTCCTGAAAGATGCAATGTGAAGGAAAAAAGTTTATTTTACAGTTATTATTTTTTATGAATTGGCTAATAGATAAGAGACTAACAGGAAATTTAGGAATATATAACACATTAGTCAGAGTCAAGGATGGAGTTGCCTGAACCACCCCATCGCCAAGTACAGGTGTAAAAGAATCATCAACAATATGGCCAGAAGGAAGTTTGTCTGAAAAAGGTAAGGAATAAAATTTTCTTTTATACCTGTTATGTGGGATGAAGCTCCTGAATCTAATATTCAGGGTCTGTCTGAAGAGGCAATAAAAGCATTTATACCTGAAGAGGATGCATGAGTGGCTGAATGACTGTTCTAAGTAGACTGAGACTGGAGATGCATGAATCGCTCATAGTCTGCATGTGATATCTGAACAGTAGGGATTTCTAAAAGGCTGCTGAAGGAGAAGCTATACTAGCAGGAGTGATAGAATCACTAGTAGTCAACTGTGCTCACTCAGGCTTGCCAAACTTCCGCAAGCACTTCTCAGGTATGTGGTTATTCCTCCCACAATGAGTACATCTACGTGGTCCTTTATCAAATTAATTTTTCCTACCACTATAAGAACCACGACCTCCCCCTTGAATCACAGCCATGACCACGTCCTCTGTCACATCCAACAACCATGGCAGATTGATCAATAGATGTAGAGGGTGTGCCAGCTCTAGTTGATACACGCATGACCTTGGAGAAGGTAGATGTCAACTAGGAAAAACTATCTCCTCCCAAAATCTGCCCTCACACCTGAGATGCTAATGACGGATCCAAGCCAAACAGAAACCTCAACACTACTAGATCCTGACGATATCCCCTCAGTGTTGCTGGATCAGTAACAACAGGCTGATGCATCTCCAACTCATCTATCAATACTTCAACTCTCCATAGAACTCTGGTACAGATTTATCCTCTTGCTGTAGAGAAAATAATTGCTCGTATATCTCATAAATTCTGGACACATTCTTCTTATTTTTATACATCACCTTGAGAGTGTCCCACATTTCCTTGAAGTAGATAAGAACATGACACTACTACTGACCATTTCTTCCACACTATTAAGGAGCCAAGTCATAACACAATAATCGCCAAAAAGCCAGGTCTTGTACTCAGTCTGTAGAAGCAGGTGGATTCTCCAGAAGATGCTCCAATTTATTCTAAGCACCAATAAAAATTCTAAATACTTGTGCCCATAACAAATAAGTAGATCCATTTAGTTTCACAGTGGTTCCTAAAATAGTTTTGGGCGTAGATATCTCCATAGCAGGAAGAGGAATAGAAGGGGTCAAAGAGCTCATGGTATCCAATATTTTAACCATCAGATATTGAGAAATCAGCAACCACAACTCAGATCTAATGAAATTAGTCACAAAAATCAGCCTAAAATAAGCCAAATTAAATATCAGAAATCAGCCAGAAAAAGCATCAAAATCAGCCAAAAATCAGAAAAACAATAGCCAGTAGTTATCATCAGGTCATATCAGATCTGAATTTTTTAAACCATATTAAGAAATCAAAGATCAAATCTGATTAAGTTAGCGGCAATGGTAGCAGGCAACAACGTCAATAGAGAGCAGCAGCGGCATTAGATCAGGATAGTAGCTAGGGTGATAGAGGAAGATGAAGACGATGAGGAAGAGGATTGGAGACGATGACCGGAGAGGATGATGGTAGAGAGACACTGTTCACGATGAATAGTATGGATGGATTGCTGTTCGCCGATGAACAGTATAGTTGATAAACAATTCGTTTTTATTTTTGAGGATAGGGTTAGGGTTTTTTTTTACAAAAACATGGCTCTGATACCATATTAAAGAAAAAGACCCAGTCAAAATTATTAATTAGAGAACCAATACAATTATAGGCTTACAATACGGATAAAGATAATGGAACAACACCCAACAACCCAATACTTGACCCAATATTTAATAAACCAATTTAACAAACCTATACATTTAATATATAGGGATTAACTTTAACACCTTACACTTGTTAACGAATAATGGATAACTATACATTATGTTCTTACATACTCTCTGTCTCTTTCGTTGGGTTTGTGGTATTTGTGTCGTGAACAGGCTGAATATATTAACCCCCATAGCACTATGAAACTCGATTGTATGATGGATATATCCATCCGTTGACATGAGGAACATAACATTCAGATGAATCTTCATTGACGAAGTGTTGTATGGAACATTTAGACAATCTGACATATCCAATTTCAATTCGACGAATGATGTTGCATCATTGACTTTTTTGTTAGCATGACATTCAATTTAATATGATCATGCACATCATAAATCCATCACCAGGCATTTTGATTGATGAAAATAAATGCATAAGTGATGAGCTCTCTTGTAAATGAGAGAGTTAAGATGGAATATGAAGAAAAATAAAGGAAAAATAAATCAGAATGAGGACATCATTCCCTTATTATAGCGACTTGGAGGGAAAATTATAATTTCCCAAAATTACAATTTCCCTCCAATATCCCCATCATTTCACATTAAATTCCTAGCACGATTTTTGTAATTTTGTGTTTGTTGCTATCATAACCAAAATGTAAAGGACCGATCTCTTGCGATTTCAAATCCCATATAAGACAAAAGGGAATTTTTGGAATAAAAAGAAAAATGCGGTAAATGATTTGTATACTATTGAATATAGGAGGGAATATATTAAATCTAGTAGGAAATAATCTACCTTATTATGTATCTTGAGTATTTAATAGTGCATCTGAACTTATTTTACATGTTATATATGTGCTCATCTCTTGTAATATGTGATGGAAATATCAAGAAAGACCATTTTCTTCTTTCCTAACACGGTATTAGAGCCTAGTTCTTAATCCTAGAGAATCTAGATCTCGGAGCCGTTGAGGGGGCTTTTCCACAAGTACCGTCTCCGTGCTTCACCTCGGCGGGTTCGACTCGGCTTTGACATTGGCTTCGACCTCACTGTCAAACTGCCAGATCTCTTCTCTAGCTTTTGATCTTGTCGACGTTGTCATCCCCGGTTACCATTGTTGTAGACTAGACCCCCTTCAGTGAACTCCGCTTTAGAATCCTGTCATCACCAACCTGCACTCTAAACCGGTCACTTCCAGGCTCCGTTCAAGACTTCCTTGCCAGCGACCTTCACTGGACACTATGGCATCACAGTGCTCAAGATTCAAAAATTTGATCGAGCATCCTTTATCGAGATCCAGTCCCCTCCTTCTGTAAAGGTGCACTGGGACTTGACTGTGAAAGTTTTGCAATCCCATGAATTCGCCAGATTTGTAATCACTGCAATCAAGTTATTTTCTACAATTAAAATTGTATCCATGATTTTGTGGATTAGGTGATTTTGGAATTCTATGTTGATCAGAGCTATTGCAGCAACATGTCTTGGACCTCAATGCCTCCTGTGTCCGACTCGACCCTTTCTCGTTGCCCCAAAGCTCACTGTACTTGGCTCATGTTCCTCGGGCCTAATAGCACATGATGCCCATAGCCTCCTCTGTCAAGCTCTTTCTTCGTGTCTTTGACTTCTCAAACACCCATTGTCATTATATTTAGAATTTCTGCTCAACCCGTGTATGTGCCCTTAATACGAGATTTTCTTTTTCGTGACTCGACATTAATCATTGTCCATTGACAACTTCTTTGCAACGAGCTCCTCCTAGGCCTCGGCATGGACCACAAACACCTTATTGGTTGATGTGCAAAGATTCCTATCCCTCGCCATTTGCACTCGTGCCCACTAACATTTTCTCCGCTGATGTACATGGATTCTTATCTCTTGTCCATGATCTTGTCTACATTGAGTTCTCCTCCATCGATGCCCCTAGATTCCTATCCTCTGCTATTGATGTCATAACCATTGGGTTTTCTTTTCTCCATCAATATCTCTGGACTCCTTTCATACATTATCGATCTGGTTGCAATGCTCAGACACTTTCATGGAGGCTCAGATATCATGTTTTGGCTCATCTTATCTAAACTCGTGGTTTTATACCACTGTGAGTTTGAGGAGCTATGTTGAATATAGTAGGTAGTATAATTAGTAGGATATAATCCCACCATGTACCTTCTGTATTTGGTAGTGCATATGTTCTCCTTTCTTCTTACCTATTATAAGGCTATATTAACTGCCGCAATATAAATAAATGTGCTTATCTCTTGCAATATGTATCAAGGGAATATCAATAATGATCCTTTTCTTATTTCCTAACATATACCACGTGAATATTAGTTTTAACAAAATAGAAATGCTATATGAAGTATACATCCTTACATATCGATCTAATCCATCTTTTGATAAAACAGAACTCATAGTAATATATTGAAATACATTTTTGCAATATTTGCAGATCCTCCTTATAGAGACCGAGAACTACTATAGATGATCTATCTAGCTATAACCATACTTCAGTCGATCTATAGTGGCTAGCATTGTTGCTTTTTTACCTGAAATAAACTTCTGTCTTGCAACTTTCTGCTGAAATAAACTTTCGGACTTGCAACAATTCATCCAGTTTTAGTATTTACAATTATTAAGAAGAGAATTAAACTACATTTCAGGTATGCACTAGTGGAGATCCTTGCATCCTAGATGGCAAAACCATCTAGGATTCCAAGATAACCGTCAAAGATAGCTATCCTAGACGGCTAGCCATCTAGGATGCACCATCGAGAATAAATATGTCTAGGATGTGGCATCCTAGATGGCTGTGCCATCAAGGATAAGCATCCTAGATGGCTGAACAACCTAGATGGCGAAGACACAAAATATCATCCTAGACGGATCAGTTGTCCAGGATGGTGGAAACATTCTAGACGGCAAATCCGTCTAGGATGACATCCTAGATGGCAAGTTATCTAGGACGTTTTGACGAATCCTAGATGGCTGATTCGTCTAGGATAACAAAGTAGACGGCCACACAGTCTAGGATGTACTACATTGGCCACCTAGGATGACATCCTAGATGGATCAGTCGTCTAGGAAGTTCCTGAGGAACAATAATCACTTTTCTCAGTTCCCAAACATTCATGTATACATCAACAGTCAATATTGGTACTTGTATATATCACAACCCACATCCAACACATATTTCCAATATTCACATCCAACAGAACATCGAATCTGATATCCATATCCACACACATTCATATTTCCAATATCCACATCCAACACAATATCGAATCATTTCAATTATCACATCCCACACATTATGGAATCACCATTTAACAAAATAGTCATCAACAATAAATAAAACAAGAATCATTTCCCACACACATACAACACAATCCACTAACTAACAATAATTAAAATAATTATCTCACATAGTTTCATCACTTAAACAACTATCTCACACATGTTAGCAAGACCCAATAAATCCATCATATACACATAGATAATAAGTCATAACATGAGAAATCCATCATAAAACATGATGTAAGCAAAGTTTTAAGTCTCCTATAGATAGAAATAATGTCTCACACAAAAGATAGATAAGATAGAAATACAAAATGTCAGGTACCAAGCTCAACCTTCTCTTCCTCGTCTTCAACTGTTGCATCCCTCTCATTCATGCCAATGTTGCTCCCCACATCATCCCTAGCCTTAGCATAAAACAATTTTGTATTAGAATCAAGCAAAATTTAGCAATATGTTATACATGCATGAAAGGATCCAAAATATACAAAAAAATCCAAAATTTGCTCAAGAGATGATGCCATATTTGAGTCATGACTTCAATTATATTTAGAGTTATTTGCATATATATACCCCTTGAATCACACATACTTGCAAAACTATTCTCCAAATATCAATTCTGTTAAGGAATATATTTTTCATTTAATTTTGCTTTTGGCATAGTACTAAATCTCATCTTATATTTTTGCTAAACCAAATTCATATATTGAATTGGATGCAAGACACTTGTAAATCTTGACCCAAACGCAAACAAATTCTACTCGAATCCAATTTCACAACTTAATGCGAGACAATTGTATACCTTGAGCTACTTTAGAAAAATAGAGGACTTGAAGCAAACAGACATTAATATTATGAACAAATGCCATATTATTCTTGGAAGAAATAAAGAAGTAATAGTCAAAGTCAATGAAGATAATGGATATTATAGCAACGTACTTGTGCACCAGTCTGCATAAATATGGATCCCAAGCTCAACTAAGGTACAATTTCTATAAATAAATCATTGGGAATCGAATCAAACAATGAAGATATGATGTGAGGTATGACGACCTCTGACTGTGACTGAGCCAAAAGGAAGAATATCTTTGTCGTCACCTGGCAGTAGAGCGTCACATCAATCTTACCAGCCAAATAGCACGTGACACGATTGATGAGTTCTAAACCTGGAGACACAACAAACGGTTGCACAAACAAAGGTGGCGCTTATGTAAGTGTCATGGGTCCCATCAAAGTCAAAGGTGCCTTCATAGATGCCGTAGAGGGTGATGTTGTGACGCCCCTGGTTTCAACAAGGCTATAGTCCAAAGTGAAACCAAGGATGTCAAACCTGCCATGCACCCACACAGTGCAATAACATGTTTCACTAATCACAGTAATATCCTCTAGTGGAGTCAAAAGAAGTGTAGGTACAAAATAGGCAAATTAAAGAAAATAAATACAATAGACATGATGAAGAAAGATATCTCATAAATGAAATCATGTCTCAACTTATTAAACTGAGATATAAAAGATCTCTAAAATAAATGTTAAATATCTCGATATGAGTCAACTGGAAATGTAACTAAGGCTTACTGCCTTTACAATATGAAAATAAAACTCTCTAATGTCTGAATGAAAATACAAAACTACAGTGGAGCCTCAAATGGTAAAATCTTGTGACGGCGACTATGCTAGAACTCCGTCATCCTACGTCTCTCCGAAACTTTGAGCTGCCTGAAAAAAGAAATTTAAAACAAAAAAGAATAACAACAAGAGCGTCAGAGCGCTATAGCAAGATCACCTCCATCCGCCCCCAGGGGAAAGGCTGCTAGATGGAGTGCAGGCTCTATCTATTAAGCATAGTCTACCTAGATCATTTTTTCCCGTATCTAATGGAATTAATATTTAGACACCTACAATACAAGACGTAGTATGTCGAGCGAAATAATCCAAATAAGGAAACCCTCATGTATATACCCTATGTCTCGAATCGTAAATATCTAAACATTAATACCGAACTAAAGATAAATAATCTAAATAAAATCAATTAGAAATCCACAACACGAGACCGGTACGTCGAGCGAAATAATCTAAATAAGAAAACCCTCATGTATATACCATATGCCTCAAATTGTGAATAGCTAATCATTGATCCCCACCTAAGAAATAAAGAAAAGCAGTAAAAGAAAGTAAAGACATCAACATATCATATTCATAATATCTTCGACTGTCACTGGGGAGATAGAATGAATACCGGCACAAATCCCGTGTACTTTCAAATGCAAAGTACTCTGGATCATATATTTCATCAGTGAGTCAAAAACATAACTGGCATCCGCCAACGACTCAGGCTATCATTTAACTATCTCGATGCAACTCCATGCAAGATTCTAATACTTAATCTTATCATGTGCAACGGACTACCCTATAGATATCCTGATCAGTGTACATGGCTCATTAGTCTCATCGTGATCTCAGTGCGTAACATGAGTACGAGACGGCCTACCATATAGGTATCCTAGAAGTACGGCTCACAAGCCTCATCGCACCCTCGTGCGGACGGACGGCTAGATAAAGCATTCAAAGTCGACTCAATGGCCTGTACGTATGGAATATCGACGCACTACCTCATGTAGTACTGAACTGAGCTCATCAACGATATCCAAACATGTGTGTAAAGTATGTACTAAACTCTTTGTCAAAGTAATCGGGTTAAAATCCACCATAATTCCTTTCAGTATACCCATGTATGTGCTACTACACCATTCATGAAATTAGTATAAAGAAGTGCGGCTCAAACCCGCAAATATATATTAATCGTATGCAAAACACAAATTTAGGCAACAAATTTTAGTGGTCGACTACTAGGCTTAGTAGTCAACTACACCGAGTCCATCCGACTCTGTAATAACATATATCGACATCGGTAGTCGACTATTAAGAATATTAGTCGATTACTCATAAACACACAATTTGTTATACTCAATCAGCGCAGTAGCAGGCTACTAAACTTAGTAGTCGACTACCCTATCAAGACATGTATTCCTTCATGCACAAACAATGCTTATGATAATTGTACATATCATGATGTTAAAATGAGGTTTTATACATGGCATATGCAACATGAATTATCTGAATCATTAAATTAAATTATTATATCTTCAAAATTAGGGTTTAACATCCTAATAAAATAATTTCTTTAATTTTCTCATATGTAAACAAAGTGACTATCAATACATGATAAAAACTACATGAACAGAGATAAAATTTATTTAAACATGTTTATCTTACTTAGATATCACAAACCTAGGGTTTAAGCATGATTAATTAACATGAAAACTCAAAGAAACCTTCACGTAATATATCAATTATTTCAAATCAGCATATCTGCAATTTTCTACAGAATACATCGTTAGTAAATTGAGTATATCTTTTCTAGACAAACTATATTTAAGAATAGTTTTCTGTTTTGGAAACTAGAGCCATATAGATATTATTTAGCACTAGTTTGGTTCAATTTGGAGTTCATTTGTTATCTCAAATTTCCAGTTAAACATTATACATGTGCAATAGTTTTTTTCAGCAGGACATGTTGTTAGTAAAATGAGTATATCTTTCTCTATATAAACTATTTTTTAAGAATGGTTTTCTATTTTGAAAACTAGATTCACATAGCTTTCATTTGACACTAATTTGGTTAAATTTAGAGTATATTTTCTATTTCAAAATCTCAGTTAAATATTATATAAGTGCAACAGTTTTCTGCAGAAAATATATATCACAACCTTAGGTTTTAGCATGGTTAGTTTACAAGAAGAACTCAAATAATCAAATAAACAAGGATTTTCACATGGTAAATCAAAATTTATATTAATCTAATGATCATGATTATATTTTTAACGTAAACATCAAGGAAAAATATTAGATCTAACAATTGTTTACAGTCTAACATTAAAAATCTAGTCTTTTAATATTCCAGGTTAAGATTTAGACATGTAAACGCAAATTAAATATCTAAACTAGTTATTTAACTATGGGGATGAGTTTGGATGTAAGTGATCTTGCCTTATCATGTGTGCAAGCCTTTGAAACTGATGTGAAATGACTCTTCGTCGCCAAACGTCCTAGATCTCGCCTTTTCCTCGCTTCTCTCCTCACAAGACGCTCCCAAAATCTCAACTTTAGGAATAAGGTTTGAGAGAGAGGAAGGGGGGCTGCTAGGGTTTGAAACTCTGATAAAAAGATAATAATTTTTGTGAAAACACAGGTATATATATGCAAACCTGAATTAAACCCGTTTGACCCGAACCAGGAAACCTAGTCTGACTGGGAAAAAGACCTTCGGTATTTTGACTATAACTTTCTCATATGACCTCGGAATGAGGTGATCTAAAAATTGTTGGAAAGATGTTAAAGAGACCTACAACTTTATTCTTTTAAGTTTTTCTAGATTCTAACTGTATCAGTATGTAAAACCTATAAACTCTTAACTGGTCATTATTTTTAGATTTCTCTCCATGCATGATTTGTGCATTTGCACTCATATATACACATATATATATATATGTTGAATTGATCTCAAATCAATGCCTAACATACTCAAACATTAATAAAATGTATTTATCATCATATAACTCATTTATTATTATTTATCATAAAATATTCAAATTTTCGGGGTTTTACAGATGTGTAATTGCATCATCAAGCTCCAATCCAGCGTAATGGATATTTGCTCTTATGTCGACTTCCTGTAATAGTCGTGATGATCCTGTCATTATCCTCCATAGATAGAATGTATAGGTCCGGATCACATACCAATTAACCCAGCGTCACTTGTAGTATTGTCTGGGTTGTCTACACATTAATGCTCTCCTAAAATCACAACCAACAATTAAAAAAAAATACAATATCAATTCAAAGATGATGTAAATAATACATGAGAAATTTGAGATTCAATTTAATAAATATACATTACCATGAACTCGAGGTTATCCCTATTCTTATCATTCTTATCATCCTTATCATATGTACTCTTAAATGTACCATAAGCAACCTTCACCAATTCATTGACCGGCATTGACGATTTGCCTTGTGAATTTACAAAGCTATTAAAAGTGGTGGTTGTAATAAGAATTTACATAATATTAAACTTTAAATATTCTATACCCTAGAGCAGCAATATTGACCCTCGATAGTAGCATATGGTCATGAACCCGTGTGGTGGTCGTACTTGTGGCATAAATGATTTTCATGTCCATTTAAAGATGCTTTTTGAAAAAAAAATATTTTAATAATACATATAATAAAAGTACAATGCTAAAGATTAACAAAACTAAAATCTTACTTCTGCTTTCTTAGTGTCCCAGTAGATGAGAAGAGCTGTAAAATGATGTTAATCCACCCTAGGATCAAGATCATAAAACCTTTTGTCAATCCTCTGCATATTTCTTGTAGACCTTGTGCTTCATTTCATGTCTCCATTGTTTGAATGCAACTAGAACCTTCCCATCGGGTCCAAAAATATAGTTCCATCCATTGGGATCATGCTCAAGGCAATAGCATTTCTGCGAAGTTGTATAAATAAAACTAGAATACACAACAGAAAAATAAATTAAAGAGTAAATTAATAAAAATACCATGAGCTTCTGCCATATTTCTGTAAAGGCTATCCATGGAAGTTCAGGGTAGGTTAAGAATGCGTTACAAATATTTTCTCTCTGCACTAAAACTCCAATATAGTTATTGAGTTTAGTAGCCCATGGTCTGTTTGGCACCCCCGCGTTGCTCCAATCAAGAATAACTCATTATCCTCTCTCGGTGTTTCCTTTGTTTGAAGCTTGTTCGCACCGCATCCCTTCTTCTTGGGTGTTAGCTCACTACCTACTAAGACAACGAGAAAAAAATATAAGTAACTTTAAAATTCAAATTTAAAAAAAATAGAATTATTAAATTTACCCTTCTCAATCTCTCTATCCTTCGTTGTAATTGCATTTTCTTTTCTAGTGTTTACCAAATCACCCAACTCCAATAATTTTCTTGCTACAGGTGGATTGAGCTGCTCAGCTCTAGACTTATATTGAAATGCTTCTGGCAGTAATGGGAGACGGTGAATATCTGGTGTAAGCAGCTAAAAAATGGTCAGCCATTCATCACAAGAAGATGGTGTCTAGGAACCAGATGCAAAATTAAAGATGATAATAAATACAAAAATATTATTAAAAATTATGTAATATTTGTAGGCAATAAAAATTGCCTTAATCCCTACACAGCAACTCGGAATGAGCAAAAGAGCTTAAGGGTCCATCTGAATGAAGTCAGGTCCGCCTAAACTATCATGTTAACAATCACCTCTGAATAGTTCCCGCCAGATTTTCTCCGTCGATCCTCTCCAATAGGATGACAGGACCACTCCCACTGTCACGTTAACATTACACCTCTGACAAAATCAACTTGCTCATCCTCGTCAATAGGATGGTAAGTCCTCAAAGTCGCTCCGATCGCGACAATCCTGTCATGTTAACATTACACCTCTGACAAAATCAACTTACTCATCCTCGTCAATAGGATGGTAAGTCCTCAAAGTCGCTCCGATCGCGACAATCCTGTCATGTTAACATTACACCTCTGACAGATCAACTTACCAATCCTCATCAATAGGATGGTGGGTCCACATAACTATCATGTTAACAGTCACCTTTGATAGTCCACACCGTCATTCCCGCAAATGGCGTGATCCGAACAGTCGTCATACCTCTATGTCACTGAACGACCTGATCATTCCCATATCGTCACTTGTCCGAGTGACTTTGGGTTAGATAGTGGTTAACCAAGCAATATACCCCTATCAACTCCCTCACCGAATAGTGGCCCACTATGCGATGTGCTCCTATTCCAATTATAGTCGTTATACTCTTATGTCACTGAACGACTCAGCTAACCCCACAGAGTCATTTCCTAAATGATTTTGTTCGTAATCACTGTTGTTATACTCTCACGTCACTGAACAACTTGATTGCTTTTTGATCACGATCGTTATACTTTTATGTCACTGAACGATTCGATCATTTCCACATGATGGCCTACCATGCGATGTGCCTTTATTTCAGCCATAGTCGTTATACTCCCATGTCACTGAACGACTTGACTACTCCCACATGATCATTCCTCTAAATGATTTTATTCGTAATCAATGTTGTTATACTCTCACATCAGCGAACAACTTGATTGCTTTTTGATCACGATCGTTATACTTTTATGTCAGCGAGCGATTCGATCATTTCCACATGATGGCCTACCATGCGATGTGCCTTTATTTCGACCATAGTCGTTATACTCTTATGTCCTTTGAGCGACTAGAACCTTCCCATCGGGTCCAAAAATATAGTTCCATCCATTGGGATCATGCTCAAGGCAATAGCATTTCTGAAGTTGTATAAATAAAACTAGAATACACAATGAAAAATAAATTAAAGAGTAAATTAATAAAAATACCATGAGCTTCTGCCATATTTCTGTAAAGGCTATCCATGGAAGTTCAGGGTAGGTTAAGAATGCGTTACAAATATTTTCTCTCTGCACTAAAACTCCAATATAGTTATTGAGTTTAGTAGCCCATGGTCTGTTTGGCACCCCCGCGTTGCTCCAATCAAGAATAACTCATTATCCTCTCTCGGTGTTTCCTTTGTTTGAAGCTTGTTCGCACCGCATCCCTTCTTCTTGGGTGTTAGCTCACTACCTACTAAGACAACGAGAAAAAAATATAAGTAACTTTAAAATTCAAATTTAAAAAAAATAGAATTATTAAATTTACCCTTCTCAATCTCTCTATCCTTCGTTGTAATTGCATTTTCTTTTCTAGTGTTTACCAAATCACCCAACTCCAATAATTTTCTTGCTACAGGTGGATTGAGCTGCTCAGCTCTAGACTTATATTGAAATGCTTACGGCAAGAATGGGAGGCGGTGAATATCCGGTGTAGCGACTAAAAATGGTCACCATTCATCACAAGAAGATGGTGTCTAGGAACCGGATGCAAAATTAAAGATGATAATAAATACAAAATATTATTAAAAATTATGTAATATTTGTAGGCAATAAAATTGCCTTAATCCCTACACAACTTCGGAATGAGCAAAAGAGCTTAAGGGTCCATCGAATGAAGTCAGTCCGCCTAAACTATCATGTTAACAATCACCTCTGAATAGTTCCTTGATTTTCTCGTCGATCCTCTCCAATAGGATGGTAAGTCCTCAAAGTCGCTCGATCGCGACAATCTGTCATGTTAACATTACACCTCGACAAAATCAACTTGCTCATCCTCGTCAATAGGATGGTAAGTCCTCAAAGTCGCTCGATCGCGACAATCTGTCATGTTAACATTACACCTCGACAAAATCAACTTACTCATCCTCGTCAATAGGATGGTAAGTCCTCAAAGTCGCTCGATCGCGACAATCTGTCATGTTAACATTACACCTCGACAAAATCAACTTACTCATCCTCGTCAATAGGATGGTAAGTCCTCAAAGTCGCTCGATCGCGACAATCTGTCATGTTAACATTACACCTCGACAAAATCAACTTGCTCATCCTCGTCAATAGGATGGTAAGTCCTCAAAGTCGCTCGATCGCGACAATCTGTCATGTTAACATTACACCTCGACAAAATCAACTTACTCATCCTCGTCAATAGGATGGTAAGTCCTCAAAGTCGCTCGATCGCGACAATCTGTCATGTTAACATTACACCTCGACAAAATCAACTTACTCATCCTCGTCAATAGGATGGTAAGTCCTCAAAGTCGCTCGATCGCGACAATCTGTCATGTTAACATTACACCTCGACAAAATCAACTTACTCATCCTCGTCAATAGGATGGTAAGTCCTCAAAGTCGCTCGATCGCGACAATCTGTCATGTTAACATTACACCTCTGACAAAATCAACTTGCTCATCCTCGTCAATAGGATGGTAAGTCCTCAAAGTCGCTCCGATCGCGACAATCCTGTCATGTTAACATTACACCTCTGACAAAATCAACTTGCTCATCCTCGTCAATAGGATGGTAAGTCCTCAAAGTCGCTCGATCGCGACAATCTGTCATGTTAACATTACACCTCGACAAAATCCGACAAAATCAACTTGCTCATCCTCGTCAATAGGATGGTAAGTCCTCAAAGTCGCTCCGATCGCGACAATCCTGTCATGTTAACATTACACCTCTGACAAAATCAACTTGCTCATCCTCGTCAATAGGATGGTAAGTCCTCAAAGTCGCTCCGAGCGCGACAATACTGTCATGTTAATATTACACCTCTGACAAAATCAACTTGCTCATCCTCGCAATAGGATGGTAAGTCCTCAAAGTCGCTCGATCGCGACAATCTGTCATGTTAACATTACACCTCTCGACAAAATCAACTTGCTCATCCTCGCAATAGGATGGTAAGTCCTCAAAGTCGCCCGATCGCGACAATCTGTCATGTTAACATTACACCTCCGACAAAATCAACTTGCTCATCCTCGCAATAGGATGGTAAGTCCTCAAAGTCGCCCGATCGCGACAATCTGTCATGTTAACATTACACCTCGACAAAATCAACTTGCTCATCCTCGTCAATAGGATGGTAAGTCCTCAAAGTCGCTCCGATCGCGACAATCCTGTCATGTTAACATTACACCTCTGACAAAATCAACTTACTCATCCTCGTCAATAGGATGGTAAGTCCTCAAAGTCGCTCCGATCGCGACAATCCTGTCATGTTAACATTACACCTCTGACAAAATCAACTTACTCATCCTCGTCAATAGGATGGTAAGTCCTCAAAGTCGCTCCGATCGCGACAATCCTGTCATGTTAACATTACACCTCTGACAAAATCAACTTACTCATCCTCGTCAATAGGATGGTAAGTCCTCAAAGTCGCTCGATCGCGACAATCTGTCATGTTAACATTACACCTCGACAAAATCAACTTACTCATCCTCGTCAATAGGATGGTAAGTCCTCAAAGTCAATGAACAACTTGATTGCTTTTGATCACGATCGTTATACTTTTATGTCAGCGAGCGATTCGATCATCCCCACATGATTATATTCCTAATAGTGGTCTGCCATGCGATGTGCCACTATTCTGGGTTCGTCTTTGCCCTAAGAGAAGACAAAGCAGGGTTCGTCTTTGCCCCAAGAGAAGACAAAGTCTACACGTGTAGCCAGTTATTAAACAACAACTGAATCTATGTCTCTCTGACATAGGGGATTTTATCTCGGTCTCCCATTCGAGATTAGTCTACATCTAACACACGTGGCCGGGTAGTCTATTCCCGTGAGAAGGACAGTTCACGATTCAACATCGTAGCACTAAGAAAGTTAACTCTTAGCACAACGTTACATGTGGGACGGACCTAGAAACCGCATGCTAGCCCGATTCAAAGCGGATCGGTAAAGGCACATCAAATCCGTTGATAGCTGGGGTTTGCTAAAAATCCTAGAGGGCGATCATTAGTCAAGTGAAGAATTCAAATTTACCGTTCGTTAGAAGGTTCCTCGCCCGCTCTCGCGGCGACCATTTTACAAGTCTTCATATCCAAAGTGTTCCAGACTCCATTCAACCACATTCAAGTCTGAAAACTTTGGAGGGGGTTTTGTAGGCAATAAAAATTGCCTTAATCCCTACACAGCAACTTGGAATGAGCAAAAGAGCTTAAGGGTCCATCTGAATGAAGTCAGGTCCGCCTAAAGGTTAAGTTCACCTGAATGCTTGACTTTACAAAATAGACAAAAGTGCTGATATCTCTCGAACTGGAAGAAATTGGGCAAAATGACTAAAACAATTGGCTCCGTCTCGTCGAGATAGTCGATTTTCATATATAATTCGTCCAATTCTGACGTACGGCTTGAAAGTTACGACTGTCATCGTAGCATGTTCTCATGTAAGCCTTAGAAAATGCTAAGAGACAAGAGAGGAGGTTCGCCTACGGCGGTGAACCTCGACATTCAACCGAGGTTCGCCTACGGCGGTGAACCTCGACATTCAACCGAGGTTCGCCTACGGCGGTGAACCTCGACATTCAACCGAGGTTCGCCTACGGCGGTGAACCTCGACATTCAACCGAGGTTCGCCTACGGCGGTGAACCTCGACATTCAACCGAGGTTCGCCTACGGCGGTGAACCTCGACATTCAACGAGGCTAGACCGGTGCAAGCTTCAAAAGCGAGACTTGCTCAAGAGGCGGGCTTCGACCTCAATCTGAGGTTCGCGTGGAGCGGAGTTCGATCTTTACATGAGCATCAAAGTGTGACGAGGCTCGCCCACAACGCCAAAGTTTGACGAGGCTCGCCCACAACGCCGGTTTGACGAGGCTCGCCCACAACGCGTCAAATCGACGAGGCTCGCCACAAAGTAGTTTGACGAGGCTCGCCAACAAAGTTTGCCGGGGCTCGGCGAGGCTCCCGCAAAGATCAAAGTCAAACGAGGATCGCCAAGCGTGAAACTCTCCCTTTCGACCGAGGTTCGCCTACGGCGGTGAACCTCGACATTCAACCGAGGTTCGCCTACGGCGGTGAACCTCGACATTCAACCGAGGTTCGCCTACGGCGGTGAACCTCGACATTCAACGAGGCTAGACCGGTGCAAGCTTCAAAAGCGAGACTTGCTCAAGAGGCGGGCTTCGACCTCAATCTGAGGTTCGCGTGGAGCGGAGTTCGATCTTTACATGAGCATCAAAGTGTGACGAGGCTCGCCTGCAGCGTCAGTGGTCTGACGAGGTTCGCCCACAACAGTGGTTTAACGAGGCTCGCCCGCAGCACCAGAGTCTGACGAGGTCCACTACCCGCGTTATCAGAAGAAGCGCTTTATCAAAGCAGCCCGCCATCGTAGCAGTCACAGATCGTAGTACGACACACGGCAGCCCAATAAATAGCTAAAAGCCCAACGGGAGACGGGGGGGCTGGAAAAAAAAAAGGGGAGAGAAGGCTTTTGGGGATTTTTTAGAAGATCAACACTCGCGCACAAGTGATCACGAACTCTTCATCAGCAATCTCAAGATCATCTGCAGCCTTGTTCTGATCGTCAACGGGAAGCAATCTCGACGTGAGCATCGAGAGAAGCATCCTATCGCTGCCGAGAACCCACCTTAAAAGAGAAGTCGAATCAACCTTCTCTTCCTCTGTAATCGAGAGAATTTGATTGTAACCCGTTCATTCAATCAATAAATATTTTTTCGACCCTACAATATTAACTACCAAGTACCAGTATGAGAAGATGGTATTGATGGTTCTCTAGAGGATCCAGGTACAGAATGACCCAAGCCTAGAGTCACTGAGTGTGATACACCACCTGAAAAATTGAAGAAGATATTAAAGTAACCAAATATCAAAAATAAAAAAAAGTTTAAAATAAAAAAAAATGAATTACCAATATGAGTAGATGGTGGTGGCAATGTCTCCTCAAAATAACCGTCACCTAGAGTCATGGATCGTGATCGATCACACCCCTCAGAAAAAAACCAATTACCTCTCATCTGCAATTTCAATTAAGTTGTTAAGATGCATAAGTAGACAAGTGTAAATGCTTATAACAAACTTTTATTTACAATTTAATTTTTCACTTCTCAAATTTTAACTTTAAAAATTTAAAACTTCATACCTACTACATCTTGCTCTTTATGTCTTGTACGGGGTCATGTCTGTATCGGTTTTGGCTATATGCTAAATTTGCTATGTGCATTTGTTTTTTTTTCTTTTGCTCCTAGACTTTGAGCCAGAATTATTGCCTTCAATTAAAATAGGAATGTTAGTTGAGTCTCTCGATCAAACATTTCAAGCGTGACATTCTATGGATAGGAGTAGTTTTGTCAAACATCATCAAATGAATCATTGGGTTCATTGCTATTGTTTTCTTTGGCTCATTATCATCTTTGTTGTCATTAGGAAAAACAACAGACCTTAGCCCTTTGTACTAAGCGACCCAATCAGTTGCAACCTTCAGTATCTTTCACATAGAAACACTAATCCACCTATTCTACGAAGATGAACTTATCATCTAGATAAACTTCTTTATCAAGATTGAAAAGTGTAAACCCATAATAATCTAGGTGTGGTTTTGCAAGAAACCACCGAACCTTAAACATCATGTAACTACATTGGCTTTCCTTACCATATTCATAAAATATCTCCACAATGTCTTCCAATTGCCCATAATATAGTATGTCAGCATCAACGGGATTTTGATTTCTCGTGTTGAAAAACAATCTTGAGCGAAGCATCCCATGACACCGTAGTTCTGGGTTACCATATTCTCGTCGTTTTCTAGCGTTCTAAATTTATAGACATTAACAAGGTGTTCTTTGTATTGTCTTACTTCGTCATAAGGACGTTGAGTGTGAATCTGAATTTCTTCTGATATTGAGGTACCATCGAGAAGATCTTTTTCGACCTAAACCATACATCCATCGATCACATTTAACAATTTAACTTGACTATAAAATGGTTGGACAATAAAATTTAAAAACACTTACTTCATTTCTGACCCAATTCGAGAAATCCTTCATATATTTTTTTTAAATATCACGTCCTACTTTTCTACCAGTTATTTTATTCTTAAGCTTCTGTAGATGTCATCTAATATTAATTGAAACAGAGATTAGATTGACAAATTAAAATTAAATGATTTAAAAACTTTCATATTCTAAATTTTATGTTACCTTTAGTAGACATCGAACATTTCAAGATTTTCCAGCATAAATGCATGTGCCTGATCCAACTAAGATCTGGGATAAACAATGGTTTTATTATCCTTCACCGGTGCCTTCTATGTTGTTTTCCCACTACGCATATAACAAGATGCAAATTGAAGGCATTCGTTAGCTATATAACTTTCAGCAATCGAACCCTTTGGACGAGCTCAATTACGCACTAGGCCTTTCATGAAGCCTAAATATCTACAAAATGAAAAGAATATCATCAATAATGGTGTTTAGATTTAAAGATTACAAACATATTTAATGAAGTTGATGAAACGCCTAACCTCTCTATCAGATACATCCAACGGTACATTACCGGTCCTATAATTATAGCCTCATTTGTTAGATGTTGAGTAAGATGTATTATGACCGTAAAAAATGAAAGGGAAAATATTACTTCCATACTACACATAGTTTCAGCCACTTCCACATTAAGTTTTTTAAATTGAGTCACATCTATAACTTTTAAGTATAATTTTTTAAAGAATCTACAATATTCAATTATAATCTTGGACGCTTCTTTCTCTATATTGTTACGAAGTGCAACTGGGAGCAACTGATGAAGAAGAATATGATAGTCATGCATTTTCAGACCTAAGAGTTTCCTCTCTTGCACTTGGACATTATTTGATATTTTAGCTGAATATCCATTAGGCGACTTCACTAATTTGAGGACTTCACAAAATCTCTGCGTCTGCTCTTTTGACACGTAATTCGAGAAGAATGTAACTCATATTTGTTAAATCCAACTTCACGTGGTTGTAAATCTTTCCGGATATTCAGTGCAACTAGATCCTGATGAACTCGCAGATCGTTGTTCGATTTGTTGGCATCTTGTAGGAGTGTTGACACTAAATTGTCACAAATATTTTTCTCAATATGCATGATATCCAACTTATATTGGATTTTAAGCTTTTGTCAATAAGGTAGCTGGAAAAAATACTGAATTTCATCCAACCCGTGGGTAATTTTTTGGTTTCATTGTCATCTTCAACCCTCTGAACTGATCTCTTACGCTTCAAAACCTTTCTATTCTTTAATCCCAGTAGACTGGTTTGTAAATACCGATTCTTTCCAAACCTGATGTTTTGAAACTTCTTAAGCAACGTCACAATATCATCTCCTTTCAATATATGTAGTGTCTTCCTCTTCTCCACCGTGCCATCAAACTTATTAACAATTTTCTATATGTGTGCTCTA
Organism: Asparagus setaceus; assembly: GCA_012295165.1. NCBI lineage: Eukaryota > Viridiplantae > Streptophyta > Magnoliopsida > Asparagales > Asparagaceae > Asparagus > Asparagus setaceus. Next base: position 42,736,049 of record CM022703.1, on the reverse strand, counting down.
AGCGCAACCATTATCTGTTAAACTAATAGCAACACTTTTGTGTATGCGGTAGGTGAATCGCTCAAATTTTGGACCACATACCGGACAAGCATATGCCTTTCATTGACCACCCAGATAGATTAGCATAAGACAGAAAATTATTAATTGTCCACATGAAAATAACACGTAGTTTAAATGACTCCTTAGAATGGGCATCATAGGCCCATACACCCTCTGACCATAACTATTTTAGCTCATTAATAAGCCGCTCCAAATACACATCATTGTCATTTCCTGGTGCGTGCTTGCCTGGTGTCAATAATGAGAGTATAATATATGGTTGTTTTATGCAAAGCAATAGAGGTAAATTGTAGGGCATTAAGACAACTGGCCACGTAGACCAACCCGAACTCCTAAGTCGAAACAGATTAAAACTGTCACTAGATAGACCTAATCTGACATGTCTGCATTCATGTGCAAACTAGGGCAAAGTTTATCAACATTCTTCCATGCCTTTGCATCAGCGAGATGTCTTAGTTTGCCATCATCAACGCGACTTTCCTTGTGCCACGTCATGCTCTTAACCGCGTCTTTGTTCATATAAAGCTGTTGCAATTTACGGACCAAGGGAAAATGATGAAGCACCTTTGCTAGAATCTTACTCTTCATGCCCTCGCTTATGTTGCCTTTAGTGGTGAAGTGTGTGTACACTGTCGACACCAAGAAACTCCACATGTTGAACATTTTTCAAGGTCCTTCATATCCTTATAGTAGAGGATACAATCATTGGGACATACATCAATCCTATTATAATCAAGACCCAAAGTGAAAACAATCTTCTTAGCTGCACAAGTTATTTCGGGTATGCTATCATTTCCTCTCAAAATTATCATCCGCAACAAATGACGGAGCTTTTTAAAATATTCGTTAGCCATTTTGGTAAGCGTTTTAATATGCAATGTTGTCAACATAAATGAGAATCTGGAGAACTCACTACAACCGTCATACAAGTCCTTTTCACTATCTTCTAGTAACATCATTGTTTGATTCAAAGCCTCTGAAGTGCGCACATTTTTAATATCTTCTACACGTTTGAAATCTTTGACCTCTTCATCATCTTTAGTATCATCTTCGGTATCATCTTCTATATCATCTTCAGTATCAATGCGGTACGAATGGCAATGCGGTATGAATGGCTACGATATCATTGAATATTATTTCTGTATCATCTATTCTACCATGATCTGATGCACCTGTATGCACATCCAATTCTTCTTCTTCGATGTAACATTTTCCATGAAATGACCAGTATTTATAACTCTCATCAAATCCTGAATTTGCTAAGTGCTTTGGTATATCACTACTATGCACCAACGTCAAATTTCTACATGTATAATAAGAGCAGTACATCAGACCATTACTTAAATTCTTTGGATTTCATCATACCATTACTCAAATTCTTTGGATTTCATCATACCATTACTTAAATTCTTTGGATTTCATCATGGCAAGCTGCATGAAGGTTTCACATCCGTCCTTATATCAATTGTCATGAAATCTTTGAACACGAGGAATATATATCCATGTCATATATGGAATTATCCTTATCTGTAGGCTGTGTCAAATTATTAGCTTCTCATTATAATATACAATGCATCCATTATATACATTCATAAATTATCAAGACAAAACATTCTAAATTAAAAAAAAACTTAAGTTGATCTAAACACTCTAGCGGCTGTCATAGGAAATGCTTCTGTCCCATTAAGAATATTGTAGTACACACATCTATCTTTCTATACTTTGTGCATTTTCATATCTAGAAAATTTTGACAGCACCTACTTGTTGTTCTCTGAGTACACTGTGCAGATATTATTATGCTTAACGGCAATGGACCGAAATGCAAAATAACTTACGCTTATTGTACATAGAGACCAACGAGTAAGTGCTGCCGAAGCTTTCTAGAAATAAAAATCCACAAAGTATATAAAGATAGATGATGCACTACTATATTCCTAACTCGTCTGAATTAGACAGATCCAATAATTACGTTTTCAAATGCCCATCATCTTCACTTATAACATAAAGTATACGGTCCTTTTTTGGATAGAAAAATACAATTTCATACCCAAAATGAGTCGCGTATCTTGTATTAGAAGTCCAAATGATTGACAGTAATTATTGGACATGAGTCTGAGATGGCTAACTTTTATTCACCTAAGTCGGATATATAACATATTGATGTGTTATATATCACACAAATTTTGAAAAACGTTATTGTTTGAGTAAAGCACACTTTTCACATAACAAACAAACTTATAAAAAACACACACACACAATTTATAGGATAAGTAGGGGAAAAGCTAGTTTTATTTAATGTCAGTAGTGATATTAGAGTTATTAAAGTTTACATTATGGGGAATTACATTTAAATTATTGGGGCTAGGCTTAGTAGGGTAATTAGCATATTTAAATTAACTAGGACTTGGTTTAGTAATAATAAAATGTTTCGGTTTTGGGTTAACAAGATATAGTTATTATTTTAACAATAATTAGGGCTAGGCATATTAGAGTAATTAGGGTCTAATTTCAGTTAACCTTGTTTTATTAGAGTGCTACATTCTAAAGCCACCAATCTATCACTGATGGTTAACTCAAAAATATTGAAGAATATCGTGCTACTACAAAATCAAAGTGAAACATCTTTTACTAGGGTATACATTAAAGCAAAACCAAAAGACCTCAAAACTCACAAGAGGTTGCCACATATGATTCCTCCTTCACAAATTATTTTGACACGTGGACATTGATCTTCACCGTCCATTTTTTAAAAAAAACCGAATTTGTTATGAGCCGTCCAAAATCTGAAAATCAAATCTTATCAAAAGTAAATCTTTTCATAACCATAACAGAATTATTTCTTATATTTCAAATATTTAGTATATTTTTGAAAATAAATCTTTTCATAATCAAAACCAAGTATTATGTTACGGAGAATTATAGAAACTTTTAAAATTCAGTTTTTAAAATATCCGAAATATCCATTTAAAAAATCGAATTTGTTATTAGCCATACAAAATCCGAAAATCAAATCTTATCAAAAGTAAATCTTTTCATAACCATAACAGAATTATTTCTTATATTTCAAATATTTAGTATATTTTTGAAAATAAATCTTTTCATAATCAAAACCAAGTATTATGTTACGGAGAATTATAGAAACTTTTAAAATTCAGTTTTTAAAATATCCGAAATATCCATTTAAAAAATCGAATTTGTTATTAGCCATACAAAATCCGAAAATCAAATCTTATCAAAACCAAATCTTTTCATAATCAAAACCAAGTATTATGTTACGGAGAATTATAGAAACTTTTAAAATTCAGTTTTTAAAAATATTTTAATAACTTCGGATATTTATATTTATTTTTAAAATTTTATTTTTTAAAAAATTCGAATTTGTTCTTAAATATTTCAAAATATTCTAATAATTTTGGATTTTTATATTTATTTTTAAAATTTTATTTTTTAAAAAATTCGAATTTGTTCTTAAATATTTCTAAATATTTTAATAACTTCGGATATTTATATTTATTTTTAAAATTTTATTTTTTAAAAAATTCGAATTTGTTCTTAAATATTTCAAAATATTCTAATAATTTTGGATTTTTATATTTATTTTTAAAAAATTCGTTTCTAAAATATTCGTTTTCATTTAAAGTAAGATTTTCCATTTTGACAATAATATTTTCTAAATATTTTAATAACTTCGGATATTTATATTTATTTTTAAAAAATTCGTTTCTAAAATATTCGTTTTCATTTAAAGTAAGATTTTCCATTTTGACAATAATATTTTCTAAATATTTTAATAACTTCGGATATTTATATTTATTTTTAAAAAATTCGTTTCTAAAATATTCGTTTTCATTTAAAGTAAGATTTTCCATTTTGACAATAATATTTTCTAAATATTTTTACAATAATTCTGGTTAATTTTCTATTTTAGAAAAATATATAATCGGTTTTGACAAAATATAATTTTTAAAATTTTATTTTTTAAAAAATTCGAATTTGTTCTTAAATATTTCAAAATATTCTAATAATTTTGGATTTTTATATTTATTGTTATATTCTCGGATTTTGATTAATTTTTAATGTTGTAGATGCATAATCTTAGATCTTAGTAGAGGAGCCTCAATGGATAAATCAAGCGAGGCAATTAATTAAGTTTTGGTGAAATATTTTTGGATTTTAACCTTTTTTGTATATAAAATTGTTGTTATATTTTCAGATTTTTAAAAATATTTTAAGATTATAGGTGCAGCGGTCTTCATCTTAAGTAGAGGAGCTTCCATTGAAAAGATCAACCGAGGTAATTTATTTATTTATTTTGAATTATTTTTGGATTTTAAAAATTATTGTATATAAATTGTTGTCATATTTTCTATCTTTTTATATTTATGTTATTTGAAGGTTTCTTAGGTAGTTAATTTTTAAGATCATATGTTATTTGGTAATTTTTCGAAAATAAAGTGTTGTCATATTTTCTATCTTTTTATATTTATTTTTAAAATTTTATTTTTAAAAAATTCGAATTTGTTCTTAAATATTTCAAAATATTCTAATAATTTTGGATTTTTATATTTATTTTTAAAATTTTATTTTTAAAAAATTCGAATTTGTTCTTAAATATTTCAAAATATTCTAATAATTTTGGATTTTTATATTTATTTTTAAAATTTTATTTTTAAAAAATTCGAATTTGTTCTTAAATATTTCTAAATATTTTAATAACTTCGGATATTTATATTTATTTTTAAAATTTTATTTTTAAAAAATTCGAATTTGTTCTTAAATATTTCTAAATATTTTAATAACTTCGGATATTTATATTTATTTTTAAAATTTTATTTTTAAAAAATTCGAATTTGTTCTTAAATATTTCAAAATATTCTAATAATTTTGGATTTTTATATTTATTTTTAAAAATTTGGGTTTTCATAAAATTGATTTGGTTCTCCATATAAAGTAAGATTAATTGTTGTTATATTTTTAGATTTTTTGACATTTTTTGTTGAGTCATTGAGCAACTCAATCAAGTCATTCTTTTACGGATCGTAGTCAAGAATTGAATAATCTCAGAAATACATTAGGTAAATAATTTTCATTTGCTGAAATTTTTTTGTTTATTTTAATTTCTATAAAATATATTTATGCCAAATTTATTTAAAGTTGTGCAAAATTTAACTATGCCGAATATATATATGATAATTTACATTTGTATGTCTACTTATAAACTTTTATGATTTTTAATATATTCATAATATTATATTATATTTTTGCTAATTTTCTTTTCGCGATGAAGGGATTGACAATAATTTCATCCACATATTTTAATTATTACATCTTATGACTGTTTGATTGATTGAGAACTTTTTGGTGATGCATCATTTGCGAACAATGTCTTTGATTATTAAACTATCTTATATTTTAATTTCATTCAAGTTTCATTTAGGATATTTTGATTATCTACATTTTATTCATTTATTATGAAAATTTAGCTTAAATTATATTAATTTTAATTATAGCTTTTATATAAGTTGTTTAATATCGTTATTCTGGTGTGTGTGAGTGAGATTCACGTGTTTGAAGGGGTGAGTCGTTAGATATTAAAATCATATTCGATGAGAGTGATTGAAATGCGACAAAATATAGATAAATTGCGGTAAGACCGTGCTTGCGGGCTAAAACACTAGTATAATCAATATTAGTACCTCAAAACTTAGTTATTTTTAAGTGTAAAATCTCAATATGATCATACTAGTCCCCAGGTAATTTGAGTTACATGGTCCCTCAAGTTGGCTTAACATACTAACACTCACAATTTTCTACCAGTTCTAACTTGGAATGATTTAAGAAGTTATTACTGCCAAATCCCAATATCACCAGTTCTCAATGCTCCCAAATCGAATCCCAACAATCATTCTGGTGATCATTCTTCAATCAAGTTTACAAAAACAGCTAAATCATTTTCTTCAACACTTAGGAAATTCTTAAAATTTTAAATTGTTAAAAGATATTGCCAACCTAGGCGAACTAGGCGAAAATTTAAAATATCCCGTCTAGGATGTGGCATCCTAGATGGCCAACCGTCTAGCATGCATCCTAGGCGGTTATTCTTGATGGTTCTAGTTCGTCTAGTTTGTGAAGCATCCTAGATGGCCAACCGTCTAGCATGCATCCTAGGCGGTTATTCTTGATGGTTCTAGTTCGTCTAGTTTGTGAAGCATCCTAGATGGCCAACCGTCTAGCATGCATCCTAGGCGGTTATTCTTGATGGTTCTAGTTCGTCTAGTTTGTGAAGCATCCTAGATGGCCAACCGTCTAGCATGCATCCTAGGCGGTTATTCTTGATGGTTCTAGTTCGTCTAGTTTGTGAAGCATCCTAGATGGCCAACCGTCTAGCATGCATCCTAGGCGGTTATTCTTGATGGTTCTAGTTCGTCTAGTTTGTGAAGCATCCTAGATGGCCAACCGTCTAGCATGCATCCTAGGCGGTTATTCTTGATGGTTCTAGTTCGTCTAGTTTGTGAAGCATCCTAGATGGCCAACCGTCTAGCATGCATCCTAGGCGGTTATTCTTGATGGTTCTAGTTCGTCTAGTTTGTGAAGCATCCTAGATGGGCCTACATCCGTCTAGGATGTGGCATCCTAGATGGCCAACCGTCTAGCATGCATCCTAGGCGGTTATTCTTGATGGTTCTAGTTCGTCTAGTTTGTGAAGCATCCTAGATGGCCAACCGTCTAGCATGCATCCTAGGCGGTTATTCTTGATGGTTCTAGTTCGTCTAGTTTGTGAAGCATCCTAGATGGCCAACCGTCTAGCATGCATCCTAGGCGGTTATTCTTGATGGTTCTAGTTCGTCTAGTTTGTGAAGCATCCTAGATGGCCAACCGTCTAGCATGCATTTATTTTTAAAAATTTGGGTTTTCATAAAATTGATTTGGTTCTCCATATAAAGTAAGATTAATTGTTGTTATATTTTTAGATTTTTTGACATTTTTTGTTGAGTGCAGTGAGCAACTCCAATCAAGTCATTCTTTTACTGATCCAGAGTCAAGAATTCAATAATCTCAGAAATACATTAGGTAAATAATTTTCATTTGCTGAAATTTTTTTGTTTATTTTAATTTCTATAAAATATATTTATGCCAAATTTATTTAAAGTTGTGCAAAATTTAACTATGCCAATATATATATGATAATTTACATTTGTATGTCTACTTATAAACTTTTATGATTTTTAATATATTCATAATATTATATTATATTTTTGCTAATTTTCTTTTCGCAGTGAAGGGATTGACAATAATTTCATCCACATATTTTAATTATTACATCTTATGACTGTTTGATTGATTGAGAACTTTTTGGTGATGCATCATTTAGAACAATGTCTTTGATTATTAAACTATCTTATATTTTAATTTCATTCAAGTTTCATTTAGGATATTTTGATTATCTACATTTTATTCATTTATTATGAAAATTTAGCTTAAATTATATTAATTTTAATTATAGCTTTTATATAAGTTGTTTAATATCGTTATTTACAGGCGGGTGTGTGTGAGTGAGATTCACGTGTTTCGAAGGGGGGTGAGTCGTTAGATATTAAAATCATATTCCGATGAGAGTGATTGAAATGCGACAAAATATAGATAAATTGCAGTAAGACCGTGCTTAGCAGGCTAAAACACTAGTATAATCAATATTAGTACCTCAAAACTTAGTTATTTTTAAGTGTAAAATCTCAATATGATCATACTAGTCCCCAGGTAATTTGAGTTACATGGTCCCTCAAGTTGGCTTAACATACTAACACTCACAATTTTCTACCAGTTCTAACTTGGAATGATTTAAGAAGTTATTACTGCCAAATCCCAATATCACCAGTTCTCAATGCTCCCAAATCGAATCCCAACAATCATTCTGGTGATCATTCTTCAATCAAGTTTACAAAAACAGCTAAATCATTTTCTTCAACACTTAGGAAATTCTTAAAATTTTAAATTGTTAAAAGATATTGCCAACCTAGGCGAACTAGGCGAAAATTTAAAATATCCCGTCTAGGATGTGGCATCCTAGATGGCCAACCGTCTAGCATGCATCCTAGGCGGTTATTCTTGATGGTTCTAGTTCGTCTAGTTTGTGAAGCATCCTAGATGGGCCTACATCCGTCTAGGATGGGCCTAGGATCTGAGGATCTCCACTAGTGATGGTGAGGCAAAATGTACATATTGCTCCGTTAGTAACAATAGATATCTTTTAATTGACTGAAATGGGGAGAGGGGAATTGAACTACTGATATAAGGATATTAATGTTAGAAAAATAGCATTTCGTGAATGGGAAAAATAGTTCCCAAAGGGCCAAGAACAAGTGGGAAGTTTAGTCTCACATTGGATAGAGCAAAGAATGAGGATGGGTTTATAAGTGAAAGCCCAACAATAGGAGGTAAGCTCTTATTGGGGACATAGTGGCTCGCGCTACCGCCAGTGGTGCAACCAGAATCAACTAACCCGATTAGCTGAACTCATGTGTAGGCTGACCGGCCATTACCTAATGTCGCACCAAATCTCGAGGGCTTAGAACAAGCTACCTTTGCCTCTGAAATATTTTTTGGGTATTCAATCGGGTTGGGTTCGGGTTCACCATACTCGGACTTGATCCACGAAAATTTCGTGAATGGGAGGCAATCACGCCAAATGTGGGGCGATTCTGATTTTCTGCATGAGTTGTGGGCGATTCTGAGATTTTTCTCGTCGAATCATGCGTTACCTCTCCATCTCGCCCGAAATTTACTCTGAGGCGCTCTTCACCACGCTATAAATACCGGATCCTTCAACCTTCAAAACATACCGAAAAGCAATCTCTCCTCCTCGCTCTTTCTCTCTGCTCAGTTCTCCTCTAAGAGTTCTTTCGCACGCCAGGGAGCTGGTGTCGGTCGCCTTTGCAAGCTCGTTGTATCTTAGGAAGCGAGCGTTCATACTAGACTTCACGCACTCAGAAGAAGCGAATCTATTTTAAGGAAACAGATGTTCCAGCGGCCTCGAGCTTCTTCCTCTGCATCCTCTTTGCATTCATAAAGTTGTTGTTGTAGGTACGTAAAAATTCGAAGGCGGTAATATCCATGAAACACTATCAATGAAGGTTACAAGGCGGCGACTTTCCGACAATAAAGGAGAATCGAAGCTAATGTCTCCAGTACAAGGATTACAAGTTGACAATCCTTGTGAAAAGAGATCACAAGTATTGATCTCTTCAAAGCCAAAAGCGAGCTCACCCCGCGTTTCAATTCAAAAGCGGGACTCATCCCAGCGTTTCAATTTAAAATCACGGAGCACATGGCCAGCGTTGAAGCCCAAAGCGAAGCACATGGCCCGCGTTGAAGTCTAAAGCGGAGCACATGGCCAGCGTTGAAGCTCAAAGCGGGCCTCCAACCCGCGTCCTAGTTAAAATATAGGCGGAGGTCCATCCAGCGTTCTGCACTAAAATGCGACGCGAGCCTTACTCGAGCGAACTGGCGTTTTGACTCATTCAAACATGAGTTGAGCGGTTCCTAAACCGTTTGAGAGATTTAAGAGGCGGTTACACCCCACTAAACCCTCATTATGGAGCAATTTAAGGCGGTTACACCTTTAATCCATATAAATGGGGTTTTCACAGCTAAATGGGGGCTGGTTGAAAGGGTTTGGCCGGAGCACTAAAAACAAAGGAGAGAACAGCCACTTCGCACTGCGGATCGGCATGGACGATCGGACCTTCATCCGCGGTCTGATCGGGTGAAATTTTGAGGGCAGCCTCAACACTCGTCGTTCCTAATTCTGAATGGTGGAGATTGATTTCTACCGGTTGGATTTGGAGATATTGAGATTTTACCGAAGCCAATTGTGCAGAGAACGGTTTCTTCTGCGCAGATATGATCGGCGTGACGATCGGACCTTCATCCGCGGTCTGATCGGAGTGAAATTTTGAGGGCAGCCTCAACACTCGTCGTTCCTAATTCTGAACGGTGAAGATTGATTTCTACCAGTTAGATTTGGAGATATTAAGACTTTACCGAAGATCTGCGTCCTTTTTTTAAGAAAGGATCAAACCTCCTTTGCTGGCATCAATTCTCCTAGAGAGTTCAACTCAATTACAGTTTTCAAACTTGCACGGCAAGTTCTTCTCCACCATTCTTGGCTAAAGGGATTACTAATCCTTTTCTAAAATCAATTCTATCAAAGAGTTCTTAACTCGGCCAGAGTTCTAAACTTGCTCCTGCGAGTTATTTTTCAACCTCGTCTCACGAGTCAAGACGGTCGGATCGTCAACGGGATACAAGATTCAAGCTCCCACCGCCACCGTGAAGAACCCAGATTAAATAAAGGGAAGGGTCTCCGTTGATCCTTCTCTCTTTTGTAAATCGAACCGATCGAGAATTTGTAATTTCTTTTTATTTAAGTCGGTTAGAGAGAGATTGCATTGAGAGATTGTATTCATTATTCTTCAAATAGAATAGATCAATTTTACATTTTCTCTAATTTTCCTCGCGAACAAAAGATGGCGACTCATTGGGGCGATCTCTTTCACCAATGAAGAGGTGGTGGCGCAATCCGACATCAAGCTTATTGGGACGACTGTTGAAACTCTGACCGTAGAGTTCGATCAAGCCAAGTTCGAGGAGGCACTCTCCTCCGGATCCCTTAGCCCCAAGGCTATGCGCAAGATTCACAAAGCCTCAAAGGAGACCAAAGTCCCTTCGGTTGCCGTGGCTAACCTGATCAGTAAAGATGGTGATGTCATTGCAAAGCCTCAAATCGAGCGAAAAGGGCTGCCGCGAAGAACACGACCGAGATGGCCAATCGACCAACCAACCCGAACCCGCGTTTGTGAGCCAAAGCGATCGAGCCAGCGTTCCTTTTCTGAGAATGCAAGCCTGGCGTTTATGTGCCGAACATGAGCCTCGCAAAAGCCAGGCCGAACACAATCCTGAATGGCGCGTTTCACAGTAAAAACGCGGGTCCCAATCCCGCGTTCAATTGCTCAAACGCAAACCTCGCGTTCAGGAGGGGGTTGCAAGCGACCCTCACGCCCCTAACCTGAAACGCGGGTCTCAACCCCGCGTCCAAACATTCAAACGCAAACCTAGCGTTCCCAATTTAAAACGCGGGTCTGCACCTCGCGTTCAAATGCTCAAACGCGATCTTCGCGTTCCAAGTGCCAAATCATCGGCATATCAATGCTGGTCACATGCGGCCAAGCCGTCGGTGTTTGACCTATTGACAAGTGTCATTTGGTCCACCGAACGATGGCATTCTCACAGGAAGGAGACTTCAAAGGTCGAATACCTTGGAGTCACTTCTAACATGATCGAAGTAGGCAGACCGTCAATCTCTAGCTCCAATGAGCCAGACGCAAATCGGTCCCCCGACTTGAAAGAGATTTTGAATGACTCCAACGGAGTTTACCGACATACTCGGACTCGAACAGGGGTCATACCCCCTGTCAACTACCAAAAGTTGGCTAAAGGAATTGAGTCTGATGATGAGCATTCAGCCATCGCAGAATCTCAATCCTCTAGTTCTTCGTGGAGCATGTGGCTGTCTACCGCGACGGAGAATCTTGAAGATTTCAAGAAGAGGCTCGAAGAGCATCGGGCTATGATGCAAGAAGCCTGCGATCACAACAAGAGTCCATCGATCAACTTGAGAAATGGTAGCCCAACTTATTGCAGATAGGGCTCAAGTTCACATGGCTAGCTCAACACCTCGGTAGGAATCATCACGGAGGAGGAGTCAATCCCCAAAATAGAAAGAAAAAGTGAATGAAGCTCCCGATCAAGAAGCCCATCACGTAGAATCCTCCTCTAAAGAAGGGAGAGAAAAGCGAGCAAAGTCCTCAATCGGCAAAAATACGAAGCGGAAGCCGCCTCAATGCCATGGCTAATAGGCGAAGCTCCAAGATCGAGGGTTGTCAAACCGTATCTGCGAGAATGGGATACGGTTCCTTATCCTCAAAATTCAAAATCCCGGCCTACAAGCTTTCGGCGGCGGGATCACCGAATCAACACATCTACCATTTTAGGTCACGGTGGGAATGTGATGGCAAGCGATGTCATAGCAGCTCGTTTGTTCATTGGCACCCTCAAGGGGTTGCCTTTGAATGGTTCATGAAGCTGCGGGATGTATCGAAATGGGCGATTTAGAGACTCTTCTGTCACGATTCTTTGAAGATGACACAGAGATCATTGTCACTTCTCTCCTTGCCATTAAGCAAAAGGAGGGAGAGCCTATCAAAGTCTTCGTCGAACGGTTCCGAAGCATGGCTCTTCGATGCTCGACAAGTATGACACAGTCTGCTCTAATTGACACCTGTCGGCACAATTTATAAATCAATCTCCTAGCTCGAATGGGGGTTGTAAAATATCATTCCTGGAAATAACTAGTCTCCGGGGTGGCGGTGAAGCAATTATTGCTAGGATTGAAGCTGAAGAAGAGGAGACTGACTCCGAAGACCTAGCTATTAATGACCCGGCTCTAAATCGTGAGGCCGAAGACTCGGTTAGTATCAACCTAGAATAATTACAGACTAGGGGTTGATTATCTATTATTTTCCGAGTAGAATAATAAATTCTAAATATTGTCAAGTTAACAAAACACTTTTGACAATGTAAGCACTTCAACGTCTTGTGACACCATCAAAATCGACTTATCAATCCTCTCCAATAGGATGATAAGTCTACAAAGTTGCTCAAATCGTAACACAATCTTGTCATGTTAACCTCACACCTCTGACAATTAACTTATCAATCCTCTCTAATAGGATGATAAGCCCACAAAGTTTCTCACATCGTAACGCAATCCCCACAAAGTTAAAATTAGCTCGTCTCGTTATTAGCAAGGCGACCTCTTCTGACCATCAACTTATCGACTCTCTTCAATAGAGCGATAAGTCCTCAAAGTTGCTCCGATCGCAATGTATCCTTGTCATGTTAACCTAACACCTCTGACAATCAACTTATCGACTCTCTTCAATAGAGCGATAAGTCCTCAAGGTTGTTATTAATAACACCACAATCCACGCCTCATAGGGGTAGGGAATTTTATCCCGAATCCTAAGTAGGGGTAAGTCAACGCCTAACACCGTTGCGGTTTAGTCTTTTACCGTCGAAGAAGACACGAGAATTCAAATCTAGAGAATTTTATCTGAAACACGGCAGAGATAAGCGTATCTAATACATGCAGCGGGTAGTCTATTCGGTGAAATCTGAAGCCTCGTATTCAACATCGTAGCATTAAGCCTAAAAGAGTTTTATTCTTTTAGCACAGCGTCACATGCGAGCGGTTTAGATAATGCATGCTAGCGATTCAAGCGGTGTCGGTAAAGGCTCATCAAGTCCGTTGATGGTGGGGTTGGCAATAACCCTAAAGTCAGCGCCTAACACCGTTCTTGGGTTAGTCTCTTGCCCGTAAAGGCGACAAAGTCACGTATTCAACATCGTAGCATAGCATGCGATGCGAACTCCTCTAACATCAACTTATCTACACTCTTCAATAAGGCGATAAGTCCTCAAAGTTATTCAAATCATAACTAAATAACAACAAACAACTTATCAATCCTCCTCAATAGGATGATAAGTCCTCAAATTTGCTTAAATCGCAATCAACTTATCAATCCTCCTCAATAGGATGATAAGTCCTCAAAGTTGCTCCGATGCATAGCGTATCTTCATCAAGTCAACACTATACCTCGATGATATAATCAACTTATCAATCCTCCTCAATAGGATGATAAGTCCTCAAAGTTATTCAAATCATAACTAAATAACAACAAACAACTTATCAATCCTCCTCAATAGGATGATAAGTCCTCAAAGTTGTTCAAATTACAACACAATCCTATCAAAATCTGTACACATCCTCGTGAGTTTGATAACCAACTATCAATCCTCCTCAATAGGATGATAAGTCCACAAAGTTACTCACATCGCAACACAATCTTGTCATGTTAACCTCACACCTCTGACAGTCAACTTATCAATCCTCCTCAATAGGATGATAAGCCCCAAAGCCTTGTTCAAACCATAAGCCCAAAGCCTTGTTTAAACCACAAGCCCAAAGCCTTGTTAACACCACAAGCCCGAAGCCTTGTTAACACTACAAGCCCGAAGCCTTGTTCAAACTACAAGCCCAAAGCCTTGTTCAAACCACAAGCCCCAAAGCCCTGTTCACACCACAAGCCATGTAAGCCTTGTTCACATCACAGGCCTTAAATCTTGTTCAAATCACATGTTCCATATTTTATCCCCCGACAAAATCTAAACTTATCGACTCTCATCAATAGAGCGATAGGTCCTCAAAATCTTGTTCAAACCACAAGTACCCAATTTTATCAAGTTAACTCCACACCTCTGACAAAATCAACTTATCGACTCTCTTCAATAGAGCGATAGGTCCTCAAAATCTTGTTCAAACCATAAGTATCCAACTTTATCAAGTTAACTCCACACCTCGATAAAATCAAACATCGACTCTCTTCAATAAAGCGATAAGTTCTCAAAATCATCATCAAGTTAAAAAATTCCACCTCTGATGATAAAATCAATTTATCAACTCTTTATAATAGAGTGATAAGTCCCCAAAAGCTTGTTCAAACAACAAGTATGAAAGGCATGCCAAGTTAACACTATACTTTTGGCACCTTAAAGAAAATTCTAAAAGACTTAGTTGGAAATGTGGGGTTCATCCCCGCATTTTACTCATAAAACGCGAAGGACCACCCTCGCGTTTCAACACAAAACACGAGGGTCGCGCCCGCGTTTTAAACACAGAACGCGATGGCCAGCTCCGTGTTTCAACCTCAAAACGCGAGGATCAGTCCCGCGTAGCAAAGTTCAAGACGCTACGGTCACTCCTGCATTTCAAAAAAGTAAAAATATCGGAGTTCACCCATGTAAGACGAATGACTAGCGTGGACAAAAGCAGAACGCAACTTTTTTGAAGACAGAATGAGGAGCAATACCTTCTCAGAATCAAACAAAGAAGATATCAAAGTATTCAGCTTCGTCAGTCAACCGCAACCTTCGAAAACTTTGGAGGGTTCAATGGTCGTAAAAATTGCGAAGGCGGCCAATATCCGCGAAACACTATCAATGAAGGTTACAAGCTGACGACTTTCACGACAATAAAGGAGAATCGAGCTAATGTCTCCGAGTACAAGGATTACAAGTTGACAATCCTTGTGAAAAGAGATCACAAGTATTGATCTCTTCAAAGCCAAAAAAGCGGAGCTCACCCAGCGTTTCAATTCAAAGCGTGGGACTCATCCCGCATTTCAATTTAAAATCTGAAGCACATGGCCCCGTTCGAAGCCCAAAGCGAAGCACATGGCCCCGTTCGAAGCCCAAAGCGAAGCACATGGCCCGCGTTCGAAGCTCAAAGCGGGCCTCAAACCAGCGTCCTAGTTAAAATGTAGGCGGAGGTCCATCCCGCGTTCTGCACTAAAATGCACGCGAAGCCTTTACTCCGTAACGCTAACTCGCTTGACTCATTCAAACATGAGTTGAGCGGTTCCTAAACCGTTTGAGAGATTTAAGGGGGGGCGGTTACACCCCACTAAACCCTCATTATGGAACAATTTAAGGGGGCGATTACACCCCTTTAATCCATATAAATGGGGGGTTTTCACAGCCAAATGGGGCCTGGTTGAAAGGGTTTGGCCGGAGCACTAAAAAACAAAGGAGAGAACAGCCACTTCTGCGTAGCTATGATCAGCGTGACGATCGGACCTTCATCCGTTGTCTGATCGGAGTAAAACTTGGAAGGCAGGCTCAACACTCATCGTTCCCAATTCTGAACGGTGGAGATTGATTTCTACCGGTTGGATTTGGAGATATTGAGATTTTACCGAAGCCAATTGTGCAGAGAATGGTTTCTTCTGCACAGCTGTGATCGGCGTGACGATCGGACCTTCATCCGCGGTCTGATCGGAGTGAAATTTGGAGGGCAGTCTCAACACTCGTTGTTCCTAATTCTGAACGGTGAAGATTAATTTCTACTGGTTGGATTTGGAGATATTAAGACTTTACCAAAGATCTGCGTCCTTTTTTTAAGAAAGGATCAAACCTCCTTTGCTGGCATCAATTCTCCTAGAGAGTTCAACTCGATTACAGTTTTCAAACTTGCATGGCAAGTTCTTCTCCGTCATTCTTGGCTAAAAGGATTACTAATCTTTTTCTAAAATCAATTCTATCAAAGAGTTCTTAACTCGGCCAGAGTTCTAAACTTGCTCCTGCGAGTTATTTTTCAACCTCGTCCCACGAGTCAAGACGGTCGGATCGTCAACGGGATACAAGATTCAAGCTCCCACCGCCACCGTGAAGAACCCAGATTAAATAAAGGGAAGGGTCTCCGTTGATCCTTCTCTCTTTTGTAAATCGGGCAACCGATCGAGGAATTTATAATTTCTTTTTATCTAAGTCAGTTAGAGAGAGAGATTGCATTCGAGAGATTGTATTCATTATTCTTCAAATAGAATAGATCAATTTTACATTTTCTCTAATTTTCCTCACGAACAGTTGTTGTTGTTAGTTTTCTTCTGTTTTGTAATTCTTGTTATTATAGCATTTCTGACTTTGTTAGATTTGTAACAATCTTAAAACAGATCCTACTTGAGTTGCGATGTCTTCCTCCAATGAAGATTTGGCCGCCGGGAATAGTTTCGCCAATGCTGGTGCTTCTGCCCATGATGTCGCTGCTGCAATGCAAGTGGCCGTCTCGGTGAGTGGGCCGACGGTTTCCGTCAACCACAGTGAGAAGCCAAAAAAGTTTAATGGTTTGAACTTCAAGAGATGGCAGTAAAAGATGCTGTTTTATCTCTCCACGTTGAACCTTGCGAGGTTTTTAACGGAGGGTGCTCCAAATAATGCCTGAGGGCGGAGCGGATGTGCAAGTGATCAGCGCCATCGAAGCTTGGAAACACTCCGACTTTTTGTGCAAGAACTATATAATGAATAGTCTGCACGATTCGTTGTACGGGGTGTATGCTGTGTACAAGACATCTAAACAGTTGTGGGAATCCCTGGATAAGAAGTACAAGACTGAAGGCGCTGGGGCAAAGAAATTTGTCGTCAGTCGCTTCCTAGACTTCAAGATGATGGATTCTAAGACTGTGATGAATCAGGTGCATGAACTTCAAGTGATCTTGCATGAAATCAGCGAAGGAATGGTCTTTGAGTGAGACCTTCCAAGTTGTTGCGGTGATTGAGAAGCTACCTCCCGGATGGAAGGACTTCAAGAATTACCTCAAGCACAAGCGCAAGGAGAGGAACATGGAGGAGCTCATTGTTCGACTCCGATTTGAGGAGGAGAACCGAGGCTCCGAGCGCAAAGCATCCGGGTCTTTGACAGCAAAGGCTAATGTTGTGGAGCACAAAGGAGGAATCAACAAGGGCAAGAAGCCAAATCTGAAGCTTGGGACCAAAGGAGGAGTCGTCAAGAAGAAATTTGCGAACGCCTTTCAAGTAAACCGGGCCACAAATCCACTGAATGCAGACACCCAAATAAGAAAGAAGCCAACATAGTTGATTACGTGAGAGATAATGATCTGATCGCGGTGGTTTCTGAGGTGTACATGGTGGGGTCCAACCCAATGGAGTGGTGGATTGACACTAGTGCCACTAGACATGTCCCGCACCAATAAGGACCCGTTTCCAGATTCTCACCGAATCGAAGGCAGAAGATCTATATGGGGAACTCGTCTCTTCAACTATAGAAGGCAAAGGAAAGGTGTTGCTCAAGATGACTTACGGCAAGCAGTGACCACGGCCCGATGTCTTGTTAGTGCGAGAGATCCGCAAGAATCGGTGTTCGCCGTCAATAAACATGGCTTCGCATGGTTATTGAATCGACAAGGTTCTCACAAAGAATGGGGTGTATGTGGGAAGGATATGCCACTAATGGCCTTTTCAAGTTGAATGTAATGGCTATTAAGAATAATGGAAATAAATCTACTTACGCTTGAGTGTTCTATTTGTGGTATGGTAGACTAGGTCATGTTAATTATGACACATTACGTAGATTAATTAACTTGGGCCATATTCCTCCTTTCCAAATTGATTCAAAATATAAATCTGAATATGTGTTGAAGCAAAATTAACAAGGTCATCGTTTCAAACTATAGAGAGAAACAGAACGCTTGAATTGATTCATAGTGATGTAAAAGCATCTAAAGTTTGTTCAAACTAGAGGTGGTAATAAATATTTTATAACCTTTATTGATGATTACACAAAATCTTGTTATGTGTATTTGCTAAAAGCAAAGATGAAGCTTTAGAAATTTATTCTCTACAAGAATGAAGTTGAGAATCAACTCAACAAGAAAATAAAAGATTGAGAAGTGATAGAGGTGGCAGTATGAAACACTAATTGGTGAATTCTATGCACAACACCTAATAATACATGAAGTGACCGCACCCTACTCACCTCAATCAAATGGTGTTGCTGAGCGTAAAATCGCACCTTAAAGGAAATGATGAATGCGATGTTGTTAAGTTCGGGATTACCTCAAAACATGTGGGGTGAAGCTATTTTGTCAAGCAATTACCTTCTAAATAGGGTACCCGAAAGAAGCAAGAAAAACTCCATATGAGTTGTGGAAAGATAGGAGACCATCCTACAAATACTATGAAATGGGGTGTCTTGCAAAAGTAGCAGTTCAACACCAAAAGAACAAAAATAGGTCCTAAGACAAGGACTGTATTTTCATAGGCTATGCACATAATAGTAACGCTTATCGTTCTTTGTGTATAATTCTCAAATCCGGATATACACAAGAACACGATAATGGAATCAAGGAGCATCATTCTTTGAAAATATATTTCCTTGTAAGTCCGGTGATGGATAAGGTCCATCAAAACGAACAAATGATGCTATGAATCAAGATGATGAAAATCATGAACCGAGACGTAGCAAAAGGGCAAGAGTAGAAAAATCATTTGGAAATGATTTTCTAACTTATTTGTTAGAAAAGGAACCCCAAACTTACACTGAGGCTATAAGTTCTTCGGAGGGACCTCTTTGGAAAGAAGCAATCAATAGTGAAATTGATTCAACCGCGAAAATCACACGCGGGAATTAGTTGATCTTCCTTCGGTTGTAAATCTTTAGGATCTAAATAGATCTTTAAGAGGAAGATGAAACCCGATGGCTCAATCGATAAATATAAAGCCGGGCTTGTAATCAAAGGATACAAGCAACGCAGAAGGCTTAGATTACTTTGACACTTATTCTGCGTGACGAGAATAAATTCAATTAGAATGATTCTTGCAAGCTGCCTTGAGAAACTTGGAAGTACATCAAATGGATGTAAAAGCGGCTTTCTTAAGCGGGGATTTAGATGAAGAAATTCATGGAAATTTCGAGGGCTTCATGGTTCCAGAAAAGAAAAGAAAGTCTCAGAATTAGTGAAGTCCTTATATGGTCTAAAACAAGCCCCAAAGAAGTGGCATGAAAAATTTGACCATACAATGATTGTGAATGGATACAAAATCAATGAGTGTGATAAGTGTGTATACACTAAAGATACCGGCAGAATCCGCTATGTCATTTTGTGTCTTTATGTGGATGACATACTCATTATTGGTAGTGATGACAAAATTGTCAAATCTACTAAAAACATGTTAAACTCAAAATTTGACATGAAAGATATGGGACTCAATGATGTGATTTTAGGAATTAAGGTCACTAGAACAGAGAGGGTATCACTTTGAGTCAATCTCATTATGTGGACAAGATCCTTGAAAGATTCAATAGAGATGACTCGAATTGCTAGAACCCCATTAGACACTAGTCTCCATCTAGCTTAAGAATAGAGAGAGAGTAATTTCAAGCGGAATACTCGAGAATTATTGAAAGTTTAATGTACTTAATGAGTTGTACTAGACCTGATATCGATTTACTGCTAGTAAACTCGCAGTAATCCGGTATTGTTCATTGGAAAGCAATCGTGAGGGTATTACGCTACCTACTTATATACCTGAGTTACGCGACTTCATTATGCAAGATATCCAGCAGCTATAGAAGGGTATAGTGATACAAGCCGGATATCCGATGAAAGACACAAAGTCCACTAGTGGATATGTGAAATCATAAGTCCACGCGACGCCTTGAATCATCCGGGAAAGATCAGGGAAGCTGAAGGCCCTCGGTTGAATGCAAAGGGCTTAACCAGGTCGAGGGCCGAAGAGAAGACAATAAGGGATGATTCCAACCCCAAAAAAGTAAGTGGTTTTTCTTAATTAAAGAACTTAACCCCTTTGGATGTTATCCAAACCGAAGTTTCATGTTAATTCTAATCCTATGCATGAGAGTTAATGAGTTTCATGATATTTAAAAGAGTTTGATGTTAACCGATTTGGGTTTCATGTTAAGTCTAATTTAATTAAAAAGTTCATGTTAATTTAAACCTAAATCGTGTTAAGTCTAATTGGTTTCATGTTAAGTCTAATTGGTTTCATGTTAAGTCTATTTTTCATGTTAATTCCAATTTTGTTTGTGTTAAGTCTAATTGGTTTCATGTTAAGTCTAATTGGTTTCATGTTAAGTCTAAACTAGGTTCATGTTAAGTCTAATTTTAGGTCATGTCTAGTCTAATGTCTTTTCATGTTAAGTCTATTTTTCATGCTAATTCTAACTTTATTAGTGTTAAGTTTAATTTAGTTCATGTTAAGTCCAATTTGATTCATGTTAAGTCTAATTGGTTTCATGTTAAGTCTAACTAAACGCTTACATTTGAATTTATTTTCAAAAATAGTTGGTGAGGCCGCGCTGGAGATATTAGACCAGCGGCCGTTATTGGGGCTTATTGTGATTTTATGAATCGGCTTGGCCCAAAGATTCGCCAATGGCACAGTGGATGCCTATTGTGGATCCACATTTGAGCACTATATACAATTTGGTGCTCTGCACTTGATCGTAAAACACTTGAGCACATGTTGAGTTTTTACGTACATAAACTAACATTTTCTATCCCTGATGCATATTCTGGGGAAAAAGTTATTAATTTTGGCGTGGATTGGGTCCGTAATCATACTTTATTTCCAATTTACGTTGAGATGAAAATATTGCACCCACATTCTCAAATTTGGAATCCCTATTTTCAAAATAAGATCACAAGAATTGGAAATAAAGTATGAACACCCAATCCACGCCAAAATTAATAACTTTTTTCCCCGTGAATATGCACGTGGATAGAAAATGTTCAAGACGTACCATGAAAAACTCAACATGTGCTCGTTTTACTATCAAGTGTGGAGCACCAAATTGTATATAGGGTGCTCAAATGTGATCCACAAAGAAAAGATCCTCGCTATTGACGAACCTTTTGAAGAAGCCGATTATAAAATCACACAATAAGCCCCAATAACGTAAGTCATTCAATATTCCAGGGGCCCTGCACCAACTATTTTTCAAAATAAATTCAAATGTTTAATTAGACTTTAACATTGAACTTAACTTAGACTTAACATGAATCAAATTGGACTTAACATGAACTAAATTAAACTTAACACTTAAAGTTAGAATTAGCATGAAAAATAGACTTAACATGAAAAGACATTAGACTAGATATGACCTAAAATTAGACTTAACATGAACCTAGTTTAGACTTAACATGAAACCAATTAGACTTAACATGAAACCAATTAGACTTAACACAAACAAAATTGGAATTACATGAAAAATAGACTTAACATGAGAAGACATTAGATTTGACATGAACTGAAATTAGACTTAACACGCATTTAGGTTTAAATTAACATGAACTTTTTACTTAATTAAATTAGACTTTAACATGAAACCCAAATCTGTTACATCAAACTCTTTTTAAATATCATGAAACTCAGTTAACTCTCATGCATAGGATTAGAATTAACATGAAACTCGGGTTTGGATAACATCCAGGGGTTAAGTTCTTTAATTAAAACCTAGCACTTACTTTTTTGGGGTTGGAATCATCCCCTATTGTCTTCTTCGCCTCGACTCGTTGCCTTGCATACCAATGGCCTTCAACGCCTCGTCATTTCCTGATGATTCAAGACGGCATGGATTTATGATTTCACATATCCACTAGTGGACTTTTGTGTTCATATCGATATTCAAAATTTTGTAATACTATACCCTTCTATAAACTGGATATTCATAATGAAGTGCGAATCGAGTATATCAGGTAACGAATACCTCACGACTTTCCAATGAACAATACCTGATACTCAGAATCAGCTGAAGTTTACTAACCGTGAAATGCCATATCGGTCTAGTACAACCATTAAGTACATTAAACTTTCAATAATTTCTAGTATTCCACTGGAGAATTACTTCCCTCTATTCTTCGCTAGATGGAGACTAGTGTCTAATGGGGTTCTAGCACCCAGAGTCATCTCTATTGAATCTTTTCAAGGATCTTGTCCACATAATGAGATTGACTCAAAGTGATACCCTAATCGCTCTAGGACCTTAATTCCTAAAATCACATCGCAGTCCCATATCTTTCATGTCAAATTTTGAGTTTAACATGTTTTAGTAGATTTGACAATTTTGTCATCACTACCAATAATGAGTATGTCATCCACATAAAGACACAAAATGACATAGCCGTTTCAGATCTTTAGTGTATACACACTTATCACACTCATTGATTTTGTATCCATTCACAATCATTGTATGGTCAAATTTTTCATGCCACTTTTGGGGCTTGTTTTAGACCATATATGACTTCACTAATTTATGACTTTTCTTTTCCTCGAACCATGAAGCCCTCTACCGCTCCATAGATTTCTTCATCTAAATCCTTAAGAAAGCCGCTTTTACATCCATTTGATGTACTTCCAAGTTTCGCTAAGGCCAAGAATCATTCTAATTGAATTTATTCTCGCCACAGAGAATAAGTGTCAAAGTAATCTAAGTCTTCTGCTTTGTATCCTTTGATTACAAGCCCGGCTTTATATTTATCGATTGAGCTATCTAAGTTTTTCATCTTCCTCTTAAAGATCTATTTAGATCCTAAAGATTTACAACCGTAAGGAAGATCAACTAATTCCCACGCAGGATTTTTGCATTGAATCAATTTCACTATTGATTGCTTTCCAAAGAGGTCCCTCTCAAGAACTTATAGCCTCAGCAAGTCAGTTCCTTTTCTAACAATAAGTTAGAAAAATCATTTCCAAATGATTTTCTTACTCTTTGCCCTTTGCTACGCCTCTCGTTCATGATTTTCATCATCTTGATTCATAGCATCATTTGTTCGCTTTGATGGACCTTATCCATCAACCGACTTACAAGGAAATATATTTTCAAAGAATGATGCTCCTTGATTCCATTATCGTTCTTGTGTATATCCGGATTTGAGAATTATACACAAGGAACCGATAGATGCTACTATTATGTGCATAGCCTATGAAAATACAATTCAATCGCCTTAGGACCTATTTTGTTCTTTTGGTGTTGAACTGCTACTTTGCAAGACACCCCACACTCGCAAGTATTTGTAGGATGGTCTCCTATCTTTCCACAACTCATATGGAGTTTTTCTGCTTCTTTCTGGGTACCCTATTTAGAAGGTAATTGCTTGACAAAATAGCTTCACCCCACATGTTTTGAGGTAATCCCCAACTTAACAACATCGCATTCATCATTTCCTTTTAAGGTGCCATTTTTACGCTCAAAGAACATTCATTTGATTGAGGTGAGTAGGGTGCGTCACTTCATGTATTATTCGTTGTGCATAGAATTCACCATTAGTGTTTCATACCGCCACCTCTATCACCTCAATCTTTTTATTTTCTTGTTGAGTTGATTCTCAACTTCATTCTTGTAGAGAATAAATTTCTAAAGCTTCATCTTTGCTTTTAGCAAATACACATAACAAAAGATTTTGTGTAATCATCAATAAAGGTTATAAAATATTTATTACCACCTTCTAGTTTGAACAAACTTAGATCGCACACATCACTATGAATCAATTCAAGCGTTCTGTTTCTCTATAGTTTGAAACGATGACCTTGTTAATTTTGCTTCAACACATATTCCAGATTTATATTTTGAATCAATTTGAAAGGAGGAATATGGCCCAAGTTAATTAATCTACGTAATGTGTCATAATTAACATGACCTAGTCTACCATACCACAAATAGAACACTCAAGCAAGTAAGCGTAAGTAGATTTATTTCCATTATTCTTAATAGCCATTACATTCAACTTGAAAAGGCCATTAGTGGCATATCCCCTTCCCACATACACCCCATTCTTTGACAGAATAACCTTGTCAGATTCAATAACCATGCGGAAGCCATGTTTGTTGAGCAATGACGCAGACACCGTGATTCTTAAGGATCTCTCGCACTAACAAGACATCGCCGTGGTCACCTTGCCGTAAGTCATCTTGAGCAACACCTTTCCTTTGCCTTCTATAGTTGAAGAGACAGTTCCCCATAGATCTTCACTGTGAGAATGCAGAGAACGTGTCCCATTGGTGCAGACATGTCTAGTGGCACTAGTGTCAATCCACCACTCCATTGGGTTGACCCCACCATGTACACCTCAAAACCACCGCGATCGATCATTATCTCTCACGTAATCAACTATGTTGGCTTTTCTTATTTGCGGTGTTCGTGATTCGCGGGATTTGTGGCCCGCCAATTGCCAAGCTAACGCTCCGCAAATTTCTTCTTGACGACTTCCTTTGGTCCCAAGCTTCAGATTTGGGCTTGCCCTTGTTGATTCCTCCTTTGTGCTCCACAACATTAGCCTTTGCTGCCAAAGACCCGGATGCTTTATGCCGGAGCCTCGGTTCTTCCTCCTCAAATCGGAGTCGAACAATGAGCTCCTCCATGTTCCTCTCCTTGCGCTTGTGCTTGAGGTAATTCTTGAAGTCCTTCCATCCCGAGGTAGCTTCTCAATCACCGCAACAACTTGAAGGTCTCACTCAAAGACCATTCCTTCGCTTGATTTCATGCAAGATCACTTGAAGTTCATGCACTGATTCATCACGCCTTAGAATCCATCATCTTGAAGTCCCAGGAAGCGACCGACGACAAATTTCTTTGCCCCCCGCTTTCAGCCTTTGTACTTTATCCGTGGATTCCTACAACCGCTTAGATGTCTTGTACACAAAGATACACCCCGCATACAACTAATCGCAAGACTATTCATTATATAGTTCTTGCACAAAGTCGGAGTGTTTCCAAGCTTCGGCGCCTGATCACTTGCACATCCGGCCTCGTGCATTATTTGAGCACCCTCCGCTAAAACCTCGCAAGGTTCAACGTGGAGAGATAAACAAAGATCTTTTACCGCCATCTCTTGAAGTTCAAACCATTAAACTTTTTGGCTTTCACTGTGGTTGACGGAAACCGCCGCCCACTCACCGAGACGCCACTTGCATTGCAAAGAAATGTACATCATGGGCGTAAGCACCGATTGGCAAACTATTCCCCGGCCAAATCTTCATTGGAGGAAGACATCGAACTCAAGTAGGATCTGCTTTAAGATTGTTACAAATCTAACAAAGTCGAAATGCTATAATAACAAGAATTACAAAACGTAAGAAAACTAACAACAACAACCGCTCGTGAGGAAAATTAGAGAAAATGTAAAATTGATCTATTCTATTTGAAGAATAATGAATACAATCTCTAATGCAATCTCTCTAACCGACTTAGATAAAAAGAAATTATAAATTCCTCGACGGGTTGCCCGATTTACAAAAAGAGAGAAGGATCAACTGAGACCCTTCCCTTTATTTAATCCGGTTCTTCACGTATGTGGAGCTTGAATCTTGTATCCCGCTGACGATCCGACCGCCTTGACTCGTGGGACGAGGTTGAAAAATAACTCGCAGAGCAAGTTTAGAACTCGGCCGAAGTTAAGAACTCTTTGATAGAATTGATTTTAGAAAAAGATTAGTAATCCTTTTAGCCAAGAATGACGGAGAAGAACTTGCCATGCAAGTTTGAAAACTGTAATCGAAGTTGAACTCTCTAGAGAATTGATGCCAAAGAAAGGAGGTTTGATCCTTTCTTAAAAAGGACGCAGATCTTTGGTAAAGTCTTAATATCTCCAAATCCAACCAGTAGAAATTAATCTTCACCGTTCAGAATTAGGAACAACGAGTGTTGAGACTGCCCTCCAAATTTCACCCGATCAGACCGCGGATGAAGGTCCGATCGTCACGCCGATCACAGCTGCAGAAGAAACCATTCTCTGCACAATTGGCTTCGGTAAAATCTCAATATCTCCAAATCCAACCGGTAGAAATCAATCTCCACCGTTCAGAATTGGGAACGATGAGTGTTGAGCCTGCCTTCCAAGTTTTACCCGATCAGACAACGGATGAAGGTCCGATCGTCACGCTGATCATAGCTACGCAGAAGTGGCTGTTCTCCTTTGTTTTTAGTGCTCCGGCCAAACCCTTTCAACCAGGCCCCATTTGGCTGTGAAAACCCCCATTTATATGGGATTAAAGGTGTAATCGCCCCTTTAAATTGTTCCATAATGAGGGTTTAGTGGGTGTAACCGCCTCTTTAAATCTCTCAAACGGTTTAGGAACCGCTCAACTCATGTTTGAATGAGTCAAAACGCCGGTTCGCTGCTCGAGTAAGGCTCGCCTCGCATTTTAGTGTGAACGCTGGATGGACCTCCGCCTACATTTTAACTAGGACGCTGGGTTTGAGGCCCGCTTGAGCTCGAACGCTGGGCCATGTGCCCGCTTTAGGCTTCGAACGCCATGTGCTTCGCGCTTTGGGCTTCGAACGGGCCATGTGCTTCAGATTTTAAATTGAAATGGGGATGAGTCCCACGCTTTGAATTGAAACGCGGGGTGAGCTCCGCTTTTTGCTTTGAAGAGATCAATACTTGTGATCTCTTTTCACAAGGATTGTCAACTTGTAATCCTTTGTACTGGAGACATTAGCTTTCGATTCTCCTTTATTGTCGCGGAAAGTCGCCACTTGTAACCTTCATTGATAGTGTTTCGCATGGATATTGGCCGCCTTCGCATTTTACACCTATTAACCCTCCAAAGTTTTCGAAGGTTGCTGATCGACGAGCTTTCTAATACTTTGATATCTTCTTTGTTTGATTCTCGAAGGTATTGTTCTCATTCTCGCCTTCAAAAAGTTATCGCTTTTGTCCACGCTTAGTCATTCGCCTTACATGGGTGAACTCCGATATTTTTACTTTTTGAAATGCGTGAGTGACCGTGAATGCCTTGAACTTTGCTACGCTGGATCATCCTCGCTGCTTTGAGGTTGAAACACCCTGAGTCGGGCCATCGCTCGGTGGTTTAAAACGCTAATTGTTTTAGGTTGAAACGAGGGTGGTCCTTCGCGTTTATGAGTAAAATGCGGGATGAACCCCACATTTCCAACTAAGTCTTTAGAATTTTCTTTAAGGTGCCAAAAGTATAGTGTTAACTTGGCATGCCTTTCATACTTGTTGTTTGAACAAGCTTTGGGGACTTATCACCTATTATAAAGAGTTGATAAATTGATTTTATCATCGAGGTGGAATTTTTAACTTGATGATGATTTTGAGAACTTATCGCTTATTGAAGAGAGTCGATAAGCCGATTTTATCGAGGTGTGGAGTTAACTTGATAAAGTTGGATACTTATGGTTTGAACAAGATTTTGAGGACCTATCGCCTATTGAAGAGAGTCGATAAGTTGATTTTGTCGAGGTGTGGAGTTAACTTGATAAAATTGGGTACTTGTGGTTTGAACAAGATTTTGAGGACCCATCGCTTCATTGATGAGAGTCGATAAGTTTAGATTTTGTCGGGGATAAAATATGGAACATGTGATTTGAACAAGATTTAAGGCCCCGTGATGTGAACAAGGCTTACATGGCTTGTGGTGTGAAATGTGGCTTTGGGGCTTGTGGTTTGAACAAGGCTTTGGGCTTGTAGTTTGAACAAGGCTTCGCTTGTAGTGTTAACAAGGCTTGCTTGTGGTGTTAACAAGGCTTTGGGCTTGTGGTTTAAAACAAGGCTTTGGGCTTATGAACAATTTTGGGGCTTATCATCCCATTGAGGAGGATTGATAAGTTGACGCCGTGTGAGGTTAACATGACAAGATTGTGTTGCATGTGAGTAACTTTGTGGACTTATCATCCTATGAGGAGGATTGATAGTTGGTTATCAAACTCACGAGGATGTGTACGTATTTTGATAGGATTGTGTTGTAATTTGAACAACTTTGTGGATCTATCATTCTATTAGAAAGGAATGATGAGTTGATTGATCGGGTTTAGTTGTGATTTGAACAATTTTGAGGAACTTATCTCACGGGGAGGATTGATAAGTTGATTATATCATCGAGGTATAGTGTTGACTTGATGAAGATACGCTATGATCGGAGCAACTTTGAGGATCTATCATCCGCTGAGGAGGATTGATAAGTTGATTAAGCATTTAAGCAAATTTGAGGACTTATCATCCTATTGATGAAGATTGATAAGTTGTTTGTTGTTATTTAGTTATGATTTGAATAACTTTGAGGACTTATCGCCTATTGAAGAGTGTAGATAAGTTGATGTTAGAGGAGTTCACCAAGCACGCATGCTATGCTACGATGTTGAATACGAGACTTTGTCGCCTTTACCGCAAGAGACTAACCGCAACGGTAAGGCGCTGACTTTAGGTTATTCGCCAACCCCACCATCAACCGGACTTGATGAGCCTTTACCGATTACCGCTTGAATCGGCTAGCATGCGACATTCTAAACCGCTTCGCATGTGACGCTGTGCTAAAAGAATAAAACTCTTTAGGCTTAATGCTACGATGTTGAATACGAGGCTTCAGATTTCACGGAATAGACTACCCCCGCATGTATTAGATACGTGCTTATTCTCGCCGTGCTCGGATAAAATTCTCTAGATTTGAATTCCGTGTCTTCTTCGATCGGTAAAGACTAAACCCAAGAACGGTGTTAGCGCTGACTTACCCCTACTTAGGATTCTGATAAAATTCCCTACCCCTATGAGGTATGGATTGTGGTGTTATTAATAACACCTTGAGGACTTATCGCCTATTGAAGAGAGTCGATAAGTTGATTGTCGAGGTGTTAGGTTAACATGACAAGGATACATTGCGATCGAGCACTTTGAGGACTTATCGCCTATTGAAGAGAGTCGATAAGTTGATGGTCAAGAGGTCAGCCTTGCTAATAACGAGACGAGCTAATTTTAACTTTGTGGGATTATGCTACGATGTGAAACTTTGTGCTTATCATCCTATTAGAGAGGATTGATAAGTTAATTGTCGAGGTGTGAGGTTAACATGACAAGATTGTGTTACGATTTGAGCAACTTTGTAGACTTATCATCCTATCGAGAGGATTGATAAGCCGATTTTGATGGTGCCGCCGACGCTGAAGTGCTTACATTGTCAAAAGTGTTTTGTTAACTTGACAATATTTAGAATTTATTATTCTACTCGGAAAATAACAGATAATCAACCCCCAGTCTGTAATTATTCTAGGTTGATACTAACCGAGTCTTCGGCCTCACGATTTAGAGCCGGGTCATCAATAGCTAGGTCTTCGGAGTCAGTCTCCTCTTCTTCAGCTTCAATCCTAGCAATAATTGCTTCACCGCCACCCCGAGACTAGTTATTTCCAGAATGATATTTTACAACCCCATTCGAGCTAGGAGATTGATTTATAAATTGTGCCGACAGTGTCAATTAGAGCGCATCAGGTCATACTTGTCGAGCATCAAGAGCCATGCTTCGAACCGCTCGACGAAGACTTTGATAGGCTCTCCTCCTTTGCTTAATGGCAAGGAGAGAAGTGACATGATCTCTGTGTCATCTTCAAAGAATCGTGACAGAAGAGTCTCTAAATCGCCCATTTCTGGATACATCCTGCAGCAGCTTCATGAACTATTCAAAGGCAACCCCTTGAGGGTGCCAATGAACAAACGAGCTGCTATGACATCGCTTGCCATCACATTCCCACCAGGACCTAAAATGGTAGATGTGTTGATTCGGTGATCCCGCGTCACGAAAGCTTGTAGGCCGGATTTTGAATTTTGAGGATAAGGAACCGATCCCATTCTCGATAGATACGGCTTGACAACCCCGATCTTTGAGCTCGCGCCATTAGCCATGGCATTGAGGCGCTTCCAGCTCGTGATTTTGCCGATTGAGGACTTTGCTCGCCTCTCTCTCTTTAGAGGAGGATTCTACGGATGGGCTTCTTGATCGAGCTTCATTCACTTTTTCTTTCTATTTTGGGGATTGACCTCCTCCCGTGATGATTCCTACCGAGGTGTTGAGCTAGCCATGTGAACTTGAGCCCTATCGCAATAAGTTGGGCCACCAAGTTGATCGATGGACTTGTTGTGATCGCAGGCTTCTTGCATCATAGCCTCGATGCTCTTCGAGCCTCTTCTTGAAATCTTCAAGATTCTCCGCCGTAGACAAGCCACATGCTCCACTTAAAGAACTAGAGGATTGAGATTCGCGATGGTCGAATGCTCATCATCGCACTCAATTCCTTTAGCCAACTTTTTAGCTGACAGGACCCCGCTCGAGTCCGGAGATGTCGGTAAACTCCGCTGGAGTCATTCAAAATCTCTTTCAAGTCGGGGACCGATGGCGCCCGCTCATTGAGCTAGAGATTGACGGCCCGCCTACTTCGATCATGTTAGAAGTGACTCCAAGGTATTCGACCTTTGAAGTCTCTTCTTCCGTGAGAATGCCATCGCTCGCGGACCAAATGACACTTGTCAATAGGTCAAACACCGACGGCTTGGCCGCATGTGACCCAAAGATTGATATGCCGGCGATTTCACTTGAACGCCAAGATCGCTTGAGCATTTGAACGCAGGTGCGCACCGCTTTTAAATTGGGAACGCAGGTTTGGCGCTTGAATGTTTGGACGCTGGGTTGAGACCCGCTTCAAAGTTAGGGCGCGGAGGGTCGCCAGGAACCCGCCGAACGCCAGGTTTGCGTTGAGCAATTGAACGCGGATTGGGACCCGCTTTATCGCGGAAACGCCATTCGTGATTGTGTTCGCCCGCTTTTGCAGGCTCATGTTCGGCACATAAACGCCAGGCTTGCATTCTCGTAAAAGGAACGCTGGTGCCTGATCGCTGCTGGCTCACAAACGCCGGGTTCGTTGGTTGGTCGATTGGCCATCTCGGTCGCGGTTCTTCGGCGAAAGCCCTTTTCGCCGATTTGAGGCTTTTGCACACATCACCATCTTTACGATCGTGTTAGCCACGGCAACCGGGACTTTGGTCTCCTTTGAGGCTTTGTGAATCTTGGCGATAGCCTTGGGGCTAAGGGATCCTGAGGAGAGTGCCTCCTCAACTTGGCTTGATCGAACTCTCTACGGCCGAAGTTTCAACAGCCGTCCCAATAAGCTTGATGTCTATCATGCCACCACCTCTTCATTGGTGAAAGAGATCGCCCTCACTGAGTCGCCATCTTTGTTCGAGGAAAATTAGAGAAAATGTAAAATTGATCTATTCTATTTGAAGAATAATGAATACAATCTCTAATGCAATCTCTCTAACCGACTTAAATAAAAAGAAATTACAAATTCTCGACGGTTGTTCGATTACAAAAGAGAGAAGGATCAACGGAGACCCTTCCCTTTATTTAATCTGTTCTTCACGGTGGGGAGCTTGAATCTTGTATCCCGCTGACGATCCGACTGCCTTGACTCGTGAGACGAGGTTGAAAAATAACTCGCAGAGCAAGTTTAGAACTCGCCGAAGTTAAGAACTCTTTGATAGAATTGATTTTAGAAAAGGATTAGTAATCCCTTTAGCCAAGAATGGTGGAGAAGAACTTGCCGCAAGTTTGAAAACTGTGAATTGAGTTGAACTCTAGGAGAATTGATGCCAAAGAAAGGAGGTTTGATCCTTTCTTAAAAAGGACGCAGATCTTCGTAAAGTCTTAATATCTCCAAATCTAACTGGTAGAAATCAATCTTCACCATTCAGAATTAGGAACGACGAGTGTTGAGGCTGCCCTCAAAATTTCACCCCATCAGACCGCTGATGAAGGTCCCATCGTCACGATCATATCCGCAGAAGAAACCGTTCTCTCGCACAATTGGCTTCGGTAAAATCTCAATATCTCCAAATCCAACCGGTAGAAATCAATCTCCACCATTCAGAATTAGGCACGATGAGTGTTGAGTCCGCCTTCCAAGTTTTACTCCGATCGACAACGGATGAAGGTCCGATCACACGCTGATCACCAAGCTGTATGGTTGTTCTTCCTTTGTTTTTAGTGCTCCGCCAAACCCTTTCAACCAGCCCCATTTAGCTGAAAACCCCCATTTATATGGATTAAGGGTGTAACTCTTTAAATTGCTCCATAATGAGGGTTTAGTGGGTGTAACCGCCTCTTAAATCTCTCAAACGGTTTAGGAACCGCTCAACTCATGTTTGAATGAGTCAAAACGCCAAGTTCGCTCGAGGCGTCAAGGCCCGCATTTTAGCGTGAACGCTGGGATGGACCTCCGCCTATATTTTAACTAGGACGGGTTGAGGCCCGCTTTGAGCTCAACGCTGGCCATGTGCTCCGCTTTAGACTTCAACGCTGGCCATGTGCTTCGCGCTTTGGGCTTCAACGGCCATGTGTGCTCCGTGATTTTAAATTGAAACGCTGGGATGAGTCCCGCTTTTGAATTGAAACGGGGTGAGCTCGCTTTTGGCTTTGAAGAGATCAATACTTTGGATCTCTTTTCACAAGGATTGTCAACTTGTAATCCTTGTACTGAGACATTAGCTCGATTCTCCTTTATTGTCGGAAAGTCGCCACTTGTAACCTTCATTGATAGTGTTTCGCTGGATATTGGCTGCCTTCGCAATTTTTACGTTCTACAACAACAACTTTATGAATGCAAAGAGGATGCGAGGAAGAAGCTCGAGGCTGGAACACAAGCTTCCTTAAAATAGATTCGCTTCGGAAAGTGGAAGTCTAGTATGAACGCCTCGCTCCTAAGATACAACGAGCTTGTGCAGCAAACAAGACCCGCCCTTGTCAGGCTAACTAACTCTTAGAGGAGAACCGAGCAGAGAGAAAGAGCGAGGAGGAGAGATTGCTTTTCGGTATGTTTTGAAGGTTGAAGGATCGCGTATTTATAGCGCAGAAGAGCCGCCTCAGAGTAAATTTCGGCGAGATGGAGAGGTAACGCATGCATTCGACGAGAAAATCAACTTCCACAACTCATGCGAGAAAATCAGAATCGCTTCACATTTGCGGATTGCCTCCCATTCACGAATTTTCTCGTGGATCAAGTCCGGTATGGCCAACCCTAACCCGAATCGACATTGAATACCCAAAAAAATATTTCAGAGGCAAAAGGTAGCTTGTTCTAAGCCTCGAGATTTGGTACATTCTGGTGTCCGCAGGTCGCCGCCTACACATGAGTTCAAAGCACCTGTTAGTTCGATTCTCGATTTGCACTCCCCACCGGCAAGGCTGAGGCACTATGTCCCCACAAGAGCTTACCTCCTATTGTTGGCTTTCACTTATAAACCCATCCTCATTCTTTTGCTCTATCCAATGTGAGACTAAACTTCCCACTTGGCCCCTTTGGGAACTATTTTTCCCATTCACTTAAATGCTATTTTTCTAACATTAATATCCTTATAATCGTAGTTCACCCCCCTCCCCCATTTCACCAATTAAAAGATATCTATTGTTACTAACGGAGCAATATGTACATTTTGCCTCACCATCACTAGTGGAGATCCCTCAGATCCTAGGCTGCCCATCCTAGACGGATGTAGGCCCATCTAGGATGCTTCACAAACTAGACTAACTAGAACCATCAAGAATAACCGCTAGATGATGCATGCTAGACGGTTGGCCATCTAGGATGCCACATCCTAGACGGATATTTTAAATTTTCGCCTAGTTCGCCTAGGTTGGCAATATCTTTAACAATTTAAAATTTTAAGAATTTCCTAAGTGTTGAAGAAAATGATTTAGCTGTTTTTGTAAACTTGATTGAAGAATGATCACCAGAATGATTGTTGGGATTCGATTTGGGAGCATTGAGAACTGGTGATATTGGGATTTGGCAGTAATAACTTCTTAAATCATTCCAAGTTAGAACTGGTAGAAAATTGTGAGTGTTAGTATGTTAAGCCAACTTGAGGGACCATGTAACTCAAATTACCTGGGGACTAGTATGATCATATTGAGATTTTACACTTAAAAATAACTAAGTTTTGAGGTACTAATATTGATTATATTAGTGTTTTAGCTCGCTAAGCACGGCCTTACCGCAATTTATCTATATTTTGTCGCATTTCAATCACTCATCGAATATGATTTTTAATATCATATGTTATTTGGTAATTTTTCGAAAATAAAGTGTTGTCATATTTTCTATCTTTTTATATTTATTTTTAAAAATTTGGGTTTTCATAAAATTGATTTGGTTCTCCATATAAAGTAAGATTAATTGTTGTTATATTTTTAGATTTTTTGACATTTTTTGTTGAGTCAGTGAGCAACTCAATCAAGTCATTCTTTTACGGATCTGTAGTCAAGAATTGAATAATCTCCGAGAAATACATTAGGTAAATAATTTTCATTTGCTGAAATTTTTTTGTTTATTTTAATTTCTATAAAATATATTTATGCCAAATTTATTTAAAGTTGTGCAAAATTTAACTATGCCGAATATATATATGATAATTTACATTTGTATGTCTACTTATAAACTTTTATGATTTTTAATATATTCATAATATTATATTATATTTTTGCTAATTTTCTTTTCGCAGTGAAGGGATTGACAATAATTTCATCCACATATTTTAATTATTACATCTTATGACTGTTTGATTGATTGAGAACTTTTTGGTGATGCATCATTTGCGAACAATGTCTTTGATTATTAAACTATCTTATATTTTAATTTCATTCAAGTTTCATTTAGGATATTTTGATTATCTACATTTTATTCATTTATTATGAAAATTTAGCTTAAATTATATTAATTTTAATTATAGCTTTTATATAAGTTGTTTAATATCGTTATTCTGGTAGTGTGTGTGAGTGAGATTCACGTGTTTCGAAGGGGGGTGAGTCGTTAGATATTAAAATCATATTCCGATGAGAGTGATTGAAATGCGACAAAATATAGATAAATTGCAGTAAGACCGTGCTTAGCACGGGCTAAAACACTAGTATAATCAATATTAGTACCTCAAAACTTAGTTATTTTTAAGTGTAAAATCTCAATATGATCATACTAGTCCCCAGGTAATTTGAGTTACATGGTCCCTCAAGTTGGCTTAACATACTAACACTCACAATTTTCTACCAGTTCTAACTTGGAATGATTTAAGAAGTTATTACTGCCAAATCCCAATATCACCAGTTCTCAATGCTCCCAAATCGAATCCCAACAATCATTCTGGTGATCATTCTTCAATCAAGTTTACAAAAAACAGCTAAATCATTTTCTTCAACACTTAGGAAATTCTTAAAATTTTAAATTGTTAAAAGATATTGCCAACCTAGACGAACTAGACGAAAATTTAAAAATATCCCGTCTAGGATGTGGCATCCTAGATGGCCAACCGTCTAGCATGCCGCATCCTAGACGGTTATTCTTGATGGTTCTAGTTCGTCTAGTTTGTGAAGCATCCTAGATGGGCCTACATCCGTCTAGGATGGGCCGCCTAGGATACAGGGATCTCCACTAGTGATGGCTGAGGCAAAATGTACATATTGCTCCGTTAGTAACAATAGATATCTTTTAATTGACTGAAATGGGGGGGAGAGGGGGGAATTGAACTACAGTATAAGGATATTAATGTTAGAAAAATAGCATTTCGTGAATGGGAAAAAATAGTTCCCAAAGGGGCCAAGAACAAGTGGGAAGTTTAGTCTCACATTGGATAGAGCAAAGAATGAGGATGGGTTTATAAGTGAAAGCCCAACAATAGGAGGTAAGCTCTTATTGGGGACATAGTGCCTCGCGCGCCCGCGCAGGTGGGGTGCAAATCCGAGAATCTGAACTAACCCGATTAGCCTGAACTCATGTGTAGGCGCGCGACCTGCGGACACGAATGTCGCACCAAATCTCAGGGGCTTAGAACAAGCTACCTTTTGCCTACAGAAATATTTTTTTTGGGTATTCAATCGGGTCGGGTTCGGGTTCAGCCATACTCAGACTTGATCCACGAGAAAATTTCGTGAATGGGAGGCAATCACGCCAAATGTGGGGGGCGGTTACAGATTTTCTCTGCATGAGTTGTGGGGCGGTTACAGATTTTTCTACGTCGAATCTGTACGTTACCTCTCCATCTCCGCCGAAATTTACTACGAGGCCGCTCTTCACCACGCTATAAATACCGCAGTCCTTCAACCTTCAAAAACATACCGAAAAGCAATCTCTCCTCCTCGCTCTTTCTCTACTGCTCCAGTTCTCCTCTAAGAGTTCGGTTCGCACAGCAAGGAGCGGGTGCTGGCTGCCTTGCAAGCTCGTTGTATCTTGGGAAGCAGACGTTCATACTAGACTTCACGCACTCCGAAGAAGGCGAATCTATTTTAAGGAAACAGTGTTCCACTGGCCTCGAGCTTCTTCCTCTGCATCCTCTTTGCATTCATAAAGTTGTTGTTGTAGGTACGTAAAAATTCGAAGGCGGCCAATATCCATGAAACACTATCAATGAAGGTTACAAGGCGGCGACTTTCCGCGACAATAAAGGAGAATCGAAGCTAATGTCTCCAGTACAAGGATTACAAGTTGACAATCCTTGTGAAAAGAGATCACAAGTATTGATCTCTTCAAAGCCAAAAAAGCAGAGCTCACCCCCCGCGTTTCAATTCAAAAAGCGGGACTCATCCCCGCGTTTCAATTTAAAATCACGGAGCACATGGCCAGCGTTGAAGCCCAAAGCGAAGCACATGGCCCGCGTTGAAGTCTAAAGCGGAGCACATGGCCAGCGTTGAAGCTCAAAGCGGGCCTCCAACCCCGCGTCCTAGTTAAAATATAGGCGGAGGTCCATCCAGCGTTCTGCACTAAAATGCGAGCGAGCCTTACTCGAGCGAACTTGGCGTTTTGACTCATTCAAACATGAGTTGAACGGTTCCTAAACCGTTTGAGAGATTTAAGGGGGGCGGTTACACCCCACTAAACCCTCATTATGGAGCAATTTAAGGGGGCGGTTACACCCCTTTAATCCATATAAATGGGGGGTTTTCACAGCTAAATGGGGGCTGGTTGAAAGGGTTTGGCCGGAGCACTAAAAAACAAAGGAGAGAACAGCCACTTCTGCGCAGCTGTGATCAGCGTGACGATCGGACCTTCATCCGTTGTCTGATCGGAGTAAAACTTGGAAGGCAGACTCAACACTCATCGTGCCTAATTCTGAATGGTGGAGATTGATTTCTACCGGTTGGATTTGGAGATATTGAGATTTTACCGAAGCCAATTGTGCAGAGAACGGTTTCTTCTGCGCAGATATGATCGGCGTGACGATCGGACCTTCATCCGCGGTCTGATCGGAGTGAAATTTTGAGGGCAGCCTCAACACTCGTCGTTCCTAATTCTGAATGGTGAAGATTGATTTCTACCAGTTAGATTTGGAGATATTAAGACTTTACCGAAGATCTGCGTCCTTTTTTTAAGAAAGGATCAAACCTCCTTTGCTGGCATCAATTCTCCTAGAGAGTTCAACTCAATTACAGTTTTCAAACTTGCACGGCAAGTTCTTCTCCACCATTCTTGGCTAAAGGGATTACTAATCCTTTTCTAAAATCAATTCTATCAAAGAGTTCTTAACTCGGCCAGAGTTCTAAACTTGCTCCTGCGAGTTATTTTTCAACCTCGTCTCACGAGTCAAGACGGTCGGATCGTCAACGGGATACAAGATTCAAGCTCCCACCGCCACCGTGAAGAACCCAGATTAAATAAAGGGAAGGGTCTCCGTTGATCCTTCTCTCTTTTGTAAATCGGGCAACCGATCGAGGAATTTGTAATTTCTTTTTATTTAAGTCAGTTAGAGAGAGAGATTGCATTCGAGAGATTGTATTCATTATTCTTCAAATAGAATAGATCAATTTTACATTTTCTCTAATTTTCCTCGCGAACAAAAGATGGCGACTACTGGGACGATCTCTTTCACCAATGAAGAGGTGGTGGCTAATCCGACATCAAGCTTATTGGGACATTGTTGAAACTCGACCGTAGAGTTCGATCAAGCCAAGTTCGAGGAGGCACTCTCCTCCGGATCCCTTAGCCCCAAGGCTATGCGCAAGATTCACAAAGCCTCAAAGGAGACCAAAGTCCCTTCGGTTGCCGTGGCTAACCTGATCAGTAAAGATGGTGATGTCGCTGCAAAAGCCTCAAATCAGCGAAAAGGAGCCGCCGAAGAACACGACCGAGATGGCCAATCGACCAACCAACCCGAACTTCGCGTTTGTGAGCCAAAACGCGATCCCGAGCTTCGCGTTCCTTTTACAGAATGCAAGCCTCGCGTTTATGTGCCCGAACATGAGCCTCGCAAAAGCCAGGCCGAACACAATCCTGAATGGCGCGTTTCACAGTAAAAACGCGGGTCCCAATCCCGCGTTCAATTGCTCAAACGCAAACCTCGCGTTCAGCAGGGGGTTGCAAGCGACCCTCACGCCCCTAACCTGAAACGCGGGTCTCAACCCCGCGTCCAAACATTCAAACGCAAACCTAGCGTTCCCAATTTAAAACGCGGGTCTGCACCTCGCGTTCAAATGCTCAAACGCGATCTTCGCGTTCCAAGTGCCAAATCATCGGCATATCAATGCTGGTCACATGCGGCCAAGCCGTCGGTGTTTGACCTATTGACAAGTGTCATTTGGTCCACCGAACGATGGCATTCTCACAGGAAGGAGACTTCAAAGGTCGAATACCTTGGAGTCACTTCTAACATGATCGAAGTAGGCAGACCGTCAATCTCTAGCTCCAATGAGCCAGACGCAAATCGGTCCCCCGACTTGAAAGAGATTTTGAATGACTCCAACGGAGTTTACCGACATACTCGGACTCGAACAGGGGTCATACCCCCTGTCAACTACCAAAAGTTGGCTAAAGGAATTGAGTCTGATGATGAGCATTCAGCCATCGCAGAATCTCAATCCTCTAGTTCTTTCGTGGAGCATGTGAGCGCTGTCTACACGACGGAGAATGCTGAAGATTTCAAGAAGAGGCTCGAAGAGCATCAGGCTATGATGCAAGAAGCCCTGCGATCACAACAAGAGTCCATCGATCAACTTCGAGAAATGGTAGCCCAACTTATTGCAGATAGGGCTCAAGTTCACATGGCTAGCTCAACACCTCAGCCGGAATCATCACGGAGGAGGAGTCAATCCCCAAAATAGAAAGAAAAAGTGAATGAAGCTCCCGATCAAGAAGCCCATCACGTAGAATCCTCCTCTAAAGAAGGGAGAGAGGCCGAAAACGAGCAAAGTCCTCAATCGGCAAAAATACGAGAACTGGAAGCCCGCCTCAATGCCATGGCTAATAGGCGCGAGCTCAAGATCGGGGTTGTCAAACCGTATCTGCGAGAATGGGATACGGTTCCTTATCCTCAAAATTCAAAATCCGGCCTACAAGCTTTCGGCGGCGGGATCACCGAATCAACACATCTACCATTTTAGGTCCTGGTGGGAATGTGATGGCAAGCGATGTCATAGCAGCTCGTTTGTTCATTGGCACCCTCAAGGGGTTGCCTTTGAATGGTTCATGAAACCGCCGCAGGATGTATCCGAAATGGGCGATTTAGAGAGACTCTTCCTGTCACGATTCTTTGAAGATGACACAGAGATCATTGTCACTTCTCTCCTTGCCATTAAGCAAAAGGAGGGAGAGCCTATCAAAGTCTTCGTCGAACGGTTCCGAAGCATGGCTCTTCGATGCTCGACAAGTATGACACAGTCTGCTCTAATTGACACCTGTCGGCACAATTTATAAATCAATCTCCTAGCTCGAATGGGGGTTGTAAAATATCATTCCTGGAAATAACTAGTCTCCCAGGGTGAGCAGGCTGAAGCAATTATTGCTAGGATTGAAGCTGAAGAAGAGGAGACTGACTCCGAAGACCTAGCTATTAATGACCCGGCTCTAAATCGCGAGGCCGAAGACTCGGTTAGTATCAACCTAGAATAATTACAGACTAGGGGTTGATTATCTGTTATTTTCCGAGTAGAATAATAAATTCTAAATATTGTCAAGTTAACAAAACACTTTTGACAATGTAAGCACTTCAACGTGCAGCAGCACCATCAAAATCAGCTTATCAATCCTCTCCAATAGGATGATAAGTCTACAAAGTTGCTCAAATCGTAACACAATCTTGTCATGTTAACCTCACACCTCTGACAATTAACTTATCAATCCTCTCTAATAGGATGATAAGCCCACAAAGTTTCTCACATCGTAACGCAATCCCCACAAAGTTAAAATTAGCTCGTCTCGTTATTAGCAAATGACCTCTTCGACCATCAACTTATCGACTCTCTTCAATAGGCGATAAGTCCTCAAAGTTGCTCCGATCGCAATGTATCCTTGTCATGTTAACCTAACACCTCTGACAATCAACTTATCGACTCTCTTCAATAGAGCGATAAGTCCTCAAGGTTGTTATTAATAACACCACAATCCACGCCTCATAGGGGTAGGGAATTTTATCCCGAATCCTAAGTAGGGGTAAGTCAACGCCTAACACACGTTGCCGGTTTAGTCTTTTACCGATCGAAGAAGACACCAGAATTCAAATCTAGAGAATTTTATCTGAAACACGGCGAGATAAGCGTATCTAATACATGCGGTAGGGTAGTCTATTCCCGTGAGAAATCTGAAGCCTACGTATTCAACATCGTAGCATTAAGCCTAAAGAGTTTTATTCTTTTAGCACAACGTCACATGCGAGCGGTTTAGATAATCGCATGCTAGCCGATTCAAGCGGTGTCGGTAAAGGCTCATCAAGTCCGTTGATGGTGGGGTTGGCCAATAACCCTAAAGTCAGCGCCTAACACCGTTGCGGTTAGTCTCTTGCCCGTAAAGGCGACAAAGTCTACGTATTCAACATCGTAGCATAGCATGCGTCTTGGCGAACTCCTCTAACATCAACTTATCTACACTCTTCAATAAGGCGATAAGTCCTCAAAGTTATTCAAATCATAACTAAATAACAACAAACAACTTATCAATCTTCATCAATAGGATGATAAGTCCTCAAATTTGCTTAAATGCAATCAACTTATCAATCCTCCTCAACAGATGATAGATCCTCAAAGTTGCTCCGATCATAGCGTATCTTCATCAAGTCAACACTATACCTCGATGATATAATCAACTTATCAATCCTCTCCAATAGGATGATAAGTCCTCAAAGTTATTCAAATCATAACTAAATAACAACAAACAACTTATCAATCCTCTCTAATAGGATGATAAGTCCTCAAAGTTGTTCAAATTACAACACAATCCTATCAAAATCGTACACATCCTCGTGAGTTTGATAACCAACTATCAATCCTCCTCAATAGGATGATAAGTCCACAAAGTTACTCACATCGCAACACAATCTTGTCATGTTAACCTCACACCTCGGCGGTCAACTTATCAATCCTCCTCAATAGGATGATAAGCCCCAAAGCCTTGTTCAAACCATAAGCCCCAAAGCCTTGTTTAAACCACAAGCCCAAAGCCTTGTTAACACCACAAGCCCGAAGCCTTGTTAACACTACAAGCCCGAAGCCTTGTTCAAACTACAAGCCCAAAGCCTTGTTCAAACCACAAGCCCAAAGCCTTGTTCAAACCACAAGCCCAAAGCCTTGTTCACATCACAGCCTTAAATCTTGTTCAAATCACATGTTCCATATTTTATCCCCCGACAAAATCTAAACTTATCGACTCTCATCAATAGAGCGATAGGTCCTCAAAATCTTGTTCAAACCACAAGTACCCAATTTTATCAAGTTAACTCCACACCTCTGACAAAATCAACTTATCGACTCTCTTCAATAGAGCGATAGGTCCTCAAAATCTTGTTCAAACCATAAGTATCCAACTTTATCAAGTTAACTCCACACCTCTGATAAAATCAGCTTATCGACTCTCTTCAATAAAGCGATAAGTTCTCAAAAATCATCATCAAGTTAAAAAATTCCACCTCTGATGATAAAATCAATTTATCAACTCTTTATAATAGAGTGATAAGTCCCCAAAAGCTTGTTCAAACAACAAGTATGAAAGGCATGCCAAGTTAACACTATACTTTTGGCACCTTAAAGAAAATTCTAAAAGACTTAGTTGGAAATGTGGGGTTCATCCCCGCATTTTACTCATAAAACGCGAAGGACCACCCTCGCGTTTCAACACAAAACACGAGGGTCGCGCCCGCGTTTTAAACACAGAACGCGATGG
This sequence comes from Asparagus setaceus, assembly GCA_012295165.1. Classification (NCBI taxonomy): domain Eukaryota; kingdom Viridiplantae; phylum Streptophyta; class Magnoliopsida; order Asparagales; family Asparagaceae; genus Asparagus; species Asparagus setaceus. Next base: position 42,693,579 of record CM022703.1, on the reverse strand, counting down.
CCCCTCCGTTTCAACCTCAAAGCGAGGATCAGTCCGCGTAGCAAAGTTCAAGACGCTACGGCCACCCCGCATTTCAAAAAGTAAAAATATCGGAGTTCACCCATGTAAGACGAATGACTAGCGTGGACAAAAGCAGAACGCAACTTTTTTGAAGACAGAATGAGGAGCAATACCTTCTCAGAATCAAACAAAAGAAGATATCCAAAGTATTCAAAGCTCGCCCCGCCAACCGCAACCTTCGAAAACTTTGAGGGGGTTCAGAGGTCAGAAAAATTCATCAAGACACCAATATCCGCTAAACACTATCAATGAAGGTTACAAGGCGACGACTTTCACGACAATAAAGGAGAATCAGAAGCTAATGTCTCCAGAGTACAAGGATTACAAGTTGACAATCCTTGTGAAAAGAGATCACAAGTATTGATCTCTTCAAAGCCAAAAAAGCGGAGCTCACCCCCCGCGTTTCAATTCAAAACGTGGGACTCATCCCCGCATTTCAATTTAAAATACGAAGCACATGGCCCCCGTTCGAAGCCCAAAACGCGAAGCACATGGCCCGCGTTCGAAGCCTAAAACGCGGAGCACATGGCCCGCGTTCGAAGCTCAAAACGCGGGCCTCCAAACCCGCGTCCTAGTTAAAATGTAGGCGGAGGTCCATCCAGCGTTCTGCACTAAAATGCGAGGCGAGCCTTACTCGAGCGAACCGGCGTTTTGACTCATTCAAACATGAGTTGAGCGGTTCCTAAACCGTTTGAGAGATTTAAGGGGGGGCGGTTACACCCCACTAAACCCTCATTATGGAACAATTTAAGGGGGCGATTACACCTTTAATCCATATAAATGGGGGTTTTCACAGCAAATGGGGCCTGGTTGAAAGGGTTTGGCCGGAGCACTAAAAAACAAAGGAGAGAACAGCCACTTCTGCGTAGCTATGATCAGCGTGACGATCGGACCTTCATCCGTTGTCTGATCGGAGTAAAACTTGGAAGGCAGGCTCAACACTCATCGTTCCCAATTCTGAACGGTGGAGATTGATTTCTACCGGTTGGATTTGGAGATATTGAGATTTTACCGAAGCCAATTGTGCAGAGAATGGTTTCTTCTGCACAGCTGTGATCGGCGTGACGATCGGACCTTCATCCGCGGTCTGATCGGAGTGAAATTTGGAGGGCAGTCTCAACACTCGTTGTTCCTAATTCTGAACGGTGAAGATTAATTTCTACTGGTTGGATTTGGAGATATTAAGACTTTACCAAAGATCTGCGTCCTTTTTTTAAGAAAGGATCAAACCTCCTTTGCTGGCATCAATTCTCCTAGAGAGTTCAACTCGATTACAGTTTTCAAACTTGCATGGCAAGTTCTTCTCCGTCATTCTTGGCTAAAAGGATTACTAATCTTTTTCTAAAATCAATTCTATCAAAGAGTTCTTAACTCGGCCAGAGTTCTAAACTTGCTCCTGCGAGTTATTTTTCAACCTCGTCCCACGAGTCAAGACGGTCGGATCGTCAACGGGATACAAGATTCAAGCTCCCACCGCCACCGCGGAAGAACCAGATTAAATAAAGGGAAGGGTCTCCGTTGATCCTTCTCTCTTTTGTAAATCGGCAACCGATCGAGGAATTTATAATTTCTTTTTATCTAAGTCAGTTAGAGAGAGAGATTGCATTCGAGAGATTGTATTCATTATTCTTCAAATAGAATAGATCAATTTTACATTTTCTCTAATTTTCCTCACGAACAGTTGTTGTTGTTAGTTTTCTTCTGTTTTGTAATTCTTGTTATTATAGCATTTCTGACTTTGTTAGATTTGTAACAATCTTAAAACAGATCCTACTTGAGTTGCGATGTCTTCCTCCAATGAAGATTTGGCCGCCGGGAATAGTTTCGCCAATGCTGGTGCTTCTGCCCATGATGTCGCTGCTGCAATGCAAGTGGCCGTCTCGGTGAGTGGGCCGACGGTTTCCGTCAACCACAGTGAGAAGCCAAAAAAGTTTAATGGTTTGAACTTCAAGAGATGGCAGTAAAAGATGCTGTTTTATCTCTCCACGTTGAACCTTGCGAGGTTTTTAACGGAGGGTGCTCCAAATAATGCCTGAGGGCGGAGCGGATGTGCAAGTGATCAGCCATCGAAGCTTGGAAACACTCGACTTTTGTGCAAGAACTATATAATGAATAGTCCGCGACGATTCGCTGTAACGGGTGTATCTTTGTGTACAAGACATCTAAGCGGTTGTGGGAATCCACGGATAAGAAGTACAAGACAAGGCCAAGCAAAGAAATTTGTCGTCAGTCGCTTCCTAGACTTCAAGATGATGGATTCTAAGACTGTGATGAATCAGGTGCATGAACTTCAAGTGATCTTGCATGAAATCCAAGCAGAAGGAATGGTGCTGAGTGAGACCTTCCAAGTTGTTGCGGTGATTGAGAAGCTACCTCCCGGATGGAAGGACTTCAAGAATTACCTCAAGCACAAGCGCAAGGAGAGGAACATGGAGGAGCTCATTGTTCGACTCCGATTTGAGGAGGAGAACCGAGGCTCCGAGCGCAAAGCATCCGGGTCTTTGACAGCAAAGGCTAATGTTGTGGAGCACAAAGGAGGAATCAACAAGGGCAAGAAGCCAAATCTGAAGCTTGGGACCAAAGGAGGAGTCGTCAAGAAGAAATTTGCAGGAACGTGCTTCAATTGTGGCAAACTGGGCCACAAATCCACTGAATGCAGACACCCAAATAAGAAAGAAGCCAACATAGTTGATTACGTGAGAGATAATGATCTGATCGCGGTGGTTTCTGAGGTGTACATGGTGGGGTCCAACCCAATGGAGTGGTGGATTGACACTAGTGCCACTAGACATGTCTGCACCAATAAGGACCTGTTCTCTGCATTCTCACCGACTGAAGGCGAGAAGATCTATATGGGGAACTCTGTCTCTTCAACTATAGAAGGCAAAGGAAAGGTGTTGCTCAAGATGACTTCTGGCAAGACAGTGACCCTGACTGATGTCTTGTTCGTGCCAGAGATCCGCAAGAATCTGGTGTCTGCGTCGCTGCTCAATAAACATGGCTTCCGCATGGTTATTGAATCTGACAAGGTTATTCTGTCAAAGAATGGGGTGTATGTGGGAAGGGGATATGCCACTAATGGCCTTTTCAAGTTGAATGTAATGGCTATTAAGAATAATGGAAATAAATCTACTTCTGCTTACTTGCTTGAGTGTTCTATTTGTGGTATGGTAGACTAGGTCATGTTAATTATGACACATTACGTAGATTAATTAACTTGGGCCATATTCCTCCTTTCCAAATTGATTCAAAATATAAATACGGAATATGTGTTGAAGCAAAATTAACAAGGTCATCGTTTCAAACTATAGAGAGAAACACTGAACCGCTTGAATTGATTCATAGTGATGTGTGCGATCTAAAGTTTGTTCAAACTAGAGGTGGTAATAAATATTTTATAACCTTTATTGATGATTACACAAAATACTGTTATGTGTATTTGCTAAAAAGCAAAGATGAAGCTTTAGAGAAATTTATTCTCTACAAGAATGAAGTTGAGAATCAACTCAACAAGAAAATAAAAAGATTGAGAAGTGATAGAGGTGGCGAGTATGAAACACTAATTGGTGAATTCTATGCACAACACGGAATAATACATGAAGTGACCGCACCCTACTCACCTCAATCAAATGGTGTTGCTGAACGTAAAAATCGCACCTTAAAGGAAATGATGAATGCGATGTTGTTAAGTTCAGGATTACCTCAAAACATGTGGGGTGAAGCTATTTTGTCAAGCAATTACCTTCTAAATAGGGTACCCCGAAAGAAGCAAGAAAAAACTCCATATGAGTTGTGGAAAGATAGGAGACCATCCTACAAATACTTGCGAGTGTGGGGGTGTCTTGCAAAAGTAGCAGTTCCAACACCAAAAAGAACAAAAATAGGTCCTAAGGCGATTGGGTTTGTATTTTCATAGGCTATGCACATAATAGTAACGCCTATCGGTTCCTTGTGTATAATTCTCAAATCCCGGATATACACAAGAACACGATAATGGAATCAAGGAACGCATCATTCTTTGAAAATATATTTCCTTGTAAGTCCGGTGATGGATAAGGTCCATCAAAACGAACAAATGATGCTATGAATCAAGATGATGAAAATCATGAACCGAGACGTAGCAAAAGGGCAAGAGTAGAAAAATCATTTGGAAATGATTTTCTAACTTATTTGTTAGAAAAGGAACCCCAAACTTACACTGAGGCTATAAGTTCTTCGGAGGGACCTCTTTGGAAAGAAGCAATCAATAGTGAAATTGATTCAATTCTGCAAAATCACACGTGGGAATTAGTTGATCTTCCTTCTGGTTGTAAATCTTTAGGATCTAAATAGATCTTTAAGAGGAAGATGAAACCCGATGGCTCAATCGATAAATATAAAGCCAGGCTTGTAATCAAAGGATACAAGCAACGAGAAGGCTTAGATTACTTTGACACTTATTCTCCTGTGACGAGAATAAATTCAATTAGAATGATTCTTGCAAGCGCGGCCTTGAGAAACTTGGAAGTACATCAAATGGATGTAAAAACGGCTTTCTTAAACGGGGATTTAGATGAAGAAATCTACATGGAACAGCCCGAGGGCTTCATGGTTCCAGGAAAAGAAAAGAAAGTCTGTAAATTAGTGAAGTCCTTATATGGTCTAAAACAAGCCCCAAAGAAGTGGCATGAAAAATTTGACCATACAATGATTGTGAATGGATACAAAATCAATGAGTGTGATAAGTGTGTATACACTAAAGATACCGAGAACGGCTATGTCATTTTGTGTCTTTATGTGGATGACATACTCATTATTGGTAGTGATGACAAAATTGTCAAATCTACTAAAAACATGTTAAACTCAAAATTTGACATGAAAGATATGGGACCTGCTGATGTGATTTTAGGAATTAAGGTCACTAGAACAGTAGAGGGTATCACTTTGAGTCAATCTCATTATGTGGACAAGATCCTTGAAAGATTCAATAGAGATGACTCTGGAATTGCTAGAACCCCATTAGACACTAGTCTCCATCTAGCGAAGAATAGAGGAGAGAGTAATTCTCAAGTGGAATACTCGAGAATTATTGAAAGTTTAATGTACTTAATGAGTTGTACTAGACCTGATATCGCATTTACGGTTAGTAAACTCAGCAGATTTACGAGTAATCCGAGTATTGTTCATTGGAAAGCAATCGTGAGGGTATTACGTTACCTACGATATACTCGGAGTTACGCACTTCATTATGCAAGATATCCAGCAGTTATAGAAGGGTATAGTGATACAAGCTGGATATCTGATATGAAAGACACAAAGTCCACTAGTGGATATGTGAAATCATAGGCGTCCGCCGCACGTCTTGAATCATCTGGGAAAGGCAGCACTGAGGAAGCGTTGAAGGCCCTGTTGGTAATGCAAAGGGGCGAACCACGAGGTCGAGGCCGAAAGAGAAGACAATAAGGGGATGATTCCAACCCCAAAAAAAAGTAAGTGCTAGGTTTTTCTTAATTAAAGAACTTAACCCCTTTGGATGTTATCCAAACCGAGTTTCATGTTAATTCTAATCCTATGCATGAGAGTTAACCTGAGTTTCATGATATTTAAAAAGAGTTTGATGTTAACCGATTTGGGTTTCATGTTAAGTCTAATTTAATTCGTAAAAAAAGTTCATGTTAATTTAAACCTAAATCGTGTTAAGTCTAATTTCAGTTCATGTCAAATCTAATGTCTTCTCATGTTAAGTCTATTTTTCATGTTAATTCCAATTTTGTTTGTGTTAAGTCTAATTGGTTTCATGTTAAGTCTAATTGGTTTCATGTTAAGTCTAAACTAGGTTCATGTTAAGTCTAATTTTAGGTCATGTCTAGTCTAATGTCTTTTCATGTTAAGTCTATTTTTCATGCTAATTCTAACTTTATTCGTGTTAAGTTTAATTTAGTTCATGTTAAGTCCAATTTGATTCATGTTAAGTCTAAGTTAAGTTCATGTTAAGTCTAATTAAACGCTTACATTTGAATTTATTTTCAGAAAAATAGTTGGTGAGGCCGCTGCTGGAGATATTAGACCAACGGCCGTTATTGGGGCTTATTGTGATTTTATGAATCGGCTTGGCCCAAAGATTCGTCAATGGCACAGGGATGCCTATTGTGGATCCACATTTGAGCACTATATACAATTTGGTGCTCCTGCACTTGATCGTAAAACACTTGAGCACATGTTGAGTTTTTACGTGGCTGATAAACGAACATTTTCTATCCCTGATGCATATTCTGGGGAAAAAAAGTTATTAATTTTGACGTGGATTGGGTCCGTAATCATACTTTATTTCCAATTTACGGTGAGATTATTTTGAAGAATAGGGATTCCAAGTGCAGAATGTGGGTGCAATATTTTTCTAAACTTTTTAAAGATGACAAGGACGGAAAAAAAAAAAGAAAAGCTGACATTAGCATGAGAAGATATGTTGAAGATCTGCTAGAAAGTCTAGTGAAATCAACAGAAAAGAAGGATATCCAAGACTTTGTTCTCCTGCAAATTCTTTATCAGTGCTCGATGATATGGTGCCCCAGAAGCGGTGATGGTTTTTCTAGAATAGTACTGAAGTATCTGGATAGCATTGAGAGGGTGAACAAAGTCGCACGGGGTGACTTCATTTATAAAGAAATTATTAGAGGCATAAAGGTTGCTCTGGAAGGTTTGAAGAAGCTAGGGGTTACATATATCCCTGGATGCATGCCACTGATACCCGTAAGTTCCATGTTAAGTCTATTTAATTTTCTAATAAACGTACATTGCTTACTGTGAAGTGTTAGGGTTTTCATGTTAAGTCTAATTTGATTCATGTTAAATCTAATTTAGTTCATGTTAATCCTAATTACTTTCATGTTAGGTCTAGTTATTTTAATATTTTAAGGTTAATGGTGAATATGATCTGATCATAGTTGGAATGGTGAATGTATTACTTATAGCTTTGGTACTATGAGATGACCGGCATAAGGAGATATGCCATCAGTGACAAATGCCGGCCTCCAATGACAAATTGGGTCTCAGAGGGGGAAAAAGCTGGCTCTTTTAGGAAGGGGACAATTAAAACAAAGGCAAAAGCGGCTTCAATAATGCATCTAGAGAAGCCTATTGTGGAAGTTGGGCCATCTCTCCCAAAACACCCCGTGAGGAAAGATTTCAAGCCCAAGCGCCGATTAAGATTAAAGGCGAAGAATGATGGAGCAGAGAAGAATGACTCCATAGGCCATGTAAGTTTTCTGTTAAGTCTTATTTCATGTTAAGTCTAATTTTCATTTCATGTTAAGTATAATTTTCAGTTCATGTTAAGTCTAATTTTCATGTTAAGTCTAAATTTCAGTTCATGGTAAGTCTATTTTTCGTGTTAAGCCTATTCCAGTTCATGTTAAGTCTAAATTCCAGTTCTCGTTAAGTCTAATTTTCAGTTCATGTTAAGTCTATTTTTCGCGTTATGCCTATTCCATTTCATGTTAAGTCTAATTTCAGTTCATGTTAAGTCTAATTTTCAGTTCATGTTAAGTCAAATATTAATGTTAGGCCTATTTTCAATTCATGTTACGTTTAAAATTTAGTTAAGTCCAATTTTAATACTTGTTAATCCTAATTTCAGTTCCTGCCAAGCGTAAAGAGGTCGAGAAAGGCAAAAATTGAGGAAGCCAAGAAGAACTCAATAGGCTATGTAAGTTTAATTTCTAGTTCATGTTAAGTCTAATTTCCAGTTCATGTTATGTATTTCATGTTAAATCTAATAGTAATTTCTATTAATCTCTTAAAATCTCAGATCATTGCAAAGCATCTGGACGATACTTTTGAAAAGGAAGCGGAGGTGGAGGCTCTGCCTATTGAGAATCAACTGATATTTTGGAGAAAATCTGCTAAATTTTGCAGACGATTACTCAGTGTGACAAAACGCAGGAAGAGTACATATTGTCAAGTATTTATGGTTGAGATTAGAAGACTCAACGGAATATTGAAATCATTGGAAAGAAGTGGTGATGTTATAGACCCGGAGGTGCTGAAGGAAAGAGTTAAGAAGAATTTATCAAAAATAAGTAAGTTGCAGTCACGGGTAGATGAAGAGGAACACCATTCTCCGGCAAGCATTGTACAGGATTCTGAGAAGGGAGAGGATGAAGATGACCTTGCGGATGAAGATTCTATGAAGAATAAGGTTGAGGAAGACCCCATGAGGAAAAAAGCTGAAGAGAAACCTGCTATGAAGGAAAAAGTTAATGATAAAGTCCCCATTGAGGGGGAAAATCAGAAGGAAGCTAAGGAGGAAGAGGAAGATCAATTTGAAGAAAGAGCAAGTGTTGGAGATTATTTTGACGATGCTAAGAAAATTGTGCATAAAGGAATAGAGGAGAAAAATGAGAATAAGATTGAGGAGGATACTGTAGATAAAGATGGAGAGGAAATTATAAATAAAGGAGTAGAGGAGAAAATTGAGGAAAAAAATTGAGGAGGAAATCCTAAATAAAGATGGAGAGGAAACTGTAAATAATGGAGTAGAGGAGAAAATTGAGAAAAATATTGATGAGGAAATTATAAATAAAGATGTGATTAAGCAGGTTGATAACATTGTGGAGACCCTAGCGAGTGCTATGCAAAAAAAAAAAAAAAAGAAGGTAGCCACAAAGAAGAGTCAACCCATGAAAATTAGGGCACCCAGCAGAAGAGCTACGAAGAGATCGCAGCACGTTAGGACCCCTTACACAGAGGGAAAGAAGAAGCAAAAAAAATATGTAATTGAAGAGGTAGTGATTATCTCTGATCTTAAGAGCCCACCCATCAAATACTACTTCAACAATCAAGATATCAAGTGAGATGTATTGAAGATGAACTTAATGACGGAGGAGGAGGAATCTCTGTGGAAAGAGTTAAATGCAGGGATTTCAAATCCTTCAGGGTTTAGCGTACGCATTCTTGATAGCGCAGGGACATTCTTATACAATTATAGGATACCACATTGGATATCCTCCAGACTCAACCCAACAGAGAATAAATTTCTAACACATTTTTGCTCTCTAAAGTGTCATAGGTAAGTTTTCATTAATTAATTTTTATTTTTGGAATATATGTTTAGTTAATTGTAGTATATGTTAACTCAATATACGTGCGTGTATATATTTTCTGGTAAATGATAATTCCCACTTTTTCAGGAGGTATGATGTTATCAATACAGCTAACAGCAGCATGAACAGATATGAGCTGCTCTACTTGCTTCGTGGTGGTCGGCTTGACGACAAAGTAACATTCTAAATTTCATAATTGAATGAGCCTTATTTATAATGAATGCTAATTTCTAGGTTCATTACAGATGGAAGAAGCAGTGTTAAATAGGATTCAGCAAGAAGCCTATGATAAAAAATATGGTCTGGTGTCAGTGTTCTTTTATGTAAGTATTTCAGTTCCTGTTAATTCTAATTGAAGTTCATGTTAAGTTTAATTTCATATCATGTGAAGTCTAATTTCAGATCATGTTAAGTCTAATTTTTATGTTAAGTCTATTCCCAGCTCATGTGAATTCTAATTTTCAGATTATGTTAAGTCTACTTTTCATGTTAATTCTATTTCCATATCATGTTAAGTCTAATTCCATATCATGTTAAGTCAAATTTTCATGTTACGTCTATTACCAGTTCATGTTAATTCTAAATTGCAGTTCATGTTATTTCTAATTTTCAGTTCATGTTAGCCCCAAATTTCATGTTAAGCCTATTTCCAGCTCATGTTAATTCTAATTTTCAGTTCATGTTATGTCTAATTTTCACGTTATCTCTAATTCCATTTCATGTTAAGTCTAATTCATGTTAACTCATTTTACTTAGATTACATCATTCACTCTATGCCGATCACCCTGAATTTTACATGATATTTTTGAATTATCTTGAAAAATATACGGCCGTCCGCATCGAGTGTCTATTAATTTCTTTGGTTAGGGACGATCACTGGCATCTAGTTGAAGTCCTTTTGAATAAGGATGAAAGGGTCGTGAGACATTATAGTTCAGCTGACCACGACACGTATAAGGATCCTGTAAATAAAATCATAACATATTTTGACTACTGGGCAAATAATTTTAAAATTGTAGATGTGCGTAGAAAATTCCGATATGAAGCCATCAAATGCGAAGAACAAGTTGGGAGGTTAGTATCATGCTTAAATTCATGATAAATTCTCTAAAGGAATAACGTAAAAACTAAACTAAATTTATATGCTCACGTTGCAGCTATGACTGTGGTGTGTTCGTTTACTATTATATTCGGGTAATAATTTATGGTCGCTCGATAATCCGCGTGACTCCTGAAGGTGAACCAGCTGTCGTTATGCGGGCTAGACTTGCCGCAGAATTACTAATAGAAGGACGGGAACAAAGAGAGAAAAACGAAACACTACGAAGATGACACGAGTTTATGAATATATATATATATATATATATATATATATATATATATATATATATATATATATATATATATATATATATATATATATATATATAGAAGAGCTCTATGAACTTAAGTTCATAATGAATAGTGGTGCACCAACTTTTTATTCACTCATCTTGTCTTGAGATTTGTGATGCACAAATCTCAAAGTGGGCTTTATATCTTTCACGGATCCCAAAGCAAGATGAGTGGTTAGAAAAGTTGGTGCACCACTATTCATTATGAACTTAAGTTCATATATATATATATATATATATATATATATATATATATATATATATATATAAGGGTAAAAATGTATGTATATAATTACGGTTTAGTATAATAGTAGAAGAGATTGTTAGGTTCACATACGATTGTAGAATTAACATGATGTGTAATAGAATTAACATGAAATGAAATAGAATTAACATGAAGTGTATTTGAATTAACATGATGTGTAATAGAATTAACATGAAGTGTATTTGAATTAACAAAAGAGAAATAGATTTAACATGAACTAAAATTAAATTAACATGAAATAAAATAGAATTAACATGAAGTGTATTTGAATTAACATGTAGTTATATAGAATTAACAAGAACTGAAATATATGAATTGACGATCAACGCCTTAGAAAGTTACGAGTAGCAGAAAGATACAAGAGAAAGTTCAGTTCACAAAATCCTACATCAATTACATAAAATATCTTACAGCCCTCACTCCATTTTATTCTATTCCTACTCTAGGAATTTCTCCAGGCCCCGGTGGTTTGCGATAACTTTCATCTTTTTCTTTGACAATCCTTCGGTACCCATGGCATATGCGTACTGTTTTAGTTGCTGCTTAGTCCACCTCTTTATCTTCCGATTGATGCAAAATGGACATCTCCATGAGCCGTCTTGACGGCGACAGTTGAGTAGTCCATTGCGTAGGTCTTGCTGAACTTTAACGATTTGCTCCTGCAGTTCCTCCTCCTCACATTAGCCCGGTTGTACTCATCGTCAGCAGCAAGGTTTAGCCGTCGACGCTGCTGCAAATCAAGGATGGGGTATTTGAGGGTTTTCATATTATAATATTAAATCCATATAAACATCAAGTTTAAAAAAATTCTTACAGTTTCACGAGCATCAGATGTTCCGGGAGAAGGGCTTCTTGCTCGGCGACTCATGTTAATATGAATCAAATTACAGAATCATTAACATGTGCGAGAACAATTAACATGAGACATACCTTATTTTCTTTTCCCTCAAGAACAATGACGATTTCTTTGCACTGAAGATGCTTCACTGAGGTTTTTAACATAAAGTGGTTGAAACCATTCAATGCAACTTTAGTTGGCTTCAGTTCTAAATACTTACTTTAAATAAAGAAAGTGGTTAACAGAATTTAATTGGGAAGCTCCGTGATTGATATTAGTCTTATCAATAATTACTACCCAATTGAGAAGCTTCGTTGTTGTCACAATTCAATTGGAGATATTGGACTTCGCCTGAATTTATTAGACTTAACATGAATAGGAACTGTAGGCTGTAAAAAATTACTGAAGACAGCCAATATCCGCGAAACACTATCGATGAAGGTTACAAGCTGACGACTTTCACGATAACAAAGGAGAATCAGAAGCTAATGTCTCCAGAGTACAAAGATTACAAGTTGACAATCCTTGTGAAAAGAGATCACAAGTATTGATATCTTCAAAGCAAAGCGGGACTTATCCCGCGTTTGATTCAAAAGCGGAGCACATGGCCCGCGTTGAAGCTAAATCACGGAGCACATGGCTGCGGCCAGCGTTGAAGCTCAAAGCGCGGCACACATGGCCCGCGTTGAAGCTAAATCACGGAGCACATGGCCCGCGTTGAAGCTAAATCACGGAGCACATGGCTGCGGCCAGCGTTGAAGCTCAAAGCGCGGCACACATGGCCCGCGTTGAAGCTAAATCACGGAGCACATGGCGCGTTTCAATTCAAAATGCGGAGCACATGGCCAGCGTTTCAATTCAAAATCACGGAGCACATGGCCCGCGTTGAAGCTCAAAGCGCGGCACACATGGCCCGCGTTGAAGCTAAATCACGGAGCACATGGCTGCGGCCAGCGTTGAAGCTCAAAGCGCGGCACACATGGCCCGCGTTGAAGCTCAAAGCGCGGCACACATGGCCCGCGTTGAAGCTCAAAACAGGCGAGGCTTGCTCGAGCGAACTCCGCGTTTTGACTCGTTCAAACACGATCTTAACAGTTCCAAAGCTGTTTTGCCGCGATCGAGGGCCATTAACCCTCATTTAGGAGCGATTATAGGGGTCACTTACACCCCTTAAAACCCCTATAAATAGCCAATGGCTCGGCAGATAGAGGGGGCTTCTCTTTTTTGGAAGTTGGAAGGTTTTGGCAAATGCTTCTCAGGCATTCGGGAGCTTCTCTTTTTGGGGGATCTTCGGCGGGTCTTCTTTGGCCTCTCTTCGGCTCGGCTTGGCATACAAACTCGTGCAGAGTTACAAAACTCATATCTTGAGTTATCAAACTCGTTAGAGTTATAAACTTGCTTTGCGAGTTCTTAGACTTGCTCCTGCGAGTTCTTAGACTTGCTCCTGCGAGTTCTTTTCCAACCTCGTCCCACGAGTCAAGACGGTCGGATCGTCAACGGGATACAAGATTCAAGCTCCCACCGCCACCGTGAAGAACCCAGATTAAATAAAGGGAAGGGTCTTTGTTGACCTTTCTCTCTTTTGTAAATCGGGCAACCGATCGAGGAAGTTGTAATTTCTTTTTATCTAAGTCAGTTAGAGAGAGATATTGCATTCAAGAGATTGTATTCATTATTCTTCAAATAGAATAGATCAATTTTCTAATTTTCCTCGCGAACAAAAGATGGCGACTCCGCTGGGGACTAGCTTCACAGATGAAGAAGTGGTGGCGCAATCCGACGTCAAGCTCATTGGGACGACTGTTGAAACTCTGACCGTAGAGTTCGATCAAGCCAAGTTCGAGGAGGCACTCTCCTCCGGATCCCTTAGCCCCAAGACTATGCGCAAGATCCACAAAGCCTCTAAGGAGACCAAAGTCCCTTCGGTTGCCGTGGCTAACCTAATCAGTAAAGATGGTGATGTCGCCGCAAAAGCCTCAAATCAGGCGAAAAGGAGCGCTGCTCGCCAAAGAACACGGCCGAGATGGCCAATCGACCAACCAGCGAACCCGGCGTTTGTGAGCAAAGCGATCACGAGCTTGGCGTTTCTTTTCTGAACGCAAGCCTGGCGTTTATGTGCTGAACACGAGCCTCGCGAAACCGGTGAGCGCAACCCTCAATGGCGCGTTTCACAATCAAAGCGGGTCCCAACCCGCGTTCAATTGCTCAAGCGAACCTCGCGTTCAGGTGGGGTTACCGCGATCCTCGCGTCCCCACTATAAGCGGGTCACAACCCGTATTCAATTGCTCAAGCGAACCTGCGCGTTCATTTTGAGGTTGCCGCAGCGATCCTCGCGTCCCCACTATAAGCGGGTCACAACCCGCGTTCAATTTTCAAGCGAACCTGGCGTTGGCGAGGTTGCAGCGACCCTCCGCCCTATCACGAGGCGGGTCTCAACCCGGCGTCCAAGCATTCAAACGCGGACCTAGCGTTCACAATCTAAAGCAGTGCGAACCTCGCGTTCAAATGCTCAAGCGATCTTCGCGTTCCAAGTGCCAAATCATCGGCATATCGGCTGCTCACATGCGGCCAAGCCGTCGGTGTTTGACCAATTGACAAATATCATTTGGTCCGCCGACGGCGGCATTCTCACGGAAGGAGGCTTGGAGGTCGAATACATTGGAGTCACTTCTAACATGATCGGAGTAGGCGGACCGTCAATCTCTAGCTCTAATGAGCGAGAGGCAAATCGGTCCCCGACTTGGAAGAGGCTTTGAATGACTCGGCGGAGTTTACCGACATACTCGGACTCGAGCAGGGTCATACCCCGTCAATTATCACAAGTTGGCTAAAGGAATTGAGTGCGATGATGAGCATTCACCATCGCGAGAATCTCAATCCTCTAGTTCTTTCATAGAGCATGTGGCTGTCTACGGCGGAGACGCTGAAGATTTCAAGAGGAGGCTCGAAGAGTATCGAGGCTATGATGCAAGAGGCCTGCGATCACAACAAGAGTCCATCGATCAACTTGAGATATGATAAACCAACTTGTTGCGGATAGAGCTCAACTTGGATAGCCGACTCAACACTTCAGCCAAAATCATCACGGAGGAGGAGTGAATCCTCAAAACGAGAAGAAAAAATGAATGAAGCTCCCGATCAAGAAGCTCATCACGTAGAATCCTCCTCTGAAGAAAGGGGAGAGGCCGAAAACGAGCAAAGTCCTCAATCGGCAAAAATGCGAGAACTGGAAGCCCGCCTCAATGCTATGGCTAATAGGTGCGAGCTCCAAGATCAGGGGGTTGTCAGACCGTATCCTGCAGAATGGGATACGATTCCTTATCCTCCAAAATTCAAAATCCCGACGCTACAAACTTTCAACGGCACGGGATCACCGAACCAACACATCTACCATTTTAAGTCACAGACTGGGAATGAGATGTCAAACGATGCCATAATAGCTCGTTTGTTCATTGGCACCCTCAAGGGGGTTGCCTTTGAATGGTTCATGAAGCGCCTACGAGGATGTATCGAGAAATGGGCGATTTAGAGACTCTTCTGTCCGCGATTCTTTGAAGATGACACGGAGATCACTATCACTTCTCTCCTTGCCATTAAGCAAAGGAGAGAGAGCCTATCAAAGTCTTCGTCAAGCGATTCGAAGCATGGCTCTTCGATGCTCGGCGGGTATGACCGCGATGCGCTCGATTGACACTGTCGGCACAATTTACAAACCAATCTCCTAGCTCGAATGGGGTTGCAAAATGTCGCTCACGGAAACAACTAGTCTCGAGTGAGCAGTGAATCAATTATTGCTAAGATTGAAGCTGAAGAAGAGGAGACTGACTCCAAAGACCTGGCTATTGATGACCCGGCTCTAAATCGCGAGGCCGAAGACTCGGTTAGTATCAACCTAGGATAATTACAGACGTCGTCGATTTTGTCAAAAGACGTCATGTATCCCAAAGACTGGGGGTTGATTTTTTGTTATTTTCCGAGTAGAATAATAAATTCCAAATATTGTCAAGTTAACAAAATACTTTTGACAATGTAAGCACTTTAACGTGCAGCAGCACCACCAAAACCAACTTATCAATCCTCCCCAATAGGATGATAAGTCCACAAAGTTGCTCCAATCGCAACGTATCCTTGTCATGTTAACCTCACACCTCTGACAATCAACTTATCAATCCTCTCCAATAGGATGATAAGCCCACAAAGTTGCTCACATCGCAACGCAATCCCCACAAAGTTAAGATTAGCTCGTCTTGTTATTAGCAAGGCGACCTCTTCTGACAATCAACTTATCGACTCTCTTCAATAGAGCGATAAGTCTTCAAAGTTGCTCCGATCGCAATGTATCCTTGTCATGTTAACCCAACACCTCTGACAATCAACTTATCGACTCTCTTCAATAGAGCGATAAGTTCTCAAGGTTGTTATTAATAACACCACAATCCACGCCTCACACGTGTGGGGAATTTTATCCCGAATCCTAAGTAGGGGTAAGTCAACGCCTAACACACGTTGCCGGTTTAGTCTTCTACCGATCGAAGAAGACACCAGAATTTAAATCTGGGGAATTTTATCTCGAAACCTAAGCAGAGATAAGCCTGCATCTAATACATGCAGCCGGGTAGTCTATTCCCGTGAGAAAGACGAAGCCTACGTATTCAACATCGTAGCATTAAGCCTAAAAGAGTTTTATTCTTTTAGCACAACGTCACATCGCGAGCGGTTTAGATAATCGCATGCTAGCCCGATTCAAGCGGTGTCGGTAAAGGCTCATCAAGTCCGTTGATGGTCGGGGTTGGCCAATAACCCTAAAGTCAACGCCTAACACCGTTGCGGTTTAGTCTTCTACCGATCAAAGAAGACACGAATTTAAATCGGGAATTTTATCGAATCCTAAGTAAGGGTAAGTCAACGCCTAACACCGTTGCGGTTTAGTCTTCTACCGATCAAAGAAGACACGAATTTAAATCGGGAATTTTATCGAATCCTAAGTAAGGGTAAGTCAACGCCTAACACCGTTGCGGTTTAGTCTTCTACCGATCAAAGAAGACACCGAATTCAAATCGGGAATTTTATCTCGAAATCTAAGCGAGATAAGCACGCATCTAATACATGCGGTAGGGTAGTCTATTCCGTGAGAAAGACGAAGTCTACGTATTCAACATCGTAGCATTAAGCCTAAAAGAGTTTTATTCTTTTAGCACAACGTCACATCGCGAGCAGTTTAGATAATCGCATGCTAGCCCGATTCAAGCGGTGTCGGTAAAGGCTCATCAAGTCCGTTGATGGTCGGGGTTGGCCAATAACCCTAAAGTCAACGCCTAACACCGTTGCGGTTTAGTCTTCTACCGATCAAAGAAGACACGAATTTAAATCGGGAATTTTATCGAATCCTAAGTAAGGGTAAGTCAACGCCTAACACCGTTGCGGTTTAGTCTTCTACCGATCAAAGAAGACACCGAATTCAAATCGGGAATTTTATCTCGAAATCTAAGCGAGATAAGCACGCATCTAATACATGCGGTAGGGTAGTCTATTCCGTGAGAAAGACGAAGTCTACGTATTCAACATCGTAGCATTAAGCCTAAAAGAGTTTTATTCTTTTAGCACAACGTCACATCGCGAGCAGTTTAGATAATCGCATGCTAGCCCGATTCAAGCGGTGTCGGTAAAGGCTCATCAAGTCCGTTGATGGTCGGGGTTGGCCAATAACCCTAAAGTCAACGCCTAACACCGTTGCGGTTTAGTCTTCTACCGATCAAAGAAGACACCGAATTCAAATCGGGAATTTTATCTCGAAATCTAAGCGAGATAAGCACGCATCTAATACATGCGGTAGGGTAGTCTATTCCGTGAGAAAGACGAAGTCTACGTATTCAACATCGTAGCACAACGTCACATCGCGAGCGGTTTAGATAATCGCATGCTAGCCGATTCAAGCGGTGTCGGTAAAGGCTCATCAAGTCCGTTGATGGTGGGGTTGGCCAATAACCCTAAAGTCAGCGCTAACACGTTGCGGTTAGTCTCTTGCCGGTAAAGGCGACAAAGTCTACGTATTCAACATCGTAGCACAACGTCACATGCGGCGAACTCCTCAAATTTGCTTAAATCGTAATCAACTTATCAATCCTCCTCAATAGGATGATAAGTCCTCAAAGTTGCTCCAATGCATAGCGTATCTTCATCAAGTCAACATTATACCTCGATGATATAATCAACTTATCAATCCTCCCCAATAGGATGATAAGTCCTCAAAGTTGTTCAAATCACAACTAAACCCGTCAATCAACTCATCATTCCTTTCCAATAGAATGATAGATCCACAAAGTTGTTCAAATTACAACACAATCCTATCAAAATCGTACACATTCTCGTGAGTTTGATAACCAACTTATCAATCCTCATCAATAGGATGATAAGTCCACAAAGTTGCTCCAATGCATAGCGTATCCTTGTCATGTTAACCTCACACCTCGACAATCAACTTATCAATCCTCCTCAATAGGATGATAAGCCCCAAGCCTTGTTCACATTACAAGCCTAAAGCCTTGTTCACAACACAAGCCCAAAGCCTTGTTCACAACACAAGCCCAAAGCCTTGTTTAAACCACAAGCCCAAAGCCTTGTTAACACCACAAGCCCCAAGCCTTGTTAACACCACAAGCCCCAAGCCTTGTTAAAACCACAAGCCCAAAGCCTTGTTTAAACCACAAGCCCAAAGCCTTGTTCAAACCACAAGCCCAAAGCCTTGTTCAAACCACAAGCCCAAAGCCTTGTTCAAACCACAAGCCCAAAGCCTTGTTCACAACACAAGCCATGTAAGCCTTATTCACATCACGGGCCTTAAACCTTGTTCAAATCACGGGTTTCATATTTTATCCCCGACAAAATCTAAACTTATCGACTCTCATCAATAGAGCGATAAGTCCTCAAAATCTTGTTCAAATCACAAATACTCAACTTTATCAAGTTAACCCCACACCTCGATAAAATCAACTTATCGACTCTCTTCAATAGAGCGATAAGTCTTCAAAGTTGCTCCGATCGCAATGTATCCTTGTCATGTTAACCCAACACCTCTGACAATCAACTTATCGACTCTCTTCAATAGAGCGATAAGTTCTCAAGGTTGTTATTAATAACACCACAATCCACGCCTCACACGTGTGGGGAATTTTATCCCGAATCCTAAGTAAGGGTAAGTCAACGCCTAACACACGTTGCCGGTTTAGTCTTCTACCGATCAAAGAAGACACCAGAATTCAAATCTGGGGAATTTTATCTCGAAATCTAAGCAGAGATAAGCCTGCATCTAATACATGCAGCCGGGTAGTCTATTCCCGTGAGAAAGACGAAGTCTACGTATTCAACATCGTAGCATTAAGCCTAAAAGAGTTTTATTCTTTTAGCACAACGTCACATGCGTAACGGATTTAGATAATCGCATGCTAGCCCGATTCAAGCGGTGTCGGTAAAGGCTCATCAAGTCCGTTGATGGTCGGGGTTGGCCAATAACCCTAAAGTCAACGCCTAACACCGTTGCGGTTTAGTCTTCTACCGATCAAAGAAGACACCGAATTCAAATCGGGAATTTTATCTCGAAATCTAAGCGAGATAAGCACGCATCTAATACATGCGGTAGGGTAGTCTATTCCGTGAGAAAGGCGAAGTCTACGTATTCAACATCGTAGCATTAAGCCTAAAAGAGTTTTATTCTTTTAGCACAACGTCACATCGCGAGCGGTTTAGATAATCGCATGCTAGCCCGATTCAAGCGGTGTCGGTAAAGGCTCATCAAGTCCGTTGATGGTCGGGGTTGGCCAATAACCCTAAAGTCAACGCCTAACAGCGTTGCGGTTAGTCTCTTGCCGGTAAAGGCGACAAAGTCTACGTATTCAACATCGTAGCATTAAGCCTAAAAGAGTTTTATTCTTTTAGCACAACGTCACATCGCGAGCGGTTTAGATAATCGCATGCTAGCCCGATTCAAGCGGTGTCGGTAAAGGCTCATCAAGTCCGTTGATGGTCGGGGTTGGCCAATAACCCTAAAGTCAACGCCTAACAGCGTTGCGGTTAGTCTCTTGCCGGTAAAGGCGACAAAGTCTACGTATTCAACATCGTAGCATTAAGCCTAAAAGAGTTTTATTCTTTTAGCACAACGTCACATCGCGAGCGGTTTAGATAATCGCATGCTAGCCCGATTCAAGCGGTGTCGGTAAAGGCTCATCAAGTCCGTTGATGGTCGGGGTTGGCCAATAACCCTAAAGTCAACGCCTAACAGCGTTGCGGTTAGTCTCTTGCCGGTAAAGGCGACAAAGTCTACGTATTCAACATCGTAGCATTAAGCCTAAAAGAGTTTTATTCTTTTAGCACAACGTCACATCGCGAGCGGTTTAGATAATCGCATGCTAGCCCGATTCAAGCGGTGTCGGTAAAGGCTCATCAAGTCCGTTGATGGTCGGGGTTGGCCAATAACCCTAAAGTCAACGCCTAACAGCGTTGCGGTTAGTCTCTTGCCGGTAAAGGCGACAAAGTCTACGTATTCAACATCGTAGCATTAAGCCTAAAAGAGTTTTATTCTTTTAGCACAACGTCACATCGCGAGCGGTTTAGATAATCGCATGCTAGCCCGATTCAAGCGGTGTCGGTAAAGGCTCATCAAGTCCGTTGATGGTCGGGGTTGGCCAATAACCCTAAAGTCAACGCCTAACAGCGTTGCGGTTAGTCTCTTGCCGGTAAAGGCGACAAAGTCTACGTATTCAACATCGTAGCATTAAGCCTAAAAGAGTTTTATTCTTTTAGCACAACGTCACATCGCGAGCGGTTTAGATAATCGCATGCTAGCCCGATTCAAGCGGTGTCGGTAAAGGCTCATCAAGTCCGTTGATGGTCGGGGTTGGCCAATAACCCTAAAGTCAACGCCTAACACCGTTGCGGTTTAGTCTTCTACCGATCAAAGAAGACACCGAATTCAAATCGGGAATTTTATCTCGAAATCTAAGCGAGATAAGCACGCATCTAATACATGCGGTAGGGTAGTCTATTCCGTGAGAAAGACGAAGTCTACGTATTCAACATCGTAGCATTAAGCCTAAAAGAGTTTTATTCTTTTAGCACAACGTCACATCGCGAGCGGTTTAGATAATCGCATGCTAGCCCGATTCAAGCGGTGTCGGTAAAGGCTCATCAAGTCCGTTGATGGTCGGGGTTGGCCAATAACCCTAAAGTCAACGCCTAACAGCGTTGCGGTTAGTCTCTTGCCGGTAAAGGCGACAAAGTCTACGTATTCAACATCGTAGCATTAAGCCTAAAAGAGTTTTATTCTTTTAGCACAACGTCACATCGCGAGCGGTTTAGATAATCGCATGCTAGCCCGATTCAAGCGGTGTCGGTAAAGGCTCATCAAGTCCGTTGATGGTCGGGGTTGGCCAATAACCCTAAAGTCAACGCCTAACAGCGTTGCGGTTAGTCTCTTGCCGGTAAAGGCGACAAAGTCTACGATTCAACATCGTAGCATTAAGCCTAAAAGAGTTTTATTCTTTTAGCACAACGTCACATGCGTAACGGATTTAGATAATCGCATGCTAGCCCGATTCAAGCGGTGTCGGTAAAGGCTCATCAAGTCCGCTGATGGTCGGGGTTGGCCAATAACCCTAAAGTCAACGCCTAACACGCTGCTTGGTTAGTCTCTTGCCGGTAAAGGCGACAAAGTCTACGTATTCAACATCGTAGCATTAAGCCTAAAAGAGTTTTATTCTTTTAGCACAACGTCACATGCGTAACGGATTTAGATAATCGCATGCTAGCCCGATTCAAGCGGTGTCGGTAAAGGCTCATCAAGTCCGTTGATGGTGGGGTTGGCCAATAACCCTAAAGTCAACGCCTAACAGCGTTGCGGTTAGTCTCTTGCCGGTAAAGGCGACAAAGTCTACGTATTCAACATCGTAGCATTAAGCCTAAAAGAGTTTTATTCTTTTAGCACAACGTCACATGCGTAACGGATTTAGATAATCGCATGCTAGCCCGATTCAAGCGGTGTCGGTAAAGGCTCATCAAGTCCGCTGATGGTCGGGGTTGGCCAATAACCCTAAAGTCAACGCCTAACAGCGTTGCGGTTAGTCTCTTGCCGGTAAAGGCGACAAAGTCTACGTATTCAACATCGTAGCATTAAGCCTAAAAGAGTTTTATTCTTTTAGCACAACGTCACATGCGTAACGGATTTAGATAATCGCATGCTAGCCCGATTCAAGCGGTGTCGGTAAAGGCTCATCAAGTCCGCTGATGGTCGGGGTTGGCCAATAACCCTAAAGTCAACGCCTAACACGCTGCTTTGCTAGTCTCTTGCCGGTAAAGGCGACAAAGTCTACGATTCAACATCGTAGCATTAAGCCTAAAAGAGTTTTATTCTTTTAGCACAACGTCACATGCGTAACGGATTTAGATAATCGCATGCTAGCCCGATTCAAGCGGTGTCGGTAAAGGCTCATCAAGTCCGCTGATGGTCGGGGTTGGCCAATAACCCTAAAGTCAACGCCTAACACACGCTGTCGGGTTTAGTCTTCTACCGATCAAAGAAGACACCGAATTCAAATCGGGAATTTTATCTCAAATCTAAGCAGAGATAAGCCCGCATCTAATACATGCACCGGTAGTCTATTCCGTGAGAAAGGCGAAGTCTACGTATTCAACATCGTAGCATTAAGCCTAAAAGAGTTTTATTCTTTTAGCACAACGTCACATGCGTAACGGATTTAGATAATCGCATGCTAGCCCGATTCAAGCGGTGTCGGTAAAGGCTCATCAAGTCCGCTGATGGTCGGGGTTGGCCAATAACCCTAAAGTCAACGCCTAACAGCGTTGCGGTTAGTCTCTTGCCGGTAAAGGCGACAAAGTCTACGTATTCAACATCGTAGCATTAAGCCTAAAAGAGTTTTATTCTTTTAGCACAACGTCACATGCGTAACGGATTTAGATAATCGCATGCTAGCCCGATTCAAGCGGTGTCGGTAAAGGCTCATCAAGTCCGCTGATGGTCGGGGTTGGCCAATAACCCTAAAGTCAACGCCTAACAGCGTTGCGGTTAGTCTCTTGCCGGTAAAGGCGACAAAGTCTACGTATTCAACATCGTAGCATTAAGCCTAAAAGAGTTTTATTCTTTTAGCACAACGTCACATGCGTAACGGATTTAGATAATCGCATGCTAGCCCGATTCAAGCGGTGTCGGTAAAGGCTCATCAAGTCCGCTGATGGTCGGGGTTGGCCAATAACCCTAAAGTCAACGCCTAACAGCGTTGCGGTTAGTCTCTTGCCGGTAAAGGCGACAAAGTCTACGTATTCAACATCGTAGCATTAAGCCTAAAAGAGTTTTATTCTTTTAGCACAACGTCACATGCGTAACGGATTTAGATAATCGCATGCTAGCCCGATTCAAGCGGTGTCGGTAAAGGCTCATCAAGTCCGCTGATGGTCGGGGTTGGCCAATAACCCTAAAGTCAACGCCTAACACACGCTGTCGGGTTTAGTCTTCTACCGATCAAAGAAGACACCGAATTCAAATCGGGAATTTTATCTCAAATCTAAGCGAGATAAGCACGCATCTAATACATGCACCGGTAGTCTATTCCGTGAGAAAGACGAAGTCTACGTATTCAACATCGTAGCATTAAGCCTAAAAGAGTTTTATTCTTTTAGCACAACGTCACATGCGTAACGGATTTAGATAATCGCATGCTAGCCCGATTCAAGCGGTGTCGGTAAAGGTTACAAGTCGACGACTTTCACGATAACAAAGGAGAATCGAAGCTAATGTCTCCAGTACAAAGATTACAAGTTGACAATCCTTGTGAAAAGAGATCACAAGTATTGATCTCTTCAAAGCAAAACGCGGACTTATCCCGCGTTTCAACACAAAGCAGCGGCACACATGGCCCGCTCAAGCCCCAAATGCGGAGCACATGGCTGCGGCCAGCGTTGAAGCTCAAAGCGCGGCACACATGGCCCGCGTTGAAGCTCAAAGCGCGGCACACATGGCCCGTGTTTCAATTCAAAATGCGGAGCACATGGCCCGTGTTTCAATTCAAAATGCGGAGCACATGGCCCGCGTTGAAGCTCAAAGCGCGGCACACATGGCCCGCGTTGAAGCTCAAAGCGCGGCACACATGGCCCGCGTTGAAGCTCAAAGCGCGGCACACATGGCCCGCGTTGAAGCTCAAAGCGCGGCACACATGGCCCGCGTTGAAGCTCAAAACAGGCGAGGCTTGCTCCAGAACGCGAACTCCGCGTTTTGACTCGTTCAAACACGATCTTAACAGTTCCAAAACTGTTTTGCACGATCTGAGGGCCATTAACCCTCATTTAGGAGCGATTATAGGGGTCACTTACACCCCTTAAAACCCCTATAAATAGCCAAAGGCTCGGCAGATAGAGGGGGCTTCTCTTTTTTGGAAGTTGGAAGGTTTTGGCAAATGCTTCTCAGGCATTCGGGAGCTTCTCTTTTTGGGGGATCTTCGGCGGGTCTTCTTTGGCCTCTCTTCGGCTCGGCTTGGCATACAAACTCGTGCAGAGTTACAAAACTCATATCTTGAGTTATCAAACTCGTTAGAGTTATAAACTTGCTTTGCGAGTTCTTAGACTTGCTCCTGCGAGTTCTTTTCCAACCTCGTCCCACGAGTCAAGACGGTCGGATCGTCAACGGGATACAAGATTCAAGCTCCCACCGCCACCGTGAAGAACCCAGATTAAATAAAGGGAAGGGTCTTTGTTGA
Organism: Asparagus setaceus; assembly: GCA_012295165.1. Lineage (NCBI taxonomy): Eukaryota > Viridiplantae > Streptophyta > Magnoliopsida > Asparagales > Asparagaceae > Asparagus > Asparagus setaceus. Next base: position 42,669,183 of record CM022703.1, on the reverse strand, counting down.
CCTTTCTCTCTTTTGTAAATCGGGCAACCGATCGAGGAAGTTGTAATTTCTTTTTATCTAAGTCAGTTAGAGAGAGATATTGCATTCAAGAGATTGTATTCATTATTCTTCAAATAGAATAGATCAATTTTCAAATTTTCCTCGCGAACAGGAACTTGACTTAACATGAACAGGAATTAGACATAACGTGAACTGGAATTAGACTTAACATGAAGCGAAATAGAATTAACATGAAGTGAATTAGACTTAACATAAAGCGAAATAGAATTAATATGAAGTGAATTAGACTTAATATGAACTGGAAAATAAAACATAACCGAACAAATAGACTTAACATGAAGCGAAATAGAATTAATATGAAGTGAATTAGACTTAACATGAAATGGAAATTAGGATTTATATTTACGGAAAATACTAACACGAACTTTAAGTGTCATACATAGCAAAAAAATTGCTTCCAACATGAAAATGCTTACTAACTTAAAAAAAACTTAGTTTGTAACTATACAAGCAAATAACTTAACATCATATAACACACTTAATCTGCAATAGGTTCGTTGCATGTTTTACGGTTATGACTTTTCATATGGCATCGAGAGCATTTTACTGGCCGTGTGTAAACAGTTCTGTTATTGATCCGTCTTGTTTTATTTCTCCCTTTTCTTTTTGTTATTAGTAGTGGTAAAATCTGGATCTCATCACATGGCACGCTACGCTTCTCGTAATTACGGATAGGGTAAAGAATTGGCTCGTAGCTTTTTTTAAAAGCTTCAACCGTCATAAACAAATCGCAGAACTGGTAAACATCCCTCTTCATAAACATTATGGCTGCGCCTGCATGTTTACAAGGGATACGAGTTATATCCCACGCACGGCATGTGCATGTGTTTTTGTCCAGATCCACTTGACAAGTTCTATGGGATTGTACCTTAAATAATCCTCTATGTGATTGACGCACATCCAATGCGCGATCATTATCCATGTTCTCTTTAAGGACAAGCTCAGCTTTGGGATAAAGAAATGAATTCTAATTTTCAGCCATGCCTCGTCGATCATTCATTCGGACCATAATTTGCTTCCGTATGTGCTCTACCAGCTGTAATATCCGTAGCGTTCTAGCCTCGTGTATCCACTTGTTGAAGGACTCAGCGACATTAGATGTCACGTGACCATATCTAAAATAATTAACATGCAGTGAAATAGAATTAACATGCAAAGAAATAGAATTAACATGCAGTGGAATAGAATTAACATGAATTAAAATAGATTTAACATGAAATAGAATAGAGTTAACATAAAGTAAAAAAGATTTAACATGAAGTGGAGTAGAATTAACATGAAGTGTAATAGCTTTAACATGAAGTGGAGTAGAGTTAACATGAAGTGAAATAGCTTTAACATGAAGTGTAATATAATTAACATGAAATGGAATATAATTAACATGCAGTGAAATAGAATTAACAAGCACAGAAATAGAATTAACATGCAGTGGATGTTCAGTTCATCATACAATTAACATTATATTGCTTATACTTTACCTAATTCCAGGAAAGAACGCGTTTGCCCAGTTCTCTGGAGCGTAGTTCATGATAATATTATATGTCCTTTCGTTTATCAGCTTAATGTCGTCCATATAATCGTTCCATTCTGCTTTAGTATACTTGTAATAAGCTGATTGTAATAGATTACCCAGAATCTGAGTATCCTTTGCCTTTAGTCCCAAGTCCTTTAATTTTGACCTGAAATTTTCCACTAGATGTAGAACACATCTGGAGTGTAGAGCATCTTGGAAAGAACTCTCTAACAGCTTCTCTGATTCCCTTATCCTCATTCGATATTATAACTAGCTGATGTGAAGGATTGTATGGATCTGGCCTTTCATAGAGTATATACCACAAACCTGTTAAAATTTACAATTAACATACTGAAATTAGAATAAACACGAAACAAGTTAGGCATAAAATAAAATTATACTTAACATGACTAAAAATAAGTATAAAGATAGCCTAGAAAGATAGAGTATTGACATAAAATCTTGTAAGAACAACTTCCAGTTAATGTTATTTTCTTGATCGCATATGCAATAGGCTTGTGGAAATATCCCCTGATTTTCATCGTATGCTACAGCGCTGAGGAGTATTCCTTTGAATCGATCTTTCAGAAAGGTCCCATCCAAAAATATAAGTGGTCGACAACCACGCAAAAAATCATTTATGCAAGCGGCATAGCAAATGGATAATCTTGTAAATCTTCTCTCATTTTGTTCAACATGAATATAGCTACCTGGATTTATCTCCTTAACATTTTCTACATACCTAAATTTCATGTTAAGAAAAAATGTTAGAATTAAAAGGAATAAAATTAGATTAACAGCATACGGAATCAAGTTGGAATAAATAGAACTAACATGAAATGCAATAGAATTAACATGAAGTGAAATAGCTTTAACATGAAGTGTAATATAATTAACATGCAATGGAATAGAATTAACATGAAGTAAGATTGAATTAACATGCGGTTGAATAGAATTAACATGCAATGGAATAGAATTAACATGAAGTGAGATTGAATTAACATGCGGTTGAATAGAATTAACATGCAATGAAATAGAATTAACAGGCAGTGAGATTGAACTAACATGCAGTGAAATAGAATTAACATGCAGTGAAATAGAATTAACATGCAGTGTAATAACTTACATTCCATTAATAAAATTAATTTGTATAGGATAGATACTTTACCATCGTAATTGATCATAGGACTCATGAGCATCATCGTATAATTGTTCTTGTGCTCTTTCTTTACCCCACCATACCTTACTATACTCGACCCTTAGCGCAAAGGAACTTAGAAGCTCCTTCTTTACATCAATAGGACGTATATTCGGCCGGTCCTTTAACATGGGTTGTAATTGGGTCGCAATGAATTGTCGGGAGGCCCTACGTTGACCGACATTATTGCCATGCTGACCACAAGTGTGATTGTTCACGAACTTTTTTATTTCAAGTCTATTTTCATCTTTAGGTGGAGAGGCAAATCACATCCACGGGTAACTTTTGATTTTCTTAAACCGGCAACAAACTCGAATACGCTTTGGTTCATTCTTTTCAAAATCGTACTCAAATTTTTTGGCAAACGAATAGTATTGCAAAGCTAATCTTAATTCTTTGGCCCCGTCAAATCATTGCCCCTCCTCAGTTAAAGCATTGTGCCACCAAGCAGGAATCCTCTCTGTATTGTTTATTATGTCATCAATCATCATAACATTGTCCGCAGTAGGATTATCATTGGGAATCCTATCTGAAAGACTAACTGAATCGGAAGTAGATGTCGAAGTGTTCTCGCAATCTTTATTTTTTGTCTGTAAATATTTTGAATAGAAACAAATAATCAAAACTAATCATATAATTAGACTTAGCATGAACTAAAATTAGACTTAACATGAAGTAGAATTACATTTAACATGAAATAAATTAGACTTAATATGAAATAAAAATTACACCTAACATGAAGTCAAATTAGCATTAACATAAACTAAAATTAAACTTAACATGAAGTAGAATTACACTTAACATGAAATAAATTAGACTTAACATGAAATAAATTAGACTTAACATGAAGTAGAATTACACTTAACATGAAATAAATTAGACTTAACATAAAACTCGTTTGACTTAACATGAACTAAAATTAGACTTAACATCAATTGAAATTAGACTTAACATGAACCGGAGTTAGAGTTACCATGAAAATTAGACTTAACATGAAATAAATTAGACTTAACATCAACTGGAATTTAGATATAACCCGAAAATTAGACTTAACAAGAGTGGAAATTAGACCTAACATGTAGCGTCTTTGACTTAACATGTAACGACTTCTGATTAACATGCAATAAATTAGACTTAACATAAAACTCGTTTGACTTAACATGTAACGTCATAAATATTAAACTTCTTGGTCTTCTAGATCTTCTTTGGTCTTCTAGATCTTCTTTGGTCTTCTAGATCTTGCTCCTCATCACGAGATAATTAAAGAATCCTCTGTTACTTGAGTAGCTTTCACGTGAATCTCTTTTAACACATTGCGGCAATGCTCCATCATAGATGCCAGATCACCTTCGTTCTCAATGGGAAAATTGAGGTTGCCGTATGTTGCTTCATCTTTGTATGACAAAGATAAAGACTCATATGGGATTTTTAACCTCTCTGACGCATCAAATTTGATATCCATCATGGTGGTTCTGAAATTAATCTTTAAAAAGCGGCTTTGTCACTGATGAGACCAGCGGTGATATCCTTCTCAGCCATTATGAAGGGAAGGTAGAAGGAGTAATGGCGAAGGAGTAATGGCGAGAATTTTAGGACAAGAAGAGTTTTGAAGAGCAAAAGCAAATAGTTATTGCTCATGATCCGCACTATATAGTTATTGCTCATGATCGGGTAAAAAAAGGGGGGAGATTTCCCTCCAATTCCCCCATCAGATCGCCATTAATGGTTGACTAGATGGGCGTGTCTGGGGAAGAAGGAGAAGGATATTTTAGGATTTTTATAAAATCTGATTTCTCATTTGTATATAGGTGGCGTGGAGGGCGAACACAAATCAGCATATTGTTTGGGGCTGATCCACACATTCAATAATTGGAGGGGCCCGGTCACATGTAGTTTCAATTTTTGGGGCCTAGACACAATTTTTCCTATAAAGAAACCATCATAAATTAGCAGTTAACTAACAAAATATTACCTTTCTTGGCTGGCAGTGTCCCAAATCTGAGCCTTGACGTTCTTGTGATCAATGAGTTCTTTTCGTATTTCCTTCTTCGTTGATTTGGGTTCATAGTGATTCTGAGTGAAGAAAAAAAGGAGAGAAGAAAAAGAGCAATAGTGGAGAGAAGAAGCAGAGAAAACTTAAACAAAGATGGACATATAACCATGACAAATATTTTCTTTAGTAACAACCACAACAGAAACATGCAATCTAATATACTGCACAAAAAAATAGCCTCATATTATATAAGCAATCTCAAAATCCCATACAAATGCTAACATGCACAATCACCAAAACCCAAATTATGGGGGCAATATCCTAAATCAGCCCAATCTAACATTCATGTATGTTAAAATGGACATAAATAAGAATCAGTTATAAGTGCTGATCATATACAAAACTCTCTACTTCCCTTAAGTAGCACATTAGCCTAATATTTTATTTTCAACTTATAAGAATAAAAATAATATTTCTGATCATGGTATAAACTTGATGAACAAAGGAACTTGAAACCAACCTCACATATAGTAGTATCATTTAAAATTCCTGTGGTTTAGTAGATGCATAACCAACATCTCTCATTCATAAAATAGGGAAAACACCGAAAAGTTTTTTTTAAAAGAAATCAGATATCGATGAAATCGAAGCACAAAATTCACCAAAATCACAGCTTATTTCAACTAAAATTACCCACCATAGCTCATCGTAAAAAAACATGCCCTTTGAGAAGAAGCCAAAATCTTAAATGAAACTTTGAGACACATGAACTCTTCTATTATTATACAACTGAATTTCTATCTAAAAAATAAATGAAAGCCTTAAGAATAATTGAATGGTATTCGAAAAATATCACTCACCCTAAATTGACGGATGGGTAAATAGTATCGGTTCTCACATTTAATTCAAGCTCTAACAGAGCATAATAAAGGGATTTCATCAAATGTATTTTAAAATTTCTAATGTTAAACCCATAACTTATGATTTATCCTTTCTATTCCTTTACATTAGAAGTTTAGTAAATTTTATACTAGAACACTTTTGATAACTTAACTTCTTCAACATAACAAAATTTGATCGTAGAAATCACCAAGTTGCACAAAACTAATCAAAGAATCATCACATTCTAAAACTAATCTAAGAAATTAAAGATTTAGACACATAATTACCATTGAGAGGACATATGTTCAGAAATAAACATAACATGGAAAAAGATAAAGATCAAATACCTTATTTTGGCTCTAGTACTTGAAACTTGGTTTGGTTTCTTTTATCTTGGCGGTCGATTTTGAGCCAAGAGAAATTGGATGAAGCAATCTACTTTCTATTTTGGATCCTTCCAGCGATAAGAAGTTTTAAAATGAGGAAATAAAATAAACTCTTGGTTGATTTGCACTATAATTTTTTCAATCAAAAATGAAATTTGTAAATTTCTAGCTTAACACAACCTAATTCATCATCACAAAAAATTTATTAAAGGGAAAAGCTCGATCATTCGCTTGCAATAAAATTCACCAAAATCACAGCTTATTTCAACTAAAATTACCCACCATAGCTCATCGTAAAAAACATGCCCTTTGAGAAGAAGCCAAAATCTTAAATGAAACTTTGAGACACATGAACTCTTCTATTATTATACAACTGAATTTCTATCTAAAAAATAAATGAAAGCCTTAAGAATAATTGAATGGTATTCGAAAAATATCACTCACCCTAAATTGACGGATGGGTAAATAGTATCGGTTCTCACATTTAATTCAAGCTCTAACAGAGCATAATAAAGGGATTTCATCAAATGTATTTTAAAATTTCTAATGTTAAACCCATAACTTATGATTTATCCTTTCTATTCCTTTACATTAGAAGTTTAGTAAATTTTATACTAGAACACTTTTGATAACTTAACTTCTTCAACATAACAAAATTTGATCGTAGAAATCACCAAGTTGCACAAAACTAATCAAAGAATCATCACATTCTAAAACTAATCTAAGAAATTAAAGATTTAGACACATAATTACCATTGAGAGGACATATGTTCAGAAATAAACATAACATGGAAAAAGATAAAGATCAAATACCTTATTTTGGCTCTAGTACTTGAAACTTGGTTTGGTTTCTTTTATCTTGGCAGTCGATTTTGAGCCAGTAGAAATTGGATGAAGCAATCTACTTTCTATTTTGGATCCTTCCCGCGATAAGAAGTTTTAAAATGAGGAAATAAAATAAACTCTTGGTTGATTTGCACTATAATTTTTTTTTCAATCAAAAATGAAATTTGTAAATTTCTAGCTTAACACAACCTAATTCATCATCACAAAAAAAAATTTATTAAAAGGGAAAAGCTCGATCATTCGCTTGCAATAAAATTCACCTAAAAATAATCAACTTTAAACGAGTACAAACACATTTTATTCTAGTATAATCTGCATAAAATTAATGAACTTCAGGTAAATTCAAGTGACATTGGAAAAGATCGAAACTTTAGCCAAAAACCTCCAACAAAATTTGCCTCAATTTGTGCAAATTTATATATGAACCTGCAATCTCGCAAGAAAAAGTCTAAACATAAAACCCTAACAAACGACTCTAAGCATAGCACATAGTAGGAAATCCAAACATGTAACGGTAGATAAGAAATATAAGAGATAAACATAGTCTGAAACTTCCAATTATACCAATCAATGGGAAATTCCTTTAGAACATCAAAAGAAATCAAGAACAAATCGATAATAATATGGAACAACGAATCCTCAGTTAGAGTTCGCACACACTTAAGATTCCATGATTTCACGTAGATATGAAGATTTCTCTTTAGTCATAGAGAATTAAATTTCAAGATAAAACCTCAACGAATCACAAAATACAACAAAAAGATTCAAATTTCAAACTTGAGACACAAGACCATTAATATCTCTCCCAATCAAGTCGAATATCTATAGTAGGTCTATCCAATATTGCTAAAACCAACTTATGTAATAGTACTAACTTGGGCATGACATTTTCAAATCAATTCAAATAGAAATAAGACACATCTAAAAATTGATAAAGTTTATAATCTTTAATTCCCCCAAGAAAATATTGAGCACAATTATTTTAAAAATCCAGACTTTTATCAAATGCAAATAAGTTGTTCAAGAATGAAATTTCAGTTCGATTTAATTCAACTTGATCTCTAACCACAAAGCAAGTAAATTTCTTAAGTTAATCAAGGAACTTTACCTTGTCCATGTTGATCTTGACCTGTCATCCCCTAAAAAAACCCCGGAAGAAATTTCTCAAGTTAACAACACGCTCCATTCTTTTTCTCAAGAAAAAAGAGAAAAAAAGGGAAAACGACTGCAAAGGCTTGAAGGAATAGACAATACAAATTTAGATTTGAAAAGGACTCACCAAACTTGGGCTTTAAGAATTCGTACCTGCTTCTGAATAGGGAATCTTCAATGTCTTAGTCATTACAAGCCACAGGCCCTAGAGCAATAAAGAAACTCAAAATTGGGGTTTTTTTTAGCGAGAAGAAGAAATGAGGGTTATTGGGCTAAAAAAACCAAAGAAATAAAAAACCTTAAAAAGATTGCACCTTTGGGGAAGAGAGGATGAGAGCGAGAGAGGCGATGAGAGAGATTCATAGATTATTTGTTGAACAGTGGAGTACAACTGGCATCCACATAGTTAAGGGTGATATAGTAATTTTCTAGCAATTTGAAATTCAAGCTGAGTAAAACCTGGAAACAGGCAAAAATATCCCCAAATCTGACTGAAAACTTGGAAAATTATACTGTTCATTCTTGGATTGTAAATCAATGTGTAAGATGTAACAGTATATGATTGTTAAAAGAGCATAATATTTCGGATGTAATGGGATAGTTTTGTTATGCATAACAATAACAAGCAAATGATCAATCAGATTCCTTATTTGAAAACTGTAAATAATTATATAAATTCGATTATCTCATAATTTAAAATAGCAAATTCAGTATATCTGCAAATGAAATGTCTGCGCCATTTCTAGTTATGTTAAAATTCTAGGATATTTCACTAACAAATATAAGTCCTTGATAAACCTGAAATGCACTGTTGTCATGCATGGCTCCACATGGCTCCACCCATTTGAACTCCATCTTGTGTATGGCTTTCCTTGGGTTGTTCAATAAAATTGTTTAGAGCGCAAATTCAATACTATTAGAAAAATCCATTCAAAGCGTAGTTTTATTCTTCTAAGCAGTTTACGAAAATTGTTAGCGGAGATAGATTTATATCATATTCGTGTACATGAAGGTCTCCTCTTAACACTATCTATGATAGTATATTTTTAAATGTACATGAAGTGTTCCCAATTGTAGAAAATGTCTAAGTTAGATAATGTACCGTTAAAAATTACTTAATAAAAATTTCGTCTGAAGTACAACAGAGAATAGAAATATTTTCAACAGCATTTTGTAGCATATACAAATAATAAAAATAATGATGTACAAGAAAAATAATTTAAGTTGCTATGTTGATAATTTATATACCATATAAATGTAATTAAGATTAGAGCTATAGAAATGTGCTATGCTGATAATATATATACCATAAAAATGTAATTAAGATTAGAGATAGAAATGATTGCTTGGCATTTTCAAAGGATCTTCTACAAATTAAATAAAAACAAAAATAATGATGTACAAGAAAAATAATTCAAGGGCGCGGGGAAATAGATTGTTTGTTGAACAGTGGAGTACAACTGGCATCCACATAGTTAAGGGTGATATAGTAATTTTCTAGCAATTTGAAATTCAAGCTGAGTAAAACCTGGAAACAGGCAAAAATATCCCCAAATCTGACTGAAAACTTGGAAAATTATACTGTTCATTCTTGGATTGTAAATCAATGTGTAAGATGTAACAGTATATGATTGTTAAAAGAGCATAATATTTCGGATGTAATGGGATAGTTTTGTTATGCATAACAATAACAAGCAAATGATCAATCAGATTCCTTATTTGAAAACTGTAAATAATTATATAAATTCGATTATCTCATAATTTAAAATAGCAAATTCAGTATATCTGCAAATGAAATGTCTGCGCCATTTCTAGTTATGTTAAAATTCTAGGATATTTCACTAACAAATATAAGTCCTTGATAAACCTGAAATGCACTGTTGTCATGCATGGCTCCACATGGCTCCACCCATTTGAACTCCATCTTGTGTATGGCTTTCCTTGGGTTGTTCAATAAAATTGTTTAGAGCGCAAATTCAATACTATTAGAAAAATCCATTCAAAACGTAGTTTTATTCTTCTAAGCAGTTTACGAAAATTGTTAGCGGAGATAGATTTATATCATATTCGTGTACATGAAGGTCTCCTCTTAACACTATCTATGATAGTATATTTTTAAATGTACATGAAGTGTTCCCAATTGTAGAAAATGTCTAAGTTAGATAATGTACCGTTAAAAATTACTTAATAAAAATTTCGTCTGAAGTACAACAGAGAATAGAAATATTTTCAACAGCATTTTGTAGCATATACAAATAATAAAAATAATGATGTACAAGAAAAATAATTTAAGTTGCTATGTTGATAATTTATATACCATATAAATGTAATTAAGATTAGAGCTATAGAAATGTGCTATGCTGATAATATATATACCATAAAAATGTAATTAAGATTAGAGATAGAAATGATTGCTTGGCATTTTCAAAGGATCTTCTACAAATTAAATAAAAACAAAAAATAATGATGTACAAGAAAAATAATTCAAGGGCGCGGGGAAATAGATTGTTTTATGCTTATACCACTAAGTCAAACCTTAAATAGAATAATGAATTAGCTTGGTTTATGATTATTGCAAGTGAAAGTTATAATAGTTCACATAGTAACACTAGCACGTGCTTAGCACGGTAAGTATCTTTAAAGCATTTGCTAACTATATATATATATATATATATATATATATATATATATATATATATATATATATATATATATATATATATATATATATATATATATATATATATATATATATATATATATATATATATATATATATATATATATATATATATATATATATATATATATATATATATATATATATATATATATATATATATATATTCCATTCTTCTTCTACCCAAAGCCTCTCAAGACCAACGTGTATTTATAGATGTGAGAGCTCTTATGTTTAATAACACATTTAATGTAGAAATATAATTTAATAGGTTTAATAAAGGAATAAAATAAATTGGTTCATAATAACCAATATTCATGACAAAATTAATGTGAGTAAATAAAGGCAATAAATTAGGAGGACTATATAATTATATTAAAATCAATAAAGAAACTCAATCTTTTCTTAAATAATTAATTTTCCAACAACTCCCCAAAAGGTTGAGTTTTGAGGAAGAAAAAGGAAAACAAGAAAATAAAACAATAAAGATAATAAGAAGGGAAATTTGGTATTGTGAATTCGGCAAAGGTAGCTTTTGACTTTGAACCTTTACTTAGTGATATTTATCGCAACCTGAGGAACATAATGGACGAACCTTGAATTATGCCCCTTTATCAGATATTAACAAAAGCACATACAATATGCATCCATTTAATGAGTGAGCGGGTTGAATCGTTAATGGCCATGCTCACATAACCGTCTCATGAGAGTTACTAGGGATCAACCTCATGTCCCCTAACCGCGACCTTCACGGTTCCTCTCACGTAGGTAAGTCTTCCAAGGATACTATGACTGGTATGTATCCCCCACATAGATCGGACTTATTAAGAGTAAAACTCATCCCTTGATCCACATCACATATAATTAGGCAATACATGATGCAAAGATGCACCTTTCTATCAAGCTGTAATGTGAACACGGAATACACTCATACCAAAGATTATAGAAAATAGGAATTGGCTAGTACTGTACTTTTCCTAATATAATATCAAGACCTTGCTGCTTGCTCGAGTCATATCCAAATTTCAAAGTAAACCAAAACTTTAAAACCAATAATAATAGCACATTGTAACATGATGTTTCATGATTTACAATATAAATGAAAAATTAATAGAAGTGAAGGACT